>CM054059.1:337906457-338517177 GCA_028641055.1 Alopecurus myosuroides | reverse complement strand
GGAATATTGTTGAAGATGCGGCATGTGGTTAGGACCCACGGCTTGTTGGAGAATGGACAAAGCGGTGTAGCTGAGTTGGCAATCTACGGCTTCTCTTCTTGTGAGATTCTTGGGATCAAATGGTTTGTATCCGTCACGAGTGATCCTCCAAAGATCTATACAATAAGAGTTCAAGTGAGTCTCCATGTAGTATTGCCATTCACGGAAAGAAAAAGCATCAATTTTAGGTGGGTCTCCCCTACGGATTATATGAGGATGAGGGACGGAGGATCGGGAGAATATCATCCTTCAACAGAGTGATATCCTTCCTCTCCCACCGCACCCTTCTTAGTGGATTGTTCGGTGGAAGCATTTTTAGGTGGATCACCATCTACCCCTTTCTTGGCGCCTTCCGGAGGAATTTTCGGAAGAGAGGTTTCGACTACCTCCGGTCCTTTGGCTTTGAGGAGTTGTGCCATGAGTTCACGCAACTCATCAAATTTGGTGTCTATGGATGAGTTCAATGAAGTTCTCAAAGCATTGAGATCATCCATGGTCACCTTGCCAACAGACGTTTCGGTATCCAAATCTTCTCCCATACTAAAACTCTTAGGCGGTTAAACCCGATAGAAGAGCCGAGGCTCTGATACCAATTGAAAGTAAAGTATGGGCACCTAGAGGGGGGGTGAATAGGTGCTACGACCAATTTTAATTTTTAACAAGGTTTAGGCTTGACACAAAGGTAAATTCTCTAGATAGTGCAACTAATGGTGAATTTACCTATATGGCAAGGCAAGCAATTAATGCAACTAGGACAACACTTAATACAACAAGTACTACAATAAATGCTACAAGTACGAGTAAGTAAAGAGTGAGGAATGAGGTAACCGATGGAAGCACACGGAGACACGATGTATTCCCGAGTTCCTCCTTGTTAGGGGAGTACGTCTCGTTGGAGGGGTGTGAGCTCGCCACGAAGGCCTACTCAACGCCACAAAGGCCTCACCCTATTCTCCGATGAACTTCCGCCACAAAGGCCTAGTTCACCTTCCACTACTGAACCCCTTTGAGGCGGGGATCGAATCCTTTACAAACAAGCTTGGGGCACACACCCACAACTTAATTGGGGGCTCCCAACTATCACAAATCACCAAGAGTAGCAAGAAGCCTAGGTTGTCCACAAGAGGAAACCCTAGGCTAGGATCCCTCAAGCTAATGAGGGGGAAATGGAAAACCGATTGGTGAAGATGTAGATCCGGGGCTTCTCCTTCAATCCTCAAAGAATCAACAAGTTTGGGTGGAGGAGGAGGGAGATCTACCTTGGTGGGTGAGCTCAATCAATGGAGTCTTCAATGCTGGTGGAGCAAACCCTTGGGAAGAAAGGGAGGCCCTATTTATAGGCCTCACTTAACTAGCCGTGTTTCTGCCCAAAATGCGACCAGGTCGGATTGGCCCGAAATATTCCGGACCCCGGAATAATCCGGAGCAATCCGGATTGCAACAGAGTCTTTTCCCGTTATGGCCGGAATAGCCCCGGAATGGTTCCGGATGCAAACAGAGCATTTTCCCGTTGAGGCCGGAATGGCCCCGGAATATTTCGGATCCCGGAATCATCCGAAAAATTCCGGATTGTAACAGAACAATTTCTCGTTGTGGTCGGATTGCTCTAGCCTGATTCTGGCACCTGAATTGGCCCGGAATATTCCGGGCTGCACTTTGAAGCTTTGTTTCAGGCCATAAAAAATCCGTTTGATCTTCGATTTCTTCACCATTTCTTCGACACCGTATACGTGCTGATTTAAGACCAAATCCTTTGACAAAGTAGAACATACGGTTAGTAACTTATTTATGTTGTTAACAAACACACAAAACATCGAGATATCGAGAATGCACTTTCACAGCTTCCGCTCTGCTTGGCTCCGCCGGTTGGTTCAAGGGCATGAAATTGGGTCGGCCCTACGAGAGGACCTCCACAGCCTAAAGGTGTACGCTTCGATGGATGACCTCGAGCTTTTTCCGAAGGCCAATGCTCTCTTCATCGAGGAGTCCGATGACCTGATGGTGGAGGACGAGGGAAACATGTTGACGGAGGACGCACTTATCCTGCTGGAAGGGAACCTTATGCGGTACGTGGTTGCAGTTAGCCTAGTGCACTCGGAGGAGATGTTGCGGCACGGTGATGTTGCGCATCGGGCCCGCGATGGCGGCGGACGACGCTATGACGCTGCGTCTGATCGGGACCGCAGACGACGGAATGATCACCACAGGCAAGACCATTCCCGGGAGCATGACCACGGCCGACGCGGCTCCCAGTTGCATGCTCACCTGGCTGGTGGTGCCGATCACGATGGTGGACGTCGCGTCGCCGCACCCATGGATCCTGGATTGGTGGTGGCAGTTGGGTCGGACGATGCTGACATGGAGGAGGTCGCGTTCGGTGGTGGTGGGACACTCTCCAATGGCGCGCAGTGCATGGAGATGCGGGAGGGGTTCTATTCCCGAGATTCGATGCTGGATGAGGCTGGGATCGCCTACCCGGAGGCGCCACGTGGAATGTAGGATGCCATCTGCTGTATTGATTTGGAGGCTAGTAGAACGAGGCAGGTGCCCCATGTCGTGGAAGAGCCCCCTTTAATTCAAATTCATATTGCCAGGAAACAGACGGAAAGACCGGTCAATGGTCTGGTCGGTGCTTGGCTAGCCCGATCATGGGCAACGGGACGAAGCCGGGCCAGACGCAGCTTTTGGCGTCACCGGGCTGCTCAACCACATCAGGACGACTCGCTTTTGTCCTCTACTGGGGAGAGCGCGTGCCTCAATTTCTTGGTGCGCGAGGAGTTTCCCGTCTTGGTACTGGACATGTTCACGGTCAGCATTTCCCTATAGGACCAGGGGCTGTCTAACGGGCCTCAAGCCATGGAGGACACCACCAGCTCGCCCATGGCCCCCTGCAGCTATGCTGCCGCGAGCGACAGGAGCAGCATGAGGCATGTCTACTCTCCGAGTCGGCCCTTCAGTGTAGCTAGGCGTCGCCTTACATGATCTTGAGGCGTGAGTGGTCACTAGGTTGGAAAGGGAGTAGACCTTCGTTGGACTTCTTCCCGGTCAGTCTCACACCGTTAGGTTCACCTAATGTTGGGCCGAAGGCCGTGGTTTCTACACAGGTCGCGGAAGGCCAAGGATTGGATCGAGAGGCGGCCGTTTTAATAGAGGAGTACCGAATGTCCATCTCTCTGGTGCTAAACAGGACGATCAGCCACTGTAGGATGAAGAGAGTTTACTCGGGACCAGTTTGGAGGAGCGCTAGGCATTGTGGGAAGTGTGCAGCAGGCACCCCTCTACGTAGGAAGCAAAGGGAGTTGATCAGAAAGATGGGCATTGCGAGGGAAGGGGACCGAATTGGCGACGAAGCTCTAAGAGCCTACCTAGACATGTTTGAGCGGCCTATGCAGCAGGTGCACATCGACGTGGTACTCGGCCTGTTCGGTTGGCAGCCAGACTTGTTGCCGTTGTGATGGAGGGTTAAACTCTTGGGTGGCCCGATCTTCACGAATCGACCAAGAACACGAAGAACGAACGACGAACACAAGGGGAACGAGAGGGGGATCGGGGAGAGAAGATAACTAGCAAGAACCGAAAGACCCGATCTCACACCAACTAAGCCACAACGGTCGCCTACGGAACAATCGATCCAACCGAACACACCTTATCGTAAACCGCTTCACACCCGTGGCCGGTCCACCACGCCAATAGAACCTCAAGGGTTAGTTGAGGAAGATTCGAAAGTCGCTAACTGAATCCCAAGGGGAAAGGATAGGAAACCCGATGAATCTTCATACGATTCTAGATACACATCATAGGAGTAGCCTTCATACAGTCCTAGGTACAAACATTAGGAGTAGCCTTACAAGAGGGATACAAGAGAAAAGCTCAAATGTCTAAATTCATATCTAACCAGAGATCTAGTCCAAGGGGCTCCTTATATATCCAAGGGGGTAGGTGAGGGGTGAAAAGGCGTTTTTCCCCTTTCCCATGCAGGGGAGCCAGCCTGGTCGGGCTGAGGCCGGCATGGAGGCCGAGGCCTTCTGTTGGGTCGCCGGCCTGGCGCGCAGGGAAGCTAGCCTAGGCCGGGCTGGAGGCCGGGCCTCTCTGTGTGGTCGCCGGCCTGGGATGCAGGGGAGCCGGCCTAGGCCGGCAGGGAGGCCGGCTTCACTGAGAAGCCGGCCTAGGCCGGCCTGGAGGCCGGGTTTCCTGGGGAAATCTCCCTTTTCCCTTCTCTTCTTCTTCCTCGGCTCCATCTTCTTGGCCATCCTTGTGATGACCCAAAAGTATAGGGGATCGCAACAGTCTTCGAGGGAAATAAAACCCAAATTTATTGATTCGACATAAGGGGAGCCAAAGAATATTTATAAGCCTTAACAACTGAGTTGTCAATTTAGTTGCACCTAATAGTAGACTTGCTCGCAATAGTTTATCAGTGGTAATAGTTTTATAGCAGAAGTAGTAGTAAAATAACAACATGACTAAAATAGTAACAACATTAGAAATTGCGGGAAACAACAGGATTAAAATTACCATAGGCATAGCGAATGGATGAACGGGCGTTGCATGGATAAGATAGTTCATATAATAATAACATGGGCATTGCAAATAATAATAATAAAGCATCTAAGTTCAAGGCAAACCATAGGCATGTGTTCCAATATAGTCATACATGCTCTCAATGAGAAACTTGCACAACATCTTTTGTCCTACCAGCCCGTTTGCACCGGGGCCTCAAGGGAAACTAATGGTAATTAAGGTGATCCTTCTAATAAAGCACTGGAGCAATGCATTAACACTCCGTGAATACACATGATCCTCACTCACAACCATCCCCTCCGGTTGTCCCAATTTCTGTCACTTTGGGGCCTTGGGTACCGGACAATGACATGTGTAAATAACTTGCAGATATGATCAAGAAACATAAATGTACTCATGAACCAATAACATATTCAGATCTGAGATCATGGCACTCGGGCCCTAGTGACAAGCATTAAGCATAACAAGTTGCAACAACGGTAGAAAGCACTAACAACGGATACTAGGCACTATGCCCTAACAATCTGGCATTATTACATGAACGATCTCATCCAATCCATTCCATCCCTCTCATCCTACAGCGGTGTTTACACACACATGAACGGGGGAATCATGGATGGTTGATGGAGAAGAGGTGGCGGTGACGATGGCGATGATCTCCTCCGAATCCCCGTCCCGGCAGGGCGCCAGAATAGGAACTTCTGATCTCGGAATTGAGTTTCGAGGTGGCGGCGGCACTCTGTGGTGTTTCTCTGTAATATGACGAACCCTCTGTTGTTTTAGGGTTACGGGGGATATGTAGTCGAAAGGGGAGCCCGAGGGGGTGCCTGGGGGCCCCACATCACCAGGTGGCGCGACCTAGGGGGCGCGCCCAGGGGTGGTGTGGCCCCCTCCTGGCCCCCCTCTGGGTCTCCTTCTGGCTCTGGGGGTCTTCGGGTGAAATAAGGTCTTTGGGATATTTTCTGGGCATTTTCCCGAAAGTTGTTTTTTCTGCACAAAAAGAAGACACCAAGGTAATTCTGCTGAAAACAGCGTTAGTCCATGTTAGTTGTATCCAAAACTCACAAGTTTAGAAGTAAACAGTAGCAAAAGTGTTCGGAAAAGGAGATACGTTTTGGACGTATCAACCCCCCTCTCCCCCCCAAGCTTAGCGTATTGCTTGTCCTCAAGAAATTCAGTGACAACTAAGTGCGATAAAAGAACTTTTATGAACACATTTGTTTCATATGATGTAAATATACTCACTATATGATCAAGTGCTTAGGCAATTCATAATAAGATGTATGCAAGATAAAAGTCACCTAGCAGTTATGCAAACCATGAAGAGATACCAATAAACTAATAATAAACCATGAAGAGATACCTAGTGCGATAAAATATATCAATCTGCAGGATTGCAATGCTCATAATAGGGTATGATAAAGTGTACTCGATTGCCCTTAATAATGGAGCAAAATGCTAGGGCACCTCTGAAGTTCAAATGAAGACTAGAAGTAAAGATATCAAAGATACAAGCATCAAATTTATACCAAAATTAATCGTATTCTGGGACAAGCACATTACACTAAGAATGAAAGTCATGCTCTCAAGAAGGTGCATAAAGTGAGAAGGTGAGGACTCAGCATGAAAATAAAAGAAATGCCCTTCACAGAGGGAAGCAGGGATTAACTCATGTGCTAGAGCTTTTTATTTTATAAACAGAGTTATTGAAAACATTTTTTTAGAGAGGTCTATGCTTATGTCAACGAATGGTAAACAGACAATACAGTTAGTCACAAGCCAACTAGGCCTTGCAAGAGCGGCTCCCATTGAAGTACACATCTAGTATAGAAGGTCAACCCTCTTTCTTTTGTTTACATAATTATGCTTTGACTGATAAATCAGGAGCAAAAATAGTGAAGAGAACTTATAGAACCAATTTTGGGGCTGGGCACCCCGCTGCCAACTCTTCTATCATTTGGATAAGCGGATGAAGCCACTAGTCCATGTGTGCAAAGTCCAATCAACAAGTGAGATAAAGATTCTCTATTTACGTCCTCATGAGCTAAAACAGGGGCACAAAACATGAATAATTTTTGAAGGTTTTAAAGGTAGCACATGAGAAATTTACTTGGAGTGGCGGTTAAATACCACATATAGGTAGGTATGGTGGACACATTTGGAAAATTTGGTTTCTGGGAGTTGGATGCACGAGTAGAGCTCATACTCAGTACAAGTGAAGTTTAGCAATAGACGGGGAGCGACAATCAAGAGAGCAACAACTGTCATAATCATGCTTGCGAAAAAATAAAATTAACAGTGGCATAAAAGTGATACAAATACTCAGAGGCAGAATAAATCATCGAGGCTTAATTGACTTTTTGTTTTCAGTCATATGCATACATGAGCATGTGCCAAGTCTATTCAAGTGAAACAACCAGAGGGAGATACCACAATGTCATACCCTTCTATGAATAAAACAATGCAAGCAAACATTTATCCGACATGCTATTTAATATTAATAAGTTGGAAGTAAACATGTGAGAGCACGAACTACTAAGCATCAATTAAATAACATACACCTTACACGAACAAATTAAGCATGTCCACATGGATGAGCATATGTACAAAAATAAAACCAATAGAGTTCATACCAGCCTCTCACCACAACTTGAATTGTTGTCCTTATTGCTCTTCACTCGTCTAGACTAAATAATATAGAATGATAAGAAAACTCCAATGGAGACATGGAAGACCGATGAACTCTGCAGCAAACTTTACAAAACCAAAGAAGAACAACAAATATTTTTTGGTTTTCGAATTTAAAACAAGAACAGAAAGAAACAAGCAAACAAAGTAAAATATTTTTGGATTTTTGAATATCAAACGGAAACGAGAAAGTAAAGCAAACCAACAAAAGAAACTAAAGAAGCGAATAAAGAGAAACAACAGAAAGACTTTTGGTCTTTTTGTGTTTTGGAAAACTAGAACAAAACAATAAAAACAAAAAGAAGCAAAAGAAACGAAAGAAACGAAAAAAAAAAAGAAAGATATACAAAGAACCGACAGAAACATGATATATAGATGAGTTTTATGTCGGTATACCTCCCCCAAGGTTAGGCTTTTGCACTCTTCTTGATCACATTATATCACCCTCTTCTCTGGACCCTTGAAAACTTCCTTCACACCACACTCAATGTAATTCACATTAGAGGGTTAGTGCACAATTAAAAATTCACATGTTCTGCAATGACACAAGCATTATTGATACTTTTAAACATTAGCTACAACCACTGATGTTTCATGGAGCAAAGAAATCCACTCGACATAGTAAAAGAGAGAATACAAGCAAAAGGCAGAATCTGTCAAAACCAGAACAGTCTGTAAAGATGAATTTTTTCGGGGAACTTAAGTTGCTCAAATGGAAAAACATAAAGAACAAAAAAGTTTTGGAATTAGCTGAGGAATAAGCGCAAAAGTTTTCAGATCATTTTGATCTTCTGTGAATTATGCGATTTTTTACGGTGGACAACAGAAATCTGTTTCTTCCACACAATTCCAAAACCAACTCCAACATTCGCTAGAAACTTTACTTGGCACGACTAATACATGAAAATAAAGATACAAAGGAGTTTCTACATAAGTATACAACACATTGACTCAAAGCAAACAGAGAAAAACAAAGCAAAAATAAAACCGTAGGTTATTTCCCAAGAAGTGTTTTTCTTTAACGCCTTTTAACTAGGCCCCCAATGGGTAAATAACCAGAGAAAACAAAGGTGGAAATCATGAAAACAAAATTATGGATGGTGCAAATATGCATAACCACAGTAATCAAGATAAAAAATGATGAAAACATGATTATGGATGATGGAAAACATAATTGTACTAAGGTAGCAAGGTGATAACATGGTGGAAACATAATGGGGAAGGTGAAAATATAGTAAAAAACATTGTCCTCTTCATTAAAAATCACTTTGTTAACAAGGTTGATCAAGTCTTCTTACCAAAACAATTTTTATACGAAGGAAAACTTTTCTTATCTTCTTTACCTAATATATATATTATATTATATATATATATATCTTTACCTAATAATAAAGACATTAAGTCTTCCTTCGTTGGTTGCTTGGTCGGTCGGTCCATCGTTAAGATTGCCACCCAAGTTGTAAAAAATTACCCACCACGCCACCCATAAGTCGTACCTCTTAGTTTTTTATCTCATATAATTTGGCTTAAAGTGGTGATGTACGTCAAAACCATCATCGTTGCTATTTCTCCTTTCCTATGTTGATTCTGTCGCTCGTTCCTTTCCAACGTTGTTGGTTCGAGACGGGATCGATTCGTCCGTGCGACCAAAGGGACCTGCTAATTTTGGCCCACCGCGTCCGTGTCGTCATGGCTGCAGTCACCTTGGCTCCTCAGTCTCCTAGCAGAATCGCTCGTGCAGTTCCAAAGAAAGAAAATGCAGAATTACAAGGAAACGTTTGGAGGAATCCCAACACAGAACGGGCTGTAATTTTCTATTTTAGCTTCGTGCATCTTGTACAAGTTGAATTCTCTATTGGACCACTCATGGTGGCAAGGGAGCAGTGTTGACCTGCCCGAGGGGAAGAGGATTGGAGTGGACGAGCCGCAGGTGCAGCTGGTCCTGAGCTGAGAGATGGCCAAATACAAGCAAAGCTCCATCCGGACGGCGGTGACGAGCTGGTCGGCCTGACCCATTTCTTCCATAATCGAGAACTAATCTGGGCGGAGACGAGGGATGGCAGGCGAGAAGCAGCAGTTTAAGCTTGTTCCGAGCAGGGAGCTGAGCGGAGACAAGCGCCGCTCCGGCCTGACGACGGCGACGAGCTAGGCAGCGCGCCCTTTTTCTTCCTAGGCGAGTGCTAATCCGGGTAGAGAGAGCGCTAGAAGCCGCGGACGGTAGCAGACGTCGTCCGTCAGGAACGCCTAATTTGGGCGGCCCATCCGTTTAGCCGTTTGGGCTTTTGGAGCGGCCCAGACCAAGCGGACAGACGGCCGTCCATGTCAGTCTGCATCCTGACATTGGGTTGGAAACCTATTGAAGTTGAACTATCATTTTTTCCGTCTATAAGGGAAACCTTTTTTTATAAAATAAATAAATAAAACAAGCAACCACAGAGGCGCGAAACATCAAACCGAGATGCTCACTTCATTTTTACATCTGGTTTCGGTCGTCTAATGATTCATCTTACGACATGATCCCCATTTTTCTCTCGAAACCAAATTTCTAGAAACGTCCTTGCTTGCTACCTCGATCACAAAAAGATCGACGCTTGACACTCTCTCCACAAGCAGCCGATCAGGCAGGACACGATCCCGCGACGTGACGAGCCATGGCGGCACACATCGGATGCACTCATGGAATGAGCCGGGAAGTGGCGCGGCTTCGTCGCCGGTTCACCAAAGTAAGGCAGCGCATAGCAGGCCGACATGTCCCTGAGCTTGGTAGAGCGTGGGAGAATTCGAGATAGGGAAGGGGAAGTTAGCGCCTAGGAGCAGAACGAATAGGAGAGAAGAGCGGCGCCGGCGAGTGTGAGCGGGACGAAGACCTACATTGATGAAAGGTGGTGGATCGTAGGAAGGTGGCGCATAAATAGATAGGATGCCGCGTTATGAATGTTAAAGGACAAGAACAGATTAACTCAACCGGATCTATCAGGTACGCGACGAGAGTTAATATGATGATATTACGTCTCTGTCTAAGTATTTGTCGGGTTCAAGTGACCATGCATCAACCATCTCATGGGCTGGGTCAAAGGCCTCTCCTAGGCTAGGCTCTGACCCTCATGCGGAAAGAACAACAACACCAACAATGTCTGAGTTTAAATAAACGAACTAAGTAGCCAACTTGGTACATCTAGAGAAAACACCACACAACTATTGATCCAGTAAAATAAAAAAGGAAAGGCGAAACTACCGATCGGCTCATGCATGAGAAGAAAACTAAAAGGAGAATTTAAAATATGTTTTGCCGTGTTATTTTTCTCAACAGCTACAAAATACACTAGATTCGACCACACTGTGCTCAATAAAGCAATCAATAAAAAATAATTTTTGTCGTGTTATTTTTCTCCTTTTCCTGTGAGACGTTTCGTGTACGTATGGCCCAAAGGGGTCAGGGATGGGGCCCACAACGCATACGCCGACAGGTCGCATGTACTCTAGCGGGGCCATGCCAACGCCGGCAGGCCAAAACGACGACGGCCTAGCATACGCCAACGGTCAGGTCGTCGGCATCTGGCCTATTTCCCCATAGTGGTAGCACATATGCCGTGTGACAATTAACCCAGTTTGAGCAAATCTATCTAAGTTGAAGAGCTTTTTGAAACGAGTATATATACTACTACTACCTCCGGTCCAATAAAAGTGTCGTGGAAAGTACACTAAGCGGATCGGAGGGAGTATTTTATAGTTCAATTGTGCAACATCGTATTGTTCTCCACTTGCTTGACATTGTCGCCATCAACAATCTGGATATTAGATGTTTAATTACTTCTTTTTTGTGGTTTCAGAAAATGGTACATAAAAAGAAGAAAATTGCAAATATTTTAGAATGTAAAAAACATGCAAGACGTGAAGAAGATAGAACTCAGAGGAATAATTTGACGGTATACCAAATGGAGTAGACTAATGCTTCTCGAAGTGCAGCAAATCACCTCAATGGGCACATGCTTGATCTTCGATATGAGTAAAAGAGCAACCATATTTTTCTCATGTGGGACTTGCTTGGTTCATGTAGGAGGCATGCCTCCTCGAGGTGGCCACGCTCAACAAGGTTGTTGGAGATTCATGGGTGGTCGGCTCGTGGTGGTGCAGTGATAATACGAATATGAGATTAAAGAAAATGTCACAAAGAAAGGGCAATAATGATCAGGATGTTTATGTTTTTTGACTTTTCCGTTGCAACGCACGGGCATTGTGCTAGTATATATATAATAATAAAAGCGTTAAGGCTTCTCTGGTTGGTTGGTCGGTCGGTCGGTACGTCACTAAAATTGGCCTCAAAGTTAACATAAATTACCCACCCTACCATCGGTAAGTTTCAATTACTTTTCCTTTTAAGTCACGGTCGATCGATAGACGATTCGTACGATTGTAGTCCGTCTCTTCCACGTCAGGTGTGGGGTGGCTTAGAGCGGACTAGGTTTGTCGTGGTTTGTCTGCTAAACGTTTCCTAGGTCGAATCAGGGCGTGTTTCCTAGCTCAACCGAGGTTTGATATATATGCAGACACGTGAGATCCATATATGATAAGGGGTGGCCCAATCTTCTCAGTGAACTCACAGATAACTCCAGTATGATAACTAGTGTGCCACTAAGAACTCTCCCGGCTGATCCCTGATGCCAATGCAAGAGATAGCAACCCCAAGGATATTATCAACTCCACACTCTTGCACAAGTAATCCACCGACTACAAGTGGTTATGTACCGTCTTATTCCCAGTGGAACAGCAGGTATCACGTAAAGTTTGCAGATGAACTTCCAGATGAAAGGCTTACAAGCAGTTTCAATCTAGAGGTCTAGGGTTTTTGGGTTTAACGTAGTCTACCCTCTCCTATGCGCCCCAAGGGGTATATATGAGAGGGGGTGCGGCCACAAGGCTCTCCCTTGCGCAAGCAACCTATTCTACTTGGACTAGGACTCCTACTAGGACACAAATAGATACAAACCGACCCCACACACAAGGGGTGCAGCCACATTGTTATGGAAAGCAAACCTACTACTACTAGAACTCCCTATGGCGCATTGATGCTTCCTTGTGGGCGCCCTCCTCTTGCCTTGTCCATCCATGAGTGTGAAATGACAATATGGCATTGTTTTCCACACTTAGTGCATTTGACCTTGTGGAGGCACCATCCCCTTGTCATCATAACACTTGTTATTTGTTGTTTTCATCATGTTATTGATTGTTTTCCATCTCCTCCTATAATCCATGCTCTGTATCTCCTCTCCATGATCTCCATTCATGCTTGTGTTATCAACAAACCTAAGGATACACAAATGCAAGGATTTAGGTAGTATAAAGCTCTCACAATTATAAACATTATATTCAAGTAGGAGTGAATTCACCTGTTGTTGTAATAGCTTGGTTCTTGATCTTGTCATTGGTCCAATCCTTACTTCATTAGTTTGTATTGGAGCATCCTCATGTGTAAGAATAGGTGAAGAGCTAGGGATGTCCTCATCATCCTCCCCCTCTTGAAAAGGCATCGACCTCGATGCCAAATCATCTCCATGGTAAGGTGTCAAATCAGACACATTAAAAGAATTACTAACACCAAACTCATCAATTGGGAGGTCAATCTTGTATGCATTATCATTGATCCTTGAAATAACTTTGTAAGGATCAGCTCCTCTAGGCATCAACTTTGATTTTCTCAATGTGGGAAATCTATCTTTTCAAAGTGCACCCACACCATATCTCCTGGCCGAAATATAATTTCCTTCCTCTTCTTGTTTATTCTTTCAGCCACATGTTTTCCTTTCTTCTCAATTGCCTCTTTTGTTTTCTCATGAATCTTCTTCACAAAATAAGCCCTCTTTGATGCCTCCATATTAATTCTCTCATGTAAAGGAAGTGGTAATAAATCAAGAGGAGTAATAGGCTTGAAACCATAAACCACCTCAAAAGGACATAGTTGAGTAGTTGAATGCACAGCTCTATTGTATGCGAATTCCACATGAGGCAAACACTCCTCCCACTCCTTCAAATTTTTCTTGATCATACCTCTTACCAATGTGGACAATATTCTATTAACCACCTCGGTTTGTCCATCAGTTTGGGGGTGGCAAGTAGTAGAAAATAATAGCTTAGTGCCAAGCTTACCCCAAAGTGTCTTCCAAAAGTAACTCATGAACTTGACATCTCTATCTGAAACAATGGTTCTTGGCACTCCATGTAATCTCACAATTTCTCTAAAGAATAAATTTGCAATGTGAGAGGCATCATCACTCTTGTGGCAAGCAATGAAGTGAGCCATCTTTGAAAATCTGTCCACAACCATAAAGATAGAATCATGTCCTGTTTTTGTCCTTGGCAAGCCCAAAACAAAATCCATACTTATGTCCTCCCATGGTGTACTAGGTGATGGCAATGGGTTGTACAACCCGTGGGGTTTTAGCTTGGATTTGGACTAGTTGCAAGTAAGGCACCTTTGCACCAATCTATACACATCTCTCCTCATATGTGCCCAATAGAAATTTTCAGCCAACATAAGCAATGTCTTCTCTCTTCCGAAGTGTCCCATCAAACCTCCACTATGAGATTCCTGTATCAAAAACAAACGCAAAGAACACTCGGCAGTACATAATTTGTTAGCTCTAAACAAGTACCCATCATGTATATGAAATTTTTCCCATGCCTTAACATTAGTACATTTATTAAATGGCATAGAAAACTCATTATCTTCATCATATAAATCTCTAATACCCTCCAAACCCGAAACCTTAATTTCTAAATTTGAGAGTAACATATTTTTCCTTGACAAAGCATCAGCAACTACATTATCCAATCCCTTTTTATGTTTTATGATGTATGGAAAAGATTCAATAAACTCAACCCATTTAGCATGTCTCTTATTCAAATTATTTTGGCACTTTAAAAATTTCAATGCTTCATGATCACTATGTATAATAAATTCTTTAGGCGACAAATAATGTTTCCACACCTCTAAAACTCTCACAAGTGCATATAATTCCTTATCATAAACAGAATAATTCAATTGTGCACCATTTAATTTTTCAGAAAAATAGGCAATAGGTTTCTTTTCTTGCATGAGCACACCTCCAATACCTATGCCACTAGCATCACACTCAATCTCAAATTGTTTATCAAAATTTGGAAGCATAAGTAATGGGGCCGAAATCAACTTCTCCTTTAATGTATCAAAAGCAATATCTTCAGCAACACCCCATTCGAAATTAACACCCTTTTTAGTTAGATCATTTAAAGGGGCAGCAATTGTACTAAAATTAGGCACAAATCTTCTATAGAAACTAGCAAGCCCATTAAAACTTCTAACTTGACTCACATTAGTTGGAATTGGCCAATTTCGAATAGCTTCAATTTTTGATGTATCAACTTCAATACCATGCTTAGAAACAACATATCCAAGAAATATGACCTTATCTTTGCAAAAAGTGCACATTTCAAGATTACCATACAACTTATTATTTCTTAGCACTTGCAAAACTTTTCTAATATGATCAATGTGTTCATGTTCATTGTGGCTATATATGAGAATATCATCAAAATAAACTACCACAAATCTACCAATAAAGTCTCTCAAAATATGGTTCATTAATCTCATGAAAGTACTAGGTGCATTAGTTAAACCAAAAGGCATTACTAACCACTCATATAAACCAAATTTTGTCTTAAAAGCATTTTTCCATTCATCTCCCTCTTTCATTCGTATTTGATGGTATCCACTACGCAAATCAATTTTAGAGAAAAGAGTAGCACCACTTAATTCATCTAACATGTCATCTAAATGTGGTATAGGATGACGATAACGAATAGTGATGTTATTAATTGCTCTACATTCTACACACATGCGCCAAGTACCATCTTTCTTAGGAACCAAAATAACGGGAATGGCACAAGGAGAAAGACTAACTCGAATATAACCTTTATCTAGGAGTTCTTGTACTTGCCTTTGTATCTCCTTTGTTTCTTGTGGATTGGTTCTATAAGGAGCTCGGTTTGGGAGAGATGCTCCGGGGATTAAATCAATTTGATGTTCAATACCTCTCAAAGGTGGCAATCCCGAAGGCACATCTTGTGGAAAAACATCCTCAAAATCATGCAAAACATTAGAAACACCAAGAGGAATAGGGGTCATGTCATTAGAAACCAAAATATCTCCCTTGTGAATAAGCACAATAGGGACTAGTGAAGGATCATCCCTAAATTCCCTCAAATCCTCTTTAGTGGCTAACATGCATAATAGGTTCTCTCTCTTTTTACCACTCGAATTGGTTTTTCTATCACTCCCCATGGCTTGTGTTTTTGGTGTTCCCTCATCCCTCTCTCTTTCTTTTTCCACTTTCCTCTCAATTTTGGATTGGGACTCTTGAAGAATTTGTTGTGGAGTCATAGGCCTCAAAATAATAGTCTTCCCATGATGATATAGCTCATAAGTATTTGCTCTTCCTTCATGCTTCACACTTCTATCAAATTGCCAAGGTCTTCCCAATAATAAGTGGCAAACTGTCATGGGCACCACATCAAATTCAATAATATCTTTGTAAGGTCCAATTTGGAACTCCACTCTCACCATATAAGAAACCTTCATGTGTCCCGTGCTACTCAACCATTGGATATGATAAGGATAAGGATGTGGTATATATTTCAAGTTGAGTTTTGCACATAGATCTTTGCTAGCCAAATTTCTGCAACTCCCTCCATCAATAATGACTTTGCAAGCCATGTTAGGACCAATAATAGCTTTGGTTTGAAACAATTGCACCTTTGATGTTCAGGAGTAGGCACCACACTCAATGAATTTTGGGTGCAAACAATAGATGGCATAGTAGTAGCATAAGCATCCAAAGGAGTATCACTCAAATAGCCATCATCATCATCAATGTCATTAGGATCAACATCATCACCTGTCTCATACTCATTGTTCTCATTGATCACCATCACTTTTGTATTTGGACAATCCCTCTTGAAGTGCCCCTTTCCTCCACAAGTGTGACATGAAATATCTCTAGTCCTTGAAGTAGAAGCACTTGAACCTGTGGTACTCACACTTGGTTGTGATGGTTTCTTGGCAATGGAGGTACTAGGATCGGGTTTAGAGGATGTAGCACCTCGAAAACTAGAAGATGGAAGTGGTGGAGGAGGTGCACTAGGCATAGATGATGATCTCAAAGGAAATCTAGCCCTTGTATTTGTAGAAATTTTTCCTTCCTCCAAAAGATGTGCTTCGGCCTCCCTTGCATGATGTAGCAATTCATGTATATCATTGTAGTGATGATGCCTAACAATTCCCTTGATTTTATAATTCAAACCCGAAAGGAACCTTTGCATTGTTTGCTCCAATTTCTCTCTCACACGTGCCCTTTGCATGATTAGCTCCATCTCTTGATAGTAAGCATCAACACTCATAGTACCTTGCCTCAATTGTTGCAATTTATCAAATTGTTGCCTTATGTAATTTGGTGGAATAAATCTATCCCTCATGACTCTCTTCATGGTGTTCCAAGTGCACAATGGGTAATTCTCCATCTTCTTGCCTCTTTCTCACAAGATTATCCCACCATCTAAGAGCATATCCATCAAACTCACTAGAGGCCAATTTGATTTTTCTATCCTCATTGTAATCATGCATTCTCCATAGCTTCTCAATATTCAACTCCCATAGCAAGTATTCTTCCACATCCATAGCATCAAAGTTGAAAGAAGGAATTGAAAATTTTGGTTTACCCAACCCATCCTCACTCGGATTGTCTTGAACCAAATTATTGGGCACTCTCCTTGGAGCAAAATTAGGGGCTCCGCCTTGATGTCCATCATGGCCCCTTTCTCCTCTAGCTCGGCCATGATTAATATTCCTTGCACCAAAATCTTCCAAACCATTATTAGCATCACTATGGACACTAGCATTGTCATCATCCACAAGAGGCAATCTTTCTTGAATCATGGTTTGAAGTCCAGCAAGGGTAGTAGTCATTTGAGCAATTGAATCATTGATTGATCTCACTTCCCCTCTATTAGTCTCGGCCAATTTGTGTGTGGCCTCCATCTTGGTCTCCATAGCTTTGAGAGCCTCATATAAGGGATCACATGCATCTTGAACAAATTGCTTGAGTCCATTATGGTTGTCCAATATCTCCTTTGCCAAAACATCCCTAAGAGCCTCATACTCTCTCCAATTAACTCCCTCCTTATGGTCCTTCTTTTGCTGCACAAGATCACCACTTGAAAGATCCATTAGTAGGTTAGTGTAATAGAAACAAGTATAGGTTGTCGTGCCTCTCACAA
Source organism: Alopecurus myosuroides (assembly GCA_028641055.1). Lineage (NCBI taxonomy): Eukaryota > Viridiplantae > Streptophyta > Magnoliopsida > Poales > Poaceae > Alopecurus > Alopecurus myosuroides. The sequence continues at coordinate 338,499,621 of CM054059.1, read as the reverse complement.
CTCACTCAAAAATCTAGCAAGACAATAGGATATCTTACCACTCCAAAGTGAATAGAGATACTTACCACAAGTAGAGGCAATTAAAGTACTTTGGTGTGAAGAAGAGAATACCCAGGTTTTTAACTCTCACAATGGCAAACAAGGTTATTTAGTGGGGCTTGGTATGGATACCTAACAATCACCAAAGTAACAATCCTATTTGCTGTCTTGTGAAGATATAAAAATACCCAAGGAAACTCACACAATATGGAGACAAATGTGGCAATGCAATATGTGGATGAATTTTGCAATGCCCTAGAAAGTCACTAGCTAGGCTCTTAATTGATAAGCACAAGATTGCTCAAATGAAAAACCAAGTGTCACAATGGCAAGCTCAACTAGTAAACAATAGCAATGATATGGCCTCTTTGCACTTTTTGCTTCTTTCTTTTCTCTTTTCTCTCTTTTTTTATACTTTTTGCTTTTTCTATTTTTGTGTATTTTTCCAATGGCCTTACACTAAGCTAGGAGCAACAATTAACCAAACACAAGTGAACACAATGGTGGTGATGAAAAATGAGCAACCTGTCAGAGCACAAAATAGCTATACTTGTGGGAAAGTTCCTATTTGAATGCTGTAGAAAGGCTGTGGCTAAGATTCACAAGGTATGGATATTTTAGTCCTAGTGATAAAAACAGGAAAAACAAAGAAAAACAAAGAAATCTAGGTGAAATTGTGGCTTTGGAACACTCACGGCAGCAAAACAGACTCACGGCAGCAAAACAAGACGTTTCTATACCGCGGCAGCACGTTATGGCAGCAAAACGGGGAAAAATCGTACCGCGGGAGCAAACAGCAGCTAGCAGACGCGCGCGGCAGCAAAACAGGCGATTTTCGTACCGCGGCAGCGTGCGCGCTCGCGTTACGGCTGCAGGTAAGCGAGTTACGGTGGTTTTTGGGCGCGCGGATGTTACGTGGAGCGAGCAACGTACGGCAGCGGCGGCAGAGTTTTTCTGTCGCGGGTTTGATCGCGCGGGTGGGATTTGGTAAGTGTGATGTGGGCGCGCGGGGGCTTTTGTAAGCGATGGAACAGTGGAATCCGAGCGTGGCTAGGGGTGGGCTGCGGTGGTTGGTTTTGCGGTGGGTGGGGTGAATCCGAGTCCAACTAGGGAAGGGGTGCGGCAGCAATTTGGTATGATTTGGCGCCACGACAGGATTATTAGGGTGGATCGGATTGGGGATGAATAAAAGGAAGTGGAAGCGGAATTTTTTTTTGGTATTTTTTATAAGTTTTCGGCTAGATGAACAAAGAACCCTAAACCTAGCCGAAAGGAAGTAAACTAAAAAGATAAAAAGCAACACAAAATCTAACACAAAGACAGCACTAGTAATTGAAAACTAAGATGATATCTAGGCTATGGCAAGAACTAAAACTATTTTTGTGGGGCAATTTTCTGGGTAGGTAATAAAAAACACTCAAAACTAAAGGGAAATTGATAGCTCACCGAGGCAACCTGTAAATCTGATACCAAGATGATAAGGGGTGGCCCAATCTTCTCAGTGAACTCACAGATAACTCCAGTATGATAACTAGTGCGCCACTAAGAACTCTCCCGGCTGATCCCTGATGCCAATGCAAAAGATAACAACCCCAAGGATATTATCAACTCCACACTCTTGCACAAGTAATCCAACGACTACAAGTGATTCTGTACCGTCTTATTCCCAGTGGAATAGCAGGTATCACGTAAAGTTTGCAGATGAACTTCCAGATGAAAGGCTTACAAGAAGTTTCAATCTAGAGGTCCAGGGTTTTTGGGTTTAACGTAGTCTACCCTCTCCTATGTGCCCCAAGGGGTATTTATGAGAGGGGGTGCGGCCACAAGGCTCTCCCTTGCGCAAGCAACCTATTCTACTTGGACTAGGACTCCTACTAGGACACAAATAGATACAAACCGACCCCACACACAAGGGGTGCAACCACATTGTTATGGAAAGCAAACCTACTACTACTAGAACTCCCTATGGCGCATTGATGCTTCCTTGTGGGCGCCCTCCTCTTGCCTTGTCCATCGATGAGTGTGAAATGACAATATGGCATTGTTTTCCACACTTAGTGCATTTGACCTTGTGGAGGCACCATCCCCTTGTCATCATAACACTTGTTATTTGTTGTTTTCATCATGTTATTGATTGTTTTCCATCTCCTCTTGTAATCTATGCTCATCCTTGTGTATCTCCTCTCCATGATCTCCATTCATGCTTGTGTTATCAACAAACCTAAGGATACACAAATGCAAGGATTTAGGTAGTATAAAGCTCTCACAATTATAAACATTATATTCAAGTAGGAGTGAATTCACCTGTTGTTGTGATAGCTTGGTTCTTGATCTTGTCATTGGTCCAATCCTTACTTCATTAGTTTGTATTGGAGCATCCTCATGTATAACAATAGGTGAAGAGCTAGGGATGTCCTCATCCAGGTAAGCGGAGGCTCGGCACGACGGGGCGGACAAAATTGGCCCATGGTTTCACCGAAGCCAGCCAAGACAGACTCCTTTTTCTCATGGCTCCTTCACCGCCGACGACAGTGGGCGCGTGTAATCTGGTTTCGGCTCGTAAAATTGACCAAACATACCCGGGGGTACGCACCGTTGCCACACACCCCCGTGCATGTCGTGGCGGCCTCCAGCTCTGCGGTGCGGTCGCCCTGATAGAAACTGTCGCCGAACGGGTTGGTCATCGGACCGGCCACCATGTTGGCCACGCTGATCACCAGTCCGTCCATGCCCAAGTCGCCGTACGGCGGGGCCAGCGGCGGCTTTAGGGGGTACGCACACAGGCAGGCGAAGGCCATTAGTGCCTATGTCTGGGCCGGAAACTCGGCAACGCCGGTCACCTCGCTACCTAGCATCAACGTCGGTCGCCTCCTTCCCTAGCATCATCTCGCGTGCATCGCGTCCCCGATATATAACCTGTTGGAGAAGAAGCGGCCGGGCGCTGACGCCGCCCCCATCCCGACCGCGCGCCTCCTGGTCGACGAAGACCTCGAACACACGACGTCGGAGCGGATCCGGACAAGGGCTCTCCACCGCGTCTCAAGGGTGTCAGGACCAAACCTTCAACGCACCGATTCAAACGGAGAAGATGGCGGGAATTAACTGGAGGATCGCAGCTGACGGCCAGGATCTGCGGATACCGCTTCATCGACAACGGATGGCCCTCCTGTCTCCTCGCGTTGCTGTAGCTAAACCAACAAAAGCCAGTCGTCTCCAACCACTCCCTCGTGGGTTTTACGTTCCTGCCCTTGTAATAGCTATAACTAGCGAATTCTAGAGCCTTCGAGCTCTCGTCTTGTAATGACGGGGTAAACCCTAGACCACCAGTGTTCCTGGTTGGTAACGACATCTCTGCAATCAACGCAAATCCCCCTAAATCTCCTCTGTTCTACGTGTCTTCTGAACTTTTCTCTGAATTTCCTAGTTCTAGTGCTTGTCAATTGGTATCATAGCCAATCTTTCCTCGGAGGCGTTCGGATCTGGGTGCTAAAGTGAAGTTGGAGGAGCCGTAAAATTCTTCCCTTCCCACCCTCTCCCGGCGGCGGTGATTCGATCGGTAGAGGTTTGGTTTGGCTGGGGGTTGCAGTGACACAACGTCGCTGTGGTAAAATCCCTCCCACCCTCCTAGATCGGTTGTACTCCGGCGGCGGGCGACGATGACGGTGCAGGCGACGGTAGAAACTGTTTCCCAAGGTCTGGTTGCAGCGTTTTGCTGTGGTAAAATCCCTTCCTTGCGCAACAGTTTGCAGAACATCGAGGTCTCAGGTACTGTCCTGAAGCAAAAACCCTCCCTGTTCTTCTGCAACTCCAAACCGCACCATGGTTAATTCTGAAGAGTCCGGATCCACTGAGCAACTGGAGTTCCAATCACTACAGCTCGATGTTAAGACACTCCAGCGTGCTAGAGAGAGGAAGACATGTCTGAATTTTATGCCTTTCGTGACACTGTGGCGTCCAATTTTCAGAATGTGCAGAAAACGTTAACTGAATTACACCTCTCTCTGACCAACTTCATGATGGCTATTCCCTCGCACAAGGGAGATACCCCTCATATTACCACTGATATGGGCATGACTGCACAGAATAACACACCTCTGGGGCATGGCAAGAAAACCGTGGACTTGCAAAGCTCACCAGCCACAGTGGGTTCAGCTACCTTGCATGACAATGCAACAAGAAAAGAGCTGCATCTGGATGGGACCATCAAAGTACCTTATCGTCATCCCCATTTTGGAAGCAAACCACAGCAACTGGCCATGGAGATGAAGACTAGACCTGCAACCATGGAATCGGCTCACAATGCCATACAGATTGTTCAAGTGGAGGGTACTGGGGGAGCTAATCCTCAGAGAGAAAATCACACAGAAGGGAGAAGGACAATGGCCATAGTGAAACCTGCAAAGTATAACATACCTGAGTTTGATGGCAACAACACCACTTCTTGGATTCAGACAGTGGAAATGTATTTTGACGCTGCCAGAACACCTGCTGAGCTCAAGACTGAGATAGCAGTTACTTATTTGAAAGGCCCAGCCATGGAATGGTGGAGAGGAACAGGCATTGCAGCCCCTAACTTCCCATGGTATCGTTTCTGCAAGAAGATAGATTCTCTGAGGCATCTGAGTGTGACAACGTGAGAGTTTTTCATGCTCTGTAGCAAACAGGCACTGTGAATGATTATGTATTAAAGTTTGAGCAGTCCATGAACTTAATGCGCCGTGATAACCCTGCTATTCCTGTGGAATACTACACAAAGAGTTTCATAGCTGGTCTACAAGACAACATTCAACACTATGTGCAGTGTCATGAGCCCCAAGATTTACAAAAAGCCATTTGGTTAGCCAGGTGTATGGAACAAGCTCAACCAGTCCGAAAAACTATGAGCAATTTTATCCCCTCTGCTAAAAGGCAAGTCCAATTCTAATCAATGAGAACCAATGTCCCAAATGCTGCTGCACTTATTGAACAAGAAAAACTAGCTGGAAACTGCTACAAATGCAAGGAAAAGTGGTTCCCTGGCCATAAAAAGGTTTGCAGAATGGCAAACCAAGCACAAATACATGCTCTGCAAGAGGAAGTTCCTGAGGGGGCTGAACTGGTCTATTTTACTGAGACATTGGAGGATAAGGAACCAATGATCATGCAAGTTAAACAGGACCCAGAATTACAAATATCAATGCATGATCTCATGGGTATTGGAACAGCCAGATACACTTTCACAGTAACACTGTTTATTGGTAAATATCCAGCAACATCATTGATTGATAGTGGTAGCACAACCACTTTTCTCACTCCTGCAATGGAAAACAGGGCAAACTGCCCACTGTCTCCAACAACTAAGAAAAGGGTCCAAGTGGCAAATGGTGGGACTCTTTGGACTGAATTCATGGCCAAAACCTGCCCCTTTACTATCCAAGGACATGAATTTTCCACTGATTTCAGAATACTGAAAGTTCATGGATATGATGCCATCCTAGGGGCTGATTGTATGTCTTGCCATACCCCAGTTGAATTGGATTTCCAAGAAATGCAAGTACAGGTGACTACACCACTTGGCACTAAAATTACTTTCAGGGATGAGAGCCTGCCAACTGTACCTGTACCTGAACTAGATACTTCTGAAGATTTGTTTGATGAACCTATTTGTGGTGATGTGATATTGCTACATCAAATAGTAGAGGATACCCTAGACAAAGGCCATGATAATCCTCTTATCCAAGCACTACTCAAAAGGTTTCAAATACTATTCTCCACACCAACAGAATTACCACCTCAAAGAGCTATGGATCATGCTATACCATTAATCCCTGGAGCCAAAATTGTCAACCAAAGGCCTTATAGATTGCCTTTCCATCAGAAGGATGCTATGGAGAAAATCATTCAAGAAATGATTCACAACAAGATAATTAGAGATAGTGTGAGTCCTTATTCCTCTCCTGCTCTAATGGTGAAAAAGAAGGATTATACCTGGAGGGTGGTAAATGATTTCAGGAAACTCAATAGCCAGACAATCAAAAACAAATACCCCATTCCAGTAATTGAAGACCTACTGGATGAATTACAGGGAGCTATTGTTTTCTCCAAATAGGATCTGAGAAGTGGCTACCACCAGATTAGAATGCAAGAGAAAGATATTGAGAAAACTGCATTCAGTACTCATTTTGGCCACTATGAATATTTAGTAATTCCTTTTGGCCTGACAAATGCTCCAGCTACCTTTCAATTACTCATAAACACTGTCTTGGCACAATTTCTGAGAAAATTTGCCTTGGTTTTCTTTGATGACATCCTAGTCTACAGCAAAAGCATGACTGAACACATTAATCATTTGACTCAAATTTTCCAGACACTAGTTGAAAACAAGTTGTTTGCCAAGCAGAACAAATGCGTTTTTGCACAGAAGCAAGTGGAATATTTGGGTCATGTCATCACTGCTAATGGTGTTGCTACGGATCCTATTAAAATTGCTGCAGTTGCAAAGTGGACAACTCCTTCTAATGTATCTGATCTAAGAAGCTTCCTTGGCCTAGCTGGCTACTACAGAAGGTTTATACAAAACTATGGCATTATCTGTAAACCTCTGTTCTTGAGCCTGAAAAAGGATAATTTCATCTGGGGACAAGATCAAATGGATGCATTCAACAACATCAAAGAAAAATTGACCATGGCACCTGTCTTAGCCTTGCCAAATTTTGCTGAGCCTTTCATTCTGGAGACTGATGCCTGTGGATATGGCATTGGGGCAGTTCTCATGCAATCTGGTAGACCCATCTCATTCTTCAGCAAAGCTATAGGGCCTAAGGCAGCTGGGTATTCAACTTATGACAAAGAAGCACTTGCCATTATTGAAACCTTGAAGCACTGGAAACACTACTTTGCTGCATCAGCTATTATCATAAGGATAGACCAAGAAAGTTTAAAGTACATCCAAGAACAAAAACTTACTGAAGGTATCCAACACAAACTTCTGATCAAGCTACTGGGGTACAATTTCTCTGTGGAATACAAGCAAGGGAAAACAAACAAAGTGGCAGATGCTCTATCTAGGGTCCAATACAAAATAAATGCCCTGTCTGCCTCTGCTATTGCTCCTGCTTGGATTACTGAATTCACCACAAGTTATCAACAAGATGAAAAATGCAAGAAAATGATGACTCAGCTTGCTATTGATCCTCTAGCTCTCAAAAACCACACACTCCAACATGGTATACTAAGGTACGAAAACAGAATAATCATTGGCAAGGACCCAATATTACAGAGGAAACTAGTGGCTGCTATGCACAACTCTGAACTGGGAGGTCATTCAGGACACAGGGCCACATATCACAGAGTCAAATTATTATTCCATTGGCCTGATATGAAGAAGTTCATCATTGAGTACATCAAGGAATGCCCTGTATGCCAAATTAATAAACAAGAATATTCCAAGTATCCAGGTCTTCTTCAGCCATTGCCTGTTCCTGATTTTGCCTGGGCTCACATCAGCATGGATTTTGTGGAGGGACTCCCAATTTCTTGCAACAAAGACATGGTCTTAGTGGTAGTGGATAGATTCACTAAATATAGCCACTTCATATCCCTCAAACATCCTATCACTGTCAGCACAGTGGTTTCTGCTTTCACTGATAATATCTTTAAGCTGCATGGCCCTCCCCTAGTAATTGTTATAGACAGGGACAAAATATTCACTCCATTTCTGGCAGGAGCTATTTAAACAACTAGGAGTTAAACTCCATTTCAGCACATCTTACCATCCTCAGACTGATGACCAGACTGAAAGAGTCAATCAATGCATGGAGAATTATTTGAGATGTTTGGCTTTCCTACAACCAAAGAAATGGGCAAAATGGCTCTCCCTTGTTGAGTGGTGGTATAATACCAGCTACCATACTGCCCTCAAGATCACACCATTCCAGGTCCTATATAACAGACAACCCAACATGATTGCTGATTCTGCTCTCTACCCTAGTGACCTTACTGCCAATTTTGCATCAGTATTAACCGCAGAACAAACTGCTGCTCTCATGAAGGAAAACCTCCTCAAGGCACAGAACAGAATGAAGGTACAGGCTGATAAAAATTGCTCTGAAAGAACCCTGGCAGTAGGTGACATGGTGTACCTCAAGCTCCAAGCTTACAGGCACACATCCTTGAGCACTCACAGACATCTTGTAACAGCCCAAGTATGAAAACTACCCTATAGAATGTTTGATTTCTTGTTTATTAAAGTTTTGCATCATGTCATCATGTTTACTTATTGATTGCATTTGTTTTCTATCTGTCTTATCCTGTTTTCACAACTCAAATTCAAACCTTACTCAAACCATGTTTTCATACTTGCTCTGTTACAACTTTTGGAATAAAAATAACAAATAAAAACAACTCCTTTGTTGTCATTTTATGTCATAGTTATCAATTACTAAAATGGTGCTTCTATTTCAAACAAATAACTCCCAAATTGTTTTCAAACTCAAATCTCAAACAACACTCAATTGGAATTATAAAATTGCCCACAACAATCTAACCTTTTGTTCTAAGCTAAAATAGGGTTCACCCTATTGAAGGTTGGTTTCATTTATAAGCACCTAATAATCAATTTTAACCCCAATTTGAATTAACTACAAACAATATTTTAAAGTTTGAACTTTGGAAAATAAAAGTTAGGATTTTGTTTGCTATTAACCTAACTAACTTAACCAAATTTTTCTAACCTTTTTACTAACTCAAAAACTCATCTTTTCCTTCCTTTGGGTTTTCTACAAAAAAAAATAAAACAAACAAAAAATAGAAAAGAGAAGAGGAGAGCAGCACCTAACCTAGCTAAACCAGCCCATCCCTCCTCTAAACTAGCCCCAAGCCCAGCCCAACTACCCTATTCCTGGCCCAGTACCCCCTCGCTGTCTTTTTCTTCCACCTCTCGCTGAGGTCACGTTCTGTACGAACATGGCTCACACCACTCGATCGATCCCTCCCCTTTTAGATGCTCAGCCGTACAGCCCCAGCTCCCTCCATATAGCTCACCTTCCCTCTGCCCCTAACCCTAGAAACCCTACTCCTTCCCCCTCCATCGCCGCCGTCTCTCTTCCCCCCTTTCATCTGTTCTCTGAATCATGGCACCACACCGAACCAGCACCTGAAATCGCCACCTTCCCTTCACCATGATTCTCTCGAGGGGCTATCGATTTCGGGAATGGAAACGTTGTTATCCCAGCTCCAAGTTCCCTGTAGGCGCGGAGGCGGGAGGAGGATCGTGGCGGCCGCGCCATCACCGGAGGGGGACGGTGGCGCCTCTGTCCGTCAGCCGTCCTCGCCTCTGCTGCTACCGCGTCGAGCAGGCCGAGGTGAGCAGGGACCACCTCCCTCCTTTCCTCCTGCAGTCTCCCATCTCACCACACCCCCGCATGGCACCTCACCACCCCCACGGCCCTCCGGCGAGCCGGCCACCGCGGCCATCAACCGCCTCCCTACTGCCTCCGATCGCTGCTGATGTTTCCCTGACGAGATGCAGTACGTAGCAATCGGGTTCAGTTAGTTACAGGAAGAAAATACCCGAAACAACACCTCATACCCCCCCGAGTCCCTTCCTTTCACAATCCACAGCACAGCCCCACTGGTTTGGTTCCCCAGCGCAATGCCAGAGGGGGTGGGTTCGAATCCCACCTCCCACCAATAAATCTTCTATTTTTTCCTTGCAATGTTTTGGTACAGAAATTTACCAGAAATCACCAATAGGCCCCTGGCACTTAAAATCTAGCCCTGGAAAATATTTCCTAAGTCCCTAGATCATAAAAAATGGCAGATTTGCACTATTTCTTGTAAATGGCATAATAAATTCATTTTAACTCCAATTCCAACATTTTTTATATGTTTTCAATACCAAATTAAATGTTCTTTTCAAATATAAAATTTGTTTACTGTTTTGAATATTTTAAATTGGTGCAATATTTGAAAACTTGTCAAATTCACTTAAATTTGCAAAATTCATAACTTGCTCATAAAAATTCCAAATTTCACAAACCAAATATGTTTTCCAATCAACTTTTCATGTACTTTCCAAATATAAATTTTGTTTGCTGTTTTGAATATTTTAAATTGCTGAAAACAACTGTTTCTTAATTATTGCATTTAAAATTGCCAAAATAATAACTTGCTCATTTTAAATCCAATTTCAACAAATGAAATATGTTTTCCATGCAAAATTAAACCCTCTTTCCAAATATAAAATTTGTTTCATGTTTTGAATAATTAAAATTGGTTAAATGATTTAAACCTTGTTTAAATCATTTAATATTGTTAAATTTATCACTTGATCAAAACAAATTCTTTTGGGACATATAAAATATGTTTTCAAACCATAAAAGTATAAACTTTTCAAATATGAATCTCACTTAATGTTTTGAACAAATAAAAATTCAAATAAGTTCATGTTTGAATTAAATTCATTTAATTCTTGCTTAAACTTGTTTAATCCATAAATAATTTATTTGAAATCCTTTTTCAACAAGTGAAACATGCAATCCACCTAAAATTGTGTGTTCTTTTCAAATATGAACTTTGTTATCTATTTTGAACATTTTAACTTGATGAAAACAATAATTGTTTGTGTGACATGTCTAAGTAACCAAAACTTTCCAAAATTAACAAATCATTTCCAAACTTGTTTTATTCCTTTTCCTTTGCATCTATCATTGTTATTTTGTTGTTATCTTGTCATCATCATCATGCAAGCATCATGTTTAACCACTTACACTTGTTAATCAATGTAGATCATTGCTTCCACCTTAACCATTTGCATCCATATGCAATTCACATTGCATGTGGGTCCAATTAAATTGTGTTATCTTGTCAAGTAGTTTATTCTGATGCACCTATTAACATGACATGCATCATCCCATGTTTGTGCACCTATGCCATGATATTGATTGTTTATACTTCTGCCTTGTTTGTTTGCTTCTTCTCGGATACACGACGACGTTGAGACCGACGATACTTACGACATCCCTTCTAAGGAGTTAGCTCAGTACCAGGCTACTGGGTTTTGCAGGCAAGTTATCACTCACATGAACCACTGTGTTCCTTCCAACATTGGTTACCGATACTTTCCGTTGTTCTTTTCTGCTAAGCCTTAGTAGTAGTTGTTTCTGTTACGAACCCATCACATGAATCCCTTAACCTTGATATTGCCTCACCTCCATACCTAAAACCCCTTGCTTGTTGCCTTAGTCTTATCTAGCATGCTTAGGTTGTTTTGCTCGAGTCTGTTACCCGTTACTTTCTGTTACTATATCTATTATGTTCTGGGGGCTCGATGTTTAATCAATCAATCATGCCAATGTTACTACAAATAATAATTTGATGATAAGGCACCGGCAGGAGGCCCATGAGAGGTTTTGAAGCCTGCTAGTGTCGACCCTAATAGGAAAAGGGTCTTGTCTACTGATCCATGATGAGCGCACTACCCGCATTTGGGAAGCGAGTATGGGCGCCCCCCTCAGCTTGACCTGATTCGCATCTCGTCCAAATCGCCTCATTTAGTTCGTGTTTTCCATTTGCCGCATCATGTTTTTGCGAGCCCAGGCCAGGGTGGAACTTTCGTAGTCGGCATATAGGGGGACACGTTCTTAGAGTGCTATGAGGGTCCATTTTCTTCTGGGCTCGATTAGCCGTGCGCCCAAGGTGCTTTGGGCTTGATGCGAGGAATGGTTGGTTGTGTTGAGTACCCCGCTTGGTGGAAGGGCCTTTCCATCTGGCGGGTTATTCATGAGTGTACGGCCAAATTGGTGCAACCCTGCAGGGATAATCTTCTCGAGAAGCCGTGTTTTCCGCGGTTATGGATTACTTGGTGAAAGTACTGGCTAACAAGTACTCAGGACAACTTAAACATAATGATCAAACATGTTACACCCAATGATTAATAACTTGACTAGTAATAGGCTTATTGACACAATAATTTGAACCATCATTAATTTCAACTGTGTGAGTTATCCTCGGATTGCTTCTTTGGATAAGGGGCGAGATCCAGGATGGGTTTGTTTGAAGTTATCTTTCAGTTGGTTACAATCCTCGATCTTATCTCCTTTCTGTTAGCCGGAAGTGGAAGAACCTCTGTAGTTGGTTAGTGCAGCCAGTTGCAGCATCTTTTATATCCCCTTCCTTTCCGTTGAACCCAAGGCATCTGTGCTTGGTGTTGACGGGTTACACTTTGGTGAACTGTGAGTCTTGCTTGCCAGTACGTTTATGTACTGACCCCTTTGGGGCTGTGGTTTACGCAGACGACGATTCCGAGGATCTACATGGTGGCTACTACGTGGAGTATGATGACGAGACTGCTGACGAGTAGATAGCGGACCCGGGCAGGATCCGAGACTTCGTGGATGGGCTCCGTCTTTTCGTTTCCGGCCTCTTAGGCCTATTTGGTTCTTGTCTGTACTCAGACATGTTGAATGCTTCCGCTGTATTGTAATGATGTATTGTTGGGGCATGTGCCCTCTGAATGATTGTATTTGCTATCTCTGCTCTAATGAGAGCCATTTGCAACTTATTTCAATCTTTTGTGTCGTAGAGATCTGTTGTGATATCACTTGTTAAACGCCGCTGACGTACCATGTGTGTATGGTTTGAAGTACGTCGACGGAAGTGCCTTTGATCTCTAGTGGATAGTTTACATCGACGATGGAATAGCAGGGCTTGTGTTGTCGCGCATAAGCGCAGGCCTACCAGGAAGCTGGGACGTGGGAGCAGTTATGCCCCATAATCCAAGCATCTGCTATCCAGTTCGTACGGTGAGTATCCCCTAGAAATCAGGGTGCGACAAATGGTATCAGAGCCTGTCTGCCTGTAGGATCCCTTTTTACTGGTCGCAGTTGAGTCTAGAAACTATTTTGTAGCTATATAGGAAAAATGAAACGTGAGAGTAGGAATTCTGCCATTTTTCTTCTTTCCCCACCCACCCTCCCTTTTCTGGTAAGGAAGTGCAACGTTGTTTTCCCTTCTCATCTGAACTTTCAAGTTAGGATTTCACGAATCCTGGTTTCTCTAGGATGGTTATATCTACTAGACCATAGGAATGGAGGTGGTTGTGACATGATTTATCATGTTGCCTACTCACGATTGAGAACGGTGGCAAATAGGCCCCGGAAGCAGATCCTCTATTCCTTAAGCAGTAGATATTGATCCTTTAGAAGCCCGGATGGGTTTTTCTGTAGTACCTCAGGAGTTTTGTTCTCGTTTTCCCGGAGTTGCTTCATTATCCTGTTCTTCTCAACATCCTTTTCGTCCGTTGAAATCTTGTTGTTGTTTTCCAATTCAATTCTTCTACCGGCGTCTAATCAAAGTTTCCCCGTTCATCTCCTAAACTATATTCCAGCTAAAGTGTTATTTGATACCGGAGCATCACATTCCTTTGTGTCAACAAAATTTCCACAACATACAACCTAATTCTGGTTCCACTAAGCAATCAAAACTCTGTTCACTCCCCGGGATCTCAAATGTTGACTTCCAAGATAAGTAAGAACAATCCAATTCTAATGGGAGGCCACATATTCCTCGTTACTCTCATGTTGATGATTCTGACATTGATGTCATTATTGGTGTTCCATTGATGTCAATAACTCTGTTCCACCATTCTAGCCAGATAATCTATTCTCCAAATGAATCAAGTTCCATTCAGCTATACACCCTTGGTGCAAAATCCCTCCCCTTTACTTGAAAGTGTTCCGGTGGTTTCCAAATTCCCTGACGTCTATCCAATGTGAACGATGTGTTTCACGTGTCACAGCTCAAGTGGATCTTTCCAAGAAGTTTCCGGACCTTTTCTTTTCTCAGTAGGAATCTCGGGGCGCGATTCCTTCAAGGGGGGGCGTTTTGTAATAGCCCAAGTATGAAAACTACCCTATAGAATGTTTGATTTCTTGTTTATTAAAGTTTTGCATCATGTCATCATGTTTACTTATTGATTGCATTTGTTTTCTATCTGTCTTATCCTGTTTTCACAACTCAAATTCAAACCTTACTCAAACCATGTTTTCATACTTGCTCTGTTACAACTTTTGGAATAAAAATAACAAATAAAAACAACTCCTTTGTTGTCATTTTATGTCATAGTTATCAATTACTAAAATGGTGCTTCTATTTCAAACAAATAACTCCCAAATTGTTTTCAAACTCAAATCTCAAACAACACTCAATTGGAATTATAAAATTGCCCACAACAATCTAACCTTTTGTTCTAAGCTAAAATAGGGTTCACCCTATTGAAGGTTGGTTTCATTTATAAGCACCTAATAATCAATTTTAACCCCAATTTGAATTAACTACAAACAATATTTTAAAGTTTGAACTTTGGAAAATAAAAGTTAGGATTTTGTTTGCTATTAACCTAACTAACTTAACCAAATTTTTCTAACCTTTTTACTAACTCAAAAACTCATCTTTTCCTTCCTTTGGGTTTTCTACAAAAAAAAAAAAAAAACAAACAAAAAATAGAAAAGAGAAGAGGAGAGCAGCACCTAACCTAGCTAAACCAGCCCATCCCTCCTCTAAACTAGCCCCAAGCCCAGCCCAACTACCCTATTCCTGGCCCAGTACCCCCTCGCTGTCTTTTTCTTCCACCTCTCGCTGAGGTCACGTTCTGTACGAACATGGCTCACACCACTCGATCGATCCCTCCCCTTTTAGATGCTCAGCCGTACAGCCCCAGCTCCCTCCATATAGCTCACCTTCCCTCTGCCCCTAACCCTAGAAACCCTACTCCTTCCCCCTCCATCGCCGCCGTCTCTCTTCCCCCCTTTCATCTGTTCTCTGAATCATGGCACCACACCGAACCAGCACCTGAAATCGCCACCTTCCCTTCACCATGATTCTCTCGAGGGGCTATCGATTTCGGGAATGGAAACGTTGTTATCCCAGCTCCAAGTTCCCTGTAGGCGCGGAGGCGGGAGGAGGATCGTGGCGGCCGCGCCATCACCGGAGGGGGACGGTGGCGCCTCTGTCCGTCAGCCGTCCTCGCCTCTGCTGCTACCGCGTCGAGCAGGCCGAGGTGAGCAGGGACCACCTCCCTCCTTTCCTCCTGCAGTCTCCCATCTCACCACACCCCCGCATGGCACCTCACCACCCCCACGGCCCTCCGGCGAGCCGGCCACCGCGGCCATCAACCGCCTCCCTACTGCCTCCGATCGCTGCTGATGTTTCCCTGACGAGATGCAGTACGTAGCAATCGGGTTCAGTTAGTTACAGGAAGAAAATACCCGAAACAACACCTCATACCCCCCCGAGTCCCTTCCTTTCACAATCCACAGCACAGCCCCACTGGTTTGGTTCCCCAGCGCAATGCCAGAGGGGGTGGGTTCGAATCCCACCTCCCACCAATAAATCTTCTATTTTTTCCTTGCAATGTTTTGGTACAGAAATTTACCAGAAATCACCAATAGGCCCCTGGCACTTAAAATCTAGCCCTGGAAAATATTTCCTAAGTCCCTAGATCATAAAAAATGGCAGATTTGCACTATTTCTTGTAAATGGCATAATAAATTCATTTTAACTCCAATTCCAACATTTTTTATATGTTTTCAATACCAAATTAAATGTTCTTTTCAAATATAAAATTTGTTTACTGTTTTGAATATTTTAAATTGGTGCAATATTTGAAAACTTGTCAAATTCACTTAAATTTGCAAAATTCATAACTTGCTCATAAAAATTCCAAATTTCACAAACCAAATATGTTTTCCAATCAACTTTTCATGTACTTTCCAAATATAAATTTTGTTTGCTGTTTTGAATATTTTAAATTGCTGAAAACAACTGTTTCTTAATTATTGCATTTAAAATTGCCAAAATAATAACTTGCTCATTTTAAATCCAATTTCAACAAATGAAATATGTTTTCCATGCAAAATTAAACCCTCTTTCCAAATATAAAATTTGTTTCATGTTTTGAATAATTAAAATTGGTTAAATGATTTAAACCTTGTTTAAATCATTTAATATTGTTAAATTTATCACTTGATCAAAACAAATTCTTTTGGGACATATAAAATATGTTTTCAAACCATAAAAGTATAAACTTTTCAAATATGAATCTCACTTAATGTTTTGAACAAATAAAAATTCAAATAAGTTCATGTTTGAATTAAATTCATTTAATTCTTGCTTAAACTTGTTTAATCCATAAATAATTTATTTGAAATCCTTTTTCAACAAGTGAAACATGCAATCCACCTAAAATTGTGTGTTCTTTTCAAATATGAACTTTGTTATCTATTTTGAACATTTTAACTTGATGAAAACAATAATTGTTTGTGTGACATGTCTAAGTAACCAAAACTTTCCAAAATTAACAAATCATTTCCAAACTTGTTTTATTCCTTTTCCTTTGCATCTATCATTGTTATTTTGTTGTTATCTTGTCATCATCATCATGCAAGCATCATGTTTAACCACTTACACTTGTTAATCAATGTAGATCATTGCTTCCACCTTAACCATTTGCATCCATATGCAATTCACATTGCATGTGGGTCCAATTAAATTGTGTTATCTTGTCAAGTAGTTTATCCTGATGCACCTATTAACATGACATGCATCATCCCATGTTTGTGCACCTATGCCATGATATTGATTGTTTATACTTCTGCCTTGTTTGTTTGCTTCTTCTCGGATACACGACGACGTTGAGACCGACGATACTTACGACATCCCTTCTAAGGAGTTAGCTCAGTACCAGGCTACTGGGTTTTGCAGGCAAATTATCACTCACATGAACCACTGTGTTCCTTCCAACATTGGTTACCGATACTTTCCGTTGTTCTTTTCTGCTAAGCCTTAGTAGTAGTTGTTTCTGTTACGAACCCATCACATGAATCCCTTAACCTTGATATTGCCTCACCTCCATACCTAAAACTCCTTGCTTGTTGCCTTAGTCTTATCTAGCATGCTTAGGTTGTTTTGCTCGAGTCTGTTACCCGTTACTTTCTGTTACTATATCTATTATGTTCTGGGGGCTCGATGTTTAATCAATCAATCATGCCAATGTTACTACAAATAATAATTTGATGATAAGGCACCGGCAGGAGGCCCATGAGAGGTTTTGAAGCCTGCTAGTGTCGACCCTAATAGGAAAAGGGTCTTGTCTACTGATCCATGATGAGCGCACTACCCGCATTTGGGAAGCGAGTATGGGCGCCCCCCTCAGCTTGACCTGATTCGCATCTCGTCCAAATCGCCTCATTTAGTTCGTGTTTTCCATTTGCCGCATCATGTTTTTGCGAGCCCAGGCCAGGGTGGAACTTTCGTAGTCGGCATATAGGGGGACACGTTCTTAGAGTGCTATGAGGGTCCATTTTCTTCTGGGCTCGATTAGCCGTGCGCCCAAGGTGCTTTGGGCTTGATGCGAGGAATGGTTGGTTGTGTTGAGTACCCCGCTTGGTGGAAGGGCCTTTCCATCTGGCGGGTTATTCATGAGTGTACGGCCAAATTGGTGCAACCCTGCAGGGATAATCTTCTCGAGAAGCCGTGTTTTCCGCGGTTATGGATTACTTGGTGAAAGTACTGGCTAACAAGTACTCAGGACAACTTAAACATAATGATCAAACATGTTACACCCAATGATTAATAACTTGACTAGTAATAGGCTTATTGACACAATAATTTGAACCATCATTAATTTCAACTGTGTGAGTTATCCTCGGATTGCTTCTTTGGATAAGGGGCGAGATCCAGGATGGGTTTGTTTGAAGTTATCTTTCAGTTGGTTACAATCCTCGATCTTATCTCCTTTCTGTTAGCCGGAAGTGGTAGAACCTCTGTAGTTGGTTAGTGCAGCCAGTTGCAGCATCTTTTATATCCCCTTCCTTTCCGTTGAACCCAAGGCATCTGTGCTTGGTGTTGACGGGTTACACTTTGGTGAACTGTGAGTCTTGCTTGCCAGTACGTTTATGTACTGACCCCTTTGGGGCTGTGGTTTACGCAGACGACGATTTCGAGGATCTACATGGTGGCTACTACGTGGAGTATGATGACGAGACTGCTGACGAGTAGATAGCGGACCCGGGCAGGATCCGAGACTTCGTGGATGGGCTCCGTCTTTTCGTTTCCGGCCTCTTAGGCCTATTTGGTTCTTGTCTGTACTCAGACATGTTGAATGCTTCCGCTGTATTGTAATGATGTATTGTTGGGGCATGTGCCCTCTGAATGATTGTATTTGCTATCTCTGCTCTAATGAGAGCCATTTGCAACTTATTTCAATCTTTTGTGTCGTAGAGATCTGTTGTGATATCACTTGTTAAACGCCGCTGACGTACCATGTGTGTATGGTTTGAAGTACGTCGACGGAAGTGCCTTTGATCTCTAGTGGATAGTTTACATCGACGATGGAATAGCAGGGCTTGTGTTGTCGCGCATAAGCGCAGGCCTACCAGGAAGCTGGGACGTGGGAGCAGTTATGCCCCATAATCCAAGCATCTGCTATCCAGTTCGTACGGTGAGTATCCCCTAGAAATCAGGGTGCGACACATCTCAAGCTGCATTCCAAGTACTATGGGCCATTCAGGGTGTTGCAGAAAATTGGCAATGTGTCTTACAAAGTTCTGTTACCTGACAACTGCAAACTGCACCCCACCTTCCATGTTAGTCAGCTCAAGAAACACCTGGGCCCCAAAGCAGTGGCCAACCCCAACCTTCCCCTACTCAATGATGATGGAACAATCTTACTGGAACCTGAACAATTGCTTGACGGGAAACTGATTCCGAGGTCCCAAGGCGATATCCAAATTCCAGTTGTCAGATGGCTCATCAAATGGATCAACTTACGAGTCAAGGCAGCAACCTGGGAAGACGCCACGTTCATCCAGAAGGTGTTCCCCAATTTCATCCCTGAGGATAGGTCTGATGCTATCGGGGGGGGGGGGGGATTGTCAGGACCAAGCCTTCAGCGCACCGATTCAAACGGAGAAGATGGCGGGAAGTAACTGGAGGATCGCAGCTGACGTCCAGGATCTGCGGATACCGCTTCGTCGACAACGGACGGCCCTCCTGTCTCCTCGCGTCGCTGTAGCTAAACCAACAAAAGCCTGTCGTCTCCAACCACTCCCTCGTGGGTTTTACGTTCCTGCCCTTGTAATAGCTATAACTAGCGAATTCTAGAGCCTTCGAGCTCTCGTCTTGTAATGACGGGGTAAACCCTAGATTACCAGTGTTCCAGGTTGGTAACGGCGTCTCTGCAATCAACGCAAATCCCCCTGAATCTCCTCTGTTCTGCATGTCTTCTGAACTTTTCTCTGAATTTCCTAGTTCTAGTGCTTGTCAAAGGGGTGCGTGGATCTGGGGTTCAGTTTCAGATCTTATGAGATCCCTGAGCTCTGTGGTACGTTGCCTGCTCTAGAGCTCTGCTACTCCGTGAGCCAGCGTTTCCTAGACGAGCACGAGTTATCGAAGGCCGAACAGATGGTTCCGGAGACGCCAGGGGTCATGCAAGCTTCGCCAACTGAAAGATTTACTGCCCTTGCAAGCTAAATTGTTTTTAGTGTATCTCTCCCTTTGTTCCTGCTAATTAGCTGTCTGTCAATCTTACTTTCACATGTGAAACGTATATCTCTTCAAAGATATTTCTAACACTAGCTATTGCCCTATTGGTTCATCTTCTAGGTTCATTATTGCTTGTTGATTTATGCTTCCTGCTTGATTTTTGAAGGCTACTGAATGGTTGAACTCACGTGTGATTTAGGTAATGTAACCAAAATGAACTGAAGGTGAGACTCAAGTACTGGGCGCAGGAAGCTTTGAATCCGATCAATTGCATCATCAACTTGCAAGCGCAGGAAGGCACTCAACTCACTCACGATCCACGGCATCTGATGTTGCGATTACAACTCCCGAACGGAAACCCAGTTCTGAATTGATGACCAATTAATGTACAAGAGAGCACATGGTCTGCGAGATTGACTGGAAATTACATTGCATTTTCACGATAAGCACAACAGATACACTCATCATATTGTCGGATGACCAATTAATGTACATTGCATTTTCACGATGTTCCCGCTGCCGGGGACGGTTCAGCCGGCGGTGGTCACTGCGGCGCAGGGCGTGGCGCCGGTGGCCTTGGGACAGCCCGCGGCGGTGGCGGGCGCAGCTACTGTTGCTGTGGCTACGGTGGTGCCGGCGGCGGTGGCGGTGTCTGCAGGTCAGGGCTTCGTGGTTGGCACGGTGGCAGCGGGTGGAGCGGGGAAGCGCAAGAACAAGAAGAAGAAGGTGACCCCAGCAGCAGCGGCTATTGGGTCTGCGCAGGAGGCGGCTCTAGCATTACCAACTCCTACGGCTGAACATCAGGTGCTAGTCGTCGCTGGACCCGGGGGGGTTGACGTTGCTGCGGCTCCGGTTAGGAAGACACGATGCTGGAAATGCGAAGTGGATACACATGCAACAAGATACTGTCCAGTGGACCACTATTGTTACGTCTGTGATTCCAAGAAGCATCCCATGAAGAAGTGTCCCACTCTCAGACCTCCGAAGCCGGCTGTGTTTATTGGGAGAGTTGGTAGCAAGCATACGATGTTCTCTCAGTTCCCTGATGATCTCTTCAAGGAGACGGATGCTTCCAGTGGGCCTGTCGCGTTGGTTATGGTGGTGGGTACCACCGCTACGGCAAATCAGGTTGAGGTGATGGTGTCTCGTATGTGCTCCACTCCGAGATGGAAGTGGGAGGCGCTGCCTGCTGGTGAGAACCGTTACAAGGTGGTGTTCCCGTCGCCGGCTGAGTTGGAGAGATTCGATGGGATGGGTTTTGGGGTTCCATCACAGTCTACTAGGCTTCTGTTCAGCAAGTGGGAGCCAGAAGACGTTGAGCCAAAAATTGAGTTCGAGCAGTCTTGGGTTCATGTGGAGGGGGTTCCAAATCCTTTGCGGCACTTCCTAGGCCTATGGACGGTGGGCTCTCTCATCGGCATTACTTTGGATGTGGACCCGTTGGCTCTACGTCGTAGAGGTATCGTTCGTCTGAGGATGGCGTTGTCTGATGATGAGGTGTTCAATAAGGTGGATGAGATAGGTCCGTACACAAACACAGATGGTGTGCTACGTCTGAAAGGATATGGTTTCACTTTCCGCCCAGAGCCCGAGGATTATGTGCCAGAGCCTGATTTTGTGCCTTTTGCGTGGGACTTGAGAGTGCCGTCAGAGTCCTCTACTCGAGGTGTGCGGGATACTGATATGCTTGGCTCTACTACTGTCCCCGACGGAGATGCGGATGGGGCGGCGGGTATGGCTATCGATACA
Organism: Alopecurus myosuroides; assembly: GCA_028641055.1. NCBI lineage: Eukaryota > Viridiplantae > Streptophyta > Magnoliopsida > Poales > Poaceae > Alopecurus > Alopecurus myosuroides. The sequence continues at coordinate 338,478,312 of CM054059.1, read as the reverse complement.
CCCACTGCGGATGGCGGTGATCATGTTCGTTCACATGCGATGGAGCTACTACAGAATTATGCATTAACGCCGGTTAATTTGTCTCCTACTACTCCTAGGGGCAAGGAAATTGTGCGGTCGATGCATTCCTCAGGTGGCTTTATTGTCGGGCTCTCGATGGCAGTCGACGGGAGGAGCGCGGCTTCTTCTGGTGGATTGCAGGGTGCAAGTGGCACCCCGCTATCCGCTGCTCAGGCGACTCAGACGGGAGGAGTGACACCCGACTCTGGCGACGGCCTACTACCGTCTGTAGGCGGGCAGCGACTAGCTGTCGCCCGGGAGGTTGCCTCCTGCGCCTTCGCCGCGCGGTTGGACGAGGCTCACTCGCCATCCAGGACGGCTGTGGCTGGGCTTGGCGGCGCGCAGCTACCAGCCGCCCAGGCGACGGCCAGCTGCGGGCGTGCGCCTGCTGCTTCTGGGCCGCTGGAGGTAGCCAGCTCGCCGGATGGGCCGGCCAACGCTGGGTTGGGCGGGGCGTCCTTACCCACCACCCAGGCGTCATCCAGCAGCGGCGGAGGGCCAGCTGGTCCCGGGCCGCGGTCCACACCGCCAGGGACAGCGTCCGCTATCGGCGTGGGGCGGGAGTCGCCTGTGCGGTGCATCTCGCAGCTTGCCGCCGCGCAGGGGATCGATACGGCGTCGTTGACGACGCCACCACGTGCAGATTGCAGTACGGTGGCTAAGGACATGGTGGTCGGGGGGTATCTTCTTCGTCATTGCCCCCCTCCGCCGTGGCGCCTCCCTTTGCGGATCATGGGCAGCTAAAGAAGGGGCTGAGACGTAGTGCTCGCCATTTCGTCGCAGCGGACGGGGCTACACCGACTGGTGAGGATGCTATGTCCAAGTCCATGCGGCGGAAAGCGGCATTGCTTTCGTCTTCGACTTTGGGTAGGTGTTCTGCTCAGAAATCATTTCTTTCCTTTTCCAATACTAAGATATCATCTAGTTTAGGTGCTGTCGGTGTTTCATTAGGGAAGAATGATTCGGAAGTTACGATATCCATTAATGCGTTGAAGCACATGGAATTTGACCGTTTAACGGTCAAACCGAGCTCTTCCGCTAGGATGGATATACCTCATATGGATGATGACAGCGTATGCCTCTTCAGATGGACAGCTTTTATCACATCTTGTGGGGGAAGTGACTGAGGTGGGGATGGATGATGAGGACGGGCTAGGATCCTTATTTGATCTCTATGCTTCCAGCCGGAAATCCGAAACCGCCAAACAAAAACGGAAACATTCACCGCGATATTCCGAGAGACCGCCTAAAAACCCAATTGTTTCCCGATGCATGGCTTATTCAGTAATAGCAGAGGTCTTGGTGACTTGGCTAAACATTTGAATATTGCACAATACGTCAAGGATCACAATTTGGAGTTTGTGGCGATCTCCGAATCTGGCAGGAGAGATTTTCAAGCGAGTGTTCTGAACCGCCTCTCAGGGGGTTTAGACTTCACTTGGCACTCTATTCCTCCACGCGGTAGATCGGGTGGCATTCTATTAGGCGTTAAAACTGACTCCTTTGATGTGTTAGCAAGGTCGGATGGTGATTTTCATACTAAATTACACCTCCGTAACCGTGCCGACAACTTCGTACGGAGTTTAGTCGCTATGTATGGTGCTGCCCAGGAGGAGTTTATGGAGACTTTTCTACATGAACTGGTTAACTTGGCGAATAATAATCCATATCCAATCTTAATTGGAGGAGATTTTAATTTGCTAAGGTTCCCACACGAGAAAAGTCGGGGATGGTTTGACGGTCATTGGTCTTTCTTATTTAACGCTATCATTGATAGCTTGAATTTGAGAGAGGTGTATATGACCGGACGACAGTTCACCTGGCCAAATAGTCTGCCGGAGCCGACATACGAAAAACTAGATCGCGTATTAATGAGTACCGATTGGGAAGATAAGTTCCCTTTGGTTACGGTACGCGCTCTAGAACGTATTGAGGCTCTATCGGATCATGCTCCCCTTCTGCTTTCAACTGGCACATCAAAACCAAAAGGCCAGACACAGTTCAAGTTTGAACTAGGTTGGTTTTTATGTGATGGTTTTGATGAACTAGTTAAGAAAGTATGGTCTAAACCGGTCTTAGGTGATAACCCAATACGGAGATGGAATAATAAAATGCGCAATTTGCGTAAATATCTCCGTGGATGGGCGAGACATACGACCGGTTTGCTCAAGAAGGAAAAAGAGCGTCTTTGTTCCATTATTGATGAGTTAGATCGGATCGCAGAAACTAGGCTGCTATCTTTGCAAGAGGTTGAACTTAAAAGTCAATCCAATGCGAAAGTAGCACAAATGTTGCGTGAAGAGGAACTCAAATGGTATCAGAGATCTAAGGCTCAATTCATTCTTGAAGGAGATTCGAATACGCGTTATTTTCATAATGTTGCTAATGGTAGACATAGGAAAAAAACGAATTCAGTCTCTCCATCAAGATGAAGGTCTCATTGAGGGACAAGAGTATCTCAAGACCTATATCACAAAGTTCTATAAAGATCTGTTTGGACCTCCCGAAGTAGTTAATATAACTATGGACGAGAGCCGCACAGATGATATTCCTCAAGTATCCATAGAGGAAAATGCTTTTCTTAATGCTCCCTTCGTTGAAGAGGAGATAAAGAAGGCGATGTTCCAAATGGAACATAACAAGGCACCTGGTCCAGATGGTTGTCCGGCCGAGTTCTATCAGCATTTCTGGGAGATCATTAAATATGATCTTATGGAAATGTTTGATTGCTTGCAGAGTGGACAACTGGAGCTGTATCGCCTTAACTTTGGGGAAATCGTTTTGTTACCTAAGGTTTTGAACGCAGAAAAGATACAACAGTATCGACCAATCTGCCTTCTCAACGTTAGTTTCAAAATATTTACGAAATTTGCAACTATTAGGTTGAATTCTGTGGCAGATCATGTGGTAAAATCTACACAGACTGCATTTATGCAGGGTAGGAACATCCTTGATGGGGTCGTGACCTTACACGAAACCGTACATGAGCTGCACTCAAAAAAACTTAATGGGGTAATTTTTAAAATATACTTTGAAAAGGCCTATGATAAAGTGAATTGGGAGTTTCTCCAACAGACTCTGAGAATGAAAGGATTCTCAGAAGAGTGGTGCGCTCTAATTCGCTGTTTTGTTGTTGGAGGTAGCGTGGCCATCAAGGTCAATGATGATGTTGGCCGATACTTCCAAAAAAAAAGGCTTGAGACAAGGTGATCCGCTATCGCCCGTATTGTTTAATATTGTGGCTGATATGTTAGCGATCATGATCAATCGAGCCAAGGAAAATGGCCAAATTGAGGGAGTAATTCCACATCGGTTGATGGGGGATTGTCTATCCTTCAATATGCAGATGATACAATTCTCTTTATGGAACATGATTTGGAGAAAGCGGCGAACCTGAAGTTAATTCTTTCGGTGTTCGAGCAACTATCCGGATTAAAAATTAATTTCCACAAAAGTGAATTGTTTTGCTTTGGCGAGGCCCAAGAAGCAGTTGCACAGTATACCGAACTATTCGGATGTGAGAAAGGTCAATTTCCTATCATGTATTTGGGAATACCAATACATTATAGGAGATTGACTAATGCAGAATGGGGCCACGTTGAAGAACGTCTGCAGAAAAGGCTAGCTAGTTGGAAAGGAAAATTGTTGTCGCTTGGTGGTCGACCGGTAGTCATTAACTCAGTCCTAACTAATATGGTACTGTATGTGATATCATTCTTCCAGCTACCTAAAGCAGTCTTGAAAAAATTGGATTATTTCCGATCAAGATTTTTTTGGCAAGGCGACAACGAGAAAAAGAAATATCGATTGGCCAGATGGGATGTAGTTTGTCGTCCACGGGATCAGCGGGGTTAGGTATTCATGACATACAAGTCAAGAATTCAGCCCTACTTGGTAAATGGATATTCAAACTATTAACCGAAGAAGGGGTATGGCAAACCATCCTTAAACGTAAGTACATAGGCTCGAAAGCAATATCACAGGTTATGTGGAAACCAGGTGATTCACACTTTTGGGCTGGACTTATGGCGAAAAAAATAAGTTTTTTCGCTATGGGGTATTTAAAATTAAGGATGGATCACATATACGGTTCTGGGAGGACAAATGGTTAGGTAATACCACACTCCGAGAACACTATCCGGCTTTGTACACGATAGCGCGACATAAGGATGATACGCTGGCTACGGTCCTGCAGACATCACCTCCTAATATCACGTTTAGACGAGATTTAATCGGCCCTCGACTTACGTCTTGGCAGGCCTTGGTTGATAGATTAACTATGGTTACTCTTACACCAGGCGCTGATGAGTTTCGTTGGAAGATCACTAAGAACGGTTTATTCTCGGTGGACTCTATGTACAGGGCTATGATCCAATCAGACTTGCGAGTCAATATCTTCAAAAATGTATGGCGTATGAAGGTACCGCTGAAGATTAAGATATTTGCGCGGTATCTTCGTAAGGGAGTCATACTTACAAAAGATAATCTTGTCAAACGTAATTGACATGGGAGATCTAGGTGTGTTTCTTGTACTCATGACGAGACAATTAAACACTTATTCTTTGATTGCACATTTGCGCGTTCTATATGGTCCGCTATCCAAATGGCTTCGAATCTTTATCAACCTACTTCCGTTGCGAACATATTCGGCAACTGTTTAAATGGGGTCGATAAACTTTTTAAGACTATTATTAGGGTAGGAGCGCTTGCCGTTATTTGGTCGCTCTGGCTATGTAGAAATGACAAGATTTTCAATGATAAAAACTTTTCTCGTATGCAGGTTCTATTCAGGAGCACAGGTATTCTCCGTTCGTGGTCCACATTACAGCGAGGGGAGTTACGAGGCCTTTTTACGGAGTCATGTGCACGACTGGAGCAGGTGGCGAGGGATATTTTTATCCCACATGGATGGCCACTTGATCTACGGATAGCGGCTCCATAGGATTGAGTTTTGTAGTATTGTCGCTCTGTTTATTTTCAGTTTCGGATTTCGGCTGTGTGCATTTTACGATGCAGAGGCCGGGTGTAATGCTTGAACTTTTTTGAGTAATAAAGCCCTTTATCAAAAAAAAAATTGTCGGATCTTGTCGATGCTGATTCGGAGTTACGCCTGGATGGCAGGAAGCCAACAGAACGAAGATGTCACCACATATTTGTGATGTTGCACTCAGATATGAATCCTTGATTCACGGAAACAATAAAGTATATTGTATTCTTAATTCACTAGCACACATGCATGTGCGTTGCGATGGGAGAAAAAAAATTACGTTGTGGAAGCACATTATAATCCGCACCAACAATGGTTAGACTTAGGCATTTGTCGATGAATTCCCATCAAATTCAATCGACATCGATGGCGAGATGGTGGGGAGGGCGAATAATGAGATCAAAGAGTGGAGTGTATCTTCATCCTTCCATTTTCTTATGCATCCTCGCGTACCCACTTAATATTTCGTTTAGCTGAAATTCATTCGATAAGTCTGAACCTAACAATCTGTGCATATACTAAGTATAAAGATGCAACGTATGAATTTTTTAGTGAACTAATTCAAATAATCAGTCAAAAAGGTATAAACTTACCTTAATTGTCTTGACATTCTTCAAAATCTTAATATACTTGTAAATAAAATAATATAAACCTTTGTCTTGCTTTTCGTATAGACATAGTAAATATACCTCGCGTTGTGACGGGTTGATTGAATTATTTGCCAAATATGTTCTTCCACCTGGTGACAACACCAACGGTTGAATTGTTCGACTTCTCTCCTTAGATCAAGTCCAACTGTGACGCCCCGAGATCGGGCACTATGCAGATTTCAGCATTCCCGCCAAAATCCACATAATAACCGATTCCAGGTTGCCACTTGTGATAACATTACAACAGTTCACGAATAATCCACAACCACAACAGAAAAGATATATACAAGAGGACTCAAACGAGCCAAGGATACAATTGATACAATAGAAAGATCCAAATAACAGCGGAAGAACAACATAGCGTCCGGCTACGGACAAGATACAAATTGGACTAAGAGTCCTGAAGATAACCGAGAGCGTCCAATCCCTGCCCAGGCCAAGCCAGAGGGATTCCCAAGCTAATGTCGTCAGACTTCAAACCAGTTGACTGCAATATTGAATATGCAGCCACGAAAAAGGATTCGTGGGTCAGTACGGTTAAGTACTGGAAAGTGGATAAACCATACTCACAAGATACCGGCGTAACCAGTCACTACAGCCAAGCGGGCTGCACTAACCAACTACAGAGACTCACTACAACATCCGGCTAAAAGAGGGGGATAAGATAGCGTATCGGAACCAACTACAACTACTCACCAAACAATACCCATCCAATGTTACCCCCTACTAAGGAAGCAACCCAAGGATAACTCACACTGTTGGATTAAGGATGGATCAATTTATTGTGTCAATAAGACTATTACTAGTCACGTATGATTAATTAGGTGTAAGTTGTTCTAAGTACTTGTTAGCCAGTACTTTCACCAAGTCATCCATAACCGCGGAAAACACGGCTTCTCGAGAAGATTTACCCTGCAGGGGTGCACCAATTTGGCCGTACACGTAAGAATAACCCGCCAGACGGGGGATCAACCCACCAAGCGAGGTACTCAACACAACCCAACTCTTCTTCGCATCAAGCCCAAAGAACCCCGTGCAATTGAGCGCACGGCTAATCAAGCCCCACGAAGAAAAGGGCACCCTCATAGCACTCTAAGAACGTGTCTCCCTAAATGCCGACTACAAAAGTTCCACCATGGCCTGGGTTCGCAAGATCATGCATGCGGCAAATGGAAAACCCGAACTAAATGAGGCGATTTGGACGAGATGCGAATCGAATCAAATTGAGGGGGGCGCCCATACTCGCTTCCCACATGCGGTTAGTGCGCTCATCATGGATCAGTAGACAAGACCCTTTTCCTAATTAGGGTCGACACTAGCAGGCTTCAAAACCACGCCGGGCCTCCTGCCGGTGCCTTATCAACAAATTATTATTACCCAAAACAATAACATGTTGTTGATTGAATTGAAACCCAACTATCAAACTAGAACAGGTGATAAGACGGACAACAAGACTTGAGCGCAAACAACAATAAGCATGCAACTACGACACGAGGGCCAACAGGGTAAACAAACAACAGTTGATAGGAAGTGGAAGGAAGGTTATATCATGGCTGCAAGGTAAACATATAATAGGATCGAGACACAAGTATCGAAACAACAGGCTAGAATAAGAACAACGGAAAGAATCGGTAACAAGTGATGAAAGGCAGCCATTTGGCAGCAAGTGAGTATACTTGCCTGAGATCCAGCAAGTAGAGGTACATCCGAAGAACTTGTCGTTGCTCACATCATCTCAACGTCCTATCCGGGAAGAAGCAACGAACCTCGAACAAACACCGGATGCAACAATTACTACTACGGCAAAAGATCCAGCATGATCAAGATATGGATGCATGACAAGTTTAAGGATGCATCAAGATAAACTAGTTGACAAGGTAAACATATTTAAATGGGCCCATATGCAATTTGGATTGCATATGGCAAGCCCATGAATTAAGGTTGAATTAATTGATCTACAACTAACCAACATGTGAAAGTTGATTAGAATGATGCATGGATGATGAAAACAATAAGAAAGCAACAAGGGATTCAATTTGAAATAAGGTTTACCAAGTTTGGAATTTTATTTATTAAGTGTTGGAATTTTGGTTTCTTAAAGGTGTTACACAAGCATTTATTGTTTTCACCCATTTTAATTGTTCAAAATAGATAACAAAGTTCATATTTGAAGGGAACACAAAATTTTAGTTGGGTTACATGTTTCAATTATTGAAAAAGGAATTAGAATGAATTACTTATGAATTAAACAAGTTTAAACAAGATTTAATTGAATTTAATTCAAGTATGAATATTATTTGAATTTTATTTGTTCAAAACATTAAACCAAATTCATATTTGAAAAGTTTATGCTTTTCTAGTTTGAAAACATATTTTATATGTTCAAAAATAATTTAATTTGAGCAAGTTATGAATTTAGCAAATTTAAATGATCTAAACAAGATTTAAATTATTTAAGCAATTTAATTATTCAAAACATGAAACAAATTTTATATTTGGAAAGGTGGTTCAAAATAGCATGGAACACATATTTTATTTGTGTTGTTTGAATTAAGTGTGAATTATTTATGCATTTAATCAAATTTGAAATGATTTGTTTGAATTTGAAATTTGAAACAATTTGAAATGTGCAAAACAGAAAACAAATGATGTAATCATACAGAGTGTTAAATTTGGGGCAGAATACATATTTTATTTACATTATTTGAATTTGGAAAATAAAACTTATGTGCATTTTTAAAACAGGGACTAATCTGTAATAACAGGGACCTAAAAGAAAGAAAAAGGAACGCAGATGGGCCCCTGGGGCGTTTTTCACCCAGGGCACCCTGGCATGTGCCTCTGCGGTGCGGGCCAGTGCCTCCGTGGCATCCACGCGGGCGTGTGTGTGGAGTTAGGTGGCAACAGGGGCCAATGACCAGTGGGCCCGAGGTGATGCGCGCGGAAAACATCAAAAAAGGGGCTTTATGCGCCCGCGGGGGATCGAACCCGCGGCTCGCTGTGCGCGCGAGTGAGGTCCTTGCCACTGCGCTGTCGCTGAACTGGTGATGGTATGCGAGACTGACAGAGGAAGTTGTATCCACGACGGGTTAACTGAATTTTGGACAGAACAAAGGTGCAGGCGTTCATCTTCAGGTTCAGAGAAGAACTACTGCGGCTGCTGGCGATCCTTGAGCGTTGGTGCGACCTCGAGGGTGTAGCTAGGAGTGCTGGGATGTGGTTGGGCTTGCTGCTGGTGGTGGTGTGTGCAAACACGGGCGGAGATGGCCGAGGCTAGGAGCAGCACCTTCAGTGACCAAACTGCAGCCATGGCGTTCATGGACAGAGCTCCAACTCGAGGGGAACGGGGTACAGCAACTAAACGAAACGGGAAAGGGGTGAAATCGAAAGGAGAGCTTACCGGGGCGATGCCTAGGGGGTAGCTGGTGCTCGAGGTTGTCCGCGACGGCGGGAACTTGAAGGAATTCGTCGGCGCCCGCATCGGAAACGAGGAAGCTGTGGACGATCTTGTGCCACTCCGGCGGGTGTTTGCGGTCGAGGAGGAAGAGGGAGGTGGGGTGGTTCTTCTCCACCTCCCAGGTTGGCTCACGGGTGGCCAGGCAGTTGCGGCGACGGCGAGGTAGTGGTGGTGGTGCTTGTTTGGGTTACAGAGAACAGAAGCGAGAGGTGGGAGGGAGAGAGAGGAAAATGGCGGCGGAGGGAGATGGGAGAGAGTCTAGGGCACGCAGGAGGGGTTTTATGGAGGGATTAGGTGGTACGGCGGCCATCGGTGGGGGTTGAGGGGATCTCACGGTGAGGGGATGGGTGACAGCGACAGCGCTGTTCTTTCTGCGTCCGTACGAGGAAGATAAGAGAAGTGGGCTGGAAGAGGGAAGGGGAATGGGCCGTGGGTTGGGCTGGGGGGAAGTGGGGAGAAGGCTGGGGGTGGTGGGCTCGCCTGCCTCCCCACCCAAAGGGTTTTTCTTCTTTTATTTCTTTTGTTCCTTTTTTTTGTAAAAGAAGAGACGGAGAGAAAAAGGATAGGGTTTGGGGTTCTTTTAGTTGATGAATAATTTTATTAATTGCAAAACAGCAATTCAAAGCAATTTAACATTAACTTCAAAATTTGGAATATTAATTTGATTTTTAATTTGTTAGTTGAATTCCAAATAGGGTTTAGTTTGGAATTTTGGAAATAAACAAGTTTTATTTAATAAATCAAACACTATGAAAACTTAGTGAGTTTAAGAAAATGTTTGGAAGATTTTAATTGTTAAACCACAATTGGAACATGCCAATTATGATTGACTTAATTTGAATTTGAATTTACCATTTGGGGTTACTAAAAAGGAGTTTTCATTTAACAAACAATTTGAACAAATTAAACTTCAAACTATTTGAAAACAATTTGAGGTATTTAGTTTGCAACTTTCAATTGGAAATTTTAGACATGTTTTGAAAGTTTAAAGTGGTTTGAATTTTTGAGTTGTATTGAAAACATGGTGCAATGCATATGATGCATGTGATGCAAAAAGAAAAAGGAAAGCAACCAATTCTAGTAAGGGGGAACACCCCAGGTGTTACACCAACCAAGTTGGCAATTTTTACTTTTCATATGTTAATTTGGAGATCTAATATAATTATATATATAGTAAAAAAGTGCCCATGCAATGCAATGAGTCTAAAACTAACTCAACCGCCTTAGGTTTCAAATATGCCCTATGCTTATTTTCCGGTTTAATAAAAAAAATCCTTGGATCTGTTGCATTATAATAAAATTCTCAAAAAAAGTAATAGAAAATCTCGACGCTTGCTTTATAATCTTGTTTATTTTCACATATATATCCAAAAGTATGAAATCTTTATGTCACCAAAATATTAGCTATAAGCTATCTCTGAATGTTTAACCCAAATGAATGTTGTGTCTGAAAATATAAATTTGTCTCTGAATTTTAATTCTGAATTCTACAATCTTATTGTATTATTTATGAACACAATTGTCGCTTCCCATCATTCTCCGCACAATACAACATCCATAACAACAATGATTGATTTCTTCCACCACAAAGAATTGTATAGTACTCAACTACGGAACCGCAAAGCACGTCATAGTACTTCACTGATCTAACTGTTACATTCATAACCGTTCACCCTAATAAACGCAACCTTCATTTGACTTTACTATTTCCACTTTAATATTACACACATGGCTAAGCACACTTCAGCGACATAGAAGATGATCTGATAATTCTACTTCTTGTCAATTCCTGACAGTTTAGTCATAATCTCTGAAGCACATATTTTTCAATCTGGAAGTGGTTTCTTCTTGTACATCTGCTTCTTTAAAACATGTACCAAATTAAAAGGTAGGCAAGACTTCATCCTACGCATACAAATTAAAGGTAGGCAAGATGGAAAATAAATAAAGACCAGCTTGCCTCACTTCAGGTCAAATAAAGGTCAACAAAACAATCAAGTTAAAAAAATAGATTTGACCAATTGAAGTATGTTGTGCCACAATAAAAGGATAGCTGTCGTGAGTTAAATAGTGTTTGGTGGAGTGGGGCACAATACCCGCGCGTTGCAATGGAACAAAACAAAATTACACGCACACATCTTATTAAATGACTATTTGAACTATAAAGTTAATGCTCATAATCATATGTATAACAAAAGCATGACTTGATGACAACCACAGATGCAAAAACCAAGATTAAGAACTGGTATTTCCTAGATAGGGGTGATTTCTCCATCTGAGTTCACGAAAATACACTTTGAAGATTTCTCGCCTAATCATAAGATCTAAGGAAGGTGAGTATAAGGCAATATTTGTTGGTAAAGGTGTTAATGTAAAGTAAGTGAAGTAAAACTGATAATAGTTTTCTTGACAAAAACAGCCCATTGCGATCAATGCTACTCCACTCCTTGAAGCTCTTCTGCATTTCCATGAACATAAACTTGAAACTGCCTTGCTTTTCTTTGAATAGTACTCCTAACTTCTACACATAATTTACGAAGAGGCCAAACATTAGCACAGACTTATCAGATATATTACATCAGATGACTGTTGCCATTTAATCTGATTGTTTTCATAAAGCATGCCACCATGTACTCGTTGCTAAACCTACTCTATCTTTGAATGCATGATTTTTGCCTCTTGATAACATTCACATTTTCCTCAAACTTGCCCTGTTCTTTTATTGGAGTTGATTGGAGTGTTTCTCCTAAATTCAGGAAATTAGCGCCGCGAAACAATCAGACCAACGTACAACCAAAAAGCCACAAATATCAATATTAGGCAAGGCTTTTAGAGTACCAGTGAATCTAGCCATGATCAATTACATTGACATGCTCAAGCAATGGTCGTTATGCCAACATATAAAAATGAAATGCAAAATCGAGGTGGTTTAGATTTCACAATGGCCTATCTATCAACAGTTCATTTTAAGAGGTGGTTTAGATTTTTACTATAACCAAACTATCGTGAATTCATTTGCATACTTTTCATGTTAACATATGAAGTATTGAGTCTGTCAATTCGAATCCGTCCAGACTACAAAAGGAACACTAAAGGACGGCGGCAATCTGCGTCTCTGTGAGCACGCTTAAGCTCAATATACCACATGGTACACAATTAAGCCCAGCAAACAATAATCTGACATGACTTCCTCTCCCAGGTTATAGTTTAAGCATGAGAAAATTCATAGTTTTTTTTATAGAGTAACAGGTAAATATCCCTAGTTTATCCTTACATGTATGTCTACCACATTTTGTCTTTCTACAGTTTAATGAAGCATGGCTAGCCGTTCTCTAATGAAGCTGCGCAAAAGATAAATAGAGGCAATCTTGTCGTATTTTGATAGAAGACTGACTTGATAAACACTATTGTTTCTGCATGACAAAACAGATTACCATCACAAATACGCTGGATGAATCAGTAAAAAAAATTCAGCCATATATTTAATGTAATTAGACCATAATATCTGTGCCGCTTCTTAATTCGTTCAATAGCATCAACCATTGTTGTGCGCAGTGAGTTTCAGTCAACTTAATTTGTTCACTTTCATTTGCAATAACTACAGAATGCATCTATGTATCCGATCTGTTTTATGTGGAGCAAAAGCAAAACTACTGGCGGACAGGTACCAAACCGTTCTTTTGCGGACAGAGAAGAGAGCTTACTGAAGCCTACAACAGCCTACAGAGCATTACCAGATGCAAATGCTAATCATCTATCTGACGATTCCGTTCGTTTATTGCAGTGATAGCAGACTGAGATAAAGAGGATTTGAGCAAGGAGGTCCCGTACCAGGTCAACAACCTCAGTGCACAGAAGTCACTCGGGCGAGCAGTTCGGTACACGCCGACCGTGTTCATGGTGTTGCCTGCCAAAGAATTCGTTCCTGTGGACGGTGGCGACGTAGATCTCGCCGACGAGCGTCCCTGCCCTGCAGCCAAATCCCATGAAGCGGGTGGCTAGGCAGGGAGTTCGCCCTCAGGATCTAGGGCTAGAAGTGGGTTGCCGACACGGGGGCGGTACACCGGCGGACTTCCCCCGGAGGTAGGGCTGTTGCGGAGGCGGGCGCACGAAGGCGTCATAGGGAGAGCTCGAAGGAGTTGGGAGGGCGTGGGGGGAGGCGGCGCACGTCGGTTGTCGACGTGGTGGCAATTATCGTAATTTCCATGGGCGAATCGGTATTGTAGAAATAATGCAGTAATATGTGATTTGGTGGGAGGGCAAATCCGTAAATTTGTGTTGGACGAAAATTTTGGCAGAAACCTTAATGTCTTTATTATTAGGTAAAGATTGGTAATAAATAATTGATATCATGCATCCATATTCGATTGTGCCTTGTTTTTTTGTGTGCTTGCTCTTGGACATCCTGTAGTGTGCCAGCTACCTTTTGCAACTCAGTGGACCAAATCAACTGCGAGGTTCCAAAATAATCATCACTCTGTTTCTACTAATTACGCAGTCATTTTATTCAGGTTTTGATAGATATTAGATGTTTCATCTAGGGCACGAATCAACCGTCAAAACTGCTCTGGTTGGTATCAGCTCCAGTAGAATTTAAGCTGGAGGAATATGACGGTGTTTATCTTGTCTTGGTCGGAAACAACATACTGAGCAACTTTGTTGTTCCATATTGTGACACTAAATATCTCTAAGTGACATATTTTTTAGGCAGGGTAGAGGGACACAGAATCTTGGAAGAAGGCGATGAACCGCCGAGGGCGACCAGGGACACATGCCTGGAAGAAGGCGATGAACCGTCAAAGGCGGCCAGGGACTCCTGAGTGCTTTTCCAGTTTGTTTTCGTCTGACTGACATTGACAACTCTATTTTGATAGATTCCGATTCTAAGGTGATCTCTGCTGTATAGAAAGAGGACGCCCACTTTCGTCCTGGGTTACTCCTTTGCTGCCTGGAGAGCAGTGACACCATCATTGAAGCCATGATCCAGGCAAGATCAACTAGGAGCAGCGTACATCCAGCGTAGCTAGGTAAGCCATTTTTATTCTCTTGTTGAATTTATTCCATGCAAAAATGTTGACAGCCTATGTGGGAAGAAGGGAGATTTAATAAGGCAATAAACGATCTTATGACTATAGCACATTTCCAGATTGTTTCCATGTTACTAAATTTGGCGACTCTATTTTGTCAAATATCTATTTCTCCAGTTACATGGGCGTCTTTATTGGTTCTTTAAAATTAAAGCGGTTTTATAAAATCATGATCTAATAGGGAGTTGTTGTTTTTTATACTAGATGATTCTCCGCGTGTTGCTGTGGAAATCTATGTAAAAAATATTACATTAACATAAAAAAGATTTATTAAGAAAAATAAAGTTTGTTATTTTGATATGTACTGCATTAAAATGCCAAGTTGTACATATAACGAAAGGCCAGTCCATGATCTACTAATATTAAGGAACATAGAAAAATTGTTGAAATACAGAGAGTTAACTTCTATTTTCTAAGGTCCACGGTTAACCTCTGTGAGGAATAAAACCTCCATGAGGCGGTGTAAATGGATATGAAAAAGAAAATTAGTATGTATTAACATTTGAAAGTACATAATGTACACCGTACAAAGAATGTTGAACCGGTAGATAAAAATTTCAGGCCCACTACGGATGTCCAAAACACAAAGAGACTATCTCAAATATTTGTTGTCTTCATACTTTAGTATATATAAAAAATTTGCGACTAATGGGAGGCACAAATAAATTCTTATATGTTCCGTCCTCACAAAATAAAAACAAAGTAAAGCGGTGCCAAAGATTCATAGAACTACTGGTAAAGGAAATATTACAATCTTAAGAATTTGTTATCTAGCCAGCGGTTGATCATTTGAAGATCATACTGAAATTTAGTACCTGTTGCAAATGTATCAGGAATATTACTGCACTGCAACTGCACTAATAAAACTTGTGGAAATCTTAACCATGTCAAACTGAAAACGAAAACAAATCAGAATAATTAAGCAGAAATAAAAATAACGAGGCTATGGCCCAAAAGAAACATCACTACAAAGATTCCAATAGGACTTGAAAATATTCTTGATTGATATAAATGAATAGGAAACAAATGAATAAAACAGTAGGGAAGGAACTGGAGTGACCATGAGAATGTCGCTGAAGAAACGGCAGGTCACGAATGATGATATACTGCTGTCAAAAGCTTACAATCACTTTGCATCCTCTGACTGAATAATATTCAAGAAGGCTGGAGATGTCCATGTGAGAAAATCCATACCTGAATGTGTCTTCAAGGTCATCAGAGCAACCACATACTGCTGGATTATCAGAAGTTAATTATATATGGACATGCTACATTACCACAACTTGGGTGTATTACTGACGAGAAGTGCCGAACTGGATTTGATATCGTAATAAATACAGGAAATTATTGAAGCAGAAATGCATAACAGTAATCATCACCGACCTGAAGAGAAGAATAACCTCCATTGATAAAGTAGACCTGTAGGTGAGCAAGGCCAGGTAGCTTTGGCTCATACAGTACATGCTACCAAACTATCCTAAAAAAATGACTGCAAGAAGCCATATTTCATTGCACAGTAAACTATTCAGCTCAGAGCCTCCCATAGTCTACAACTATACACACGGGTTGATTTCAATCTGATGAAAAAAATCAAAACAAAGAAGTTGAACAACAGGGCATGAATCAAGGACAAATAAAAGAAAATAATACATAAGAACTCACCAAGGAACAATATCTTGGGGGAACAACTCTACACACGGAGGCATGCAATGGGAGATTTGGAGAAGGCGTCGCAAGGCAGTTGCTGGTCGCCCATCATGGCCTTCCATATGGGGTATCACCTACTGAACTGCTGAGGAGAGGCGGATTTATATGAAGAGGGGGCAGAGGAGGCGTTGTGGGAGCAGAGGAAACGATGACGGTTATTCACTTCTTCTATTGGGAGGTCAGGCGACGGGGTTGCAGCCTGCTAAGTCTGTACAACGACATGTACGTGTGTGTGAAAGGAAATAGGAAGGGTAATGGACCTGCCAATAGTGGATGCGGTGCATGTCAAAACAATTATGGTGACATCGCCAGCTAGGAACATAGTTAGTGGAGGTAGGATGACGTGGACCTATTAGATGACTGCTGAGGTGGATAACCTGCATGTTTAGACAATTCCTTGTAATGGGGGCTCCTATTTAGATATAGAAGATAATTGCGGTGCATGTCAAAACAATTATGGTGATGTCGCCAGCTAGGAACATAGTTAGTGGAGGTAGGATGACGTGGACCTATTCGATGACTGCTGAGGTGGATAACCTGCATGTTTAGACAATTCCTTGTAGTGGGGGCTCCTATTTAGATATAGAAGATAATTGAAATAATATTGGGGTCTATATTGATGTAGTCATCGATGCATAGATATAACTTTAGTCTAAATACTATAGAGATAAATAGTTCCAAGGTGACAGATGGATGCGGCTTCACATTAGATGTCAGGTCTACATTGCATGATACATAATGAATCTCATGTTACTTCTTTGGATTATGGATAGTCATAGTTGAAAGTAAAGTATGGGCACCTAGAGGGGGGTGGGGGTGAATAGGTGCTACGACCAATTTTAATTTTTCATAAAGTTTAGGCTTGACACAAAGGTAAATTCTCTAGATAGTGCAACTAATGGTGAATTTACCTATATGGCAAGACAAGCAATTAATGCAACTAGGACAACACTTAATACAACAAGTACTACAATAAATGCTACAAGTACGAGTAAGTAAAGAGTAACGGAACGAGGTAACCGATGGAAGCACACGGAGACACGATGTATTCCCGAGTTCCTCCTTGTTAAGGGAGTACGTCTCGTTGGAGGGGTGTGAGCTCGCCACGAAGGCCTACTCAACGCCACAAAGGCCTCACCCTATTCTCCGTTGAACTTCCGCCACAAAGGCCTAGTTCACCTTCCACTATTGAACCCCTTTGAGGCGGGGATCGAATCCTTTACAAAAAAGCTTGGGGCACACACCCACAACTTAATTGGGGGCTCCCAACAATCACAAGTCACCAAGAGTAGCAAGAAGCCTAGGTTCTCCACAAGAGGAAACCCTAGGCCAAGATCCCTCAAGCTAATGAGGGGGAAATGGAAAACCATTTGGTGAAGATGTAGATCTGGGGCTTCTCCTTCAATCCTCGAAGTTTCAACAAGTTTGGGTGGAGGAGGAGGGAGATCTAGCTTGGTGGGTGAGCTCAATCAATGGAGTCTACACTCCTGGTGGAGCTAACCCTTGGGGAAGAAAGAGAGGGACTATTTATAGCCCTCACTTAAAACTAGCCGTTTTTCTGCCTATTTGCGACCAGGCCGAAATGGCCCGGAATAATTCCGGAGCAATCCAGATGCCAACAGCGATTTTCGAGTTGAGGTCAGAATGATTCCGGGCTGCTCCGGATTGGTCCGGAATAATTCCGGATGGCAACAGAACATTTTCCCGTTATCGCCGGAATGGGCCGGAATAATTCCGGCTTCCGGAATCACCCGGAATATTCCGGATTGCAACCGAGCTTTTTCCCATTGTGGCCGGAATGGCCCGGAATAATTCCGGGCACCCGGAATCACCCGAAATAATTCCGGATATACTTGGAGACCCTTTTTCAGGCCAGAAAAAATCCGTTGATCTTCGATTTCTTCACAATTCCTTCGACACCGTATGTGTGCTGATTTAAGACCAAAACCTTTGATAGAATAGCACATACGGTTAGTAACTTATTTATGTTGTTAACAAACACACAAAACATCGAGATATCAAAATTGCACTTTGAATCTCGCCCTTTTTGGTGTTTGATGACAACATAAAGATTTCACGGGGATAATCAATATGAACTAAAGAAATGGTGTCCAAAAAATAGACGGAGGTCTTCCTCGATGTGTGTCGTTAGGCACACACTTCATAGGCTTTACTCCCCCTATGTTTTAGGCACCAAGCCGACTAAACAAGTTCAAACAACATGCATAGATAATAATAGAGATAATAGCAAGCATACTAATAGTAGCATAACCACGGGTAGGGTGACACAATTACGTCACAAGGTTCCACACAATTAAAACGAAGAAAACAAACTAAAGATAACGGAGCACAAGCCTAAAAGATCGAAATCAAAAGGCAAAAGACTCGTGCTCCCACCCTTGCAAAGCCCGTGGAAACCTAATATGGGGACTCATTCTCCCCCTTTGGCATGAAGACGCCAAAAAGGAAAAAACGAGTCCAACTAACGTCCCAAAAGATCACTCGAAGTCATCTTCTCCGCGGTGCTCATCGTCATCTTCTTCTTCCTCCTCTTCATGATCACGACCTCCAATCCTAGCAGTATTGAAGTCATCCTCATCAGACAGGTCCTCATCATCAACATCAGCTGGAGGCACCCCGAAGTAGAAGTCATCATCATGGATCTCAGGCATCTCAATGGGAACAAGGTCAGCAGCAGCAATAGAGGGAGGATCATCAGAAGGCACGTCAAGCCCAGCAGCTCTGCGGTCGGCGTTCTGAATGCGCCGAGTCTCCTTGGCCAACTCCCTAGCCTCATGGGCAATCGCCCTAGTGTCATTGCACATGCTGAACATTGCCTTGAAGAACTTTGCAATGCCACTAGAAGGACGCTCAGAAGTACCACTCGTGGAAGCAGAAGGAGTGGCCATAGGTGATTTGGACTTGGCCCTAGTGTACTCCGGAATCTCCACACCACGAATGAGAGAAGGAACCATCTTCTTGCCTTTAACCGCAGCATAGTTGTCGATGATCTCAATCCCCACTTTGGCATTAATGAACCTCTGAATCAGTGGGCCAAAAGCGGGCTTTCTCTTCTCCATGACTCCAATGCAGATCTCACGGTAAATAAAGTCCATCGCATCAATCTTCCTCTGGTTCTGAGGCCTGGTGATGAACATGAGGTTCACCATAAATGCCCTGATAGCAGAGTAGTCACCAGCCTTGATCACAATGGTGGCACGGAAGATCTTAGACAACAGGTTGTAGTAAGGGTACATGCTAGAGTTGAAGGGCCTAGTCTTGCCCTGAGCATCAGGAGGATAGCAGAATTCCATGCTTGAGTTGTCATACTCTGGATTATCATGAATTTTGAAACCATGATTAGCATAAGTGGCAGTCCACCTGTATCCAAGAGCCTCAGCAAACTCACCCAAGTTGCTCGAGATCTTCTGTTCCCCACACATCCAAGTCATAGTACGCGTGGCATCACCCGTGGCATGGAGAGTGCAGTAGAACTGAGCAACTAACTCTGGGCAATACTCACACTCAATATCCAGAAGAGGTATCAGACCCCATCTTCAACAGGCAAGCATGCACATGACGGAGATCACCATTTTTGTGCCTATGATAGAAGTCCATGTCAAGCTGATTCTACTCACAGACAAGTGGTTTTTGAACAGAATAGAAATCCTCCCAACACTTGAGCTGAAGGTTGGTCCAGAAGCGAGGATCCTCACAAGTGGCCTCAACAAAGCGGTAGAGGTTCTTTCTCTTGAGGTGCTTCCACTGAGGGATAGTGCATGCCTTCATATCACCTTCGGGCACCCTCTCAGTCTGATCATAAACACGATGCCCTCCATGAGAACCGGAGTTGCGACCCCTTGTAGGGCGAGCACCCCTCCTAGCAGAGGACTTCCTCTTCAAAGCAGTGCGAGCGCCAGAACCTGTGAATAGAGGACATAGGAATAGCAAAAGATAAGTGCATATGCCAAACGGGAACAAATGGACTCAAAAAGCTTTGATACAGTGCAAGTTCTCGAAATTCTGGCAGCATCCGGAAAAATTCCGGGGGCCCGGAATTATTCCGACTGGGTCGGAATCGTCCGGAATAATTCCGGGCTCCTCGATCTGACTCGAGAAAATGCCCAAAAACTCGAAAACTTGACTCAACAACTGTACCAAACATTTAGAGGTACCACTGAGATGATCCTAGAATAGATCTAAGTGCTGGAAATCGTGGGAGTGACACGAGATATGATATTGGATCTAAGTCTAGATTGGTAAGTGATTAGACTAGATCTACGAATCCATGGCATCTAGGTAAGGATTAGCACGAAGAACAAGTTGATAGAACTCGGATCTAGATCAAACCCTAGGTGAGATTTCATCTAGAACCAAAAAACAACCAACCAAAACGAAAAACATGAGATGCCAATCACAATACCTTCCATGGGGGAGTCCTTGTCCAAAGGAGGGATCAAACAATCCTCCCTAAGGGCAACGGGGACGAACTCTACTAGTTTTGGTGGCTAGGGCACGGGAGGAGAGGGGGAAAGTGGAAAGAAACTGCCCCCCGTGCGTGCGGGTCTATTTATAAGGAAAACTGGCACGTCCGGAATAGCCCAGAAAAATTCCGGCTGCCGGAATCATTCCGAAAAATTCCAACCTATCCGGAAAAATTCCGGGGCAGACCAGAAAAACTCCAAACTATTTCAGAAATGACAGTTTTGAATGGCTAGGAATGATGTGACTTTGTGTGGAGTAAGGCATATGCATAGATGAACATAACACGGACAAAATAGAGCAAAAACAAAAAGGGGTTAGATTTCCTAGTGTTACTTCTCGGGGAAGATGCAAATAAGATCGAAATAGCAACGAGAAGTATTATTCGGAAGGATAACACAATAACCCAAAAGATATCCAACTAAGAACCAACTCTTCAAAGGAGAAGAGGTTGGTGGCCTAAGCCACCATGTAAGAGTTCATGGTATGCAACCGCGAAGATATATCTTGGGGGCATTGCCATTACTCAACATTGAAGCTCACAATTCAACATTAGAAAAAGAGAGATAACAATGAATTTTTTGCTTTGGCATAATGGGGGGAAGGAGAACCCAATGTGTTAGGATAACACTCCCCATATGTCCATGCCTACACCTAAACTCGAACACGTTTCATCTATAGGGGTGTGTGCAAGATCTTCAAGTGAAACTCCTAGAATCAATGACATTTAGCTCATTCCGCAAGTGATGAGGACATCCCTAGCTCTTCACCTATTGTTACACATGAGGATGCTCCTATAAAAGCTAATGAAGTGAGGATTGGTCCAATGACAAGATCAAGGACCAAGCTATTACAACAACAGGTGAATTCACTCCTACTTAAGTATAATATTTAGAATTGTGAGAATTTTATACTACCTAAGTCCTTGCATTTGTGTGTCCTTAGGTTTGTTGATAACACAAGCATGAATGAAGATCATGGAGAGGAGACACACAAGGATGAGCATGGACTACAAGAGGAGATGGAAAACAAGTGCTAGCATGGAGAAAACAACAAATAACAAATGTTATCATGATAAGGGGATGGTGCCTCCACAAGATCAAATGCACTAAGTGTGGAAAACAATGCCATATTGTTATTTCACACTCATGGATGGACAAGGCAAGAGGAGGGCGCCCACAAGGAAGCATCAATGCGCCATATATGTCCTAGTAGAAGTAGAATTGCTTTGTATAACAATATTGGCCGCACCCCTTTGTGTGTGGGTCGGTTTGTATCCTATAGTAGTTGTGTTAGGAGTCCTAGTCCAATTAGGAGTGGTGCTTGCGCAAGGAGGAGCCTTGTGGCCGCACCCCCTCTCATATATACCCCTTGGGGCGCATAGGAGAGGGTAGACTACGTTAAAACATAAACCCTAGACCTCTAGATTGAAACTGCTTGTAAGCCTTTCATCTGGAATTTCATCTCCAAACTTTACGTGTTACCTGCTGTTCCACTGGGAATAAGACGGTACAGGACCACTTGTAGTCGGTGGATTACTTGTGCAAGAGTGTGGATTTGAGAATCTTTTGCATTGGCATCAGGGATCAGCCGGGAGAGTTCTTGATGAAGGTGTTGACCTCTAAGTTGGCCCGATCTTCACGAATCGACAAGAACGAACGAAGAACGCACGAAGAACGCGATGAACACGATGAACACGAGAGGGGAATCGAGGGGAAATCGAGGGCAAACGCGCAGGAAACACAAAAGGGGAAGATAACTCGTGAAGCCTACGAGGGATCGCAAACCCAAGTCAACAACACGCTAATTGAAACCGTTTCTCTTACCGGCCGGTCCACCGATCCAACAGAAGCCCAAAAGGGGAAAGGTTGGCAAGCGCTACTAGAATCACTATGTGAGAGAGTAGCTCCTTGTAGAGATCTTGATACAATCCTAGATGAACATCATCAACATAGGAGTGGCCTCATAAGAGGAGTCACCTCAAAAGAGGGATACAAGGGCAAAGCCCGAAACTCTCGAAAACAATGCTCAAAACTATTCCTATCCCTAGATCTAGCCACCGGGGTCCCTTATATAGCTCGGGGTCGAAACGGGGGTCGAAACGGTGCAAAAACGGGTCAATTCCGTGCATTTTGGGGCCACGCCGGCCTGGGAGCCGGCCTGGCCGGCCTGGGGGGCGCAGAGGCCGGCCTGGAGGGGTGGCCGGCCTGGGGCCGGGGTGGGATGGAGGCAGGCCGGCCTGCAGGCCGGCCCCTTCTGTGGGGTGCCCGGCCTGGGGCCGGGGTGGAGGAGGCCAGGCCGGCCTGCAGGCCGGCCCCTTCTGTGGGGTACCCGGCCTGGGGCCGGGGTGGAGGGAGCCAGGCCGGCCTGGAGGCTGGGGTGCTCGGGCAGGGGGCCGGCCTGGAGGCTGGGGGGGAGGCCGGCCTGGCCGGGAGGGAGGCCGGGAGACCCCATTCTCCTCCGTTCTTCCACCTCGGGACTCCGATCGTGACGCCGTCTTCACCCACGTTCTTCCTAGCTTCATGTGCACCTTCTTGGATGTGTTCTTGAGCATCTTGGGCACCATCTTGGGTCTCCATGTGGTGATCCCACCTATGCATGTAGAGGGGTATTTCATGAGGTAGAGCACCGTTCACCAAGACACCGGAAACATACGGAGATAGGAGTGAGTTCACCTTGTGAAGTGTCGATGTTGTGCTTGGTTGAATACGGTGGGCTGCATCATCTCCCCCCCCTTGAAAAAGAGTCGTCCTCGACTCTCGTTCCATCCATTTTGGAGTGGGAGAAGGAAAATTGACGACGAAGATGTCGTTGAAGTTGAGCCGCTTGTCGAAAATCATGTGACGGTAGGCTCGTAGGGGATGTTGTCCAAAGGTGATGAAGATCATGAAAGGTTCCTCCTTGGGTGGTTGAGGAAGATCTTGCGAGGCGGTGTAGTCGTTGAAGTTGAGCCTCTTGTCGAAGGTCATGCCAAGGTATGCTCGTCGAGGGTGTAGTCCAAAGACGATGACGATCTTGACATGATCCTCCATGGTTGGATGAGGATGAGCTTGCGGAAGCGGTAGAGTGTAGTCGTGGCGGTCATTGTCGTTGACGCGCTTGTCGAACTCCAAGTGCATCTTGACGAAGGGGATGTAGACGTTGTAGTCATTGTCGTTGACGCGCTTGTCGAACTCCAAGTACATCTTGACGTAGGGGATGTAGATGGAGAAGTCGTTGTCATGGAGGTGCTTGTTGAACTCCATGCACATCTTGACATGTGGTATGTAGGCGTAGAAGGCATTGTCGTTGACGTGCTTGTCGTACTCCATGCACCTATTGACATGTGGAAGGTAGGCGTCGAAGGCGTTGATGTCGAAGTTCTTGTGACGCGCCGTGTAGATCTTGACTTGAGGAATGTGGATGGAGAAGGCATTGTCGGAGAAGGGCTTGTCAATCTCCATGTGGATCATGACGAGCGGAATGTGCTCCTTCCAACTCTTCAAGTCGGTGTCGGTGTTCATGCTTTGTGGGGAGCCTTGTATGTGGAGAAGGCGAGGATGTCGAGGATGCTTGATAGGGTCACCAAATCTCTGCAAAATAGACAACAAAGATGGAGAGAAAGTTGGTAAGCCGTTAGTGTCGATAAGCACACATGGGATTTTGCTCTCAACTCTCATCTCACTTTTGGTGGCTAGCAAGGCGAGGCCTCTATGAACACTCATGCTTTTTCCACTCATTATGGGCTTGTGGCTCTCACTCACGTGATGGTGGATCTCTCTCTCACCACTCATCTCACTAGAAGCTTGATAGGGGACACTAGAAGGCTCCAAAGTGTTGGCACTTGAGGTGTGCGAATTTGTCGATGTCGTTGCATTGCTTGGAGT
Source organism: Alopecurus myosuroides (assembly GCA_028641055.1). Lineage (NCBI taxonomy): Eukaryota > Viridiplantae > Streptophyta > Magnoliopsida > Poales > Poaceae > Alopecurus > Alopecurus myosuroides. Next base: position 338,454,016 of record CM054059.1, on the reverse strand, counting down.
CGGTAGTGTCATAGCATGTGGCGAGGAGGACTCGATCATCTCATCTCTTGAGTTGAGCTCCGATTGAGGAAATGGTGGCTTTCTTGGAGGAGGAGGTAGGGTCATGGCTTGTGTCGAAGGAAGTTCCATCAATTGGTAATGTAAGCCATGCCTTGTAGCATCCTCAAATGGTCGATGATGATGATGATGAAGATTTCCTTGGCTAGAATGGTGGCTTGAGCGTGGCCTTGTGGAGGTTGGCATGAGATGCTTTGAAGTCAAGCGGAGAGTTTCACCCAATTCGTCATTACCTCCATCAATGATAGATGGGCCATTGACGCCGGCTCTAGAGAGGTTGCATCGTTGGTCCTTATCTTGAGGATAGGCTTGAAGAACTCGTGTCAACACTCGCGATGAGTTCGCGGCCTCATTGCAATAGACGCTTTCGTCACCATTGGTCGGCATGTCCAAGGAATTGAGAGCTAGTTGGTGCAAGGCATAGTATTGGCCTTCACTCATGTATGCATGGTCACCATTTTGGTTGGCAACCAAGATCATCTCATTGGTAGCATTGGAAGCTCCCTTGTCGATGGTCGGAGTTGCCACTTGTGTCATTGGAGACGAAGAAGAAGAAAGCCTTATAGATGATGGCAAGGGATGAGCCTCTTTGACAATGTCACATGCATCAACGTCTTCATCATAGAGTGGTAGAGTGGTCTCCTCATGCATATGGTGATGTTGATCTTGTGTCATGGGAGGAATAGCTTCACACTCTTGATGGTGGTGTTGCGCTTGTGGCGATGAAAGAAACTCATGGCCTTGATCATGAAGGTCATTGTTCATCCTCATAGAATGTCGCTCATGGAAGTTGTGGATGGGTGTCGGTGATGAAGTGTCTCTCGCATCTTGCCTTGATGAAGTAGTGGTATCATAGTGTCCATGGCGAGGATGATCTTGATCTTTGTCGAAGGCGGGGTGCGAGTAGAAAACACAATCTTGGTGAAGATGAGGTGGAGGCTCCCATTCCTCATATGGATGATGACGCTCATGGTCCTTGCACCTTGTAACATTGAGGCCAACGGCGCTCAAGTCGTTGTCTTCATGGCCTAGATGATGTGGTGCTTCATCCAATGTGGTAGGAGAAGAAACATGGATGGCATCTCCATTTGACGCACCATCTTGGTCGCCGCCTTGGCAATCCCACATTATGTGACCATGGCCCTTGCAAATGGGGCATAAGAGGTCTTCATCTTGAAGTAGAGGGGAAAGTAGGCTCATAGCATCCGTGTCTAGTGGTGGTCGAAGTGGGCGCTCATAGGGGTCTTCATCAAAGATGGGAAGTGAAGTAGCATGTTGAGCAATCCCACTTGGTTGTTGTCGATGGTGGCGCTCAATGGGGTCTTCCTCGAAGATGGGGAAAAACAAGCCATAGGGAGCATTCGCACTCGCTTGATGTTGAGAAGGGCTCTCATTTGGGTCTTCATCAAAGATAGGCGGTGGAAGCTCAATTGGGTCATCCTCATTGGTTTGGCGATGGCGATCATGATGGAGAGGATGGCGCCGATGGTCATTGTGGTGGAGTCGAGGGAGGCATTCACTAGAAGCCATGTCGAAGGCACCTTCTTGAGAATGGCCTTGGTCTTGGTGGTCATTGTGGTGGTGACACACATTTTGCCTTGGAAGCCTTGAATGTGGGCAAGCACCATCCATGAAGCCATTTAGACCAATGTCATGAGTCGATCTTGGAGAAGGTGTGTGATGAAGAATATCCGGTCGTAGAGGGTGATCTTGAAGAGGGTCACCACGGCCTTGTCGGTGTCGAGGTCGAGGTAGTGGTGATGGCGAGCGATGCTCAAACCCATGTCGTCGCGGAACTTGCGGTGGAAGATGCGGTGAGGTGGCTGTACCACTCTCTTCCATATGGCATTGGTGATCATGGCGACGGTCTTGGTGATGAGCTTGGTGATGATGGCGTGGTTGATGACGAAGCTTGCGGCGCTCCCGCACTTCATGTGTGGGATGACTCCGCAAGTCATTCGGATGCCTTGGCTTCTTGGCCTTCTCGCTAGATGGGGCCTCGATGATGTCCTTCTTGTGGCGCCGTCTAGATGTTGAGGATCTTGACGTGGCCACCTTGTCGGATTTCTTGTCGTTGCGCCATCTTGAGGTTGAAGGGACTTGTCTTGTGTTGGCCTTGGCATTCTCCTTGAAGTTCCGTGGTGGTGAGCATGACCCATCGGAGTTTCTTGTCAACCGAAGCTTGGCGAGGAAGTGCTTGTAGGTGAGCTCGCCCATGTCGGAGTCATAGTCGGTGTAGCACTCCGCCATGCTCGAGGATGCGTTGTCGTTGTAGTAGGGCTCCAACTCGTCAACCAAGCTTGCGGTATCCTCGTTGTAGTCGTGGTTCATGTTGTTGTAGCTCATGGAGTCGGAGTCGTCGTGGATGTTGTGGTGGTGCTCCTCCATGTCGATGATGGTTGTGGAGGAGTAGTCGGTGTAGAGCTCGACGTCGTGGTCGTAGTAGTGGTGGTGATCCACCATGTCATGCTCGTAGTAGTGGTCATCCACGATGTCGGGCTCGGAGTAGTGGTCGTCCACAACGTCATGCTCGTAGGAGTGGAGGTCCATGTCTTGCTCGTTGTAGTCGTCGTGGTCCATCAAGGACTCATCATAGTCGTCATGGCCTCCATATGATCCGCTCTCGCTATACATGGTTAGTCACAAGCGCAAATGTATATATAGAGTGTGAGGACCTAAGAGCTCAACCTCACCTTTTAGCAAATGTTGGAAACTAGTGGACCAAGCCAAGAGAAACCGATAACCAAAAGAATGAAGTGACTTGAGTTCGAAAGATCCGAAAACACGCTCGAAAACACACGCGGCTTGTGGGTGGATGGCAATGGGTTAGAAATGTGGCGAGAAAAACGACAAATCCAAAGAAAAGTGTTTTGTAAAACGTGGAGAAGGATCAAAGAAAAGTTAGCACGCAAACCAAACCTAGTGGAGGAAAATGATATGGTGGAAAACGAAAAACACACACACACAAATGATAAATGGGGTTAGTGCGGCCAATGGACGAGCGGAGACGAAATGTACCTATCGAAGACTAAGCTCAATGCCACACCAACGCAAGGAGGACGCTAGCTCGAACCGCAATTAACAAGAGGCAACAAGATTCACAAAGTGGCAACCGGTCACTCTCTTCTCTCTCGCAATTCAAAGCTATGCGTTCCTACAAATGGGAGCAATTGGCATCGATCTTTGCTTCTTTTGGCACTTTTTGCTTCTTTTGCTCTTTCTCCTTTCTCTTTTTTTTTGATTTTTCGCTTTTTGATGGATGATGCGGAGATGATTCCCAAATGCCAATGCCTACTCGTAGCTAGACTCTCACAAGCGCAAAACTCGCACTCTCGGTGCCACAATGCGATGCCAAGCGGTGTAAAAGAACTAGTCCAAGTAGGTAAGATACACAAAGGATGGGGTGGTTCAAGCGGAAGCAAGTTATACCTCTCTTATTGATGATCGCGGACTTGCGGCCGTGGGGGAGTCGATGTCGTGGCGATCCGTTGATGTGGAAGCGTAGGTGATGTCGTGGGCGTCGCGTAGCACTTTGTTGCACTCAATTCGGATCGAAAACGACAAAGAAAAACAAGTTACAAAATCTGTCCAAGAATCGAAGAGCAGGATTTTTCTGAAATTTTTGCTCAAATTCGAAATTTCTCCCAAATCAAGAAAAAATTTGGACAAATTCAAGAATTGTGGCTGAATAGAAAGATGGGGGATGGTTTTTGGCAACAAATCTATGAAACAAAACCACGAAAAACTCAACGAATCAAGAGATCGGTCGAAATCCCTTTCGGCTATTTTTGGTCAAATTTTCGAATTTATGGTGGATAGAAGAAAAATTGGTGGTAGGGGAGGGGGTGGGGTGTCGGATTCGTGTCAACCTGGCTCTGGATACCAGATGATGAAGGTGTTGACCTCTAAGTTGGCCCGATCTTCACGAATCGACAAGAACGAACGAAGAACGCACGAAGAACGCGATGAACACGATGAACACGAGAGGGGAATCGAGGGGAAATCGAGGGCAAACGCGCGGAAACACAAAAGGGGAAGATAACTCGTGAAGCCTACGAGGGATCGCAAACCCAAGTCAACAACACGCTAATTGAAACCGTTTCTCTTACCGGCCGGTCCACCGATCCAACAGAAGCCCAAAAGGGGAAAGGTTGGCAAGCGCTACTAGAATCACTATGTGAGAGAGTAGCTCCTTGTAGAGATCTTGATACAATCCTAGATGAACATCATCAACATAGGAGTGGCCTCATAAGAGGAGTCACCTCAAAAGAGGGATACAAGGGCAAAGCCCGAAACTCTCGAAAACAATGCTCAAAACTATTCCTATCCCTAGATCTAGCCACCGGGGTCCCTTATATAGCTCGGGGTCGAAACGGGGGTCGAAACGGTGCAAAAACGGGTCAATTCCGTGCATTTTGGGGCCACGCCGGCCTGGGAGCCGGCCTGGCCGGCCTGGGGGGCGCAGAGGCCGGCCTGGAGGGGTGGCCGGCCTGGGGCCGGGGTGGGATGGAGGCAGGCCGGCCCCTTCTGTGGGGTGCCCGGCCTGGGGCCGGGGTGGAGGAGGCCAGGCCGGCCTGCAGGCCGGCCCCTTCTGTGGGGTACCCGGCCTGGGGCCGGGGTGGAGGGAGCCAGGCCGGCCTGGAGGCTGGGGTGCTCGGGCAGGGGGCCGGCCTGGAGGCTGGGGGGGAGGCCGGCCTGGCCGGGAGGGAGGCCGGGAGACCCCATTCTCCTCCGTTCTTCCACCTCGGGACTCCGATCGTGACGCCGTCTTCACCCACGTTCTTCCTAGCTTCATGTGCACCTTCTTGGATGTGTTCTTGAGCATCTTGGGCACCATCTTGGGTCTCCATGTGGTGATCCCACCTATGCATGTAGAGGGGTATTTCATGAGGTAGAGCACCGTTCACCAAGACACCGGAAACATACGGAGATAGGAGTGAGTTCACCTTGTGAAGTGTCGATGTTGTGCTTGGTTGAATACGGTGGGCTGCATCAATTCTTAGTGGCGCACTAGTTATCAATTCAGAAGTTATCTGTGAGTTCACTGAGAAGATTGGGCCACCCCTTATCATCTTGGTATCAGATTTACAGGTTGCCTCGGTGAGCTATCAATTTCCCTTTAGTTTGAGTGTTTTTATTTCCTATCCAGAAAATTGCCCCACAAAAATAGTTCTAGTCATTGCCATATCCTAGATATCACCTTAGTTTCATTACTTTTGCTGTCATTGTGTTAGATTTTATGCTACCTTTTTCTGTTTTTAGATATTTTATTTTTCGGCTAGGGTTAGGGTTCTTGTTCCCCTAGTCGAGTTTCTATCAAAAATACCAAAAATATTCGCAGCACTTCATACTATACCACCCCCAATCCGAGTCCATCTAGACATCCCACCCCCACGGCACACAACTTTCCTATTTCCTGCCGCACCACTTCCTAGTTGCCATCGGTTTCATCCCCCACCCACGCAAGCAAACCACCGCTGCCACCCCTAGCTACACTCGGATTCAATCCTTACATAACCCCCACGCGCGCCCGTAGAAATCCTAACCAAATCCCACCCCACGCGCTTCCACCCCCACGGCACAGAATTGCTGCCGTCGCTGCCGCCAACTGCCACCCGCGCGCGCTAGGGAATTGACCGTAGCGCTTACCAAATCATGTAACGCGAGCGCGCGCGCTGCCGCGGTACGGAAACGAGTCGTTTCGCTGCCGTACGCTCTGCCGCGGTACAAAAAGTGAGCGTTTCTCTGCCGTGCGCGTCTGCTGTTGCTGTTTCTCTGCCGCGGTACGGTTTTTGATCGTTTTCTCTGCCGTGAGTGCTGCTGTGAGTCAAAAACGGCATGTTTTCCTGCCGTGAGTGGTTTGTGCTGCCGTGAGCCATCTAGTGCTTGTTTTCACCTAGAATTTTTCTGTTTTTCTTTGTTTTTCCTTGTTTTCTCACTAGGACTCATACATCCATACCTTGTGAACCATAGCCACAGCCTTTCTACAGCATATTAATAGGAACTTTCCCACAAGTATAGCTATTTTGTGCTCTGACAGGCTGCTAATTTTCATCACCACCATTGTGTTCACTTGTGTTTGGTTAATTGTTTCTCCTAGCTTAGTGTAAGGCCATTGGAAAAATACAAAAAAAATAGAAAAAGCAAAAAGTATAAAAAAAAAGAGAAAAGAGAAAAAAGAACAAAGTGCAAAAGGCCATATCATTGCTATTGTTTACTAGTTGAGCTTGCCATTGTGACACTTGGCTTTTCATTGAGCAATCTTGTGCCTGTCAATTAAGAGCCTAGCTAGTGACTTTCTAGTGCATTGCAAAATTCATCCACATATTGCTTTGCCACATTTGTCTCCATTGTGTGAGTTTCCTTGGGTATTTTTTATATCTTCACTAAGACAGCAAATAGGATTGTTACTTTGGTGATTGTTAGGTATCCATACCAAGCCCCACTAAATAACCTTGTTTGCCATTGTGAGACTTAAAAACCTGGGTAATCTCTCTTTCACACCAAAGCACTTTAATTGCCTCTACTTGTGGTAAGTATCTCTATTCACTTTGGAGTGGTAAGATATCCTATTGTCTTGCTAGATTTTGAGTGAGTTGTGAGAGGCACCACAACCTATACTTGTTTTATTTTTCACTAACCTTCTAATGGATCTTTCTAGTGGTGATCTTGTGCAGCAAAAGAAGGACCAATCCGAAGGAGTGAATTGGAGGGAGTATGAGGCATTAAGGGATGTGTTGAAACAAAAATTGGATGACAATGAGGAACACTACAAGAAATATGTTAATGAAGCTTGTGATCCCCTCTATGAGATGGTGAATACCATGGATAAGAAAGTGGAGGAAACCAATAAAGTGGCCGAGACCAATACTGCTCAATTGAGAACAATGCAAGATTCTATTGATGCCATCAACAATGCCATGACTGATCTTCAAAGATTAATTCAAACTCGGTTGCCACCTATTGATGATGACAATGCTAGTGTCCATAGTGATGCAAATAATGAGGAGGAACCTAATTTTGGCCGTGGAGCTAGAGGAGAAAGAGGAAGAGGAGGTTTTCAAGGCCGAGCTAGGCGTGTGCCTTTGCCCAATGCTAATGACAATAGAGACGATATATTGGGTAAACCCAAATTTTCTATTCCATCTTTCAGCTTTGATGCTATGGATGTGGAAGAATTCTTTCTATGGGAGTTGAAAATTGAGAAGCTATGGAGATTGCATGATTATAATGAGGATAGAAAGATCAAGTTTGCATCTTCTGAGTTTGATGGATATGCTCTTAGATGGTGGGATAATCTAGTGAGAAAGAGACATAATGATGGTGAGTTACCCATTGCTACTTGGAACACCATGAAGAGGCTCATGAGGGAAAGATTTGTACCACCCAATTACATAAGGCAACAATTTGACAAATTACAACAATTGAAGCAAGGTCTCAAGACAGTTGATGCTTATTATCAAGAGATGGAATTAATTATGCAAAGAGGCCGTGTGGTAGAGCAAGAAGAGCAAACAATGAAAAGATTTCTTTCAGGATTACATTATAGAATCAAGGGCATTGTGAGGCATTATCAATATGCTAATATGCATGATTTACTCCATCATGCTAGGGAGGCCGAATCACATTTACTTGAGGAAGCACAAAATTCATCTAGAACAAGGAGTAGATTTCCATTGAGATCATCTACTACTCCTAGTGTGCCACCACCACCATCTCCATCATCAAGTTTTCGAGGTGCTCCATCATCCAAAACCGAGCCTAGTGTGGCTAATACAAGGAAAACATCACAACCAGCAGCAAGTGCCTCGGGTTCTAGTGCTCCTACTACAAGGAATAGAGATATTACATGCCACACATGTGGAGGAAAAGGGCACTTCAAGAGGGATTGTCCAAATTCAAAAGTGATGATTATCAATGAGAACAATGAGTATGAGACAGGTGATGATGTTGATCCCAATGATCTTGATGATGATGATGGATATTTGAGTGATTCTCCTTTGGATGCTTATGCTACTACTATGCCTTCTATTGTTTGCACCCAAAATTAATTGTATGGTAATCTTGAGAAGTGCACTTTTTGCAAAGATAAGGTTATATTTATTGGTTATGTTGTTTCTAAGCATGGAATTGAGGTTGATCAATCTAAAATTGAAGCTATTCGAAATTGGCCAATTCCCACTAATGTGAGTCAAGTTAGAAGTTTTAATGGGCTTGCTAGTTTCTATAGAAGATTTGTGCCTAATTTTAGTACAATTGCTGCCCCTTTAAATGATCTAACTAAAAAGGGTGTTAATTTTGAATGGGGTGTTTCTCAAGACATTGCTTTTGATACTTTGGAAGAGAAATTGATTTCGGCCCCATTACTTATGCTTCCAAATTTTGATAAACAATTTGAGATTGAATGTGATGCTAGTGGCATAGGTATTGGAGGTGTGCTCATGCAAGAAAAGAAACCTATTGCCTATTTTTCTGAAAAATTGAATGGTGCACAATTGAATTATTCTATTTATGATAAGGAATTATATGCACTTGTGAGAGTTTTACAGGTATGGAAACATTATTTGTGGCCTAATGAATTTATTATACATAGTAATCATGAAGCATTGAAATTTTTAAAGTGCCAAAATAATTTGAATACGAGACATGCTAAGTGGGTTGAGTTCATTGAATCTTTTCCATACATCATAAAACATAAAAAGGGATTGGATAATGTAGTTGCTGATGCTTTGTCAAGAAAAAATATGTTACTCTCAAATTTAGAAATCAAGGTTTCGGGTTTGGAGGGTATTAGAGATTTATATGATGAAGATAATGAATTTTCTATGCCATTTAATAAATGTGTTAATACTAAAGCATGGGAAAAATTTCATATACATGATGGGTACTTGTTTAGAGCTAACAAATTGTGTATTCTCGAGTGTTCTTTGCGTTTATTTTTGATCCAGGAATCTCATAGTGGAGGATTGATGGGACACTTTGGAAGAGAGAAAACATTGTTGATGTTGGCAGAAAATTTCTATTGGGCACATATGAGAAGAGATGTGTATAGATTGGTGCAAAGATGCATTACTTGCAACAAATCCAAATCAAAATTAAAGCCCCATGGATTATATAAACCATTGCCATCACCAAGTACACCATGGGAAGATATTAGCATGGATTTTGTGTTGGGATTGCCAAGGACAAAAAGAGGACATGATTCTATCTTTGTGGTTGTGGATAGATTTTCAAAGATGGCTCATTTTATTCCATGCCACAAGAGGGATGATGCTTCTCACATTGCCAATTTGTTCTTTAGAGAGATTGTGAGATTGCATGGAGTTCCAAGGACTATAGTTTCAGATAGAGATGTCAAGTTCATGAGTTACTTTTGGAAGACACTTTGGGGTAAGCTTGGCACTAAGCTATTATTTTCCACTACTTGCCACCCCCAAACTGATGGACAAACCGAGGTGGTTAATAGAACATTGTCCACATTGCTAAGAGGTATGATCAAGAAGAATTTGAAGGAGTGGGAGGAGTGTTTTCCCCATGTGGAATTTGCATACAATAGAGCTGTGCATTCAACTACTCAATTATGTCCTTTTGAGGTGGTGTATGGTTTCAAGCCTATTACTCCTCTTGATTTATTACCACTTCCATTACATGAGAGAGTTAATATGGAGGCATCAAAGAGGGCTGATTTTGTGAAGAAGATTCATGAGAAAACAAAAGAAGCAATTGAGAAGAAAGGAAAACATGTGGCTGAAAGAGTAAACAAGAAGAGGAAGGAGCTTATATTTCGGCCAGGAGATATGGTGTGGGTGCACTTTAGAAAACATAGATTTCCCACATTAAGGAAGTCCAAGTTGATGCCTAGAGGAGCTGGTCCTTACAAAGTTATTTCAAGGATCAATGATAATGCATACAAGATTGACCTCCCAATTGATGAGTTTGGTGTTAGTAATTCTTTTAATGTGGCTGATTTGACACCTTACCATGGAGATGATTTAGCATCGAGGTCGATGCCTTTTCAAGAGGGGGGGATGATGAGGACATCCCTAGCTCTTCACGTATTGTTACACATGAGGATGCTCCTATAAAAGCTAATGAAGTGAGGATTGGTCCAATGACAAGATCAAGGACCAAGCTATTACAACAACAGGTGAATTCACTCCTACTTAAATATAATATTTATAATTGTGAGAATTTTATACTACCTAAGTCCTTGCATTTGTGTGTCCTTAGGTTTGTTGATAACACAAGCATGAATGAAGATCATGGAGAGGAGATACACAAGGATGAGCATGGACTACAAGAGGAGATGGAAAACAAGTGCTAGCATGGAGAAAACAACAAATAACAAATGTTATCATGATAAGGGGATGGTGCCTCCACAAGATCAAATGCACTAAGTGTGGAAAACAATGCCATATTGTTATTTCACACTCATGGATGGACAAGGCAAGAGGAGGCCGCCCACAAGGAAGCATCAATGCGCCATATATGTCCTAGTAGAAGTAGAATTGGTTTGTATACCAATATTGTCCGCACCCCTTTGTGTGTGGGTCGGTTTGTATCCTATAGTAGTTGTGTTAGGAGTCCTAGTCCAATTAGGAGTGGTGCTTGCGCAAGGAGGAGCCTTGTGGCCGCACCCCCTCTCATATATACCCCTTGGGGCGCATAGGAGAGGGTAGACTACGTTAAAACATAAACCCTAGACCTCTAGATTGAAACTGCTTGTAAGCCTTTCATCTGGAAGTTCATCTGCAAACTTTACGTGTTACCTGCTGTTCCACTGGGAATAAGACGGTACAGGACCACTTGTAGTCGGTGGATTACTTGTGCAAGAGTATGGAGTTGAGAATATCCTTGGGGTTGCTATCTTTTGCATTGGCATCAGGGATCAGCCGGGAGAGTTCTTAGTGGCGCACTAGTTATCAATTCAGAAGTTATCTGTGAGTTCACTGAGAAGATTGGGCCACCCCTTATCATCAAGAACAAGAATCTTGCATCATCAAGTGGCTTCGTGAAAATATCCGCAAGATTGTCCTTGGTGGGCACATAAGATAGTGCAATACCCCCTCTTGCCACATGGTCTCGGATGAAATGGTGGCGGATCTCAATGTGCTTGGTTCTTGTATGTTGCACAGGATTGTATGCAATCTTGATGGCACTTTCATTGTCACACAAAAGAGGCACCTTATCCAAATGAACTCCATATTCCTTGAGAGTTTTCCTCATCCATAGCAATTGAGTGCAAACACTTGCGGCGGCTACCTACTCGGCTTCGGCGGTGGAGAGAGATATGTAATTTTGCTTCTTGGAAACCAACTCACCAAGGATCTATCAGGAAATTGGCAAGCCCCGGAAGTGGACTTCCTATCATCTTGATCACCCGCCCAATCGGAATCCGTGTAGCCCTTGAGAGAAAATTGTGCCCCCTTTGGGTACCACAAACCAAATCTTGAGGTATGAACCAAATAACGAAAGATCCTATGGACCGCCACTAAGTGACTATACTTAGGAGCCGCTTGATACCTTGCACACACACATACACTCAAAACGATATCGGGCCTAGATGCACAAAGATAGAGTAAAGAACCAATCATAGAACGATACAACTTTTGATCCACATCTTTACCCTTCGGATTACGAGATAGGTGGCACTTGACTTGCATAGGAGATGTCTTGATCTTAGCATCTTGGAAATTAAACCTCTTGATCATATGTTGGGTATACTTGGCTTGAGCAATGAAAGTCCCACGAGCCAATTGCTTGATCTCAAAGCCAAGTGATAAGGGGTGGCCCAATCTTTTATGTGAACTCACAGACAACTCCAGTATGATAACTAGTGCGCCACTAAGAACTCTCCCGGCTTATCCCTGATGCCAATGCAAAAGATAGCAACCCCAAGGATATTCTCAACTCCACACTCTTGCACAAGTAATCAACCAACTACAAGTGGTCCTGTACCTTCTTATTCCCAGTGAAACAGCAGGTAACACGTAAAGTTTGCAGATGAACTTCCAGATGAAGGCTTACAAGCTGTTTCAATCTAGAGGTCTAGGGTTTATGTTTTAACATAGTCTAATCTCTAATAATGCGAATTACAAGCCTTATAAGGGCTTCTGGACGTTCAACCTAGTGTTGGGGTCAAAATCAAACAAATCTCTAAGTTTCCTAACTTGACAGGACTCTATTTGGAAACTGGTAGAAAATGATTCGTGCATTGTTTCGGTCACCACGTCTTGTACAAGTCGAATCGGTGCGTGGGGCCGGATTTATTGGAAAGCCCTTCAAAATTCCTTTTCATATTGTGCTCATTTGCTTTATTTGGAGTCCGTATGAAGAGTCCATGCTCGTTTCAAATTCGAGACTTCTGCCAGTCCGAACCGAATATCCTTTCCTTGATGGCTTCACTTCCTCCCTCGCCTCCCTCGTGCTTGCCATCCTGTTCAACCAGCTCCATTGCTTCGCCAATGCTTGTGTTATCAATAATCCTGCTAATACATAAATGCAGAGACTTAGGTAGTATAACATTCTTATAAACACAAACATTATTTATTATTAGGAAAGAATTCACCTTATCATGAACAATAGCGAGGCTTAATATTTCCTTCCAACTCAAGCATGAATAAACCTCATGGTCCTCTATGATATCCCTATCATCCTCCCTTTCTTCAAAAAAACTCCTATGACTCTCCTCCCTTTCTTCAAGAGAAGACGTCCTCGGCTTCTGGTAGGCTGGAAGTGGAAGAAACAAGAAGAACAACGTGTATGCACAATACAAATATCTATAATGGGGTGCATTGGTTGTTAGCAGCTCATAAAAAATTTCACATGACATGTGACCACGAAATTGGCTTGAAAACAGCACATAAATGTCATAGCATCTCATAAAATAGCAATCATAATTGCAAATATAAGTGAAGCTCATAAAATCATGATCAAAAGGAGAAACACCTATGTATTTCTTATTGTTTAGTATCAAACTAAGTGTTTTCACAAAAGATCTATGATTAAAATTGGTGGTAGTAAAGTCAAAACAATCCAAAAAAATTAACTCATTAGATAGTGGATACCATGCTTCAACTGTTGATAGGGATATGCCTAAGGATTATGTTATCACAAGCATGAATGGAGAGTTGATAGAAGACCACATGACCATGGTGAAAACAAACATTCAAGAGGTTGAAAACAAGATCACATTGGTGAAAACAATCAAGCAAGATGGTGAAAACAATTCATAACAATTGTTATTTCAATAGGACAATTGTTATTCATCAAGACATGGGGATAGGTGCCTCCACCAAGTCAAATGCACCCTAGAAATCCTATTTTCGAGTAGGTATGGTTTGTATACCATGTGTGGCCGAAATCCCATAGTGTGGTTCGGTTTGTATCCATATTTGTGCTATTAGTGTCCTAGTTGGACTCCTAGTGCTAATAGGAGTCCTAGTCCTAGTAGGAGGTGGGTTGCTTGCGCAAGGAGCCCTTGTGGCCGCACCCCTCCCCCTTATATTCTTGCCACCTGCGTGTGGATCATGGGAGAACAATTTAGACAACAGAAACCCTAGCCTTGAGATTGTATTGCTGCTAAGCATTCATCTTGAAGTATTACCAAGTCAAAGTTTGCGTGATATCTTGCTATTCCATTGGGAATTAGGGGGATACATGACCACTTGTGATCATTGATTGCTTGTGCAAGAGTGTGTAGTTGAGAATATCCAAAGGGCTTGATTGTTGTTGCATTGGCAACAAGGGTCATCCAAGTGAGAGGTCTCAGTGTAGCACTAGTTATCCACATATATCAGAAAATAGAAAAAGAGAGAGAGAAGCTCATTGAGAAGATTGGGCCACCCCTTATCATCTTGGTATCAGATTCTCCAGGTTTACTCGGTGAGCAAAGTTATCCCTAGTTTTAGTTGTTTTTATTCCTATCCAGAAAAAGCCACACAAAAATAGTTGTTTAGATCATTGCCAGAGCCTAGATCAACACCAATTTGCATCTACCTAGTTGCTGCTTTTTGTTGATTTTTGTTCCTGTTTTTCTGTTTTTAGGTTTTCATCTTTTAGGGTTCATCTAGTTTCCTTTTGTTTCTATACCGAAAATCCCCACCAAAAATAAGTGTGCTTGGATCTTATTACCTCGGGAAAGTCTAGACCTACATCTTGTTCTCAAGGTGATCTAGTTTTTCGAGTTGCCTTTGTGCGGAAAAAGTTGGGTTCTAATTGTGCTTATGGTTCTAGCCATCTTCGGTTTGCAATCCTATATCAATCGCATCAAAAAAATTCCTACCGCACCCACTTGTACACACCACCAATCCGATCCCTATCGCTACCGATCCACCTCTTACCAAATCCACCCACGGTGTCGATTTTCCCTTACCAGTGCCCGCAAAACCTAGCCGCAGTCGGTTTCCCACCCCCGCTCGGATTCGCCTGCCGTGAGTGCAAAAACAGCGCAAAACGCTGCCGCCGCTGCCGCCACTTCCGCACCCGACCCCTACTCGGTAACGGATTCGCCTTACCAGCGCCCATATTTCCTTACCGCGTGGCCACCCGCAAACCAACCGCAATACCACCCACACACACACGCGTGCGCCCTGCCGTGAGTTCTGCCGCGCGTTGTTTTCAGCCGTTTTTGCTGCCGTACGGCACAAAACTGACTGTTTTTCTGTCGTGGGCAAAAATCTCTGCCGTGGACCGTTTCTTCACCAATTTTCTTAGATTTTTGTTTTGTTTTCTTCCTGTTTTCTCTAGGATTTCATTCTGATCTTTGATAAGCCATAGCTACAGCCATTCTACAGCTATATTTAGGTTCCCAAAACCCAAAGACTAGCTATTTTATTGCTCTAATAGGCTGCTCATTTGATCAAATCTGTCCACTGTTTTTATTTTCCATCTACTTATTGCTCCTAGTTGATTCAAAGGCCATTGAAAAATCCAAAAAACAATAGAGAAAAAGGAAAAAGTATAAAAAAATAGAAAGAAAGAAAAAGCAAAAGAGGCCGAGCTACTTATCACTAGTGGAAGCTATTTCATATTGGAAATTTTGTGGACATCTTGTGCAATCTTGTGCCTGTTTCATTGAGTATTTGCTAGTGTCTTTCTAGTGCTTGCAAAATCTCTACCATATGTTTGCTAAGCCACAATTTTCTCCAAGTGTGAGTGTGTTTCCTTTAGTAATTTTTATCACATTAAGCAGTGCATTGGAGTTGTTACTTTGGTGTTGTTAGGAATCCCAACCAAGCCCCACCAAATACCTTGTTTTGCATTGTAACACTTGAGAGCCTGGGTATTCTGATGAAGGTGTTGACCTCTAAGTTGGCCCGATCTTCACGAATCGACAAGAACGAACGAAGAACGCACGAAGAACGCGATGAACACGATGAACACGAGAGGGAGAATCGAGGGAAATCGAGGGCAAACGCGTGGAAACACAAAAGGGGGGAGATAACTCGTGAAGCCTACGAGGGATCGCAAACCCAAGTCAACAACACGCTAATTGAAACCGTTTCTCTTATCGGCCGGTCCACCGATCCAACAGAAGCCCAAAAGGGGAAGGTTGGCAAGCGCTACTAGAATCACTATGTGAGAGAGTAGCTCCTTGGAGAGATCTTGATACAATCCTAGATGAACATCATCAACATAGGAGTGGCCTCATAAGAGGAGTCACCTCAAAAGAGGGATACAAGGGCAAAGCCCGAAACTCTCGAAAACAATGCTCAAAACTATTCCTAAACCCTAGATCTAGCCACCGGGGTCCCTTATATAGCTCGGGGTCGAAACGGGGGTCAAAACGGTGCAAAAACGGACCAATTCCGGGCATTTCGGGGCCACCCCGGCCTGGGAGCCGGCCTGGCCGGCCTGGGTCCCGGCCTGGGGCCAGGGTGGGGCGCAGAGGCTGGCCTGGAGGCCCAGGCCGGCCTGGGGCCGGGGTGGGAAGGGGCCAGGCCGGCCTTGAGGCCCGGCCCCCTCTGTGGGGTGCCCGGCCTGGGGCCGGGGTGGGGGGAGCCAGGCCGGCCTTGAGGCCGGCCCGTTCGGCCAGGGGTCCGGCCTGAGGTGGAGGGGGAGGCCGGCCTGGCCGGGGGTGAGGCCGGGAGGCACCATTTTCCCCCGTTCTTCCTCCTCGGAGCTCCAAACTTGACGCCGTCTTCACCTGCTTCTTCCCTAGCTTCATGCGCACCTTCTTGGATGTGTTCTTGAGCATCTTGGGCACCATCTTGGGTCTCCATGTGGTGATCCCACCTATGCATGTAGAGGGGTATTTCATGAGGTAGAGCACCGTTCACCAAGTCACCGGAAACGTACGGAGATAGGAGTGAGTTCACCTTGTGGTGTGTCGATGTTGTGCTTGGTTGAATACGGTGGGCTACATCATCTCCCCCCCCTTGAAAAAGAGTTGTCCTCGACTCTCGTTCCATCCATATGTGAGCGGGAGAAGGAATCTTGACGACGAAGATGTCGTTGAAGTTGAGCCGCTTGTCGAAGTCCATGTGACGGTAGGCTCGTAGTGGGGGCGGTCCAAAGGTGATGAAGATCATGAAATGGCCCCCCGTGGATGGTTGAGGAAGATCTTGCGAGGCGGTGTAGTCGTTGAAGTTGAGCCTCTTATCGAAGATCATGCCAAGGTATGCTCGTGGAGGGTGTAGTCCAAAGACGATGACGATCTTGACATGATCCTCCATGGGTGGATGAGGATGAGCTTGACATGAGATGTAGTCGTTGTCGAAGAGCTCAAGCGGGTGTTGCTCCATGGGTTGCGGAAGCGGTAGAGTGTAGATGAACTTGACGTATTGGTTGTTGTTGATGCTCGTGTCGAAGTCCATGTACATCGTGGCGGTTGGCATGTAGTCGTGGTGGTCATTGTCGTTGACGCGCTTGTCGAACTCCAAGTGCATCTTGACAATTGGTATGTAGTCGTGGGAGTCATTGTCGTTGACGCGCTTGTCGAACTCCAAGTACATCTTGACGTAGGGGATGTAGATGAAGAAGTCGTTGTCGGGGATGCGCATGTGGAACTCCAAGTACATCTTGACATGAGGGTTGTAGGCGTAGAAGTCGTTGTCGTGGATGCGCTTTTCGAACTCCATGCACATCGTGACATGTGGTATGTAGGCGTAGAAGGCGTTGATGTCGAAGTGCTTGTGACGCGCCGTGTAGATCTTGACTTGAGGAGTGTGGATGGAGGATGCTTTGTCGTAGAAGCTCTTGTCAATCTCCATGTGGATCATGATGAGCGGGATGTGCTCCTTCCAACCCTTCAAGTCGTTGTCGATGTTCATGCGATGTGGAGAGCCTTGTATGTGGAGAAGGCGATGATGTCGAGGATGCTTGATAGGGTCACCAAATCTCTGCAAAATAGACAACAAAGATGGAGAGAAAGTTGGTAAGCCGTTAGTGTCAATAAGCACAAATGGGGTTTTGCTCTCAACTCTCATCTCACTTTTGCTGGCTAACAAGGCGAGGCCTCTATGAACACTCATGCTTTTTCCACTCATTATGGGCTTGTGGCTCTCACTCACGTGATGGTGGATCTCTCTCTCACCACTCATCTCACTAGAAGCTTGATAGGGGACACTAGAAGGCTCCAAAGTCTTGGCACAAGAGGTGTGCGGGTTTGTCGAGGCCGTTGCATTGCTTGGAGTCGGTAGTGTCATAGCATGTGGCGAGGAGGACTCGATCATCTCATCTCTTGGGTTGATCTCCAAGTGTGGAAAGGGTGGCTTTCTTGGAGGAGGAGGTAGGGTCATGGCTTGTGTCGAAGGAAGCTCCAACATCTCCGTGATGTGGTAGTGTAAGCCATGCCTTGTAGCATCCTCAAATGGTCGATGATGATGATGATGAAGATTTCCTTGGCTAGAATGGTGGCTTGAGCGTGGCCTTGTGGAGGTTGGCATGAGATGCTTTGAAGTCAAGCGGAGAGTTTCACCCAATTCGTCATTACCTCCTTCAATGATAGATGGGCCCTTGACGCCGGCTCTAGAGAGGTTGCATCTTTGGTCCTTATCTTGAGGATAGGCTTGAAGAACTCGTGTCAACACTCGCGATGAGTTCGCGGCCTCATTGCAATAGACGCTTTCGTCACCATTGGTCGGCATGTCCAAGGAATTGAGAGCTAGTTGGTGTAAGGCATAGTATTGGCCTTCACTCATGTATGCATGGTCACCATTTTGGTTGGCAACCAAGATCATCTCATTGGTAGCATTGGGAGCTCTCTTGTCGATGGTCGGAGTTGCCACTTGTGTCATTGGAGACGAAGAAGAAGAATGCCTTAGAGATGATGGCAAGGGATGAGCCTCATTGACAAAGGCACATGCATCAACGTCTTCATCATAGAGTGGTAGAGTGGTATCCTCATGCGCATGGTGATGTTGATCTTGTGTCATGGGAGGAATAGCTTCACACTCTTGATGTTGGTGTTGCGCTTGTGGCGATGATGGAAGCTCATGCTCTTGATCATGAAGGTCATTGTTCATCCTCAAAGAATGTCGCTTATGGAAGTTGTGGTTGGGTGTTGGTGGGGAAGTATCTCTCGCCTCTTGCCTTGACGAGGTAGTGGTATCATAGTGTCCATGGCGAGGATGTTCTTGATCCTTGTCGAAGGCGGGGTGCGAGTAGAAAGCACAATCTTGGTGAAGATGCGGTGGGGGCTCCCATTCCTCATATGGATGATGACGCTCATGGTCCTTGCACCTTGTAACATTGAGGCAAACGGCGCTCAAGTTATTGTCTTCATGGCCATCTTGGTCGCCGCCTTGGCAATCCCACATTATGTGACCATGGCCCTTGCAAATGGGGCATAAGAGGTCTTCATCTTGAAGGAGAGGGGAAAGTAGGCTCATAGCATCCTTGCCTAGTGGTGGTCGAAGTGGGCGCTCATAGGGGTCCTCATCAAAGATGGGAAGTGAAGTAGCATGTTGAGCAATCCCACTTGATTGTTGTCGATGGTGGCGCTCAATGGGGTCTTCCTCGAAGATGGGGAAAAACAAGCCATAGGGAGCATTCGCACTCGCTTGATGTTGAGAAGGGCTCTCAATTGGGTCTTCATCAAAGATGGGCGGTGGAAGCTCATGTGGGTCATCCTCATTGGTTTGGTGATGGCGATCATGATGGAGAGGATGGCGCCGATGGTCATTGTGGTGGAGTCGAGGGAGGCATTCACTAGAAGCCATGTCGGGAGCACCTTCTTGATAATGGCCTTGGTCTTGGTGGTCATTGTGGTGGTGACACACATTTTGCCTTGGAAGCCTTGAATGTGGGCGAGCACCATCCATGAAGCCATTTAGACCAATGTCATGAGTCGAGCTTGGAGAAGGTGGGTGGTGAAGAATATCCGGTCGTAGAGGGTGATCTTGAAGAGGGTCACCACGGCCTTGTCGGTGTCGAGGTCGAGGTAGTGGTGATGGCGAGCGATGCTCAAACCCATGTCGTCGCGGAACTTGCGGTGGAAGATGCGGTGAGGTGGCTGTACCACTCTCTTCCATATGGCATTGGTGATCATGGCGACGGTCTTGGTGATGAGCTTGGTGATGATGGCGTGGTTGATGACGAAGCTTGCGGCGCTCCCGCACTTCATGTGTGGGATGACTCCGCAAGTCATTCGGATGCCTTGGCTTCTTGGCCTTCTCGCTTGATGGAGCCTCGATGATGTCCTTCTTGTGGCGCCGTCTTGATGTCGAAGGGGACCATCTTGACGTTGCCAACTTGCCGGATTTCTTGTCGTTGCGCCATCTTGAGGTTGAAGGGCGTTGTGTTGTCTTGGCCTTGGCATTCTCCTTGTAGTTCCGTGGTGGTGAGCATGAACCATCGGAGTTTCTTGTCAACCGAAGCTTGGCGAGGAAGTTCTTGTAGGTGAGCTCGTCCATGTCGGAGTCATAGTCGGTGTAGCACTCCGCCATGCTCGAGGATGCGTTGTCATTGTAGTAGGGCTCCAACTCGTCAACCAAGCTTGCGGTGTCCTTGTTGTAGTCGTGGTTCATGTCGTTGTAGCTCATGGAGTCGGAGTCGTCGTGGATGTTGTGGTGGTGCTCCTCCATGTCGATGATGGTTGGGGAGGAGTAGTCGGTGTAGAGCTCGACGTCGTGGTCGTAGTAGTGGTGGTGATCCACCATGTCATGCTCGTAGTAGTGGTCATCCACGATGTCGTGCTCGTAGTCGTAGTGGCCTCCATATGATCCGCTCTCGCTATACATTGTTAGTCAACAAGCACAAGTGTATATATAGAGTGTGAGGACCTAAGAGCTCAACCCTCACCTTTTAGCAAAAGTTGGAAACTAGTGGACCAAGCCAAGAGAAACCAATAACAAAAAGAATGAAGTGGCTTGAGTTCGAAAGATCCCAAAAACACGCTCCAAAACACACATGGCTTATGGGTGGATGGCAATGGGTTAGAAAAGTGGCGAGAAAACGACAAATCCAAAGAAAAGTTTGTTGTAAAACGTGGAGAAGAATCAAAGAAAAGTTAGCACGAAAACCAAACCTAGTGGAGGAAAATGCTATGGTGGAAACGAAAAACACACACACAAGTGATAAATGGGGTTAGTGCGGCCAATGGACGAGCGGAGACGAAATGTACCTATCGAAGACTAAGCTCAATGCCACACCAACGCAAGGAGGACGCTAGCTCGAACCGCAATTAACAAGAGGCAACAAGATTCGCAATGTGGCAACCGGTCACTCTCTTCTCTCTCGCAACTCGAAGCTATGCGTTCCTACAAATGATAGCAATTGGCATCGATCTTTGCTTCTTTTGGCTCTTTTTGCTTCTTGCTCTTTCTCCTCTTTTTTTTTTTTTTGATTTTTCGCTTTTTGATGATGATGATGCGGAGATGATTCCCAAATGCCCATGCCTACTCGTAGCTATTCTCTCACAAGCGCAAAACTCGCACTCTCGGTGCCACAATGCGATGCCAAGCGATGTAAAAGAGCTAGTCCGAATAGGTAAGTAACACAATGGGGTGGGGTGGTTCAAGCGGAAGCAAGTTATACCTCTCTTATTGATGATCACGGACTTGCGGCCGTGGGGGAGTCAATGTCGTGGCGATCCGTTGATGTGGAAGCGTAGGTGATGTCGTGGGCGTCGCGTAGCACTTTGTTGCACTCAATTCGGATCAAAAACGACAAAGAAAAACAAGTTTCAAAATCTGTCCAAGAATCGAAGAGCAGGATTTTTCTGAAATTTTTGCTCAAATTCGAAATTTCTCCCAAATCAAGAAAATTTTTGGACAAATTCAAGAATTGTGGCTGAATAGGAAGATGGGGAATGGTTTTTGGCAACAAATCTATGAAACAAAACCACGAAAAACTCAACGAATCAAGAGATCGGTCGAAATCCCTTTCGGCTATTTTTGGTCAAATTTTCGAATTTATGGTGGATAGAAGAAAAATTGGTGGTAGGGGAGGGGGTTGGGTGTCGGATTCGTGTCAATCTAGCTCTGGATACCAGATGATGAAAGTGTTGACCTCTAAGTTGGCCCGATCTTCACGAATCGACAAGAACGAACGAAGAACGCACGAAGAACGCGATGAACACGATGAACACGAGAGGGAGAATCGAGGGAAATCGAGGGCAAACGCGTGGAAACACAAAAGGGGGAGATAACTCGTGAAGCCTACGAGGGATCGCAAACCCAAGTCAACAACACGCTAATTGAAACCGTTTCTCTTATCGGCCGGTCCACCGATCCAACAGAAGCCCAAAAGGGGAAGGTTGGCAAGCGCTACTAGAATCACTATGTGAGAGAGTAGCTCCTTGGA
Source organism: Alopecurus myosuroides (assembly GCA_028641055.1). Taxonomy (NCBI): domain Eukaryota; kingdom Viridiplantae; phylum Streptophyta; class Magnoliopsida; order Poales; family Poaceae; genus Alopecurus; species Alopecurus myosuroides. Next base: position 338,432,212 of record CM054059.1, on the reverse strand, counting down.
GAGATCTTGATACAATCCTAGATGAACATCATCAACATAGGAGTGGCCTCATAAGAGGAGTCACCTCAAAAGAGGGATACAAGGGCAAAGCCCGAAACTCTCGAAAACAATGCTCAAAACTATTCCTAAACCCTAGATCTAGCCACCGGGGTCCCTTATATAGCTCGGGGTCGAAACGGGGGTCAAAACGGTGCAAAAACGGACCAATTCCGGGCATTTCGGGGCCACCCCGGCCTGGGAGCCGGCCTGGCCGGCCTGGGTCCCGGCCTGGGGCCAGGGTGGGGCGCAGAGGCTGGCCTGGAGGCCCAGGCCGGCCTGGGGCCGGGGTGGGAAGGGGCCAGGCCGGCCTTGAGGCCGGCCCCCTCTGTGGGGTGCCCGGCCTGGGGCCGGGGTGGGGGGAGCCAGGCCGGCCTTGAGGCCGGCCCGTTCGGCCAGGGGTCCGGCCTGAGGTGGAGGGGGAGGCCGGCCTGGCCGGGGGTGAGGCCGAGAGGCACCATTTTCCCCCGTTCTTCCTCCTCGGAGCTCCGAACTTGACGCCGTCTTCACCTGCTTCTTCCCTAGCTTCATGCGCACCTTCTTGGATGTGTTCTTGAGCATCTTGGGCACCATCTTGGGTCTCGATGTGGTGATCCCACCTATGCATGTAGAGGGGTATTTCATGAGGTAGAGCACCGTTCACCAAGTCACCGGAAACGTACGGAGATAGGAGTGAGTTCACCTTGTGGTGTGTCGATGTTGTGCTTGGTTGAATACGGTGGGCTACATCATCTTCTCTTCTCACACTTGACACAGTTTTCATTGGTACTTGTTGGTAAGTTCATCCTATTCACTTTGGAACAGTAAGTGAACCTCTCTTTGCTGTTTTGAGTGAGTTTGAGAGGCACCACAACCCATTGATTATTTGTTACACTAACCCATTAATCATGAGTTTTGCTAGTGAAGCTTCTGTGCAGGGTGACAAGGAGGAAGCTGATTTGATGCCCAAAACAAAGACTGCTGATGATACATGTACATGGGCAGATTTTAATCTCTTTAGAGGAGGAGTTGCTAATCGGATTGAGCAAAGAGTTGAGAAGAAAATAGAAGAATATGATGATGTCCTAAGGAAGGATTTGACAGTGGTTATTGAGAAACAAAATGAGGCCGCTAATTCAATTCGTGTTCTTCAAGAAGCCATGACTAATCTCACAAGGGAAGTTGCAAATATCTCCACACAATTACAAAGAGCTAATCTAGGTGGTAATCATGAAGAAAGCCGAGCCATTGCATATGGAGGCCTTGGAAATTTTCCACCTAGAAGGGTACCATCGGTTGATGATAATAGAGAAGAGGATGGCCTTGGGAAACCAAAATTCTTTGTGCCTACTCTCACATGTGATCATGATGATGTTGAGGAGTTCTTGATGTGGGAATTGAAGATAGAAAAGCTATGGAGATTGCATAATTACACTGATGAGAGGAAAATCAAGCTAGCATGTTCTGGATTTGATGGTTATGCTCTCTTGTGGTGGGATGGCATCATAAGATTGAGGGAAACACACAATCAACCAGAAATTACTACTTGGGCTGAGATGAAACAACTCATGACTGCAAGGTTTGTTCCAACAAATTATTTGAGGACTCTCTATGATAAATTGCAAAATTTGAAGCAAGGAACAAATTCAGTGGATCAATATTACAAGGAGATGGAATTAGTACTACAAAGAGCTCGGGTTGTTGAAGCACATGATCAAACAATGCAAAGATTTCTTTCAGGATTGAACTTCCAAATTAGATGCATTGTGAGGCATGTTCAATATAGCAATATGACAGAATTGTTGCATCAAGCAAGGGAGGCAGAAAAGAGATTGGCCGAGGAGGTTACTATGGCTCCAAGGAGGATTTTTCAATCAAGATCTTCTTCTTTTTCACCTCCAACACCTCCAATTGCACAACCAACAGCTAGTACACCATCCAAACCCGAGACAAGCATCACTAATACAAAGAAAACACCACAACCAACAGCTAGTGGAAGTGGTTCTACTCAATCAACAGCTAGACATAGAGACATGACATGCCATACTTGTGGAGGAAGAGGGCACTTCAAGAGAGATTGTCCTAACAAGAAAATTATGGTGATCAATGCTAATGATGAGTATGAGAGTGGAGATGATGCTAATCCTAATGGAGAGGATACATATGATGATGATGGTCCACTTAATGCTTATGCTACAAATTATCCAACCATTGTTTGCACCAAGGCTTTGAGTGTTATTCCTAGCAATGATGAGAGCCAAAGATGCAATTTATTTCAAACCAAGGCAATTGTTGGACCTAATATGGCTTGCAAGGTGATTATTGATGGATTAAGTTGTAGAAATCTAGCAAGCAAGGAGTTATGTGCAAAGCTAAGGTTGAATTACAATCCACACCCACATCCATATTATATTCAATGGTTAAGTAACAAGGAAGAAATCAAGGTATGCCATATGGTGAGAGTGGATTTTCAAATTGGACCATACAAAGATACAATTGAGTGTGATGTGGTTCCCATGACAGTTTGTCACTTATTATTTGGAAGACCTTGGCAATTTGACAAGAAGGTTACACATATGGGGAGAGCAAACACATATCACTTGAATTGGAATAATAAGGATATTATTTTGAGGCCTATGACACCACAACAGATTGTGAATGAATCAAGACAGAAAATAGAGGTGAATCTAGATAAGGAGAGTGAAAAAACGAAATCTATGGAGGAAGACAAGTCTAGGCCGAGTGGAACAAATAAAGGAGTGAGCCTTTTAACTAATGAAATAATTTCTCTTCCTAGTGTTGTTTCTTGTGTACAGGTTGCTATTGAAGAAAGGGAGCACAAAGAAACATCACAAACATCACACATATTGGAGGAATATGCTACGGGTACTAGTGTTCTTGCTTGTGATATGAAGGTTAGTTTTGAAGAAAGGGAGCTACAACCTTCAAACTCACAAGATATTGATGATTTCATACCTACTACAAATGAGGAGGATAGTATTGACAAAGGTATTGATTTCGGTTTAGCAAAAACAAGTATTAAATTATGTGATAATTTACAACCATACTATACTATGATGAATTCAAAATTTCACAATGTGGTGCTTATTACACATAAAGAAGTACTTGCTATGATACCATTTAATCATATTGTCTATTATATCATGTTAAAAGAACCAATTGATGTGCAATGTGCTATGAATAAAATTGATTATGATAATTTTAGCACATATGATACTAGTTTCAAATTTTATTTGATTGGTGATTATAACTTGAGTAAAATTTTCATGGTACATCACATATGTATAACCTATGATAATGTGGCCGAATTACATAATATGTTACCTTGGGTAGATGAATTTCATCCTACATATGGGCATGATTGCACACATATTTTTAGTTTACCACAATATTGTTGGATACATATGCTATTAAAACAAGCTTCACTTATATTTGCAATTATGATTGCTACGTTATGAAAGACTATGACTATTATGTGTTGTTTTCATATAAACTTTGTGATCATATGACATATGCACAATATTTTGTTTTACTAACCACTCATGAATGCAATTATAGATACATATATTGTGCATACACTTTGTTCTTTTTGTTTCTTCCACTTTCAGATTATCACAAGCCGAAGACGTCTTGTCTTGAAGAAAGGGAGGATGATAGGGATATGACTAAGGATTATGTTATCACAAGCATGAATGGAGAGTTGATAGAAGACCACATGACCATGGTGAAAACAAACATTCAAGAGGTTGAAAACAAGACCACATTGGTGAAAACAATCAAGCAAGATGGTGAAAACAATTCATAACAATTGTTATTTCAATAGGACAATTGTTATTCATCAAGACATGGGGATAGGTGCCTCCACCAAGTCAAATGCACCCTAGAAATCGTATTTTCGAGTAGGTATGGTTTGTATACAATGTGTGGCCGAAATCCCATAGTGTGGTTCGGTTTGTATCCATATTTGTGCTATTAGTGTCCTAGTTGGACTCCTAGTGCTAATAGGATTCCTAGTCCTAGAGGAGGTGGGTTGCTTACGCAAGGAGCCCTTGTGGCCGCACCCCTCCCCCTTATATTCTTGCCACCTGCGTGTGGATCAGGGGAGAACAATTTAGACAACAGAAACCCTAGCCTTGAGATTGTATTGCTGCTAAGCATTCATCTTGAAGTATTACCAAGTCAAAGTTTGTGTGATATCTTGCTATTCCATTGGGAATTAGGGGGATACAGGACCACTTGTGATCATTGATTGCTTGTGCAAGAGTGTGTAGTTGAGAATATCCAAAAGGCTTGATTGTTGTTGCATTGGCCACAAGGGTCAGCCAAGTGAGAGGTCTCAGTGTAGCACTAGTTATCCACATATATCAGAAAATACAAAAAGAGAGAGAAGCTCATTGAGAAGATTGGGCCACCCCTTATCAACTGTGCTACTCTGATATGTATAACAAAGTAATGGCCGAATAGTAGTACACATAATTTTCTGCTCATGTTTAGTATAATCATCATGTAAATTGCAACTCATTTTGCAAATATAAGTGAAGTATAAATCAGTAGCATATGTACGTATCAAGTTTTGTTGTAAATCAAACATATGTGTAGAATCATGCTTATATTTATCAAATTGTACACAATCCAAACGAGGTAACACAATGTTTAATTTAGCAATTTTATCACAAGTAATACATATGTGATCCACCATAAAAATTTCATTCATGTTATAGTGACCAACCAAATTAAAAGTGAAGCAAGTAGCATGGGTGCTAGAATTGATATGTGAAATTTCAGCAATCCTATTCATAGCACAGTACACAACAATTGGTTCATGTAACATGATGGAATACACAATATTAATAGGTGTTATTTTAGCAAGCACTTCTTTATGTGTAATCAAGACCACATGATCAAAATTCGAAATATTCAAAATATCACATGATGGTGGACTATATGTGACTATCAACTCAGAAGAATTAACTAGCCCATTAGTAGACTCACAAAAAGTTATACTTGTAAGTGGTAGCTCGAAATCAGTACCAATGTCAATGACATCCTCCTCAGAAATAGTAGGCACTGATTCATCTCTCTCAAGTGTTGATGCAGGTTGTACTATTGATGGCTCCCTTTCTTCAAGAGTAACCTGCATATCACAAGAAATAATACTAGGCACAATGGTATGCTCCTCCAATGGATGTGATGGTGGTAGTGGAAGTGGTGGTGCAGGTTGTACTATAGGACCCCTTTCTTCAAAAGCAACCTGCACATCACAAGACACAACACTAGGAGTAGACATAGTTACATTAGTAGAAACAGCCTCATAGGTCTTCTCAACCTCTACCAAACTCATAACCAATGGTTGATGTCTAATTCTTTTAAATTTTGTAGGACATGCATGTATTATCCAATCTCTCTTATTATTCCAAAAGAATTGTAAATCAGGATAATGGCTATCAAAATTAACCTTATAGCTATTGCACCAAAATACACTCAACAAAAGGTGACAACAAGTAAATGCTCTAGGAAGCACATTACACCTAATTAATACTGTATGATCATGAATAGTTAACGGAATCCAGGTAGCATGAGTAATGTGAAGTGTAGCATCATTAGTTTTAACATAAATGAACTACGAGTTGCATAAGATGTCAACTTTAATGCTTCAACAACCTCAATACTAACAAAATTAAACCGTGTACCCTTATCAAGGGTAATAGCAACAGTCCTAACATTGATGTCTCCTGTGAAGTGGAACAAATTTGCTGCAAGTATTCCACTAAAATCCTCCTCCCAGAAAGTATCACTGCACATAGAATAAATACAAAACTCCATTAATTAACTTGTGAGTAACAAAATAACAATGGGATGTGGTGTTCTCTCACAATTCACTCAAAATCTAGCAAGACAATAGATTATGTTACCGTTCCAAAGTGAATAGAAATACTTACCAACAAGTAGTGGCAACTAATATGCTTTGATGTGAAGAAGAGAATACCCAGGGTGTTAACAATCACATGACAAACAAGGTATATGGTGGGGCTTGGTATGGATACCTAACAATCACCAAAATAACAATCCTATTTGTTGTCCAATGTGATATAAAAAGCACAGGAAACACACACGTGGAGAAAACTGTGGCAAGCAACTATATGGATGGAATTGTTGCAATGCACTCGAAAGACACTAGCTTCAGCTCTTAGAAACAGGCACAAGATTTCTCAAGAAAAGTAGTGCAAACTGATGGAAAACTGCTTCAATCGTGTGGCAAATATCACCAATTCTAGGCCTCTTTCTCTCTTTTTTTTCTGTTTTTTCTCTCTTATTTTTCCACTCTTTTGGGCCAAATTATGCCACTTGTACGAACTATACGGACCAATTTTTTTCTTTTTTCTATTTTGGCCACAATATGTCGCACCGCGGAGAATTTTTTCCCAGAAAAACAGCACAATGCAATGATCTGTTGAACAGCCTGTGAGCACAAAAACGAGCTAGTCTTATATGGGTATGCTCCTATTTTGATATGTAGATAGGCCATGGCTATGGTTCTCAAAGATACGGAGTGGAATCAACCAAAATTGGCAAGAAAAACAGACTGAAAACAACACGAACTCACGGCACAGAATGACCTGTTTTCCTGCCGTGGCGGCAGAGAAACGGGCCGTTTTGGTGGCCCGGCAGCGCACCGTGGCAGCAAACTCGCAAAAATCCTGCCGGCACGGCAGCGATAGGCGCGCGTAAAAGTTTAGCGCGCGGCAGCGTAGATCACACGGTAGGGCGCAGCGCTCACGACATCGTTTCGACGCGTTTTTGGTACCACGGCAGAGCGCACGTACAGCAATCCGTACCACGGCAGCGATCCGCGCCAATTTGTACCGCGGCCAGGAGTTCGACTCCGAGTAGGAATAGGGGCGCGGCAGCACTATGATCAGCACGAAATTGGTGGTGCGGTAGGATCGGAAAACCGAGAAGGGGTAGGAAACCACGGCAGAACAATTGGAAGTTTTGTGCCGCGGTAGAGAAAACCTTCCACAACTCGAATTCAACAAAGCAAAACAACAACTCGGATTGTATATTTTCGGTGGAATTTTCGGTGGAGTCTATGAAGAACACGAAGAACAACTAGAACCCTAACCCTAACTCGAAATCTAAAAGACACAAAAGAAGAAAAGAAACACAAAAATCAACACGAACAGCAACTAGGGATTGCAAATTGAGGATGATCTACGACTATGGCAATGATCTACTCTACTTTTGTGGGGCAATTTTCTGTATAGAAATAAAAAACACTCGAATCTAAAGGGAAAATATGATAGCTCACCGAGGCAACCTGTAAATCTGATACCAAGATGATAAGGGGTGGCCCAATCTTCTCAGTGAACTCACAGACAACTCCAGTATGATAACTAGTGCGCCACTAAGAACTCTCCCGGCTGATCCCTGATGCCAATGCAAAATATAGTAACCCCAAGGATATTCTCAACTCCACACTCTTGCACAAGTAATCCACCGACTACAAGTGGTCATGTACCTTCTTATTCCCAGTGGAACAGCAGGTAACACGTAAAGTTTGCAGATGAACTTCCAGATGAAGGCTTACAAGCTGTTTCAATCTAGAGGTCTAGGGTTTATGTTTTAACGTAGTCTAATCTCTAATAATGTGAATTAAAAGCCTTATAAGGGCTTCTGGACGTTCAACCTAGTGTTGGGGTCGAAATCAAACAAATCTCTAAGTTTCCTAACTTGACAGGACTCTATTTGGAAATAGGCAGAAAATGAATCGTGCATTGTTTCGGTCACCACGTCTTGTACGAGTCGAATCGGTGCGCGGGGCCGGATCCATTGGAAAGCCCTTCAAAATTCCTTTTCATATTGTGCTCATTTTCTTTATTTGGAGTCCATATTAAGTGTCCATGCTCGTTTCAAATTCGGGACTTCTGCCAGTCCGAACCGAATATCCTTTACTTGATGGCTCCACTTCCTCCCTCGCCTCCCTCGTGCTTGCCATCCTCTTCAACTAGCTCCATTGCTTCGCCAATGCTTGTGTTATCAATAATCCTGCTAATACATAAATGCATAGACTTAGGTAGTATAACATTCTTATAAACACAAACATTATTTATTATTAGGAAAAAATTCACCTTATCATGAACAATAGTGAGGCTTAATATTTCCTTCCAACTCAAGCATGAATAAACCTCATGGTCCTCTATGATATCCCTATCACCAAGGAAGAATTTAAGCTCACCCATCATAGACATCTCGAACCTGTCAGTCATAAGCTTAGAGAACTCATTATTGAAAGCTTGGTTAGTTGAGCCAAAGATGATATCGTCCACATATAGGTGGCATATGAAAAGCACTCCCTTTACTCTCTTGGTGAAGAGACTGGGGTCAATCTTCCAACTTCGATACCACGATCATCTAACAACTCCCTAAGGTGCTCATACCAAGCACGAGGTGCTTGTTTGAGACCATAGAGAGCCTTGCCAAGTTTGTAAACGTGGTTAGGAAAGTTGAGATTCTCGAACCCCGGAGGTTGCTTAACATATACCTCCTCTCTTAGTGGACAATTCAAGAAAGCACTTTTCACATCTATTTGTTGCAATTTGAAGTTATGAGAAGATGCAGAAGCAAGGAGGATACGGATGGACTCAAGGCGAGCCACGGGTGCGTAGGTTTCATCATAGTCAATGCCTTCAACTTGAGTGTAACCTTGAGCAACCAATATTGCCTTGTTACTTATGACAATGCCATGCTCATCTTGCTTGTTCTTGAAAATCCACTTAGTGCCAATAACATTGTGGCAATCTTTGGGCTTCTCAACCAATCTCCAAACTTTGTTTCTCTCAAAGTTATTGAGCTCATCGTGCATAGCTTCAACCCAATCGGAGTCCTCAAGAGCTTCAAACACTTTCTTAGGCTCCACCATAGATATATGAGCTTGATGCTCACTAAAATGTGCCAATTTCCTTCTTGTGGATCTTCGAGCTTGAATATCCTCCAAGACCTTGCTGTCTTGGGCATCAATTTTCTTCAAAGCTCTTCTTATCCTTTTGACACGACGGGCTTCGTTCTCCACATTATTGCGCGGAGGGATCACTTGATCATCTTGATCATTTGGGTCCCCATCTTGACCAACTTGGCCTTGATCATCATCATCATCAACAACAATATCTTCAACACTTGCTTCAACTTGAGGAGAGGATGAAGAGGATGATGGATCTCGGCCTTGACCTTGACTCGCATTAGTAGTAGGAGTGGGTACGACTTGCATATTGTCTTGGTAAATGAGAGGAGGGTCTTGAACATGTTCTTGGTTAGGTGTAACACTTGGCTCATTGTCTTTTTCTTCTATTATAGAGGAGGGCTCCACTTGAGTAGAGGATAGTCCTTCTCGAGTTGCCATAAGGTGTCCCTCGATGGGGCGGAAAAATCCCACACCCATCCTTCCTATGGCTTCTTGAGGTATTTCAACATCTACATTAGAAACATGAAATTGTGCAACTTGGGAGCCATCATTTTCCTCAAAAGACACACTACAAGATTCTATGACAATCCGTGAGGCTTTGTCAAAGACTCTATAAGTGTGGGATTCGGAACCGTAACCAACAAATATACCCTCAATAGTTTTGGATTGAAATTTAGACAACCTAACACCCTTGATCAAATAAAAGCACTTACAACCGAATACACGGAAGTAGGAGACGTTGGGCTTGTTGCCGGTGAGGATCTCATATGGAGTCTTGTCCAAGCCTTTGCGGATGTAGAGGCGGTTGGAGGAGTGGCATGCGGTGGATATGGCCTCGGCCCATAAGTATTGGGGAGAAGAGTACTCCGCCAACATAGTCCTTGCCATATCCAAGAGGGTGCGATTCTTCCTTTCGGCAACACCATTTTGTTGAGGAGTGTAAGTGGTCGAGTATTGATGACGAATGCCTTCTTCACTAAGGAATTCATTCAAAGTGTAGTTCTTGAACTCCGAGCCATTATCACTCCTAATAGCCATGATTTGCACATTGTGTTGACGTTGCACTTCGTTGGAGAAATCGATGATGGTTTGTTGAGTTTCACTCTTACACTTGGAGAAATAAACCCAAGTGTATCTTGAATAATCATCGACAATCACCAAGCAATACTTCTTGCCACCAAGACTTGCCTCGGGCACGGCACCAAAGAGATCAACATGGAGAAGCTCCAAGATCCTCTTTGATGAAATAATAGTCTTGGCCTTGTGCACCTTGTCATGCATCTTTCCTTCAACACACGACCTACAAACGCGATCCTTTGTAGAGGAAACATTTTCTTTTAGTCCGACAATAAAGCCACCTTTGTGAAGACTTTGCAAAGTTCTCATGTTGACATGGGATAGGCTGCGATGCCACAACCATCCCAAGTCCGCCTTTCCGAAAAGACACCTTGCTTGAGTGTTGGTAGACTTCGAAAAGTCCACCACAAACAACTCATTTTCAACATGTCCCACGTAAGCGACGTGAAGAGTCTTGCTCCTCAAAAGGACCAAAATATCAACATAAAAAAAGACGGAGAAACCCATCTTTCCAAGAGAGCGGACAGAAAGTAAATTGTAACCAAGGGATTCGACAAGCATGACGTTCACAATAGTGATATCGGGAGCGACCACAACCTTGCCAAATCCGGATACCTTAGACGAGGAGGAGTCACCATAAGTGACGGTTGCTTGTATGTCATTTGGGCGCAACTCCGTCACAAGTTCTTTTCTTCCGGTCATATGGCTAGTGCATCCACTATCAAGTATCCATTTAGTCCCACCGGAAGCATAGTCATGCAAGAGATCATTGACTAGAGTTAGGACCCGAGGAGGGTCCCTTCATGTTAGCAACAAGGGTCTTTGGAACCCAAATAGTATAGTCAATGAAACCCTCAATAGGACCAACATATTTAGCTTGCACAACACCATAATAATCAACATATAAGAAATGGTGGGGATTGTTAATTCTCGCGGAGGTGCTACGAGTAGTGTTGTCCCTAATGACACTACTACTCGAGGCACCATTGTTGGTCTTCCTTTTGTTTTTCTTCTTCTTGTATTTCTTGTTGGCAACATAGCCTAGACCTTGCTTTCCCACTTGTTGCCTTGGATCACTCAATTGTGGTCTAGCAATGACCACATTAGAGCTAGGGGCAATCACTTGGGGGGGGGGGGGAGGAGTCACAACCTTCTCAACTTGAGGGCATTTGCTCTTGAGCCTTGCTAGCTCATCCTTCAACCTAGCATTTTCCTCAATAATATTTGCATGATCACAATAAGAAGTAGAGGTGCTAGGATTGTTAGGTTTATTAAGTTGAGTTTGAAGTTGTTCATGCAACTCTTTGAGGGAAGAGTGTTGGCTTTCCAAAGCTTTGTGAGCCTCAGTTAGCTTTTCAAACTCCTCGGTTAGTTTACCATGACCAACCCCAAACTCGACCTTATCATTTTTAGCCTTTTTATATTTAGCAATAGCAAGATCACGTTCCTTAGTTATGTTAGAGACAAGTTCATTATGTGTCAATTCAATAGATTCAAGTTCATCCTCTAGAGAAACTCTACCATCATGCTCTTCCTCAAGAGTCATAAAGAGGGATGCAATTTCATCCGCATCCCTTCTTTCAACCTCACCTTTCTTCTCAAGAGCATCTTGGGCCTCTCCCAATTGCCTCATGAGATACTCGACGTACTTCTTGGTCCCCCCTTGCATGTTAGACATAAAACGTTCGAAGGATACCCTCTCCTATTCTATTCTAAGACTAGCAAGATGTTCTAGTTCACTAGGGGTCTTAGAGTAGGAACAAGGTGATGCCTCTGTGGCCTTAGCCATGAAGCACTTTGCATTTTATTGAGGAATATCATCATTGGGGGATTCAAAGAGAGATGAAGATGATGGAATAGAAGCAATAGAAAGAGCCACCACTTCACTTGTGGTTTGTTCTTCTTCATCACTCCCGGAATCATACTCCTCTTGAGTCAAGAGCACAAACTTGGTGGGAGACTTCTTGTTGAATGGCTTCTTCTTGAAATGAGGTTTCTTGTACTCAACCTTGGACTTGTCCTTGCGAATGAGCTTGCCACTATGGAGCTCTCTATTTTCATAGGGACACTCCGCAATGAAATGGTGCTTATCTTGACAATTGAAGCAAGACCTCACTTTTTGAGCCCCATCATTGCCATACCGAGACCTTGTCTTCTCCTCAACAAATCTCTTGCCCTTTGGAGGATGGCTCCAAAACTTTTGCACGGTGAGAGCAATGAGATCCTTTAGAACGGGATCATAGTCTTGTTCCTTCAAAGGAGGCAACACCTCTTCACCTTCTTCTTCATAGTCAACCTCTCTTGACACAACCTTGGCCTTCAAAGCAACGGATGCTCCTTCGTGCATTCCAATGGCCCTAGCTCGGTTGTCAAGAGCATTCTTGGTTTGCACTTTATACGAGCACATTTCTTGCATTACTTGAGTTGAGGTCATGGAAGCGAAATCATGTCTTCCTTGAATGCTCGTCATGTCCGCGCCCTCAAATGGCATTATGGCAATCATGTACTTCCTCTTGATCCATGCATCATCAATGTACTTGGCACCAACATTTGAGAAGGCGTTGGCAAGAGTCTCGAGTCTCCAGTACATGTCCACATGATCCTCTCCATCATGCATATAGAACCCTTTGGCCTCATTGGTCAAGGCATCATATCTATTCCTTTGCATGCTCTCATTTCCCACAAACATGACGACAAGAGCGTCCCATGTTTCCTTGACGGTGGAATATTGTTGAAGATGTGGCATGTGATTAGGACCCACGGCTTGTTGAAGAATGGACAAAGCGGTGTAGTTGAGTTGGCAATCTACGGCTTCTCTTCTTGTTAAGTTCTTGGGATCAAATGGCTTGTATCCATCACGAGTGATCCTCCAAAGATCTATACAAGAAGAGTTCAAGTGAGTCTCCATGTAATATTGCCATTCATGAAAAGAAAAAGCATCAATTTTAGGTGGATCTCCTCTAGGGATTATATGAGGATGGGGAACGGGAGGATCGGGAGAATAACTTAAAGGAACGGCATGAAATTCTCCGTTTCCCTCCGTACCCGTCTTAGTGGAGTTTTCGGCGGAAGCAATTTTAGATGGATCACCATCTACCCCTTTCTTGGCGCCCTCCGGATTAGTTTCCGGAGGAGTTGATTCGGCTACCTCCGGTCCTTTGGCTTTGAGGAGTTGCGCTAAGACTTGACGCAACGCATCAAACTTGGTATCTATGGATGAGGTCAATGACTTTCTCAACTCAGTGAGATCATCCATGGACACACTACCCATGGAAGTTTCGGTGTCCAAATCATCTCCCATACTAAAATTCTTAGGAGGCTAAGACCGATATAAGAGCCGAGGCTCTGATACCAATTGAAAGTAAAGTATGGGCACCTAGAGGGGGGATGAATAGGTACTACGACCAATTTTAATTTTTCACAAATTTTAGGCTTGACACAAAGGTAAATTCTCTAGATAGTGCAACTAATGGTGAATTTACCTATATGGCAAGACAAGCAATTAATGCAACTAGGACAACACTTAATACAACAAGTACTACAATAAATGCTACACGTACGAGTAAGTAAAGAGTAAGGGAACGAGGTAACCGATGGAAGCACACGGAGACACGATGTATTCCCGAGTTCCTCCTTGTTAAGGGAGTACGTCTCGTTGGAGGGGTGTGAGCTCGCCACGAAGGCCTACTCAACGCCACAAAGGCCTCACCCTATTCTCTGATGAACTTCCGCCACAAAGGCCTAGTTCACCTTCCACTATTGAACCCCTTTGAGGCGGGGATCGAATCCTTTACAAACAAGCTTGGGGCACACACCCACAACTTAATTGGGGGCTCCCAACAATCACAAGTCACCAAGAGTAGCAAGAAGCCTAGGTTCTCCACAAGAGGAAACCCTAGGCCAAGATCCCTCAAGCTAATGAGGGGGAAATAGAAAACCGGTTGGCGAAGATGTAGATCCGGGGCTTCTCCTTCAATCCTCAGAGTTTCAACAGGTTTGGGTGGAGGAGGAGGGAGATCTAGCTTGGTGAGTGAGCTCAATCAATGGAGTCTACAATGCTGGTGGAGCTAACCCTTGGGGAAGAAAGAGGGGGCCTATTTATAGCCCTCACTTAAAATTAGCCGTTTTTCTGCCCATTTGCGACCAGGCCGAAATGGCCTGGAATAATTCCGGAGCAATCCTGATGCCAACAGAGATTTTCGCGTTGAGGTCGGAATGATTCCGGGCTGCTCCGGAATTGTCCATAATGGTCCGGAATAATTCCGGATGGCACCAGAACATTTTCCCGTTATGGCCGGAATGGCCCGGAATAATTCCGGCTTCCAGAATCACCCGGAATATTCCGGATTGCAACAGAGCTTTTTCCCGTTGTGGCCGGAATGGCCCGGAATAATTCCGGGCACCCGGAATCACCCGGAATAATTCCGGGCTATACTTGGAGACCCTTTTTCAGGCTAGAAAAAGTCCGTTGATCTTCGATTTCTTCACCATTTCTTCGACACCGTATGTGTGCTGATTTAAGACCAAAACCTTTGACATAATAGTACATACGGTTAGTAACTTCTTTATGTTGTTAACAAACACACAAAACATCGAGATATCGAAATTGCACTTTCAATAGTTAACATGTAATTATTGTTGATGGAAGGGCTAAATGTTCTCACTAACATTCGTGTTTTCGGCCGGTCACGGTTACGAGTATAACTTTATGCAATTTAGTTTGATTTTATAAGTTAGATTTGCAACAAAATATAATTTAATAACCCGTGGCAATGCACGAGAATTCAACTATATTATACTACATTCGTTCCATATTAAATGACTTTGAAATGGATGTATCTAGACATATTTTAGTGCTAGATACATCAATTTTAAAGTCATCTAATACGGAATGGAGGGAGTAGCAATAAAAGCAATAAGCCTTTCTTAGTCGTTTGGTTGGTACCTTGTTGCAATCGTCCCTAATATTCGAAATAATTACCCACCTCTGCCACCAATAAGTTATGAACCGGTTCGTTTGTCATCTAATTTCCCCAACTTGGCCGTGCGAGCCCGCACGACTCCTGGTCATGTACGCATCATAGAGTTATGGTATGTAAAATCTACTCCCAGCTTGATCAGGTTTAAGATTGCCTATATAACAGAGTGGTGAGATCAGATCGAGAAGACGAGATCGAAAATATTGGACGGTTACTTGTCTTTATATTTTCTGTTTCAAATCAATATATGACATATCTGAATTATTTGGAGGTTCAAAATTCAACATAAAATAGTGGCAATTCTCGTAGTTGTTCATGTTCAATGACACAATAATTATATATACCTTTTCTTCACCAAAATTCAAAACAAGTTTCCTGTTTAATTCTAATTCCAATATAAGTAATTTTTGCATCACAAAGATTATTATAAAAATTATAGTACGTTCCTACTATATTGGAAGACTTGAAATACGCTTCACGTGATTACACTATACCTATCATTATGAAAGGTCGTTTCAAGTGCATATCTGGTGTTGGAGGGCGAGGATGCTCTACTACGACTTCTGAACACGATGGATGCAAACGTTTTAGTGGAGTTGGGTGAGGTGGAAATGCATGCACATGGCTCTTCTAGCGCTGACACGACCGACATACGTGGCCATTGTGATGACTCATCTGACTGGGACACATTTTTCTTCTCTCATTGCAACGCACGGGCATGTTTCCTAGTCACTAAATAATTATGTTACCTCAACCTTGATAGACATAGTCCCAATCATAATAATTCCATATTATTTTGGTGGCATTGGAATGAGACAATAAAATTCTCCAATCTTGATGGTCCCAATATTTTCAATTGAATTTAGACCATATCCTCTATCAATCTTCTTGGGAAAATAAACAATATGCTATTTATCATTAACATTAAAAGTTACTTTTCCTTGATTGCAATCAATAACAGCCCCTGGAGTGTTAAGAAAAGGTCTCCCAAGAATTAGACATATTATTATCTTCAGGAATTTCAACACAACAAAGTCAGTTAATATCAAACAATTAGTAGTCACCTAAACAAGAACATTCTCACATATTCCAACAGGGATAGCAGTAGATTTATCAGCCATTTGCAAAGATATATCAGTGTGTATCAATTTTTCCAGAGAGAGCCTCTTATAGAGAGAGAAAAAGGCATAACACTAACTCATGCTCCCAAGTCACATAAAGCAGCTCTAACATAATTATTTTTAATAGAACAAGGGATAGTAGGAATACCAGGATTCCAAGCTTGTTTGGAACCTTGCCACTGAAAGAGTAATTACTAAGCATAGTAGAAATTTCCTCAATAGGAATTTTCCTTTTGTTAGAGACAATATATTTCATATATTTAGAATAAGGAGGCAGCTTAATAGCATCAGTCAAAGGATTTGCAAAAACAAAGGTTTCATCCACTCACATAATTTATTATAATGTGCTTCCCCCTTTGATTTATGTTTCTTATTAGGAAAAGGCATTGCTTTTTGTACCCAAGGTTCTCTTTCATTACCATGTTTATTAGCAATGAAATCCTCCTTAGTATACTTTGCAGTTTTAGTTTGCTTTTCAGGTTTAGCTACAGTTTCTTCTTTATCAGAAGCATCACTTTTATCATAACCACTTTCAGTTTCAGCATCAGAAATAGATATACTATTAGGATCTTTAGCAGGTTAACGAGATTCTACAACAGTTTTATGTCTCTTCTTCTTTTTCTTAGAAGGATAACTATTGTTTTTAGGTTGTTGAGAATCTTGTTCAATTCTTTTAGGATGTCCTTCAGGATACAAGGGATCCTGGGTAGAAACACCACTTCTAGTAATTATTTCACAAACATGTTTTTCTCCAGAAGCATTAACTAGCATATCTTTTTGCACTTCAGTAAGTTGATCAACTTGAGTTTGAACCATATGAAAATGTTTAACGAGCATTTTAACATCATTAGAGGTTCTATCAATAATACCATGCAAATTATCAATAGCTCTAGAGTTTTCCATAAGATGATTTTGCACTCTCATAATGAAGTTGCATTGCTTAACAACATAATTATGAAATTTATCTAAGCATTGATCAGGTGGTTTACAATAGGCAATATCTCTATCATCAAAATATTGGAGAGAGTGTATGTCAACTATTGATGGATGAGTAATTGTCTTACATAATTCTTTTATAGGAGGTAAATTCTTCACATCCACAGATTCAATATCCCTCTCTTTAAGAGATTTCTTGGCTTCCTTCATCACTTCATCATTTAATTCAATCATCCCTCTCTTCTTGGGTGTTGGTATTGGTGTTGGTTCTGGTGTAGGTGTAGGATCAGGTATAGTCCAATCATCATTATTTTTTGGCTATTTTAGCCAATAACTCCTCAACTTCTTCTAGAGTTCTTTTCCTGAAAACACAACCAGCACAACTATCCAGGTATGTTCTAGATTAAACAGTTAGTCCATTATAAAATATATCTAGGAGCTCATTGTTAGGTAATGGATGGCTAGGGATAGCTCTTATTAAAGAACAAAACCTTGACCAAGATTCAGGTAATTTCTCTTCTTCAATTTGCTCAAAGTTAAAGATTCTTTGCACAACAACATGTTGAGCACTAGAAGGAAAATATTTTTGAAAGAAAGCATTAACCGAACCCATAGGACTAGTAATATATCTAGGTGAGAAATTGTTAAACCAAGTTTTAGCTTCATCTTTCAATGAGAAAGGGAAGATCTTGGTAACAAAGTAAGTACGTAACTTAGTATCATCAGAAAATAAACTACTCAAAGATTAAAGCTCATTCATATGTTCCATAGCAGTTTTACTTTCAGTTCCACAAAAAAGGTTCCTTCTCAACAATTGATATGTAAGATACATCAAGAGAGGAATCATAATCCTTATCTCTAATGTGTATTAGAGATGTAGCAAACTTAGCATCCGGAGAAGATTTATATTTAACAACATGTCTTGCAAGAAGACTCTTAAGAGCACTTGCACCAGTAGTAGCTTGAGCTTCTTTAATGAAGTCATCATTAAGTTCAATGTAGGTTTCATCAAGATCATCAACAGACTCAGGTGAATTAACAGGTGTACCAACATTTTCAACAGGAATTTTAGTGTTTTCAATTTGTTTAGCTCGAGCAATTGTAGCATCTAGGAAAGGACCTAGCGAACCAGTATCATCAAACACGGTAGAAGCATCATCAAAAGTATCAAAAGCATTTTCATACTAACCATAAGTAACAATGTGTGTAGCATGTGGTGGTGTAAGAAGCTTACTCATAACAGATGGTGAATCAAGAGCAACAGAGGTGTTTAGAGTTGTACCTCTCCTTGTAGTGGATGGTAATATAGGAACTTTTCCATCACGATTCTTACTCATGATGAAAGGATTGCAGAAAAAATATCACGTTCAAGTGAGCAAATAAAATAAAGCTATGCTCCCCGGCAACAGCGCGAGAAAATAGTCTTGATAACCCACAAGTATGGGGGATCGCACCAGTCTTCGAGGGAAGTAAAACCTAAATTTATTGATTCGACACAAGGGGAGCCAAAGAATATTTATAAGCATTAACAACTAAGTTGTCAATTCAGCTGCACCTGAAAGTAGACTTGCTCGCAACAGTTTATCAGTGGTAGAAGTTTTATAGCAGTAGTAGCAGTAAAATAACAGCATGAGTAAAATAGTAACAGCAGTAGAAATTGCGGGAAACAACAGGATTAAAGTATCGTAGGCATAGGGAATGGATGAACGGGCGTTGCATGGATAAGATAGTTAATATAATAATAACATGGGCATTGCAGATAATAATAATAAAGCATCCAAGTTCTAGGAAAACCATAGGCATGTGTTCCAATATAGTCATACGTGCTCGCAATGAGAAACTTGCACAACATCTTTTGTCCTACCAGCCCGTTTGCAGCGGGGCCTCAAGGGAAACTACTGGTAATTAAGGTGCTCCTTTTAATAAAGCACCGGAGCAAAGAATTAACACTCCGTGAACACACGTGATCCTCACATCATAACCATCCCCTCCGGTTGTCCCAATTTCTGACACTTTGGGGCCTTGGGTTCCGCACAATGACATGTGTAAACAACTTGCAGATATGATCAAGAAACATAATTATACTCGTGAAACAATAACATGTTCAGATCTGAGATCATGGCACTCGGGCCTAGTGACAAGCATTAATCATAACAAGTTGCAACAACGGGATAAAACACTAACAACGGATACTAGGCACTATGCCCTAACAATCTAGCATTATTACATGAACGATCTCATCTAATCCCTTTCATCCCTCTCAGCCTACAATGGTGTTTACTCACACATGGACGGGGGAATCATGGATGGTTGATGGAGAAGAGGTGGCGGTGACGATGGCGATGATGTCCTCTGAATACCCGTCCCAGCAGGGCGACAGAACAGGAACTTCTAATCCCCGAATTGAGTTTTGAGGTGGCGGCGGCGCTCTGTGGTGTTTCTCTGGAATATGACGAACCCCCTGTCGTTTTAGGGTTACAAGGGATATGTAGTCAAAAGGGGAGCTCGAGGGGGTGCTTGGGGGCCCCACACCACCAAGTGGCGCGGCCTAGGGGGGCGCCCAGGGGTGGTGTGGCCCCCTCCTGGCCCCCCTCCGGGTCTCCTTCTAGCTTCGGGGATCTTCGGGTGAAATAAGGTCTTTGGGATCTTTTCTGGGCATTTTCCCGAAAGTTGATTTTTCTGCACAAAAATAAGACACCAAGGTAATTCTGCTGAAAACAACGTTAGTACGTGTGAGTTGTATCCAAAAATCACAAGTTTAGAGTCAAACAATAGCAAAAGTGTTCGAAAAAGGAGATACGTTTTGGACGCATCATCTTGCTAGCATTTTGGGCACCATATTGGGCATGTTCTTGAGCTTCTTGGGAATCGTCTTGGGGCTCCATTGTAACATCCCTACTTTTGTGTAATAAAGAGAGGTGTTGTGTACATGGCATGCATGCATGAAAAATGGACCAAAATTTTGCTTTTAAAATTTAATCAGAGAATTACCAGAAAATCACTTAATCTGGCTTCAAACAAAATTGTTCTACAAAGTTTTTCAAAATGATCCAACTTTGTGCTAGAAAGGTGGAAAATTTGAAGAGCTTTCCAACGAGTATTTTTGTGCAATTTTTGCCTCACAAAAAGGCCCTCAAAATTCTGTTTTGGTTCTGTTTTAAAATCTCCAAGGACCCCTTTGCAATTTCTCGTAGTTTTCCAGGGGGTTATCCGTTAAAGTCGTTTTATCGTCTTCCTCCTGTCCGGTGACAGGAGGGCAACCGCCGCTGACCGCCACCTCCTGCTCCCCTCCCTGTCGACGTGGAGGCCTGGAGATCCCCAAGGAGACGTCCGCATCGGGTGTACTCGCAGAAACCCCCCCAATCGAACCCCTCCTCTCCCTGTCTCTCCTTCTCTCTCACCCGAACCCCACCGCCGCCGGCGATCCGCCGTCGTTGCCGCTGTACTGCCTCCCCGACCTCCCCGAGCCGCTCGTTGGATTCACCGTTGCCCCCTCTCCGCCCTCAAGCACGCTCAGCCGCCGGGATGGCCTAGCGCCCGCGAATCGCGCCGCCTTCCTTCACTCCGGCCGCCGGCCATCTGCTCACCGCGCCGCCGTCTCGGAGCTCCTCCGGCCCCGCCAACCACCCCTGCTCGTTCCCGGTGAGACTACGCTCCTCCCCATCCCCTCCATTCGTCTTCCCTCGCTTGGAATCGATGAGACCGCCGGAACCCGAGGTTCCCGCCGCCGTTTCCTTCACCGCTCGCCGCCGGCGAGTCTTTCCGGCCACTGCCGGCGACCCGTGAGGTCACGGTGACGTCAGGCTGACGTCACCTGCCAACGTGGACGCCCAAGTGGTGTTTTCTTGTCCCTTTTAAACTGTACAGTGGGCCCCACATTTAAACAGAAAACAGAAAATATGTTTAAGTTTGGAAATTCAATAACTTCCATTTTATAACTCCTAAAATTATGAAAAAATATGCAATGTGTTCCTAAAAATGTAAGCTATTTATCTATACCACTTTCATACATGTTTGGTAAGGTTTAAAATGAGGCCACTTTTATAGTTTACATTTAATTCATTTATATATTGAAAATAAAGTTTTTATTCAATAAAATTAGAAAATTAAGTGTAATATACCATTTTGATCAGTGAAACAAATGCAATCCAACTATGAGGTTCACAAGGTCTTTTGAGCATCTTAGCTTAGTCACATCTCTATATTAGGGTTTTCTCCCCCTCCGGTGTTCGTCGTTCACGGCGTAAAACCCTACCTTCCTGTTCTATCCTTTAAGCTTCATTTCAATTGCATTGTTTTACTCATGCATACATTTTGTGCATTGCACGGTCATAAGGTATTGATTGTTTGCCTTCTTTCCGGTGTTGCTCTCTATCGGTAGACCGAGATCCGGAGGTCGACCCGGCTTTCTACGACAACCCAAGCTCTACATTCGACGAGCAAGGCAAGCACAACCTCATGGCTCCACCCATGTTTTGAGTCTTTCAACCTCTTACTCATGCATTCGATTCAACTTGGTTTTGAGTCTGTTAGAGTAAACCTATCCACTGCATGACCCCTCCCCCTCACATGTCACCTTCATACATGTTTACCCTCCTAGTATGACTAGGGTTGTTTGAGTAACGTAGAGCCTTGTGTGCTCAATGCTTAGACATGCTTAGTCTTATGATCTGCTTCATCCAGTTGATGAAATGCCGATAATGCGTGAACCTAGTATGAAAGGTGTTTATGCTTTGATATGGTTGATTAACATGATTAACATGGCATGGATCTTGAGGCCACTATGGGTTGTGGTTTTTGTCTCGTTCATGCCCCTAGGTGCGAGTTCTCGCCTTCGAAGCCAAGACTGAACGTACAGCCACACGCGGGCCAATGAACCCCGCTCGGCTAACTAACTTGTCTAGTCACTTCCATGGGTCACGTAGATTGAAGTTTCCATTTGCGGGTGTGTCATAAAACGTTTTGGAGAAAACTAGGGCATGACCGGGACCAGTGATGGACGTACACGGATCTTGTCCCGACTCACAAAATAGGTGCCGTCAGGAGGTGGCCAACTCCCTGTTGACGGGGTGGACCTGTTTGGGTTGACTCATGGATAGGGCTAAGCAAGGTAAAGGCCGTGGTTGACCACACTCTGCCGCGCTCTTAGAGAGGAGCGTTACCGCGTGGCATTAAGAGTCGTTGACACGTGTGGGTAAAGTGTACCCCCTGCAGGGATAAATCTTTCGGAAAGCCGTGTCCACGGTTATGGACGACTTGGCAACGGATTCTGTGATCATAGACAACTCTAACGGAATGACTAAAACTTGCTGGCAATGAATGAAGGATGCCTCCTCGACTACGTCGAGAGGGGTGATTCTTGTAGCATATGGTAGTCTGGGAATGAGAAAGTACTTGGTGGACTAAAGAACATGATGATCTCAGTAGTTGAGTAGATTCCTCCTCTGTTTTAGAAATGCTCTGTTACACGTGCTTTTCTTCCTCAACTTCGGAAAACAAAGTTGGCTTTATGCAAAGAACCTTAAAAGCCAAGTCTTGTTGAGTACCTTTTGTACTCAACCTTGCCTCGTTGTTGTTTTGTTTCAGACTTCGGCGATGCAGCTGAAGAAGGGTTCTACCTCGACGTTGACGAGTAGTTAGGGGTTCCCAGGAAGCATCCTGGTATCTATAGTATGGGTTTGACTACGTTGCTTATGTTTCGGACTCTTAGTCCTTTTGCTCTTGTTGTATAGCAACATCTTTGCTTTCGCTGCTTGTTGTAATGTTGGGTTGCTTGACCTATGTTGGTCCTGTAACCTCTGCGTGTAAGCTACTCTAGTATGCCTTGTTTAATAAAACTTTCATGTCTAGAGTACTGCTTTGATCGATTGTTGGTCTCGAGCCCGTTGTTATACAGTTTTGGCTATGCCTGCATAGTTGTCGCAGTCGAGGGGTTGTGGAGCCGATGATCCATGTCCGAGCCCGCCCGCCGGAGATATCCGGCCTGGGGCGAGGTAACCCTAGTAACCCTCGATTGTTGTTGCACTTTCTGGACACATAGCAGCTTTGTATAACTTTGGTCCCGTTCCTTCAGTTTCATCCGACTCGTGGACGCTTGGGTATACATATCTGGTTATGACTAGCATGGACACAAGGAGTAGTAGACCGGGGATCCGGACTACGTGCCGATGAATCCGGTCTGCCTGCCGTTGTTTGTTGCGGCCGGGGCTGGTAACCCTGAAGCCCTTGTGGGTCCACTGCTAGGAGCACATGACAGTTTGTATATCTCTGGGTCCGGAGTCTGACAGGTCTTGGTATCAGAGCAGGACTGCCTGTAGGAAACCCTTGCCGTTGGTCGATGTTGAGTCTAGAACTTGTGAAAACTATTTTTGAAAAGACAAAATGAGTTATGAAAACCCTCTTAGGATTCTTTTTGCTCCTTATCTGGTATCGCTCTAACTCTGAGTCACCGTATCTCATTTGTTTTTGTGTGCTGTTCCTTTGGTGTTGCCTCAAAGGTTAGGAGTAAAACCGTTGGGTGTTTTTCTTCCGTGTACTATGTCTCAGGTTGTTATAGTTCCAAATTCAAATCATTTCTTCATGTCTTTTGACATCTTGAAAATGTCTTTGTTTCAGATGCCTTCTGGTCAGGTTGTTCGACACACCCTTTGCCTTGGAGTTCCAGGTTTTCCCCATCTCTTAGCCTCAGCCTGTGCAAACATAGGAGATCCTTGGTACCCTGTGTACACTGTGTATGAGGAGTATCGTGACTTCAACCAGACCCAGTATTTATGTGGTGTCCGTCTCCCACAGCTAGATGGCACCATCATTCCTGTTGAGCACTATGCTGAGGGTATTGGTTTCACCATTGAGATGGCTGTGCAGGATGCTGCACGGCACTGTCTTAATGAGCTTCGTTACCACTATCCAGACCACGAGCATAGCTCTTTCCGTTACTGCCCTGGTTCAGATGCTACTCTTGAGGGTTGTTACACTCACACCTTCACTGATTCCTCCCAGGAGGAAGATCTTACACTTAGGTGCACCGCTGATCTTCTTGCTGCTTATGCTCGTCGCGAGCGTGAGCTTAGTGCACTAGTCAACACCCTTGCAGCTAGTCTCAGGACTATGACAGACAGAGTGAGGCCATTCGTTGAGAGTGGTATTGTCCAGGCCTCTGAGATAGAGCTTCCAGCTGTACTTGTGCCTTCCTCGGTTGCTTCTCCAGATGTTGGAGGCGATGTTCCCCCTCGTGGACGCCTCCGGAGGCCTAGGATGGTGCGTGGTGTACCACAGTCTCCCCACGGACCGCGGGACGAGTCTGTTCGTCGCTACTATGGTGCTCCAGTTCCACTTCCTTTCGACTTCGGAGGATACTGAGACCGTTGTCGGTTCCAGCTAGAGTAATGTTTGCTTTCATGTACTCGAAACCCGAAGTTGTAGAAAAATAATGTATAGGAGCAGAACTTCGGTGATGTGTATCTACCGTACTTTCTTTCAGTGTTGTATGTACTTAAGCTTGTGAGCTTGTACCGTCACTATGTATGGTTTGTACTTCGACTGGTTTCAATAAATGTTGTAAGATGTTGTCTCCATGTTGATGAAATGATACACTTCATGTTCATTCATTCTATTCTACTACATTTCGGCATGTATCTTGTTTTTCCGTTGAAATTATTACATGTCGATCCATTGTATCCTTTTCCATGGATGTGTTATTCATGATTCTTCTTCCTTTTACTCAGGATGTCGAGTGGTACTCGTGGCCGTAACAACCCTCCTCCTGAGCCAACACCTCCGCCGCCACCCACAATGGCGCATGTGCTGCAAAGCATCGAGACTAACCGTCTGAGGAACGAACAACTTCTGGAGCGTGTGGCCCAGAACACTGAACGTCGTGCTGCCGGCGTTACACTCGTGGACTTCCTCAAGGCTCAGCCACCATACTTTGCTGACTCCACTGAGCCTCTCGATGCCGATGACTGGCTTCGCACAATGGAGCGCAAGTTCATCGCTCTCCGTGTCCAGGAACGTGACCGTGTGAACTTCGCCACCTATAAGCTTGAAGGTGCTGCTGGTGCTTGGTGGGAAGGCTTTCTGGCGTTGCAGGCGCCAGATCATGAGGTCACCTGGGCAGAGTTCCACACTGCTTTCCGTGAGGCTTATATTCCGAAGGCAGTTATGGACGGTAAAATAAAGGAGTTCCTTGATCTCACTCAGGGCAGTATGGGTATTGAGGCCTGTGGTCGTGTGTTCACTCGTCTGGCTCGCTATGCTCCTCGTGATGTCACTAATGACGAGGACAAGCATGATCTGTTTTGTAAGGGCCTGAACCCAACTGTTCGTTATGAGCTTCTGCCCTTCAAGTTCCGGAGCTTCTAGGAACTTTACAACCAGGCCATCACTCTTGAACGTGGCAAAAAGGAAATGGATGCTGCTATGAAGAAGAGTGCTGGAGATTCCCGTGCATCACCCTCTGGTCAGAAGAGGAAGCGCCGTGTGTTCATTCCATACAGTGCTGTCCCCAGGGCTCCGTTCTAGCCAAGGCCATATGGATATGCTCCTCGTCCACCTGCCCCACCTGCTACATCAACCTATGGTGGTGGACAAGGTTCTCTTCCTCCAGTTGCCGCTCCTCCCAGCAATGTGTGCTACCGCTGTGGCCAGCCCGGTCACTTCTCAAGGGAGTGCCCTCAGAATCATGCTGGACGTGCACCTCCTCCTCCTAAGAAAGTGGCAAAGCCTGCTGGTGCTGGACGTGGTCGTCTGAACTACGTGATTGCCGAGGATGCTCAGGACGATCCAAGCGTCTTACTGGGTACGATTTACATCAACTCAACTCCGGCTTTAGCCTTATTTGACTCTGGAGCATCGCATACATTCATTTCAGAAAGGTTTGCGAAAATGCATGGAATACCTTTTGAAAAGTTGTCAAAACCGTTGACGGTAAACTCCCCTGGTTGCAACTGGCAAACCGCTATGGTTACGCCAGAACTCATGGTTGAAGTGGGATACTGGAAATTCCCCACAACTTTCATTGCGCTAAAGTCCACTGACCTTGATGTCATACTGGGCATGGATTGGCTCTCGAAATATGGAGCTAAGCTGGATTGTGCAACGAAATCCCTCACCTTGACACATCCTTCCGGGTTTTCTTTTGTATACTGCTCTGAGTTCACCACTCCACCATCAGCACGCACAAAACTTTCTCCTGAACTGCAGTTATACTTCATGCAAGGTGATTACCCTCCTGAAATTCATGAGTTACCTGTAGTCAGTGATTTCCCTGATGTGTTTCCTGAAGAGTTACCTGGCATGCCACCTGATCGAAGTGTGGAATTTGTCATTGAGTTAGTCCCTGGTACCGCTCCTATGTCTAAAAGACCTTACCGTATGGCCCCAGAGGAGCTGGTTGAATTGAAACGCCAAATTGAGGAGTTAGAAGAAAATGGTTTCATCCAACCTAGCACATCTTCTTGGGGTTGTCCCACTATCTTTGTCAAGAAGCGGGATACCAATGTTCCACGTCTGGTTGTTGATTATCGGCCGCTGAATGCAGTGACCATCAAAAACAAGTACCC
The DNA here is from genome assembly GCA_028641055.1 of Alopecurus myosuroides. Lineage (NCBI taxonomy): Eukaryota > Viridiplantae > Streptophyta > Magnoliopsida > Poales > Poaceae > Alopecurus > Alopecurus myosuroides. The sequence continues at coordinate 338,405,544 of CM054059.1, read as the reverse complement.
TCTTCCAAGAATCAATGACCTCTTTGATCAGTTAGCTGGCGCAACTGTCTTTTCCAAGATGGACCTGCGATCAGGATACCATCAAATAAAGATCAGAAAGGAGGACATTCCTAAAACAGCGTTTACTACTCGCTATGGTCTTTACGAGTACACCGTCATGTATTTTGGTCTTACTAATGCTCCAGCTACCTTCATGAGGCTTATGAACTCGGTATTCATGGAGTATCTTGATAAGTTCGTCGTGGTCTACATCGACGACATCCTGGTTTATTCCAAAACCGAAGATGATCATTCTGAACACCTGCGTTTTGTGTTATCCAAACTCCGTGAGCACAAGCTATACGCCAAATTCTCCAAGTGTGAGTTTTGGTTGAAAGAACTCGTCTATCTCGGACACGTAGTGTCTGCTGAAGGTGTTGCCGTTATTCCAGACAAGATCCAAACCATTCTGGACTAGGAAACACCTAAGTCAGTCAAGGATGTTCGGAGTTTTCTCGGACTGGCAGGTTATTACCGTCGTTTCATCGAGAACTTCTCCAAAATTGCCAAACCTATGACTAAACTTCTTAAGAAAGGCAAAAAGTTCGAGTGGTCAGTAAAAGCAGAGGAAAGTTTCCAAACTCTGAAAACCAAACTGACTACCGCTCCTGTGCTTGTTCTTCCTGATACGACCAAGGACTTTGTCATCTTCTGTGATGCCTCTCAACAAGGACTCGGTTGTGTGTTAATGCAAGAAGGTCATGTGGTGGCTTATGGTTCTCGTCAACTGAAACCACATGAGCACAACTATCCAACCCATGATCTTGATCTAGCAGCCGTGGTCCATGCTCTCAAGCAATGGCGTCATTATCTTCTTGGCAACCGATGTGAGTTATACTCAGATCATCAGAGTCTGAAATATCTGTTCACCCAACCGGATCTGAATCTCAGACAGAGAAGATGGTTGGAGGTAATCAAGGACTTTGACTTGGGTCTCAACTATCAACCCGGCAAAGCAAATGTCGTTGCTGACGCGCTAAGTCGGAAGTCTTATTGTAACAATTTGATGATACAACAGGCCCAACCTCCTCTTCACGAGGAGTTCTCCAAACTCAACCTTGAAATCGTTCCTTCTGGTTATTTGGCCAACCTGGAGGTAAAACCTTCCCTTGAGGACCAGATCAAGAAAGCTCAAATGCGGGATCTGGGAATTGCCAACATTAAGAAGAACATTGCTAGCGGTGCAGCTAAATGTTTCTCCATCGATGATCAAGGTATCGTATATTTTGGCAACCGTCTGGTTGTGTCGAAGATGCGGAATCTGAGAAAGCTAATTCTCCAAGAGGCTCATGACACACCTCTTTCTATTCATCCTGGTAGCACCAAGATGTATCAGGATATACGTCAAAGGTTCTGGTGGTCCCGTATGAAGCGAGAGATCGCTCAGTATGTTGCTGAATGAGACGTATGTCGTCGTGTGAAAGCAGAACATCAAAGACCAGCCGGTGTTCTTCAACCCCTGCCTATTCCTGAATGGAAGTGGGATGAAGTGGGTATGGATTTCATCACCGGTGTTCCCAAGACAAAGAAAGGCCATAATGCTATCTGGGTGGTGGTTGACCGCCTATCCAAAGTTGCTCACTTCCTTCCTATCCGAGAAGATATCACCGATATCCAGCTGGCGGATCTGTATGTATCCAGAATAGTCAGCCTTCACGGTGTTCCAAAGAGGATCATCTCTGATCGTGGAAGTTTGTTCACTTCCAAATTCTGGGCAAGTTTCTAGCAATCTATGGGAACCCGTCTATCTTTCAGCACTGCTTTCCATCCACAAACCGGTGGTCAAACTGAGAGAGTTAACCAGATTCTCGAGGACATGCTTCGAGCTTGTGTTATATCGTTCGGTAAGGATTGGGAGAAGTTTCTTCCATTTGCCGAGTTCACTTATAACAACAGTTCTCAATCTAGCTTGGGCAAGGCTCCTTTTGAAGTTCTTTACGGCCGTAAATGCCGAACTCCGCTGAATTGGTCTGAAACCGGTGAAAGATCGTTCTTCAGTCCGGATGTAATCAAGGAAGCGAAGAAATCGTTCGCGTCATTCGTGAACGACTGAAAACAGCTCATTCTCGCCAGAAAAGCTATTATGATCGTCATCACCAAGATTTTCATTATGAAATTGGCGATAAAGCTTACCTTCGAGTCACACCTCTGAAAGGTGGAAAACGGTTCGGAATCAAAGGCAAACTGGCTCCTCGTTATATTGGTCCTTTCCCTATCATTGGAAAACGAGGTCAAGTTTCATATCAACTGCAGTTGCCTCCAGGATTTCCGGATGTCCATGATGTATTCCATGTCTCGCAACTCAAACGTTGCTTCAAAGATCTTGTTCGTGGTGTGGACCACGAAACCATCAAACTCAAGGATGATCTCTCCTACAAAGATGTTCCTGTCCGTATCCTCGATGAGGCCGAACGAAGAACTCGTAGTCAAACTATCAAGTTCCTCAAAGTTCAGTGGTCGCATCATTCCGAGAACGAAGCAACCTGGGAACGAGAAGATCGTTTGCGATCTAAGTACCCCGACTTCTTTTCTAAAACCTAGGAATCTCGGGACGAGATTCTTGTAAGGGGGGTAGACTTGTAACATCCCTACTTTTGTGTAGTAAAGAGAGGTGTTGTGTACATGGCATGCATGCATGAAAAATGGACCAAAAATTTTCTTTTAAAATTTAATCAGAGAATTACCAGAAAATCACTTAATCTGGCTTCAAACAAAATTGTTCTACAAAGTTTTTCAAAATGATCCAACTTTGTGCTATAAAGGTGGTAAATTTGAAGAGCTTTCCAACGAGTATTTTTGTGCAATTTTTGCCTCACAAAAAGGCCCTCAAAATTCTGTTTTGGTTCTGTTTTAAAATCAACAAGGACCCCTTTGCAATTTATCCCAGTTTTCCAGGGGGTTATCCGTTAAAGTCGTTTTATCGTCTTCCTCCTGTCCGGTGACAGGAGGGCAACCGCCGCCGACCGCCACCTCCTGCTCCCCTCCCTGTCGACGTGGAGGCATGGAGATCCCCAAGGAGACGTCCGCATCGGGTGTACTCGCAGACCCCCCCCCCAATCGAACCCCTCCTCCCCCTGTCTCTCCTTCTCTCTCACCCGAACCCCACCGCCGCCGGCGATCCGCCATCGTCGCCGTTGTACTGCCTCCCCGACCTCCCCGAGCCGCTCGTTGGATTCGCCGTTGCCCCCTCTCCGCCCTCGAGCACGCTCAGCCGTCGGGATGGCCTAGCGCCCGCGAATCGCGCCGCCTTCCTTCACTCCGGCCGCTGGCCATCTCCTCACCGCGCCGCCGTCTCAAAGCTCCTTCGGCCCCGCCAACCACCCCTGCTCGTTCCCGGTGAGCCTACGCTCCTCCCCATCCCCTCCATTCGTCTTCCCTCGCTTGGAATCGATGAGACCGCCGGAACCCGAGGTTCCCGCCGCCGTTTCCTTCACCGCGGCTCGACGCCGGTGACCTTTCCGGGGCGGCGCCGCCTCGTCCAGATGCGCCTCCTCGAGACGCACCTAACGGGCATAGGCACGCATCCGGGGAGGCCCCCGCTCGCCGCCGGCGAGTCTTTCCGGCCACTGCCGGCCACCCGTGAGGTCACGGTGACGTCAGGCTGACGTCACCTGCCCACATGGACACGCCAAGTGGCGTTTTCTTGTCCCTTTTAAACTGTACAGTGGGCCCCACATTTAAACAAAAAACAGAAAATATGTTTAAGTTTGGAAATTCAATAACTTCCATTTTATAACTCCTAAAAATATGAAAAAATATGCAATGTGTTCCTAAAAATGTAAGCTATTTATCTATACCACTTTCATACATGTTTGGTAAGGTTTAAAATGAGGCCACTTTTATAGTTTACATTTAATTCATTTATATATTGAAAATAAAGTTTTTATTCAATAAAATTAGAAAATTAAGTGTAATATACCATTTTGATCAGTGAAACAAATGCAATCCAACTATGAGGTTCACAAGGTCTTTTGAGCATCTTAGCTTAGTCACATCTCTAGATTAGGGTTTTCTCCCCCTCCGGTGTTCATCGTTCACGGCGTAAAACCCTACCTTCCTATTCTATCCTTTAAGCTTCATTTCAATTGCATTGTTTTACTCATGCATACATTTTGTGCATTGCACGGTCATAAGGTATTGATTGTTTTCCTTCTTTCCGATGTTGCTCGCTATCGGTAGACCGAGATCCGGAGGTCGACCCGGCTTTCTATGACAACCCAAGCTCTACCTTCGACGAGCAAGGCAAGCACAACCTCATGGCTCCACCCATGTTTTGAGTCTTTCAACCTCTTACTCATGCATTCAATTCAACTTGGTTTTGAGTCTGTTAGAGTTAACCTATCCACTGCATGACCCCTCCCCCTCACATGTCACCTTCATACCTGTTTACCCTCCTAGTATGACTAGGGTTGTTTGAGTAACGTAGAGCCTTGTGTGTTCAATGCTTAGACATGCTTAGTCTTATGATCTGCTTCATCCGGTTGATGAAATGCCGATAATGCATGAACCTAGTATGAAAGGTGTTTATGCTTTGATATGGTTGATTAACATAATTCACATGGCATGGATGTTGAGGCCACTATGGGTTGTGGTTTTTGTCTCGTTCATGCCCCTAGGTGCGAGTTCTCGCCTTCGAAGCAAAGACTGAACGTACAGCCACACGCGGGCCAATGAACCCCACTCGGCTAACTAACTTGTGTAGTCACTTCCATGGGTCACGTAGATTGAAGTTTCCATTTGCGGGTGTGTCATAAAACGTTTTGGAGAAAACTAGGGCGTGACCGGGACCAGTGATGGACGTACACGGATCTTGTCCCGACTCACAGAACAGGTGCCGTCAGGAGGTGGCCAACTCCCTGTTGACGGGGTGGCCCTGTTTGGGTTGACTCATGGATAGGGCTAAGCAAGGTAAAGGCCGTGGTTGACCACACTCTGCCGCGCTCTTAGAGAGGAGTGTTACCGCGTGGCGTTAAGAGTCGGTTGACACGTGTGGGTAAAGTGTACCCCCTGCAGGGATAAATCTTTCGGAAAGCCGTGTCCACGGTTATGAACGACTTGGAAACGGATTCTGTGATCATAGACAACTCGGAATGACTAAAACTTGCTGGCAATGAATGAAGGATGCCTCCTCGACTACGTCGAGAGGGGTGATTCTTGTAGCATAAGGTAGTCTGGGAATGACAAAGTACTTGGTGGACTAAAGAACATGATGATCTCAGTAGTTGAGTAGATTCCTCCTCTGTTTTAGAAATGCTCTGTTACACGTGCTTTTCTTCCTCAACTTCGGAAAACAAAGTTGGCTTTATGCAAAGAACCTTAAAAGCCAAGTCTTGCTGAGTACCTTTTATACTCAACCTTGCCTCGTTGTTGTTTTGTTTCAGACTTCGGCGATGCAGCTGAAGAAGGGTTCTACCTCGACGTCGACGAGTAGTTAGGGGTTCCCAGGCAGCAGCCTGGTATCTGTAGTATGGGTTTGGCTACGTTGCTTATGTTTCGGACTCTTAGTCTTTTTGCTCTTGTTGTATAGCAACATCTTTGCTTTCGCTGCTTGTTGTAATGTTGGGTTGCTTGACCTATGTTGGTCCTGTAACCTCTGCGTGTAAGCTACTCTAGTATGCCTTGTTTAATACAACTTTCATGTCTAGAGTACTGCTTTGATCGATTGTTGGTCTCGAGCCCGTTGTTATACAGTTTTGGCTATGCCTGCATAGTTGTCGCAGTCGAGGGGTTGTGGAGCCGATGATCCATGTCCAAGCCCGCCTGCCGGAGATATCCGGCCTGGGGCGAGGTAACCCCAGTAACCCTCGATTGTTGTTGCACTTTCTGGACACATAGCAGCTCTGTATAACTTGGTCCCGTTCCTTCAGTTTCATCCGACTCGTGGACGCTTGGGTATACATATCTGGTTATGACTAGCATGGACACAAGGAGTAGTAGACCGGGGATCCGGACTACGTGCCTGTCGCACCCGGACTTCTAGAGGATACTCGCAGTTCCGTTGAACAGTAGTTGGTTGGATTACGGGGCTTACCGGCACCCGCATCTCTTACGAGTAGGCCAACACACGTATGTGTGACAACCAACCCCTATCTGTTCACCGTCTACGTAAACCATCCCATAGAAATCAGGATACTACCACTGACGTACTTCATACCATACACACATGGTACGTCAACGGCGTTGAACAAAATGATAACACAACAGATCTCTAAGACACAAAAGATGGAAATAAGTTGCAAATAGCTCTCACTAGAGCAGAGATAGCAAATACAATCATCCAGAGGACACATGTCCCAACATAACATCATTACATCTCAGCGGAAGCATTCAACGGGTCTGAGTACAGACAAATCCAAATAGGCTTAAGAAGCCGGGAATGAAAAGAAAACGGAGCCCATCCACGATGTCTCGGATCCTGCCCGGGTCCGCTACCTACTCGTCAGCAGCCTCGTCAAACTCCACGTAGTAGCCGTCACGGGGATCCTCGTAAGCGTAGTCTGTGGAAACCACAGCCCCAAAGGGGTCAGTACATAAACGTACTGGCAAGCAAGACTCACAGTTCACCAAAATGTAACCCGTCAACAGCAAGCACAGATGCCTTGGGCTCAACGGAAGAAAGGGATATAAAAGATGCTGCAACTGGCTGCGCTAACCAACTACAGAACATACTACAACTTCCGGCTATCAGAAAGGGGATAAGATAGCGTATCGTAACCAACTACAACTAACCACCACACAAACCCATCCTGGATCTCGCCCCTTATCCAAAGAAGCAATCCGAGGATATCTCACACAGTTGGATTAATGATGGATCAAATTGTTGTGCCAATAAGCCTATTACTAGTCAAGTTATCATTAGTTAGGTGTAAGTTGTTCTGAGTACTTGTTAGCCAGTACTTTCACCAAGTCAACCATAACCGCGGAAAACACGGCTTCTCGAGAAGACTTATCCCTGCAGGGGTGCACCAATTTGGCTGTACACGTAAGAATAACCCGCCAGATGGGAAGGCCTTTCCCACCAAGCGGGGCACTCAACACAACTCAACTCTTCTTCGCATCAAGCCCAAAGCACCACGTGTTGTGCGTGCGCGGCTAATCGAGCCCCACGAAGAAAAGGGGACCCTCATAGCACTGGAAGACCACGCCGCCCTAAATGCCGACTACAAAAGTTCCACCCTGGCCTCGGGTTCGTACCTGCATATGCGTGCATCAAATGGAAAGCCCGAACTAGGTGTGGTGATTTGGACGAGATGCGAATCGAATCAAATTGAGGGGGGCGCCCATACACGCTTCCCACATGCGGATAGTGCGCTCATCATGGATCAGTAGACAAGACCCTTTTCCTAATTAGGGTCGACACTAGCAGGCCTCAAAACCACGCCGGGCCTCCTGCCGGTGCCTTATCAGCAATTTATTATTACCTCAAATTAACAGGTTGTTGTTTAACATCGAGCCCCATAATATAATCAAATATGATAACAGAAAGTAACTGATAACAGACTCGAGCAAAACAACCCTAAGCATGCTAGTAAGACACGGGCCCAAGGAACGGGGTTATAGGACTGGAGGTGAGGCAATATCAGGGTTCAGGGTATCATGTGATAGGTTCGTAACAGAAGCAACGACACATATGGCTAGCAGAAATAGACAACGGAAAGTATCGGTAACCAATGTTGAAAGGAACACAATGGTTCATGTGAGTGATAACTTGCCTGCAAACTCAGTAGCCTGGTACTGGGCTAGATCCTCAGAAGGGGTGTCGTAAGTATCGTCTGTCTCAACGTCGTCGTCTATCCGAGAAGAAGCAAGCAAACAATACAGGAAGATAAACAATCAATATCATGGCATAGTGCACAATCATGGGATGATGCATGTCAAGTTAATGGATGCATCAAAATAAACTAGTTGACATGGTAACACAATTTAAATGGACACATATGCAATTTTGAGTTGCATATGAAAAGCCCATGAATTTTGGTGGAAACAATTGTTTTCCAATTAACCAACAGGTGAAACTGGATTAGTACGATGCATGGATGAGGAAAACAACAAAATAACAACAATAGAAACAATTGGAAATGAGGTTTACCAATTTAGAAATTTATTTATTAAGTTAGGGAATTTTTGGTTCCTTAAAGGGATTACACAAATAGTTGTTGTTTTCACCAATTTACATTGTGCAAAATAAATAACAAAATTCATATTTGAAAATATCATAAAATTTTGGGTGGATTACATGTTTCAAATATTGAAAAAGGAATTAGGATGAATTTATTATGACTTAAACAAAATTAAACAAGTTTTAAATGAATTTAAAACAAGTTTGAATATTATTTGAATTTTATTTGTTCCAAACATAAATTCAAATTCATATTTGAAAAGTTTATACTTTTCTAGTTTGAAAACATATTTTACATGTTCAAGAATAATTTATTTTGAGCAAGTTATGAATTTAGCAAATTTAAATGATTTAAACAAGGTTTAAATTATTTAAGCAATTTTAATTATTCAAACCATGAAACAAAATTTATATTTGAATAGGTGGTTTGAAATAGCATGGAAAACATATTTTATTTGCATTATTTGGATTAAGTATGAATTAGTTATGGATTTTATCAAATTACAAATGGATTGTTTGAATTCAAATTTGAAATGCATTTGGAAAATTCAAAACAGAAAACAAATGTCATAAATGGTTAGACAATTTAATTTGGATCAACACACATATTTTACTTTTATTATTTGGAGTTATAATTTAAAAGTTATTAGCTTTTTAAGTTTAAGGACCAATCTGTAATTTAAAAGGTCTTAAGTTGAAAAGAAAAAGCTGGAATTCTTTTTATACCCCGCAGTGGCCAGCCAATGCCACTGACAGAGGGCCCCAGGCCAGCGTGGATGCACGCGTGGCAGCAACGCGTGCACAGCAGCTGACAGGGGGGCCACCCTGTCAGCGCATCGCGCAAAAATGTTGGATTTTATCCGCGGCGCCAGGGATCGAACCCAGGCCCTCCGCGCCCACGCGCACACGCTGTAACCAGTGCAGTACCGAAACGTTCTTGTCAGTATACGCTGCGCAACAAAGATGAGGTTCAGCTAGCGTTATCTGACGAAACTGAAACAAAGTTTCAGTCTTGCGACGGTGACTGACAACGGCGGAGATGAACGATGGCTACCGGCGTTGTGGCCCTGATCTGGTGGCGCTGAGCAGAGGGATGCGCGTGCAGTTGTTAGGGGAACGTGTTCGTGTCCTTGGAGTGCTCGTGAACGCACAGAAACGAGCCCAACGTTAACCATGGCGGCACGGTGGTGGATGTCGCCGGCGACTCAGAAGTGGATGCGCGCGTACAGGAAATGAACGATCGTTACAGAGGGCGGGATCGCTGCGGTAGCTCACCGTGCGTTTGTCGGAGGCGAGAGGAGGACGGGAAGCAGACGGTGGCGACGGCGCGGTGAAGAAGTTCAGAACAGCAGCGGCGGCGTCGAGCTCGTCGTCGTCGATCACTGTCCCCTGGGCCCTGCTGCTGTTGCTGTAGAGGAAGTAGACGTTCAGGCGGTGGCGCAGGTGGCCTTAGCGTGGACGGAGAAGATCCATGGCGACCTGTCGACGGCGGCCCCTCTGCGGTTCCTCCACCCCCAACAACTCCGGCAGAAATTGGCAAGGAAGAAGGAAGGAGAGGATGGCTGGCGGTGGCAGGGGAACAGAGACCTAGGGCTAGGGTTTGGTGGGATAGGAGGGTAGATATAGGCTCGGGAGGGAGCAGGTGGAGCTCGGGCGCATGCGAGCTGGCGTCTGATGACGTCAGCTGTACGGAGCTGGAAGAAAGGCCAGCAGGCCTGCGCGCGCGGTTGTGCTGGGTGGTGGGCTGGGCTGCCCACTGCCCTAGCGCTCGTTTTTTATTTTTTTAAAATTTTCTCCTTCTGTTTTTTTTTTTTGCAGAAAATATAATAGGAAGAAAAATGGGGTTTTTGTGTTAGTAAAAATTGTAGGAAAAATAGGGTGAGTTAGTAAGGTCAAAAACAACCAAATGCCAAGTTTTGTTTTACAAAATTTCAAAGTACTTTGCTGTTTGCAAAATGGTTTAAATTTGAATTAATTTGAGTATTAATTGAATTATGGAAAACAAGGATTTAATTATAAACAATTGATTAGGATTGTTGTATAATTTGCATAAATTCAAATTGGGTGATGTTTGATGATTTGATTTGAATTTTGAATGTGATTTGGAATTAATTGATTGATTAAAACCATCATTTCAATAGTTGAGCATTATGGAATAAAATGAAAACAAATTGGTTGTTTTTATTTGAACTCTTGATTTTAAAGGTTGTAACATAACAAGTATGAAATAAATGTTTGAATAAGGTTTGAATTTCAACTGTGAAAACAGAGTAAAACAGAAGCAAACAAATGGAAAACAAAGTAAACAAATGCAAACAATTCAAGGAATATAATGACATGATGCAAAACTTTAATAAAACAAGAAATCAAACATTCTAGAGGTGGTTTTTCATACTTGGGATGTTACAAAACGCCCCCCTTGAAGGAATCGCGCCCCGAGATTCCTTACTGAGAAGAGAAAAGGTCCGGATACTTCTTGCGAAGATCCTCTTCGGTCTCCCATGTTGCCTCTTTATCGGAATGATGCGACCACTGCACCTTCAAGAACTTGGTGCTCTTGTTGCGAGTCTTACGCTCGGTCTCATCGAGAATACGAACAGGGTGTTCCTCATAAGAGAGATCATCTTGCAGTTCAATGGAATCATGATCAACTGCACGATCTGGATCTTTGAAACACTTCTTGAGCTGTGACACGTGGAACACATCGTGCACCTTGGATAGTTTTTCTGGAAGTTCAAGACGATAGGCATTTTCTGCCCGCCTTGAGAGAATGTTGAAAGGACCAATGTATCTTGGTGCAAGCTTTCCTTTCACACCGAAACGATGAGTGCCTCTGAGGGGAGTTACACGGAGATATGCCTTGTCACCAGGTGCATACATCATATCCCTGTTCTTGCTGTCATAGCAGCTTTTCTGACGAGACTGAGCAATTTTGAGATTGTCACGAATGATGCGAACTTTCTCCTCGGCTTCCTTAACAATGTCAGGGCCTAAGAGTGAACGTTCACCAGCTCCAGACCAATTGATTGGACTCCTGCATCTGCGGCCATAGAGTGCTTCAAATGGTGCCATGCCTAGGCTTGCCTGGTAGCTGTTGTTGTAGGAGAATTCAGCATATGGAAGGCAATCCTCCCATTTCATGCCAAAGGAGATACCACATGCTCTGAGCATATCCTCGAGAATCCGATTGACTCTTTCGACTTGCCCTTGAGACTGAGGGTGATAAGCTGTGCTGAAAAGAAGTTTGGTGCCCAATGCTTCTTGAAAGCTTTTCCAGAAATGAGAAGTGAATATGCTTCCACGGTCTGAGCTTATTTCCAATGGAACACCATGAAGAGGAACAATCTTTGCTGTGTAGAGCTCTGCTAACTAGCTAGCTGAGATTGTTTCTTTGACAGCAAAGAAGTGAGCTACCTTAGTGATACGATCAATAACAACGAAGATTGCATCATTGCCCTTCTTGGACTTTGGAAACCCAGTGACGAAGTCCATTTCAATCATGTCCCACTTCCACTCAGGAATTTTCAGAGGTTGGAGAAGACCGGCTGTTTTCTGATGGACTGCCTTAACACGTTGACAAACGTCGCATTCAGAAACGTATTGAGAAATTTCACGTTTCATGCCAGGCCACCAATACAGTGTCTTAAGATCCTGGTACATCTTTGTACTTCCAGGGTGAATGGAAAGAGGAGTTTCATGAGCCTCCTTGAGAATAACATCTTTGAGACTTTGAACTTGAGGAACTGCAATGCGTCCTTCCAAAAACACAGTTCCTTTGTCATCATTTGAGAAGGACTTAAATTTCTACTTGCCTTCTTTGATGTGTTCTACCATCTTCTTGATTTCAGCATCACGAAGTTGTTCAGAACGAATCTTGTCCTCGAGAGTTGGACTGGCTGTCAAGCTCGCAAGATATCCTTGAGGAACAAGACCAAGGTTCAGCTTCTGGAATTCTTCATGAAGTGGAGGTTGGCTTTCCATGATCATGATATTATTGCAATATGACTTGCGACTGAGAGCATCGGCCATAACATTAGCCTTGCCTGGAGTGTAAGAAATGGTGAGATCAAAGTCTTTAATCTTTTCAATCCATCTGCTTTGCCTAAGGTTTAGATCTGGTTGAGTGAAGATGTATTTCAGACTCTTGTGATCGGAAAAGATTTCAGTGTGATTACCCAACAAGTATTGTCTCCATTTCTTGAGGGCAAACACAACTGCTGCAAGTTCTAGGTCATGTGTGGGGTAGTTTTGCTCATGTGCATTCAACTGACGTGAAGCATAAGCCACAACTTGACGTTCTTGCATAAGAACTGCACCTAGACCTTGGAGAGATGCATCGCAGAATATCTGGAAAGGTTTGGTAGTATCTGGGCCAACCAGAACTGGGGTAGAAGTGAGTTTAGTCTTCAGGAGATTGAAACTTTCATCACACTGTGGAGACCAAACGAACTTCTTGTCCTTCTTTGTGAGATCAGTGAGAGGTTTGGCAATCTTGGAAAAGTTTTGGACGAAACGACGGCAATAGCTAGCCAAGCCAAGAAAGCTTCTTACTTGCTTCACCGTCTTAGGAGGTTTCCAATCAACAATTGCTTTAACCTTTTCTGGATCAATGGCTATGCCCTTGGCAGAGATGACATGACCAAGGTAAGCAACTTCTGGAATCCAGAACTCACATTTGGAGAATTTGGCATATAGACGATGCTCGCGAAGTTTCATTAGAGTGAGACGAAGATGTTCTCCATGCTCTTCCTCAGATTTGGAGTAGACAAGAATGTCATCAAGATATACCACAACGAACTTGTCGAGGTATTCATGGAAGACAGAATTCATGAGTCTAGAGAACGTCGCCGGTGCATTGGTGAGTCCAAAGGACATGACGGTGTATTCATATAGACCGTACCGAGTGGTGAAAGCTGTTTTTGGAATATCTTCCTTCCTGATCTTTATTTGATGGTAACCCATCCTCAAGTCCAACTTTGAGAATATTGAGGCTCCAGCAAGTTGATCAAAAAGATCATCGATACGAGGAATTGGATACTTGTTTTTGATGGTTTTCTCGTTGAGAGGACGATAGTCAACAACGAGTCTTTTTGTTTGATCCTTCTTTGCAACGAACAGAGTTGGGCAACCCCAAGCAGAAGAACTAGGTTGAATGTAACCTTTCTCCATGTACATATCGATTTGCTCCTTTAACAACTTTAGTTCAGGAGGAGCTATCTTGTATGGATGCTTAGAGATTGGAGCAGTACCTGGTTCAAGCTCGATCACGAACTCAACTGCTCTGTCCGGAGGCATCCCTGGCAACTCTTCTGGAAAGACGTCAGGGAATTCACAAACCACCGGAACATTTTCAAGTAGAGGTAGAGGTTTAGCATCGAGGGTGTATAGCTGAACAGAACTTGATTCATTTGGAGAATAGACTATCTGGCCAGAAGGGTGGAACAAAGTTATCGACTTCCGAGCACAATCAATCGTAGCTTTATTGGCCTTCAACCAATCCATGCCAAGAATGACATCAATGTCAGAATTGCCAAGCAGAATGAGGGAAGCAAGGAATATGTGACCTCCAATTAGGATCTGATTCTCATGACTGATCTTGGAAGTTTGCATAGTTGCTCCAGGGGAGTTTACTACTAGCGGGGAACCCAAACCAACAAAAGGTAGTTTAACTGCTGTCGCAAAGATCTTTGACACGAAAGAATGCGATGCTCCGGTATCAAACAACACTTTAGCTGGAAAAGAGTTTACGGGTAATCTACCGAGAACGACGTCAGCAGCTTCCTCAGCTTTGTCGACCTTGACATGATTCACCCTCGCGGTCCTCCCGACAGGCCTGTTGTTGGAGTTGAAGGCTTTAGCCGGGGGAGCACGCACCATTGCCTGGTTTGTGTTGGGGCGAGGAGGTGGTGGAGGTAGCTGCCTCTGAGTGCACTTGTCAGCATAGTGCCCTGTCTGCTTGCATTTGTAGCAAGTGACGACACGAGGTGCATCTGGCCTTGGCTGCCCCATTGAAAACCTCTGAGCCTGCATCTGAGATGGGTTGGGTGGGCGGGAAGCGAAGCCTGGAGAAGCTTGGGCATATGGAGCCCGAGTGACAACACCATTTGGCACCCAGATGCGGCGCTTCGGCGGAGGGGTGGTCATGTTGGAGGAGGAACCACCCTCACGCGAGTGCTTTCGAGACTCCTCGAACGCCTTGCGCCCATTTTCCTCATTGATCGCGGTGTTCACGAGCTCCTCGAAGTCTTTGGCCTTGATGTTGGTGAGGGCGTACTTGAGTTCCGGGTTAAAACCTCGGCGGAACCTTGCCATCTTCTTAGCCTCAGTGGACACCTCATCACCAGCGTAACGAGCGAGGCGATTGAACTCATTCTGATAGCCAATGACGTCCAGCTTGCCCTGCTTAAGAGAGCAAAACTACTCACGCATCCTTTCCATGAGACCATCTGGGATGTGGTGCTTCAGGAATGCATCCTTGAAACAACCCCAGGTGATTGGGTATCCAGCTCTCATTGTCTGGTAGTTCTCCCACCAAGTAGCTGCCTGACCCTTCAGTAGGTAGGTGGCATACTTGACTTTGTCTTCCTCAGCAACGTGAGCAATGTCCAGAGCCCTGGCCATCTCCCGGATCCAGTCATCAGCATCCAGAGGCTCCCGTGTTGCCACGAAAGCTCTCGGCCCCAGACTCAGAAACTCCTTGATGATGACTCGTGGAGCATTCTGGTTGTTGTGCTGATTAGCCTGGAACTAGGCCATCTGCGTCACGACCTGAGTCATCTGAGTCAACAACTCCGTGATTGGCGGTGGCTCAGGCGGGTTGTTCCTTGTTGGCGGCATCCTGAATAGACATGCATTTTAGCACAACAACAGAAACAGATAGACTTGGAAACCGAAAGAGAGATTATTCCGACGCATGAATAGATAACCAACAGGTACATCATCACATGTTCAAATACATCAGAATATCCAACACACCAATACATGGTTCGAAAGCCAAAGGATAACTAAACATAGCTAAGAATGGATACATCGGTACTCTCATGCTCATCACGCAGGACGGCGGTGAGTAGTACGACGAGGGGTACGGTGAGGAGCACGCCCATGAAAGTAGGTAGAAAGACGATCCACATAGATCTGACGTGGCCTGAGAGCGACTCTAGGTGTGGTGAAGTACATAGCGTCGACTCCCTGTGCTCTAAAGCGTGGAATCCCAGTGTAACCAGCACCGAGGTTGAGGAGTGGACCTCTGATCGGCTCGTAACCTCCAGCATCTGTCAGACGACGACCAACTGGCTGATCGAAACGTGCAAAGCGCTCATCTCCAACAAAGTCTGTGGTGTACGTCGCCAAACGAGTCAAAGCAAGGTAGAGCTGCTCTCTGACTGAAGCCAACTCCTGAGAGAGTGTGGTGGCAACTGCGTCACTGTGCCTCACAAACTGAGCGGTGGTGTGCAGCCTGGTGTTATCATGCTCGTAGACATCCAGGTTGTCATAGAGAGTGAAGTGAGCTCCCTCCGAAGTGATGTAACCACGGGGGATGTGGCGATAGATAGAATCGTCAAATCCCCAGTAGTCAGCACGAAGGACGGTGAGACTCACATAAGCTGCCTGCTGCACGGCCATATCCACTGTGGAACCTACTGCCTCGTAGCGGTGGACGACGCTCATGCCATCATCTGACAGAATGTAGACGATAGTCTGGTAGTAGGTCTCGTCAAACTCTCGCTGCTGCTCGTAGACCTGGTACTCTGGTGCCCAACGGAACCCCAGATAAGTGACCATGTCTCTCAGCATCTCCGGATAACCGGCGGTGCTCTCGCAACGAGTCATCCGAACCACCTGCGGGAAGAACCTGAGATCCATCTGCAGATGATCGGGGAAGTTTTAATTAGTCGCCGGTAGAAGAACTGAAGTGGAAAGCAACAACAAGGTTTCAACGGACGAAAAGGATGTTGAGAAGAACAGGATATCGAAGCAACAACGGGAAACACGAGACCAAAAACTCCTGAGGTACTACGGAAAACCCATCCGGGCTTCTAAAGGATCAATATCTACTGCTTAAGGAATAGAGGATTTGCTTCCGGGGCTTACACGCCTCCGTTCTCAATCATGAGTAGGCAACATGATAAATCATGTCACAACCACCTCCATTCCTATGGTCTAGTAGATATAACTATCCCAGAGAAACCAGGATTCGTGAAAACCTAACTTGAAAGTTTAGGTGAGAAGGGAAAAACAACGTTGCACTTCCTTACCAGAAAAGGGTGGGTGGGTGGGGAAAGAAGAAAAATGGCAGAATTCCTACTCTCACGTTTCATTTTTCCTATATAGCTACAAAATAGTTTCTAGACTCAACTGCGACCAGTAAAAGGGATCCTACAGGCAGACAGGCTCTGATACCATTTGTCGCACCCGGACTTCTAGAGGATACTCGCAGTTCCGTTGAACAGTAGTTGGTTGGATTACGGGGCTTACCGGCACCCGCATCTCTTACGAGTAGGCCAACACACGTATGTGTGACAACCAACCCCTATCTGTTCACCGTCTACGTAAACCATCCCATAGAAATTAGGATACTACCACTGAAGTACTTCATACCATACACACATGGTACGTCAACGACGTTGAACAAAATGATAACACAACAGATCTCTAAGACACAAAAGATGGAAATAAGTTGCAAATAGCTCTCACTAGAGCAGAGATAGCAAATACAATCATCCAGAGGACACATGTCCCAACATAACATCATTACATCTCAGCGGAAGCATTCAACGGGTCTAAGTACAGACAAATCCAAATAGGCTTAAGAAGCCGGGAATGAAAAGAAAACGGAGCCCATCCACGATGTCTCGGATCCTGCCCGGGTCCGCTACCTACTCGTCAGCAGCCTCGTCAAACTCCACGTAGTAGCCGTCACGGGGATCCTCGTAAGCGTAGTCTGCGGAAACCACAGCCCCAAAGGGTTCAGTACATAAACGTACTGGCAAGTAAGACTCACAGTTCACCAAAATGTAACCTGTCAACACCAAGCACAGATGCCTTGGGCTCAACGGAAGAAAGGGATATAAAAGATGCTGCAACTGGCTGCGCTAACCAACTACAGAACATACTACAACTTCCGGCTATCAGAAAGGGGATAAGATAGCGTATCGTAACCAACTACAACTAACCACCACACAAACCCATCCTGGATCTCGCCCCTTATCCAAAGAAGCAATCCGAGGATATCTCACACAGTTGGATTAATGATGGATCAAATTGTTGTGCCAATAAGCCTATTACTAGTCAAGTTATCATTAGTTAGGTGTAAGTTGTTCTGGGTACTTGTTAGCCAGTACTTTCACCAAGTCAACCATAACCGCGGAAAACACGGCTTCTCGAGAAGATTTATCCCTGCAGGGGTGCACCAATTTGGTCGTACACGTAAGAATAACCCGCCAGATGGGAAGGCCTTTCCCACCAAGCGGGGCACTCAACACAACTCAACTCTTCTTCGCATCAAGCCCAAAGCACCACGTGCTGTGCGTGCGCGGCTAATCGAGCCCCACGAAAAAAAGGGGACCCTCATAGCACTGGAAGACCACGCCGCCCTAAATGCCGACTACAAAAGTTCCACTCTGGCCTCGGGTTCGTACCTGCATATGCATGCATCAAATGGAAAGCCCGAACTAGGTGTGGTGATTTGGACGAGATGCGAATCGAATCAAATTGAGGGGGGCGCCCATACACGCTTCCCACATGTGGATAGTGCGCTCATCATGGATCAGTAGACAAGACCCTTTTCCTAATTAGGGTCGACACTAGCAGGCCTCAAAACCACGCCGGGCCTCCTGCCAGTGCCTTATCAGCAATTTATTATTACCTCAAATTAACAGGTTGTTGTTTAACATCGAGCCCCATAATATAATCAAATATGATAACAGAAAGTAACTGATAACAGACTCGAGCAAAACAACCCTAAGCATGCTAGTAAGACACGGGCCCAAGGAACGGGGTTATAGGACTGGAGGTGAGGCAATATCAGGGTTCAGGGTATCATGTGATAGGTTCGTAACAGAAGCAACGACACATATGGCTAGCAGAAATAGACAACGGAAAGTATCGGTAACCAATGTTGAAAGGAACACAATGGTTCATGTGAGTGATAACTTGCCTGCAAACTCAGTAGCCTGGTACTGGGCTAGATCCTCAGAAGGGGTGTCGTAAGTATCGTCTGTCTCAACGTCGTCGTCTATCCGAGAAGAAGCAAGCAAACAATACAGGAAGATAAACAATCAATATCATGGCATAGTGCACAATCATGGGATGATGCATGTCAAGTTAATGGATGCATCAAAATAAACTAGTTGACATGGTAACACAATTTAAATGGACACATATGCAATTTTGAGTTGCATATGAAAAGCCCATGAATTTTGGTGGAAACAATTATTTTCCAATTAACCAACAGGTGAAAGTGGATTAGTATGATGCATGGATGAGGAAAACAACAAAATAACAACAATAGAAACAATTGGAAATGAGGTTTACCAATTTAGAAATTTATTTATTAAGTTAGGGAATTTTTGGTTCCTTAAAGGGATTACACAAATAGTTGTTGTTTTCACCAATTTACATTGTGCAAAATAAATAACAAAATTCATATTTGAAAATATCATAAAATTTTGGGTGGATTACATGTTTCAAATACTGAAAAAGGAATTAGGATGAATTTATTATGACTTAAACAAAATTAAACAAGTTTTAAATGAATTTAAAACAAGTTTGAATATTATTTGAATTTTATTTGTTCCAAACATAAATTCAAATTCATATTTGAAACGTTTATACTTTTCTAGTTTGAAAACATATTTTACATGTTCAAGAATAATTTATTTTGAGCAAGTTATGAATTTAGCAAATTTAAATGATTTAAACAAGGTTTAAATTATTTAAGCAATTTTAATTATTCAAACCATGAAACAAAATTTATATTTGAATAGGTGGTTTGAAATAGCATGGAAAACATATTTTATTTGCATTATTTGGATTAAGTATGAATTAGTTATGGATTTTATCAAATTACAAATGGATTGTTTGAATTCAAATTTGAAATGCATTTGGAAAATTCAAAACAGAAAACAAATGTCATAAATGGTTAGACAATTTAATTTGGATCAACACACATATTTTACTTTTATTATTTGGAGTTATAGTTTAAAAGTTATTAGCTTTTTAAGTTTAAGGACCAATCTGTAATTTAAAAGGGCTTAAGTTGAAAAGAAAAAGCTGGAATTCTTTTTATACCCCGCAGTGGCCAGCCAATGCCACTGACAGAGGGCCCCAGGCCAGCGTGGATGCACGCATGGCAGCAACGCGCAAACAGCAGCTGACAGGGGGGGCCACCCTGTCAGCGCATCGCGCAAAAATGTTGGATTTTATCCGCGGCGCCAGGGATCGAACCCAGGCCCTCCGCGCCCGCGCACACACGCTGTAACCAGTGCAGTACCGAAACGTTCTTGTCAGTATACGCTGCGCAACAAAGATGAGGTTCAGCTAGCGTTATCTGACGAAACTGAAACAAAGTTTCAGTCTTGCGACGGTGACTGACAACGGCGGAGATGAACGATGGCTACCGGCGTTGTGGCCCTGATCTGGTGGCGCTGAGCAGAGGGATGCGTGTGCAGTTGTTAGGGGAACGTGTTCGTGTCCTTGGAGTGCTCGTGAACGCACAGAAACGAGCCCAACGTTAACCATGGCGGCACGGTGGTGGATGTCGCCGGCGACTCAGAAGTGGATGCGCGCGTACAGGAAACAAACGATCGTTACAGAGGGCGGGATCGCTGCGGTAGCTCACCGTGCGTTTGTCGGAGGCGAGAGGAGGACGGGAAGCAGACGGTGGCGACGGCGCGGTGAAGAAGTTCAGAACAGCAGCGGCAGCGTCGAGCTCGTCGTCGTCGATCACTGTCCCCTGGGCCCTGCTGCTGTTGCTGTAGAGGAAGTAGACGTTCAGGCGGTGGCGCAGGTGGCCTTAGCGTGGACGGAGAAGATCCATGGCGACCTGTCGACGTCGAGCCCCTCCGCGGTTCCTCCACCCCCAACAACTCCGGCAGAAATTGGCGAGGAAGAAGGAAGGAGAGGATGGCTGGCGGCGGCAGGGGGAACAGAGACCTAGGGCTAGGGTTTGGTGGGATAGGAGGGTAGATATAGGCTCGGGAGGGAGCAGGTGGAGCTCGGGCGCGTGCGAGCTGGCGTCTGATGACGTCAGCTGTACGGAGCTGGAAGAAAGGCCAGCAGGCCTGCGCGCGCGGTTGTGCTGGGTGGTGGGCTGGGCTGCCCACTGCCCTGGCGCTCGTTTTTTATTTTTTTTTTAAATTTTCTCCTTCTGTTTTTTTTTTTTTGCAGAAAATAGAATAGGAAGAAAAATGGGGTTTTTGAGTTAGTAAAAATTGTAGGAAAAATAGGGTGAGTTAGTAAGGTCAAAAACAACCAAATGCCAAGTTTTGTTTTACAAAATTTCGAAGTACTTTGCTGTTTGCAAAATGGTTTAAATTTGAATTAATTTGAGTATTAATTGAATTATGGAAAACAAGGATTTAATTATTTGGACCCTATTGTTTAATTATAAACAATTGATTAGGATTGTTGTATAATTTGCATAAATTCAAATTGGGTGATGTTTGATGATTTGATTTGAATTTTGAATGTGATTTGGAATTAATTGATTGATTAAAACCATCATTTTAATAGTTGAGCATTATGGAATAAAATGAAAACAAATTGGTTGTTTTTATTTGAACTCTTGATTTAAAAGGTTGTGACATAACAAGTATGAAATAAATGTTTGAATAAGGTTTGAATTTCAACTGTGAAAACAGAGTAAAACAGAAGCAAACAAAGTAAAAAAATGCAAACAATTCAAGGAATATGATGACATGATGCAAAACTTTAATAAAACAAGAAATCAAACATTCTAGAGGTGGTTTTTCATACTTGGGATGTTACAGTGCCGATGAATCCGGTTTGCCTGTCGTTGTTTGTTGCGGCCGGGGCTGGTAACCCTGAAGCCCTTGTGGGTCCACTGCTAGGAGCACATGATAGTTTGTATATCTCTGGGTCCGGGGTCTGACATCCATTGTGGGATCAAACCTGAGCACACATAGGGTATTTCCATGAGGTAGCGCACCATTCACCAAGACACCAAAGGCATATAGAGAGAGGAGTGAGTTCGCCTTGTCTTGTATCGATGTAGGGCTTGGTGGAATGGGGTGTGCTTTATCATATCCCCCCTTCGAAAAGAGTCGTCCTCGACTCTTGATCCGCCTTTCGCACGTGTAACCATGAGAGGGAGAAGAAATGTTGACTACGAAGATGTCGTAGAAGTTGATCCACTTATCGAAAGCCATGCAAAGGTACGCTCGTAGTGAGGATAACCCAAATGCGTCAAAGATCTTGAAATGGCCCTCTTTGTTTGGTTGATGAAGATCGCGAATGGCGGTGTAGTAGTCGTCGAATAGCTCAAGAGGTGGTTGCTCCATTGCTTGTGGAAACAGTTGAGTGTAGATGAACTTGAC
The DNA here is from genome assembly GCA_028641055.1 of Alopecurus myosuroides. NCBI lineage: Eukaryota > Viridiplantae > Streptophyta > Magnoliopsida > Poales > Poaceae > Alopecurus > Alopecurus myosuroides. The sequence goes on along the minus strand of CM054059.1, from coordinate 338,383,830 downwards.
GTATTGGTTGCACGCCACTCCATTGCTTGCATTGTCGTTGATTCTCTTATCGAAGTCCATGTACATCTTGACGTTTGGTATGTAGTCGTGGAAGCATTGTAGTTGATGCGCTTGTCAAACTCCAAGTACATCGTGACGTGTGTGATGTAGAAGGGGAATGCGTTGTGTTTGATGCTCTTGTCGAATTGCAAGTACATCTTGATGTGTGGGATGTAGACGGAGAATGCATTGCCGTTGATGCGCTTGTCGAACTCAAGGTACATCTTGACGTGTGGGATGTAGACGGAGAATGCGTTGTCGTTGATGCGCTTGTCGAAATCCATGCACATCTTGACGTGTGGGATGTAGACGGAGAATGCGTTGTCGAACTCCATGTACATCTTGACGCGGGGGATGTAGACGGAGAACACAATGTCGGTGATGCGCTTGTCGAAGTCCATCTACATCTTGACGTGCGGGATGTAGACGGAGAGTGCATTATCATTGACGCGCTTGTCAAACTCAATGTAGATCTTGACTTGTGGGATGTAGACGGAGAATGCGTTGTCAGGGATACGCTTGTCGAACTCCATGTAGAGCGTGACAAGCGGAATGTACTCCTTCCAAGTCTTCAAGTCGGCGTTGATGTTCATGCGGTGTAGAGAGCCATGTATGGTGAATAGTCCATGAGGGCTAGCATGCTGGAGAGGGTCACCAAATTTCTGCAAAAGAGACAACAAAGATGGAGAGAGAGTTGGTAAGCCGTTAGTGTAATAAGCACGTATGGGATTTTGCTCTCAACTCTCATCTCACTTTTGGTGGCAATCAAGGCTATTTCTTTCGGAACACTCATGATTTTACACTCATTATAGGCTTGTGGCTCCCACTCACGGAATGGGAATCTCTCTCTCTCACCACTCATCTCACTATAAGCTTGAGAGGAAACAATAGAAGACTCCAAATTATTGGCACTTCAGGTGTGCGGGTTTGTCGAAGTTGTCGCATTGCTTGGAGGAGGCAGTAGTGTCATGGCTTGTGTCGAAGAAGGCTCGATCATATCGTCTCTTGGGTGAACCCCAAATGGTGGAATTTTGGGCTTTCTTGGAGGAGGCGGTAGTGTCATAGCTTGTGTCGAAGAAGGCTCAATCATGTCCGTGATGTGGTAGTGTAAGCCATGCCTTGTAGCATCCTCAAGTGGTTTATGACGGTGAAGATGATATTATTGATCTTCATGTTCTTGTTGAGAAAGGTGACGAGGACATGGCCTTGAAGAGGTTGGAAAGAGTTGAGCATCTTCCTCGAGGTGATATGGACCAAATTCTTCCTCGTAACTTGTTGGAGCTTCATTGCAGATTGGTGGAGCTTCATCATAGATTGGTGGAGTTGTATCCTCACGCTCATGGTGATGTCGATCTTGTGGCATTGAATGAGTAACTTCGCACCCTTGATGTTGTTGTTGCTCTTGTGGTGATAAAGGATGCTTATCCTCTTGATCATGAAGTCCATAATCCTTCCTGATAGGATGTCGCACAGGGAGGTTGTGGATTGTTGGTGGTGGGGAAGTGCATCTCGCCTCTTTCCTTGATGAAAGAGGGGGATCAAGATATCCAGGGCGAGGTTGGCCTTGATCAATGTCGATGGAGGGGCCGAAGGTATAGCGCATTCTTGGTGGCGATGAGGTGGAGGCTCCCACTCCTCATGAGGATGATGACGTTCATGGCCCTTGAACCTTGGGACATTGAGAAAAGGGTACTCAAAGTGTTGCCTTCATGTTTTTGATGGGGTCTCTCATGTGGTTCTTCATCCAAGATGCGAGGTGAAAGATTATGGTGGCATATTTCTTTGCTTGTTGTTGATGGGGTCGCTCATGTGGGTCCTCATTAAAGATAGTGAGTGAAGGGCCATGTAGAGTATCCTCACTTGCTTGTTGTTGATGGGGTTGCTCATGTGGGTCCTCATCAAAGATAGGGAGTGAAATATCATGTGGAGCATCCTCACTCTATTTTTGTTGACGGAGTCGCCCATGTGGGTCTTTATAAAAGATAAGGTGGGACATTCCATGTGGAGCATCCTCACTTTCTTGTTGTTTATGGAGTCTCTCATTCAGGTCTTCATCAAAGAGAGGAGGTGGAAGGTCATGTGGGTCATCCTCATTGGCTTGGCGTTGGCGGTCATAATGGGGAGGATGGCGCCGATGATCATTGTGGTGAAGTTTTTGGAGGCATGCATCGGGGCATCCACTAGCATCATTTTCATGGTTACCTTATTGATAATGGTCTTTCTCTTGGCGGTCATTGTGGTGGTGACGCGCATTTTGCCTTGGAAGCCTTGGATGTGGGAGAGAACCATCCAAGAAGTCATGTAGACCATAGTCATGAGTGGAGCTTGGCGGAGGTGGGTGATGATGTTGGCGGAGATCTAGTCATAGAGGGTGATCTTGAAGAGGGTCACCACGGCGTTGGCGGTGTCACGGAAGTGGTGATGGAGAGCTATGCTCATACCAATTTTGTCGAGGGGTTTGTGGAGGAGGAGGTGGTGATGTGGTATCAGAGCCAAGGTTTACCATACTCTTCCATGTGGAGGTGATGATCATGGCGAAGAGCTTGGTGAAAAGCTTGAGGTTGGTGGCTTGACCATCTCGACTTGGAGGACGATGATGATCCATGGCGGTTGGCAACGTTTGCCAAGGTTATGTTGATACGCGCCATGTGATCATTGAATCTTGTGTGATGAGCTTGTAGTCGATGGTCTAAGCGCTCCAATCCGTCACGAACAAGTTGGCAAAGATGAAAATGTTCATGGCGGTTGACGAAGTTGTGGGTGTTGTCGTTGAAGAATGGGTTTCCTTCATCTTCCGAGCTTGGACTTGTGAACACTCCTTCCCTAGCCATCTCAAAAACACACAAGTGTAATATGAAGAATAGATGTCTCACTTGCCCAACGTTACCTTTTTTGTTCGTATTGAGGCTAGTGTACGAGCCTAGGTGTAGGGAGGTATGTCCAAAGTGAGTCCAAAAAGGTCGAATGAAAACTGCAAACAACAACACACACGCTTTATGTGGAAGGAAAATGGTTGAGGAAAGTGGGGAAAAAAATCAACAAAACCGAAGAGAAGTTTGTTGTAAAAAATAGAGAAGAAACAAAATGAAATTTTAGCAAAAGAACCAGACCTATTAGAGGAAACAAAAATGGAACACACACACAAGTGATAAATGCGGGTTAGTTCGGCCAAAGGACGAGCGGAGACAAAATGTTCCTAACGAAGACTAAGCTCAATGCCACACCAACGCAAGGAGGACGCTAGTTCAAATTGCAAACTATAAGAGGCAACAAGATTCGCACCGTGGCAACCGGTCACTCTCTTCTCTTTTGCAACACGAAGATACACATTCCTACGAGGGATAGCAATTGGCATCGATCTTTTTCTTCTTTTTATCTCTTTTTTTCTCTTTTCACTTTTTGCTATACGGGGATACAAATACCAAGACTAGTCGAACTAAGCTCTCACAAGTGTAAAACACGCACTCTCGATGCCACTAGTGCAATGCCAAGAAATATAAAAGAGCTAGTCCGAATGGGCAAGGTACACGAAGAATGAGTTAGTTCAAGCGGAAGCAAGTTATACCTATTTGGTGGATGATCACGGACTTGCGGACGGGGGTTGTCAATGTCGTGTCGATCCGTTGATGTCGTTGCGTATATGATGTTGTGGGCTTTGCATGGAAACTTTAATCACTCAAATCGTACAAACAACAACAAAGAAAAACAACTTTGAAAATCTGTCCAGGAATCGAAGAGCATGATTTTTCTGGGATTTTTTTCCCAATTTCGAAATTCCTTCAAATCCAAGAAAATTTGTGGACAAATTCGAGAAAAGTGGCTGAATAGAAAGGTGGGGAATGGTCTCAGGAAACAAATCAACGGATCAAATCCACGAAAAAAATCAACAAATCAACAGATCGTTCGAAATCCCTTTTTTGGCTATTTTTGGTAAAAAAAATTGAATTTAGGGTTGGGGAAGAAATTTTTTGGTGGAAAGGGGAATATTGGGGGTCGAATTCATGTCAATCTAGCTGCTGATACCAGATAATGGAGGGGTTAACCTCTTGGATGGACCAATCTTCACGAATCGACCAAGAACATGAAGAACAAACGACGAACACGAAGAATACAAGCGGAATGAGAGGGGGATTGGGGAGAGAAAATAACTAGTAAGAACGGAAAGACCCGATCTCCCGTCAACTAAGCCACAACAGCTGCCTGATACATCATAAACATATCCTTAATTTCTGATGTTCCATGTGGTTTTCATGTTGTTTCCCACATGTTTGCTATGCACTTTATGTCATTGTTATCGATTTTCCGGACTAACCTATTGACAAGGTGCCATAGAGCCAGTTCCCTTTTCTCTGCTGTTTTTAGTTTCAGAAAAGTTGTTCTAGAAATATTCTCGGAATTGGAAAATTCAAAGTCCGGAGGTCCTAGAATTCCCGAAGGTTCCACGGAGTCCCGAAGAGACCCGGAGGGGGGCCACAGGGGGCCCACACCATAGGGCGGCGCGCCAACTGGCCGTGCCATGGGTGGTGTGGGGACCCCAAGCCTCCACCGCCTTTGCCCTTTTGCCTATTTATACCCCGAGACGTAAACCCTAAATATATACCACTTCGTCCTGAAAAACACCCGAGGCCGCCGTCATCGTCATCCCGAGATCGGGAGGGTTCTCAAGCTCTCCCCAGCACCCTGTCGGGAGGGGAATTCATCATCGGAGGGGTCTACACCACCATTCCCTCCTCCGAAGTGATGCGTGAGTAGTTCATCCCCGGACTACGGGTCCATAGAAGTAGCTAGATGGTTGTTCTCTCCACTTTGTACAACACGTTTAGATCTCGTGCGCTGTCTCACATCATCGAGATCATCTTTATGTAATGCTAAATGTTGTGTTTGCTGGGATCTGATGAATGTTGAATGCTATGTCTTCTGATTATCAATCTAAGAGGTTATATTCACGCATATGTTATTTATGATCTTGGATGATCTCCGTTATTAGTAGATGCTCTAGCCAAGTAGATGCTAGTAACTCCAAGAGGGAGTATTTATGCTCGATAGTGGGGATGGAGGATGTGATGTTTCCATTATGGAGAAAACAAAGGTGTTTACCTAGTTTACATTGTTTACATTACACACATTGCTTACTGCGATAATCTGTTGCTAGCAACTTAATAACCAATGTTTGTTCGGATGATATTTGGAGGGTGGATTATTAGACATAGATGCAGTTGGATGACGGTCTATGTATTTTGTTGTAATGCCCGCATGAATCACATAGTAATCTTTATGTCGTGCATATGCACTACGGTGCAGACTTCATTTCTGTCAATTGCCCAGCTGTAATTTGTTCACCACACATGTTATTTATCTTTCACGGAGAGACACCACTAGTGAACTATGGACCCTGGTCCTTTTTCCTCATACTGATAAAAGACCTACTGCTTTCAAACTGCCGCTACTGCTTTCATACTGTTTTCCACACCATACGTTTAACCTCTTTGTGTTCGGCAAAACCGGTGAGATTGACAACCTCACTGCTTCTGTAGCGCCCTCACATTTAATAATGTGAGAACTACTGTGTTAAGTACTAGTCCCTGGATCAATGCTAGCACCACAGAACAAAATGTAAAGTATCATTGCAGAAGTATCAAAATTATTACAAAAGATCCAGAATAGCCAAGTATAGCTTTATTACAAACTGCATAGTCTTGAAAGACTAGCAAAACTCAGAGTTCTAAACAGCAGAAATAAGATAGCAATGAGCCTCCATCTTCAATCATGCGCTACAGGCATTACATGTTGGGTGTAGACTCGAGTCCAAGCACTTGATCAAATTTCATCCTCAGAATTTGCTGCACGTTGGAATATGCAGCCCCCGAAGGAGATTCAGTACAAACAATTTACTGGAAAATGACACTATGGTGGATATAAAATGGCAAGTCTAAACTAGATGCATATCTGGCTTGGTGGAGTTTAGGCTATTTGCAGAAAGCAAGTTTTTCCCTAACACTTTCAAAAAAAGAGTTTTCTTTCAAAGATTGTCACCATAGGACACACCCATGAGCACCAACAACTAATGTTTCCTTGGACAATTTTTACTTCTCCAAAACGGTGTTGAGATTCTTCTGTCCATCCTTGTCCAGCTACTCGAAGTTGTCCATTACCGGGAACACGGCTATGATCATAGTTTCTAACTCTGCAGAGGTTGTGCACTTTCACCCTTTGTCTTCAATTAGCCCAAACATCCTATACACCCGGAGTGCATCATGGAAAGGAGATAATTGAGACGAGATCTTTCAGAAGAAAGAGTCCATCCCAACCAGCAAGACCCGTTCCACCTATAATTCTGCTACATCTTCATGTCAAGCATGGGCTGAACTCTCACAACTTAGTTGATCAAGACAGAACCCATATGTCAAAGGGCTGCAAGGGAAGCTACTAAACTTAGATGACTTGGTAATCTCTTTGTTCCTGGGTGGCAATCCACAAGTGAACACCCCTCGGGGCGACACTCAACTCTCATCAACCAAACAACACCATCCACCCAGGTGGTTCATTGAAATTTATACTTAGATTTTTTTCACAACATTGAGTAAAAAAAAATTGTAGCAAGGCTAAGCATCAACTAAGTCTCCAAAATAACAAGTCTAAAGGATGGCTACACATTACTTGGGATTTTTCATAGCATAATAATAACTTAGTAAAAATTTCCTATCATGCATAATACTCAAAAAACACTAGTAATGCATAGTGAAAATATGGGAGATTTGATGGTGTGTCACTTGCCTTGGAAATAGGATGAACAATCAAAGCAAGAATAACAGCAACAAGAGTAGACTTGCTTCTCTTCACAATCTAAACAAGCAAACCAATCCACACATAAACATACAAGACAAACATAACATAAAAAAACAAAATAACAATACAAAAACATGTATGCATGTTATGCAATGATCAAATTAATGCATAAAATTCACAACTAGTAATAATTACTAACAATGATGTTCTACGATGTTAATAACATGGTTATGATGCATGGAAAACAAATTTATTATCAAAATATAATAATTAGTATTGCTAGGGTTTTAATATTGGCTAAATTGAAGATTAATAGGGTTTCTGTTACAAATTTGCACAAATAATTGCATCTACTGGAAAGAGGACATCAAAACAAAACCATAGCAATTGATTTCACCTAAAAAGGATTTGTGGATTAAAAGTTATGCCCAAATTAGTGATTAATAGAGATCTACTAATAACATGTGAGTGCACGTCTCAAGATTGAAATTTGAATAGCCTAGATGATTCTACACATTGTGCTGATTTTAAAAAGTCCAAAATCATCTAAATCGGAGTTACAGAACGAAAGTTATGAATTTTTGAAGTTTCAAATCAAATCTGTTTTATTTTGTTTTAACAGAAAAAGTGATAGATCCGGGGCAACGGCAATGGAGGCTTCTGATTGGTCCATAACGGTTCGCTGCGGATCGCGCTCTACGGCCGTTAGATCTAAAGGGGATTGAGCGGACAGGATTTAAAGTACCGCTTCGCCGCGGGATCTAATCCTAGGCGTACGATTCCGATCGAACGGACGAGAAGAAAAGGGAGGGGGTGCTCACCGGAGAGTTCACTGGAGAGGGAGAAGATGACGGCGGCGCGTCACGGTCGTGGATGGCGTGGTCGTTTTTGGGCTCCTCCGGCGAATACGAATACGGCGGCGGATTCCTCTCCTTGTTGCGAACCTCGTCGTCTCCTTGGTGTCCTCTCCCGTGCCTCGGAACGGCGGCGGCGTGGGCTTCCCGAGACGGTTGCGACAATGGCGATGGCGGCTCCAGTAGGGTTCCGACGAGATCGAGGACAGCTGCGGACGCGGCGTCTCGAGGGAGCGCTTCTCGCGTCCTCAGTTTCGCTTCTCCTCGCTCGAATCGTCGACGGAAATTCCTCCCGAGGCGGCGGTGGATCTCGGCGAACTCCTGGCGGCGGTGGATCTCGGGGTCGTGGGATGCAGGCACGGACGTCGAGGGGGAGGTATTTAAGGGGGAGCTGGCGTGGTAGAGGGGGCAGAGCAAGGCGGTGGCGCGGAGATCGACTCGGGCACGGCGGCGGAGTCCCTGTCGAGCACGGACGTCGAGGCAAGGACGTCACGCATGCGTCATGCTGACGTTGGAGGTGGGTCCATGGTGTCAGCGGGCGGAGAGAGAGAGAGCGGGCTGGTGGGGGTTTTCTGTGGCCTCGTGGGCCGTTTCGCGCAGCGCGCGTGCGGGGAATAGAGGAGAGAGGGGAAATGGACTGGGCCAGGCCGGGAGAGAGGGAGAGGGCTGCGCTGGTTTTTCTCTTTCTTTCTTTTTCTGTTTTTTTTTCTTTAATCAAATGATTCAAAATCAACCATAAACTTGTCAAAACTTTTCAGAAATTTTTGATAAAATATGTTTTGGAAAGCTTGTGAAAATAGAATACTTTGGTACTACTATTTCCCAAAAATAAAATACTTGCTTGAGGAAATTGATTTAAATACAAAACATGGTTTAATGGGTAATAACACCCAGATTTTTGTGCTTAGCAAATTTAAAACCAAAATTTTATGCAATCAAAGTGCAAGTACTCTATGATGATCATGAATGCATGATGGTTTTGAATTTTTCAAAATTTTCAAAATCCTGGGATGTTACATACTACCCCCCTTAAAAGGAATCTCATCCCGAGATTCGAGAAGGCTAGCAATTAGGTTAGAAAAGTTATGAGGTGGGATATCCCCCTTAAAAGAATACACTTGAGATTAAACTTCCTCCATGCAATTGAGGTAATGGAACATGTGATGGAAGAAAATGAGTTAAGAGTTACCATTCACAAGATCCATGTTGATATGATTCACATGCCCCTTCTTGAATGGGTTGGGCTTGGCAGCTTCTGCAGTCTTCTGCTCTGGGCAATCAGTTGCATAATGTCCCTTGTTTCCGCACTTGAAACACATCACTTGACTAAGATCCCTCTTCTTCTCATCATTGTGGTTGTGGTGTCCATTGCCATTTGAGTAACCATTGCTGTTACCATTGGTTTCCCTGAGTCCTTCAACATGATCATGACCATTATGAGTGTGTCCATTCCCACCATTGTGATGGTTCTCATGTTTATGGAAATCGTGTCCTCCATTGGATGTGTGCCTCTTATATGAGGGTCCAGAGTGGTATTTTCCACCATTAATATACTTCCTCTTCCTGTTTTCCTCCTTTGTCATGTTGTTATCCAAAGTAATGGCTTGATCCAATAGAGCTTGGTAATTTGGGGCATAGGCTACAGACAATGGTATCTTTAGGTCCCATTTAAGTCCATTGAGGAACCTATCCTTTCTCTTGGCATCTGTGTTAATGTCCTCTGGTGCATACCTTGATAAAGAATGGAAATCATCCATATACTCCTTTAGGGTTCTACCTCCCTGCTTCAGACTACGAAACTCCTCCTTCTTGAGGTTCATTATCCCAGATGAGATATGTGCATTGCGGAATCCCTCCTTGAAATCATCCCAAGTCATGCCTTCCAGTGGATGAGTCACTTGGTAAGTTTCCCACCACATTGCAGCAGGTCCTTCTAACAGATGTGCAGTGGATCTCACCTTCTCCGCATCAGTGCACTCACAAGTTACTAAGTCCTTGTTGATTGAACGAAGCCAGTCGTCTGCCTCAATAGGATCAGTAGCATACGAGAACTTGTCAGGCCTGAGTCTCAGAAATCTGGTAAGTCTATCCATTGGGGGTGGTGGTGGAGGATTGTTGTTGTTGTTGTTGTTGTTGTTGTTGTTCATTGCTGCTACAAACTGAGTCATCATCTGTAGAAGTTGGGCTTGGGAAGTGAGAATCTGCTGTAGGGCATCATTGTTGTTGTTGTCCTCATTTTTGTTGTTGTTGGGGTCACGACGAGGAGGCATCTGTGGGGTTTCAGCATAGATGAGTAAAAGATAGATAGAGCTATGAGGAAAAAAATTTCCTACCCATGCACAATACAACAAGACAAACAATCAATGGAAAATAACAACTTAAAATATTTTATCTCTTAACCAAATTTCGAAATTTGGACTTAATTTTTGATAAACTCAAGAAAAACAACTTAGTTGCAAGCCAAAACATTCTAGCATTGCCATATCACAAGTTGATAGGTCAATACTCAAACAAAAAGTCTAGCTAACGCATTCTGCCATGGTGGTCAACTACCGGGATGGATCATAACTCTTCACAATGATTTCTATGTTCTTATACATCTTCAACTCCTTTTCAAGGGCGTTGATCTCTTCTTCAGCTTCTTGGAGATCCTTCTGAGTGTGATAAAGTCTCCATGTAAGTCTTTCTCCAAGTTCTGTGATAGCCTCCCATGCAGCGCATCTAGCTGACTCGAAGAATGATGTGTATTGTTGTGGGTTGGTGAAGATGTAGTCCCCTTGTGTCTTGTGATCATACTCCTTGCTTATGTATAGGTGAAGTTGCACCCACCAATACTCTTGGCCATCTTCAATGAAGGAAAAACCTTTGTAGAGTGCTGCTCCTCCAAATCCTAATTTTGTCATTAGGTTCTTCAATGCCTTTGGGAATTCAGTCTCACAATCCAGAGTCATGGTCATCCATTGCCCCTTCTTGATTGATTCAAAGAGGTTGGTCATCTATCAAGGAGATAAGATATTAGAAGATTGAACAATGGGTAGAAATACTAGAAGAAGAGTTGTTCTAGCTATGTTAGAGTAGAATAGATGGTCAATCCTAGGGTCCTTGAAGTCCTTGGTGGTGTTGGAGTTGCATCTCTTCATCTTAAGTTGGAAGTCCTTGGTGGTTCTGAAGTTGAAGCTCCATCATCATTGAGTTTAGAAGTGTAAGGAAAAAAAGTTATAAGAGCATAAGGTAAGGAGGTACTAGATACGAGATGAGTAAGAGTACTTTGAAAATATTAAGTCCTTTCCATGGTGATCATTAGCTCATTAACAACTTATGGAAATTTGGATATTCACTATAGTGAGAGAGACTGGCACCTGCTAGCCAATCAGGGAACCGGTCTCATGTACGTGGACACGTAATGTTGGTCCGGGCCGCTTCATCTCACTATGCCGCTAGGATCCAAAAATACTCAAAGGAGTTAATAAATTTGATCAAAAGGGTTTTCCAAACCTAAGGGCTCGAACCTACAGGAAACACTTTGCTCTGATACCATTTTGTAGTGCCCTCACATTTAATAATGTGAGAACTATCCCTGGATCAATGCTAGCACCACAGAACAAAATGTAAAGTATCATTGCAGAAGTATCAAAATTATTATGAAAGATCCAGAATAGCCAAGTATAGCTTTATTACAAACTGCATAGTCTTGAAAGACTAGCAAAACTCAGAGTTCTAAGCAGCAGAAATAAGATAGCAATGAGCCTCCATCTTCAATCATGCGCCACAGGCATTACATGTTGGGTGTAGACTCGAGTCCAAGCACTTGATCAAATTTCATCCTCAGAATTTCCTACATGTTGGAATATGCAGCCCCTGAAGGAGATTCAGTACAAACAATGTACTGGAAAATGACACTATGGTGGATATAAAATGGCAAGTCTAAACTAGATGCATATCTGGCTTGGTGGAGTTTAGGCTATTTGCAGAAAGCAAGTTTTTCCCTAACACTTTTGAAAAAGTGTTTTCTTTTAAAGATTGGCACCATAGGACACACCCATGAGCACCAACAACTAATGTTTCCTTAGACAAATTTTACTTCTTCAAAACAGTGTTGAGATTCTTCTGTCCATCCTTGTCCCGCTGCTCGAAGTTGTCCATTATTGTAACATCCCAAATATGAAAAACCACCCCTAGCATGTTTGTTTCTTGTTTAATTAAAGTTTTGCATCATGTCATCATGCTCATTTATTTGTTTGCATTTGTTTCTTATTTGTTTGCATTTGTTTCTTATTTGTTTGCATCTGTTTTTCTCTGTTTTCACAATTCAAATTCAAACATTATCCAAACATTTATTTCATACTTGCTCTGTTACAACCTTTTAAATAAAGAGTTCAAATAAAAACAACCAAATTGTTTTCATTTTATTCCATAATGTGTAACTATTAAAATGATGGTTTTAATCAATCAATTAATTCCAAATCACATTCAAAATTCAAATCAAATCATCAAACAGCACCCAATTTGAATTTATGTATATTATCAAAACAAATCAACTCATTTGTTCTATTTAAGCAATAGGGTTCACCCTATTAAGAAGTTGTTTTCAAATAATATTTACTTAATAATAAAATCCATTCAAATTTGATTAAATCACAAACAGCATTTTAATTTGAAGCTTTTTGGAAAACAAAGTTAGCATTCAGTTGCTATGGTAAAAACTAACCTAACCATAATTTTTCTAAATTTTTCCTAGCCCTACAACCTAACAAATCCTTCCATTTTTATTTCTGCAAAAAAAAAACAGAAGGAGAAAAATTTTGAAAATAAAAAACGGGCGCCAGGGCAGTGGGCAGCCCAGCCCACCACCCAGCACAACGCGCGCGCAGGCCTGCTGGCCTTTCTTCCAGCTCCGTACAGCTGACGTCATCCGACGCCAGCTCGCACGCGCCCGAGCTCCACCTGCTCCTCCCGAGCCTATATCTACCCCCCTATCCCACCAAACCCTAGCCCTAGGTCTCTGTTCCCCCCTGCCGCCGCCAGCCATCCTCTCCTTCCTTCTTCCTCGCCAATTTCTGCCGGAGTTGTTGGGGGTGGAGGAACCGCGGAGGGGCTCGCCGTCGACTGGTCGCCATGGATCTTCTCCGTCCACGCTAAGGTCACCTACGCCACCGCCTGAACCTCTGCTTCCTCTACGGCAACAGCAGCAGGGCCCAAGGGACCGTGATCGACGACGACGAGCTCGACGCTGCCGCTGCTGTTCTGAACTTCCTCGCCGCGCCGTCGCCACCGTCTGCTTCCAGTCTTCCTCTCGCCTCCGACAAACTCCCGGTGAGCTACCGCCGCGATCCCTCCCTCTGAAACGATCGATCGCTTCCTGTACGCGCGCATCCACTTCTGAATCGCCTGCGGCATCCACCACCGTGCCGCCATGGTTACCGTTGAGCTCGTTTCTGTGCGTTCACGAGCACTCCAAGGACACGAACACGTTCCCCTAGCTGCTGCACGCACATCCACCTACTCAGCGCCGCCAGATCGTGGCCTCAACGCCGGTAGCCCATCGTTCATCTCCGCCGCTGTCAGTCACCGTCGCAAGACTGAAACTTTGTTTCAGTTTCGTCAGATAACGCTAACAGAAACATTCGCTCACCTCACTGGTTACAGCGCGTGCACGCGAGCGCGAGGGCCAGGGATCGAGTCCTGGCTCCGCGGGGATTTATCCCAACCTTTTTTCGCGCACGGCTGACAGGAGGGGGCCACTCGTCAGTGGCCCTCGCTGCCACGCGCGCGCACGCTGTCCACGCTGGCCCTAGGGCCCACGGGCAGTGCCCTAGGTTAGCCAGCTGCGCGGTAGAAAAGGTTTTCAACCTTTTCTGTTTTAATCAAAGTCCTTTTAAATTGCAGATTGGTCCCTAAAACTAAAACCCTAATAACTTTTATTTTACAACTCCAATTAATAAAAATAAAATATGTGCACTGCCCCAAATTCAATTATCTACCTATTGGTAACATTTGTTTTCTGTTTTGAATTTTCCAAATGCATTCAAGATTTGAATTCAAACAATTCATTTGTAATTTGCTAAAACCCATAACTAATTCATACTTAATCCAAATAATGCAAACAAAATATGTTTTCCATGCTATTTCAAACCACCTATTCAAATATAAATCTTGTTTCATGGTTTGAATAATCAAAATTGCTTAAATAATTTAAACCTTGTTTAAATCATTTAAATTTGCTAAATTCATAACTTGCTCAAATTAAATTATTTTTGAACATGTAAAATATGTTTTCAAGCTAGAAAAAAATAAACTTTTCAAATATGAATTTGAATTTATGTTTGGAACAAATAAAATTCAAATAATATTCAACCTTGTTTTAAATTCATTTAAAACTTGTTTAATTTTGTTTAAGTCATAATAAATTCATCCTAACTCCTTTTTCAATATTTGAAACATGTAATCCAACTAAAATTTTGTGTTCTTTTCAAATATGAATTTTGTTATTTATTTGGCACAATTTAAATTGGTGAAAACAACCACTATTGGTGTAATCCCTTTAAGGAACCAAATTTCCAAACTTGGTAAACCCTATTTTAAATTGGTTCAATTGTTGTTATTTTGTTGTTTTCCTCATCCATGCATCATACTAATCCACTTTCACCTATTGGTTAGTTGGAAAACAATTATTCCAACCATAATTCATGGGCTTTTCATATGCAACTCAAAATTGCATATGTGTCCATTTAAATTGTGTTACCATGTCAACTAGTTTATTTTGATGCATCCATAAAATTGTCATGCATCATCCCAAGATTGTGCATTATGCCATGATATTGATTGTCTATCTTTCTGCATTGTTTGGTTGCTTCTTCTCGGTTAGACGACGACGTTGAGACAGACGATACTTACGACACCCCTTCTGAGGATCTAGCCCAGTACCAGGCTACTGAGTTTGCAGGCAAGTTATCACTCACATGAACCATTGTGTTCCTTTCAACAATGGTTACCGATACTTTCCGTTGTCTATTTCTGCTAGCCATATGAATAGTTGCTTCTGTTACGAACCTATCACATGTTACCCTGAACCCTGATATTGCCTCACCTACACACCTATAACCCCTTTGCTTGGGCCCGTGTCTTACTAGCATGCTTAGGGTTGTTTTGCTCGAGTCTGTTACCCGTTACTTTCTGTTACTATATTTCTATTATATTCTGGGGCTTGATGTTAAACAACAACCTGTTAATTTGAGGTAATAATAAATTGCTGATAAGGCACCGGCAGGAGGCCCGGCATGGTTTTGAGGCCTGCTAGTGTCGACCCTAATTAGGAAAAGGGTCTTGTCTACTGATGCATGATGAGCGCACTATCCGCATGTGGGAAGCGTGTATGGGCGCCCCCCTCAATTTGATTCGATTCGCATCTCGTCCAAATCACCACACCTAGTTCGGGCTTTCCATTTGATGCACGCATATGCAGGTACGAACCCGAGGCCAGGGTGGAACTTTTGTAGTCGGCATTTAGGGCGGCGTGGTCTTCTAGTGCTATGAGGGTCCCCTTTTCTTCGTGGGGCTCGATTATCCGCGCACGCACAGCACGTGGTGCTTTGGGCTTGATGCGAAGAAGAGTTGAATTGTGTTGAGTGCCCCGCTTGGTGGGAAAGGCCTTCCCATCTGGCGGGTTATTCTTACGTGTACGGCCAAATTGGTGCACCCCTGCAGGGATAAATCTTCTCGAGAAGCCGTGTTTTCCGCGGTTATGGTTGACTTGGTGAAAGTACTGGCTAACAAGTACTCAGAACAACTTACACCTAACTAATGATAACCTGACTAGTAATAAGCTTATTGACACAACAATTTGATCCATCATTAATCCAACTGTGTGAGTTATCCTCGGATTGCTTCTTTGGATAAGGGGCGAGATCCAGGATGGGTTTGTGTGGTGGTTAATTGTAGTTGGTTACGATACGCTATCTCATCCCCTTTCTGATAGTCGGATATTGTAGTTTGTTCTGTAGTTGGTTAGTGTAGCCAGTTGCAGCATCTTTTATATCCCCTTTCTTCCGTTGAACCCAAAGCATCTGTGCTTGGTGTTGACGGGTTACACTTTGGTGAACTGTGAGTCTTGCTTGCCAGTACGTTTATGTACTGACCCCTTTGGGGTTGTGGTTTCCGGAGACTACGCTTACGAGGATCCCCGAGACGGCTACTACGTGGAGTTTGACGAGGCTGCTGACGAGTAGGTAGCGGACCCGGGCAGGATCCGAGACATCGTGGATGGGCTCCGTTTTCTTTTCATTCTCGGCTTCTTAAGCCTATTTGGATTTGTCTGTACTCAGACCCGTTGAATGCTTCCGCTGAGATGTAATGATGTTATGTTGGGACATGTGTCCTCTGGATGATTGTATTTGCTATCTCTGCTCTAGTGAGAGCTATTTGCAACTTATTTCCATCTTTTGTGTCTTAGAGATCTGTTGTGTTATCATTTTGTTCAACGCCGTTGACGTACCATGTGTGGATGGTATGAAGTACGTCAATGGTAGTATCCTGATTTCTATGGGATGGTTTACGTAGACGGTGAACAGATAGGGGTTGGTTGTCACACATACGTGTGTTAGCCTACTCGTAAGAGATGCGGGTGCCGGTAAGCCCCGTAATCCAACTAACTACTGTTCAACGGAACTGCGAGTATCCTCTAGAAGTCCGGGTGCGACAAATGGTATCAGAGCCTGTCTGCCTGTAGGATCCCTTTTACTGGTCGCAGTTGAGTCTAGAAACTATTTTTGTAGCTATATAGGAAAAATGAAACGTGAGAGTAGGAATTCTGCCATTTTATTTCTTTCCCCACCCACCCTCCCTTTTCTGGTAAGGAAGTGCAACGTTGTTTTCTTTTCTCACCTAAACTTTCAAGTTAGGATTTCACGAATCCTGGTTTCTGTAGGATAGTTATATCTACTAGACCATAGGAATGGAGGTGGTTGTGACATGATTTATCACGTTGCCTACTCATGATTGAGAACGGAGGCGTGTAAGCCTCGGAAGCAAATCCTCTATCCCTTAAGCAGTAGATATTGATCCTTTAGAAGCTCGGATGGGTTTTTCCGTAGTACCTCAGGAGTTTTTGGTCTCGTGTTTCCTGTTGTTGCTTCGATATCCTGTTCTTCTCAACATCCTTTTCGTCCGTTGAAACCTTGTTGTTGCTTTCCACTTCAGTGTACTCTACCGGCGTCTAATCAAAACTTCCCCGATCATCTGCAGATGGATCTCAGGTTCTTCCCGCAGGTGGTTCGGATGACTCGTTGCGAGAGCACTGCCGGTTATCCGGAGATGCTGAGAGACATGGTCACTTATCTGGGGTTCCGTTGGGCACCAGAGTACCAGGTCTACGAGCAGCAGCGAGAGTTTGACCAGACCTACTACCAGGCTATCGTCTACATTCTGTCAGATGATGGCATGAGCGTTGTCCACAGCTACGAGGCAGTAGGTTCCACAGTGGATATGGCTGTGCAGCAGGCAGCTTATGTGAGTCTCACCGTCCTTCGTGCTGACTACTGGGGATTTGACGATTCTATCTATCGCCACATTCCCCGTGGTTACATCACTTCGGAGGGAGCTCACTTCACTCTCTATGACAACTTGGATGTCTACGAGCATGATAACACCAGGCTGCACACCACCGCTCAGTTTGTGAGGCACTGTGACGCAGTTGCCACCACACTCTCTCAGGAGTTGGCTTCAGTCAGAGAGCAGCTCTACCTTGCTTTGACTCGTCTGGCGACGTACACCACAGACTTTGTTGGAGATGAGCGCTTTGCACGTTTCGATCAGCCAGTTGGTCGTCGTCTGCCAGATGCTGGAGGTTACGAGCCGATCAGAGGTCCACTCCTCAACCTCGGTGCTGGTTACACTGGGATTCCGCGCTTTGGAGCACAGGGAGTCGACGCTATGTACTTCACCACACCTAGAGTCGCTCTCAGACCACGTCAGATCTATGTGGATCGTCGTTCTACCTACTTTCGTGGGCGTGCTCCTCACCGTACCCCTCGTCGTACTACTCACCGCCGTCCTGCGTGATGAGCATGAGAGTACCGATGTATCCATTCTTAGCTATGTTTAGTTATCCTTTGGCTTTCGAACCATTTATGGTGTGTTGGATATTCTGATGTATTTGAACATGTGATGATGTATCTATTGGTTATCTATTCATGCGTCGGAATAATCTCTCTTTCGGTTTCCATGTCTATCTGTTTCTGTTGTTGTGCTAAAATGCATGTCTATTCAGGATGCCGCCAACAAGGAACAACCCGCCTGAGCCACCGCCAATCACGGAGCTGTTGACTCAGATGACTCAGGTCGTGACGCAGATGGCCCAGATCCAGGCTAATCAGCACAACAACCAGAATGCTCCACGAGTCAGCATCAAGGAGTTTCTGAGTCTGGGGCCGAGAGCTTTCGTGGCAACACGCGAGCCTCTGGATGCTGATGACTGGATCAGGGAGATGGCCAGGGCTCTGGACATTGCTCACGTTGCTGAGGAAGACAAAGTCAAGTATGCCACCTACCTACTGAAGGGTCAGGCAGCTACCTGGTGGGAGAACTACCAGACCATGAGAGCTGGATACCCAATCACCTGGGGTTGTTTCAAGGATTCCTTCCTGAAGCACCACATCCCAGATGGTCTCATGGAAAGGACGCGTGAGGAGTTTTGCTCTCTCAAGCAGGGCAAGCTGGACGTCATTGGCTATCAGAATGAGTTCAATCGCCTCGCTCGTTACGCTGGTGATGAGGTGTCCACTGAGGCTAAGAAGATGGCAAGGTTCCGCCAAGGTTTTAACCCGGAACTCAAGTACGCCCTCACCAACATCAAGGCCAAAGACTTCGAGGAGCTCGTGAACACCGCGCTCAATGAAGAAAATGGGCGCAAGGCGTTCGAGGAGTCTCAGAAGCACTCGCGTGAGGGTGGTTCCTCCTCCAACATGACCACCCCTCCGCAGAAGCGCCGCATCTGGGTGCCAAATGGTGTTGTCACTCGGGCTCCATATGCCCAAGCTTCTCCAGGCTTCGCTTCCCGCCCACCCAACCCATCTCAGATGCAGGCTCAGAGGTTCTCAATGGGGCAGCCAAGGCCAGATGCACCTCGTGTCGTCACTTGCTACAAATGCAAGCAGACAGGGCACTATGCTGACAAGTGCACTCAGAGGCAGCTACCCCCACCACCTCCTCGCCCCAACACCAACCAGGCAATGGTGCGTGCTCCCCCGGCTAAAGCCTTCAACTCCAACAACAGGCCTGTCGGGAGGACCGCGAGGGTGAATCATGTCAAGGTCGACAAAGCTGAGGAAGCTGCTGACGTCGTTCTCGGTACATTCCCCGTAAACTCTAACCCAGCTAAAGTGTTGTTTGATACCGGAGCATCGCATTCTTTCGTGTCAAAGATCTTTGCGACAGCAGTTAAACTACCTTTTGTTGGTTTGGGTTCCCCGCTAGTAGTAAACTCCCCTGGAGCAACTATGCAAACTTCCAAGATCAGTCATGAGAATCAGATCTTAATTGGAGGTCACATATTCCTTGCTTCTCTCATTCTGCTTGGCAATTCTGACATTGATGTCATTCTTGGCATGGATTGGTTGAAGGCCAATAAAGCTACGATTGATTGTGCTCAGAAGTCAATAACTCTGTTCCACCCTTCTGGCCAGATAGTCTATTCTCCAAATGAATCAAGTTCTGTTCAGCTTTACACCATCGATGCTAAACCTCTACCTCTACTTGAAAATGTTCCGGTGGTTTGTGAATTCCCTGACGTCTTCCCAGAAGAGTTGCCAGGGATGCCTCCGGACAGAGCAGTTGAGTTTGTGATCGAGCTTGAACCAGGTACTGCTCCAATCTCTAAGCATCCATACAAGATAGCTCCTCCTGAACTGAAATTGTTAAAGGAGCAAATCGATATGTACATGGAGAAAGGTTACATTCAACCTAGTTCTTCCGCTTGGGGTTGCCCAACTCTGTTCGTTGCCAAGAAGGATCAAACAAAGAGACTCGTTGACTATCGTCCTCTTAACGAGAAAACCATAAAAAACAAGTATCCAATTCCTCGTATCGATGATCTTTTTGATCAACTTGCTGGGGCCTCAATATTGTCAAAGTTGGACTTGAGGATGGGTTACCATCAAATAAAGATCAGAAAGGAAGATATTCCCAAAACAGCTTTCACCACTCGTTACGGTCTATATGAATACACCGTCATGTCCTTTGGTCTCACCAATGCACCGGCGACCTTCTCTAGACTCATGCATTCTGTCTTCCATGAATACATCGACAAGTTTGTTGTGGTATATCTCGATGACATTCTGGTCTACTCAAAATCCGAGGAAGAGCATGGAGAACATCTTCGTCTCACTCTCATGAAACTT
The DNA here is from genome assembly GCA_028641055.1 of Alopecurus myosuroides. Lineage (NCBI taxonomy): Eukaryota > Viridiplantae > Streptophyta > Magnoliopsida > Poales > Poaceae > Alopecurus > Alopecurus myosuroides. The sequence goes on along the minus strand of CM054059.1, from coordinate 338,363,759 downwards.
CGCGAGCATCGTCTATATGCCAAGTTCTCCAAATGTGAGTTCTGGATTCCAGAAGTTGCTTACCTTGGTCATGTCATCTCAGCCAAGGGCATAGCCATTGATCCAGAAAAGGTTAAAGCAATTGTTGATTGGAAACCTCCTAAGACGGTGAAGCAAGTCAGAAGTTTTCTTGGCCTGGCTAGCTATTGCCGTCGTTTCGTCCAAAACTTTTCCAAGATTGCCAAACCTCTCACTGATCTCACAAAGAAGGACAAGAAGTTCGTTTGGTCTCCACAGTGTGATGAAAGTTTCAATCTCCTGAAGACTAAACTCACTTCCACACCAGTTCTGGTTGGCCCAGATACTACCAAACCTTTCCAGATATTCTGTGATGCATCTCTCCAAGGTCTAGGTGCAGTTCTTATGCAAGAACGTCAAGTTGTGGCTTATGCTTCACGTCAGTTGAATGCACATGAGCAAAACTATCCCACACATGACCTAGAACTTGCAGCAGTTGTGTTTGCCCTCAAGAAATGGAGGCAATACTTGTTGGGTAACCGCACTGAAATCTTTTCCGATCATAAGAGTCTGAAATACATCTTCACTCAACCAGATCTAAACCTCAGGCAAAGGAGATGGATTGAAAAGATTAAGGACTTTGATCTCACCATTTATTACACTCCAGGCAAGGCTAATGTTATGGCCGATGCTCTCAGTCGCAAGTCGTATTGCAATAATCTCATGATCATGGAAAGCCAACCTCCACTTCACGAAGAATTTCAGAAGCTGAACCTTGGTCTTGTTCCTCAAGGTTATCTTGCGAGCTTGACAGCCAGTCCAACTCTCGAGGACAAGATTCGTTCTGAACAACTTCGTGATGCTGAAATCAAGAAGATGGTAGAACACATCAAACAAGGAAAGGAGAAATTTAAGTCCTTCTCAATTGATGACAAAGGAACTGTGTTCTTCGAAGGACGCATTGCAGTTCCTCAAGTTCAAAGTCTCAAAGATATCATTCTCAAGGAGGCTCATGAAACTCCTCTTTCAATTCACCCGGGAAGTACAAAGATGTACCAGGATCTTAAGACACTGTATTGGTGGCCTGGCATGAAACGTGAAATTGCTCAATACGTTTCTGAATGCGACGTTTGTCAACGTGTTAAGGCAGTCCATCAGAAAACAGCCGGTCTACTCCAACCTCTAAAAATCCCTGAGTGGAAGTGGGACATGATTGAAATGGACTTCGTCACTGGTTTTCCAAAGTCCAAGAAGGGCAACGATGCAATCTTCGTTGTTATTGATCGTCTCACTAAAGTAGCTCACTTCTTTGCTGTCAAAGAAACAATCTCAGCTAGCCAGTTAGCAGAGCTCTACACAGCAAAGATCGTTCCTCTTCATGGTGTTCCATTGGAAATAAGCTCAGACCGTGGAAGCATATTCACTTCTCATTTCTGGAAAAGTTTTCAAGAAGCATTGGGCACCAAACTTCTTTTCAGCACAGCTTATCACCCTCAGTCTCAAGGGCAAGTCGAAAGAGTCAATTAGATTCTCGAAGATATGCTCAGAGCATGTGGTATCTCCTTTGGCATGAAATGGGAGGATTGCCTTCCATATGCTGAATTCTCCTACAACAACAGCTACCAGGCAAGCCTAGGCATGGCACCATTTGAAGCACTCTATGGCCGCAGATGCAGGAGTCCAATCAATTGGTCTGGAGCTGGTGAACGTTCACTCTTAGGCCCTGACATTGTTAAGGAAGCCGAGGAGAAAGTTCGTATCATTCGTGACAATCTCAAGATTGCTCAGTCTCGTCAGAAAAGCTATTATGACAGCAAGCACAGGGATATGATCTATGCACCTGGTGACAAGTCATATCTCCGTGTAACTCCCCTCAGAGGCACTCATCGTTTTGGTGTGAAAGGAAAGCTTGCACCAAGATACATTGGTCCTTTCAACATTCTCTCAAGGCGGGCAGAAAATGCTTATCGTCTTGAACTTCCTTAAAAACTATCCAAGGTGCACGATGTGTTTCATGTGTCACAGCTCAAGAGGTGTTTCAAAGATCCAGATCGTGCAGTTGATCATGATTCCATTGAACTGCAAGATGATCTATCTTATGAGGAGCACACTGTTCGTATTCTCGATGAGACCGAGCGTAAGACTCGCAACAAGAGCACCAAGTTCTTGAAAGTGCAGTGGTCGCATCATTCCGATAAAGAGGCAACGTGGGAGACCGAAGAGGATCTTCGCAAGAAGTATCCGGACCTTTTCCTTTCTCAGTAGGAATCTCGGGGCGCGATTCCTTCAAGGGGGGCGTTTTGTAACATCCCAAGTATGAAAAACCACCCCTAGCATGTTTGTTTCTTGTTTAATTAAAGTTTTGCATCATGTCATCATGCTCATTTATTTGTTTGCATTTGTTTCTTATTTGTTTGCATTTGTTTCTTATTTGTTTGCATCTGTTTTTCCCTGTTTTCACAATTCAAATTCAAACATTATCCAAACATTTATTTCATACTTGCTCTGTTACAACCTTTTAAATAAAGAGTTCAAATAAAAACAACCAAATTGTTTTCATTTTATTCCATAATGTGTAACTATTAAAATGATGGTTTTAATCAATCAATTAATTCCAAATCACATTCAAAATTCAAATCAAATCATCAAACAACACCCAATTTGAATTTATGTATATTATCAAAACAAATCAACTCATTTGTTCTATTTAAGCAATAGGGTTCACCCTATTAAGAAGTTGTTTTCAAATAATATTTACTTAATAATAAAATCCATTCAAATTTGATTAAATCACAAACAGCATTTTAATTTGAAACTTTTTGGAAAACAAAGTTAGCATTCAGTTGCTATGGTAAAAACTAACCTAACCATAAATTTTCTAAATTTTTCCTAGCCCTAAAACCTAACAAATCCTTCCATTTTTATTTCTGCAAAAAAAAAACAGAAGGAGAAAAATTTTGAAAATAAAAAACGGGCGCCAGGGCAGTGGGCAGCCCAGCCCACCACCCAGCACAACGCGCGCGCAGGCCTGCTGGCCTTTCTTCCAGCTCCGTACAGCTGACGTCATCCGACGCCAGCTCGCACGCGCCCGAGCTCCACCTGCTCCTCCCGAGCCTATATCTACCCCCCTATCCCACCAAACCCTAGCCCTAGGTCTCTGTTCCCCCTGCCGCCGCCAGCCATCCTCTCCTTCCTTCTTCCTCGCCAATTTCTGCCGGAGTTGTTGGGGGTGGAGGAACCGTGGAGGGGCTCGCCGTCGACAGGTCGCCATGGATCTTCTCCGTCCACGCTAAGGTCACCTACGCCACCGCCTGAACCTCTGCTTCCTCTACGGCAACAGCAGCAGGGCCCAGGGGACCGTGATCGACGACGACGAGCTCGACGCTGCCGCTGCTGTTCTGAACTTCCTCGCCGCGCCGTCGCCACCGTCTGCTTCCAGTCTCCCTCTCGCCTCCGACAAACTCCCGGTGAGCTACCGCCGCGATCCCGCCCTCTGAAACGATCGATCGCTTTCTGTACGGGCGCATCCACTTCTGAATCGTCGGTGGCATCCACCACCGTGCCGCCATGGTTACCGTTGAGCTCGTTTCTGTGTGTTCACGAGCACTCCAAGGACACGAACATGTTCCCCTAGCTGCTGCACGCACATCCACCTACTCAGCGCTGCCAGATCGTGGCCTCAACGCCGGTAGCCCATCGTTCATCTCCGCCGCTGTCAGTCACCGTCGCAATACTGAAACTTTGTTTTAGTTTCGTCAGATAACGCTAACAGAAACATTCGCTCACCTCACTGGTTACAGCGCGTGCACGCGAGCGCGAGGGCCAGGGATCGAGTCCTGGCTCCGCGGGGATTTATCCCAACCTTTTTTCGCGCACGGCTGACAGGAGGCGGCCACTCGTCAGTGGCCCTCGCTGCCACGCGCGCGCACGCTGTCCACGCTGGCCCTAGGGCCCACGGGCAGTGCCCTAGGTTAGCCAGCTGCGCGGTAGAAAAGGTTTTCAACCTTTTCTGTTTTAATCAAAGTCCTTTTAAATTGCAGATTGGTCCCTAAAACTAAAACCCTAATAACTTTTATTTTACAACTCCAATTAATAAAAATAAAATATGTGCACTGCCCCAAATTCAATTATCTACCTATTGGTAACATTTGTTTTCTGTTTTGAATTTTCCAAATGCATTCAAGATTTGAATTCAAACAATTCATTTGTAATTTGCTAAAACCCATAACTAATTCATACTTAATCCAAATAATGCAAATAAAATATGTTTTCCATGCTATTTCAAACCACCTATTCAAATATAAATCTTGTTTCATGGTTTGAATAATCAAAATTGCTTAAATAATTTAAACCTTTTTTAAATCATTTAAATTTGCTAAATTCATAACTTGCTCAAATTAAATTATTTTTGAACATGTAAAATATGTTTTCAAGCTAGAAAAATATAAACTTTTCAAATATGAATTTGAATTTATGTTTGGAACAAATAAAATTCAAATAATATTCAACCTTGTTTTAAATTCATTTAAAACTTGTTTAATTTTGTTTAAGTCATAATAAATTCATCCTAACTCCTTTTTCAATATTTGAAACATGTAATCCAACTAAAATTTTGTGTTCTTTTCAAATATGAATTTTGTTATTTATTTGGAACAATTTAAATTGGTGAAAACAACAACTATTGGTGTAATCCCTTTAAGGAACCAAAATTCCAAACTTGGTAAACCCTATTTTAAATTGGTTCTATTGTTGTTATTTTGTTGTTTTCCTCATCCATGCATCATACTAATCCACTTTCACCTATTGGTTAGTTGGAAAACAATTATTCCAACCATAATTCATGGGCTTTTCATATGCAACTCAAAATTGCATATGTGTCCATTTAAATTGTGTTACCATGTCAACTAGTTTATTTTGATGCATCCATAAAATTGTCATGCATCATCCCATGATTGTGCATTATGCCATGATATTGATTGTCTATCTTTCTGCATTGTTTGGTTGCTTCTTCTCGGTTAGACGACGACGTTGAGACAGACGATACTTACGACACCCCTTCTGAGGATCTAGCCCAGTACCAGGCTACTGAGTTTGCAGGCAAGTTATCACTCACATGAACCATTGTGTTCCTTTCAACATTGGTTACCGATACTTTCCGTTGTCTATTTCTGCTAGCCATATGAATAGTTGCTTCTGTTACGAACCTATCACATGTTACCCTGAACCCTGATATTGCCTCACCTACACACCTATAACCCCTTTGCTTGGGCCCGTGTCTTACTAGCATGCTTAGGGTTGTTTTGCTCGAGTCTGTTACCCGTTACTTTCTGTTACTATATTTCTATTATATTCTGGGGCTCGATGTTAAACAACAACCTGTTAATTTGAGGTAATAATAAATTGCTGATAAGGCACCGGCAGGAGGCCCGGCGTGGTTTTGAGGCCTGCTAGTGTCGACCCTAATTAGGAAAAGGGTCTTGTCTACTGATCCATGATGCGCGCACTATCCGCATGTGGGAAGCGTGTATGGGCGCCCCCCTCAATTTGATTCGATTCGCATCTCGTCCAAATCACCACACCTAGTTCGGGCTTTCCATTTGATGCACGCATATGCAGGTACGAACCCGAGGCCAGGGTGGAACTTTTGTAGTCGGCATTTAGGGCGGCTTGGTCTTCCAGTGCTATGAGGGTCCCCTTTTCTTCGTGGGGCTCGATTATCCGCGCACGCACAGCACGTGGTGCTTTCGGCTTGATGCGAAGAAGAGTTGAATTGTGTTGAGTGCCCCGCTTGGTGGGAAAGGCCTTCCCATCTGGCGGGTTATTCTTACGTGTACGGCCAAATTGGTGCACCCCTGCAGGGATAAATCTTCTCGAGAAGCCGTGTTTTCCGCGGTTATGGTTGACTTGGTGAAAGTACTGGCTAACAAGTACTCAGAACAACTTACACCTAACTAATGATAACCTGACTAGTAATAAGCTTATTGACACAACAATTTGATCCATCATTAATCCAACTGTGTGAGTTATCCTCGGATTGCTTCTTTGGATAAGGGCGAGATCCAGGATGGGTTTGTGTGGTGGTTAATTGTAGTTGGTTACGATACGCTATCTCATCCCCTTTCTGATAGTCGGATATTGTAGTTTGTTCTGTAGTTTGTTAGTGCAGCCAGTTGCAGCATCTTTTGTATCCCCTTTCTTCCGTTGAACCCAAAGCATCTGTGCTTGGTGTTGACGGGTTACACTTTGGTGAACTGTGAGTCTTGCTTGCCAGTACGTTTATGTACTGACCCCTTTGGGGCTGTGGTTTCTGCAGACTACGCTTACGAGGATCCCCGAGACGGCTACTACGTGGAGTTTGACGAGGCTGCTGACGAGTAGGTAGCGGACCCGGGCAGGATCCGAGACATCGTGGATGGGCTCCGTTTTCTTTGCATTCCCGGCTTCTTAAGCCTATTTGGATTTGTCTGTACTCAGACCCGTTGAATGCTTCCGTTGAGATGTAATGATGTTATGTTGGGACATGTGTCCTCTGGATGATTGTATTTGCTATCTCTGCTCTAGTGAGAGCTATTTGCAACTTATTTCCATCTTTTGTGTCTTAGAGATCTGTTGTGTTATAATTTTGTTCAACGCCGTTGACGTACCATGTGTGGATGGTATGAAGTACGTCAATGGTAGTATCCTGATTTCTATGGGATGGTTTACGTAGACGGTGAACAGATAGGGGTTGGTTGTCACACATACGTGTGTTGGCCTACTCGTAAGAGATGCGGGTGCCAGTAAGCCCCGTAATCCAACTAACTACTGTTCAACGGAACTGCGAGTATCCTCTAGAAATCCGGGTGCGACAATTATCGGGAACACGGCTATGATCATGGTTTCTAACTCTGCAGAGGTTGTGCACTTTCACCCTTGGTCTTCAATTAGCCCAAACATCCTATACACCCGGAGTGCATCATGGAAAGGAGATAATTGAGACGAGATCTTTCAGAAGCAAGAATCCAACCCAACCAGCAAGACCCGTTCCACCTATAATTCTGCTACATCTTCATGTCAAGCATGGGTTGAACTCTCACAACTTAGTTGATCAAGACAGAGCCCATATGTCAAAGGCCTGCACGGGAAGCTACTAAACTTAGATGACTTGGTAATCTCTTTTTTCCTGGGTGGCAATCCACAAGTGAACACCCCTCGAGGTGACACTCAACTCTCATCAACCAAACAAACAAATCCACCCAGGTGGTTCATTGAAATTTATACTTAGAATTTTTCACAACATTGAGTAAAAAAAATTGTAGCAAGGCTAAGCATCAACTAAGTCTCCAAAATAACAAGTCTAAAGGATGGCTACACACTACTTGGGATTTTGCATAGCATAATAGTAACTTAGTAAAAATTTCCTATCATGCATGCTACTCAAAAAACACTAGTAATGCATAGTGAAAATATGGGAGATTTGATGGTGTGTCACTTGCCTTGGCAATAGGATGAACAATCACAGCAAGAATAACAGCAACAAGACTAGACTTGCTTCTCTTCACAATCTAAACAAGCAAAACAATCCACACATAAACATACAAGACAAACATAACATAAAAAAACAAAATAACAATACAAAAACATGTATGCATGTTATGCAATGATCAAATTAATGCATAAGATTCACAACTAGTAATAATTACTAACAATGATGTTCTATGATGTTAATAACATGGTTATGATGCATGGAAAAAATTTATTATCAAATTATAATCATTAGTATTGCTAGGGTTTTAATATTGGCTACATTGAAGATTAATAGGGTTTCTATTACAGAGTTGCACAAATAATTTTTCCAACGAATCTACTGGATAGAGGAAATAAAAAAAAAACCATAGCAATTGATTTCACCTAAAAAGGATTTGTGGATTAAAAGTTATGCCCAAAGTAGTGATTAATAGAGATCTACTAATAACATGTGAGTGCACGTCTCAAGATTGAAATTTGAATAGCCTAGATGATTCTACACATTGTGCTGATTTTAAAAAGTCCAAAATCATCTAAATCGGAGTTACAGAACGAAAGTTCTGAATTTTTGAAGTTTCAAATCAAATCTGTTTTATTTTGTTTTAACAGAAAAAGTGATCGATCCGGGGCAACGGCAATTGCGGCTTCTGATTGGTCCATAACGGTTCGCTGCGGATCGCGCTCTACGGCTGTCAGATCTAAAGGGGATTGAGCGGACAGGATTTAAAGTACCGCTTCGCCGCGGGATCTAATCCTAGGCGTACGATTCCGATCGAACAGACGAGAAGAAAAGGGAGGGGGTGCTCACCGGAGAGAGAGAAGATGGCGGCGGCGCGGCACGGTCGTGGATGGCATGGTCGTTTTCGGGCTCCTCCGGAGAATACGAAGACGGCGGCGGATTCCCCTCCTCGTTGCGAACCTCGTCGTCTCCTTGGCGTCCTCTCCCGTGCCTCGGAACGGCGGCAACGTGGGCTTCCCGAGACGGTTGCGACAATGCCGACGGCGGCTCCAGTAGGGTTCCGACGAGATCGAGGACAGCTGCGGATGTGGCGTCTCGAGGGGGCTCTTCTCGCGTCCTCAGTTTCGCTTCTCCTCGCTCGAATCGTCGACGGAAATTCCTCCCGAGGCGGTGGTGGATCTCGGCGAACTCCTGGCGGCGGTGGATCTCGGGTCGTGGGATGCGGGCACGGACGTCGAGGGGGAGGTATTTAAGGGGGAGGAGGCATGGTAGAGGGGGCAGAGCAAGGCGGTGGCGCGGAGATCGACTCGGGCACGGCGGCGGAGTCCCTGTCGAGCACGGACGTCGAGGCAAGGACGTCACGCGTGCGTCATGCTGACGTTGGAGGTGGGGCCATGGTGTCAGCGGGCGGAGAGAGAGAGCGGGCTGGTGGGGGTTTTCTGTGGCCTCGTGGGCTGTTCCGCGCAGCGCGCGTGCGGGGAATAGAGGAGAAAAGGGAAATGGACTGGGCCAGGCCGGGAGAGAGGGAGAGGGCTGCACTAGTTTTTCTCATTCTTTTTTTTCTGTTTTTTTTCTTTAATCAAATGATTCAAAATCAACCATAAACTTGTCAAAACTTTTCAGAAATTTTTGATAAAATATGTTTTGGAAAGCTTGTGAAAATAGAATACTTTGGTACTACTATTTCCCAAAAATAAAATACTTGCTTTAGGAAATTGATTTAAATACAAAAGATGGTTTAATGGGTAATAACACCCAGATTTTTGTGCTTAGCAAAATTTAAAACCAAAATTTTATGCAATCAAAGTGAAAGTACTCTATGATCATCATGAATGCATGATGGTTTTGAATTTTTTAAAATTTTCAAAATCCTTGGATGTTACAGCTTCGTTGGGGCAAAGTGATTTGATTGTGTTGGGTAGGTTCCACGTTGCTTCTAAATCGGTAGTTGAAAGATCGAGAGGTTAACTAGAGGGGGGTTTAATAGGTTAACTACAAATTTTAGCTTGTTTTTCGATTTAACAAGATAGTGCTCAAATATAGATTGTCTAGATTATGCAACCAGGTGAACAATCCTATATGTTGAGCAAGTAAAACTAGCACAAGGTATATATATGACTAAGCTAGTAGCAACAAGTAAACTAAGTTGAGGGATAACCAAACACAATGACACGGAGATGTATCCCGAAGTTCACTTTCCAATGAAAGATAATCTCCATTGGAGCGGTGTTGTGCCAACAAAGTGGAACACCGAGTAGCCCTCAAATGGCACGCCGTATCTCCTTCGAGTCCTTCCATCGATGTGGAGAGGCTCGAATCACTATGTTGCCGAATTTCAAGGGGTTTTCCTTAACACAATTTAATAGTGAAGGAGTAGAAGAGTTTGCAAGTTTGAGTGTAGGAGTCAGCTTTGCGGATATACCCTTGTCCATGAAGCACTTGTGACTCGAGGGACCCTTGTTGTCATTAGGGTTGGAGAAGAGAGAGCTTAAGTTAGGAGGTACGACGCCCTTAGTCATGGCCGCCATACCTACTTATTCATCATCACCATCACTCTCTTCACCACTGGACATGTACTCAACTTATTTTGCAATCAATGCCCTAGGAGGGCCTCTCTTGATGAAGTTCTTAGACTTGGGAATGAAGGTGGATTTCTTGATAAGTCTTCCACCATTTTCAATTCTACTCTTGAAGGGGAACTCGGCAACAAAGTGCTCGGTATCTCCACAATTGAAGCAAGTTCTTGCCGGCCTTCTTCATGCTTGATAATTCATTTCCCTTGTTTTTGGTGGTATTTGATATAAAATATCCCTCTTCCACCACTTGTGTTGAGCAAGGGCCAAACATTCTTCATGTGATGTCTTCATCTCTTTCTCGGAGATCTCATGAGTGGATCCACCATCATCACTTGAGTCATTCTCTTCATGGGGAGTGGCCTTGGCCTTCAAGGAAAGAGAGGGTCTCTTCATTCCGTTTACACGGGCCATGACATCATCAGAGATTTGTTTCATGACTTTTAGAGTGATGAAGAGATCCAAAACATCATTGGGGGATAGATCCAAGTAATCGTTCCTTGATTGCACATTCATCACCATGTTTTCATTGTATGGAATCGAGGTGAGTAGAAATTTTTCCTTGACCCAATCCTCCGTACAATCCTTGAATCCACAATCTCTCATGTCATTTACGAGAGCCTTGAGTCTTCTAAACATGTCTTCAATGTTCTCTCCATCACTCAAATGAAAGTGTTCAACTTGTCTTTGGATGATTGACTTCTTGGATCGTTGAAGTTTGATGTTGCCATCATACATATCAAAAAAGGCAATCCCAAGCTTTCTTTGCACTTGAGAAGGACCGGATGTGCTCAACTCCTTCCTTTTCCATTGCCTTATCCAACATGTGCATGGCATGAGCGTTGAGTTGCTCATCTATGATGTCACTTGAGCTTAAGTTCATGGGATCCTTTGGCTCATACCCCTTATCAATAATTCTCCATATTTGCATTGAAGATCTGCACATGTAAGACTTCATGGAAGCTTTCCAATAAGTAAAACAATTCCTATCTACCATAGGAGGTGGACCAAGATGATTAACATGTGGATGTTGAACATTAGGAGCATTTTTATAAGCAAAGCCAAAAGAATTTCCATTACTACCATTTCCAGGTGCCGATGTTGAGGATGCATATTAGATGCAATGGGATTTCCATGTTCGTCTAAGACAACATTCTCTCTAGATTGATTAGATGAATATGTCAATTCCTTTATTAGTCCCTCCATCTTTTTCTCGGAGCTATCAATCATAGCTTGGATTAGCTTTTGAATACCCTCCATGGTGACGGGATCATTAGCCATCCTTTCCTCCTATTTAGGCGGTAAAGCCCTTAATAAAGAGACAAGCCTCTGATACCAATTGAAAGATCGAGAGGTTAACTAGAGGGGGGTGAATAGGTTAACTACAAATTTTAGCTTCTTTTTCGATTTAACAAGATAGTGCTCAAGTATAGATTGTCTAGATTATGCAAATAGGTGAACAATCCTATATGTTGAGAAAGTACAACTAGCACAAGGTATATATATGAATAAGCTAGTAGCAACAAGTAAAGGTAAGTTGAGGGATAACCGAACACAACGACGCAGAGATGTATCCCAAAGTTCACTTCCCAATGGAAGCTAATCTCCGTTGGAGCGGTGCGGTGCCACCAAAGTGGAACACCGAGTAGCCCTCAAATGGCACACTGTATCTCCTTCAAGTCCTTCCTCCGATGTGGAGAGGCTCGAATCACTATGTTGCCGTTGAGGTTGACAACTAGAACCTTTACAAGGATGAGGGATACTCCACAAATTTGGAGGGTCCTCACCAAATCCCAGGAGCCACCAAGACACCGGGAAGCAAGATCCACGAGCACAAGCGCTTCAGGGACAATAACAAGGCTCCAAGCTCCAATGAGCTAGGAGAAACAAGGTTCTTGGATCCAAAGAACTAAGAACAACAAGATCCCTAGGGGATGAGTGGGTTGATGATGAATCGGCTTGGTGAAGTTGTAGATCTAGATCTTGTCCTCCAAATCCCAAGAGATCAATGGCTTTGGTTGGCTATTTGGGGAGAACCTTGAAGCTTGGAGGTGGTCAACAATGGAGGTGAGAGAAAGCTTATTTGACCCCTCCAAAAGGTAGGAGACAAGTCCTATTTATAGTGGGGGGGATGAAAACGGCCGGGGGGGGTTTCTTGTGCTGCCAGAAAACCTAGCCTGGAGCCCGGCCTGGCTGGCTGGGAGGCCGGCCTGCTGCCCGCGAGACCCGACCTGTCGTGCAAGGAGCTCGGCCTCTGGCCCGGCCTAGGCCGGCTACCCAGAGTGCCCGGCCTGAGCGCAGAGAGCCCGGCCTGGGCCGGCAGCTAGGCTGGCCAGCACACCGACGGGCCCGGCCTCTAGCCCGGCCTGGGCTGGCCATCAGGCCGGCTAGGCAGCACCCGACCTGCACAGGGGAGAGCCCGGCCTAGGCTGGCCACTAGGCTGGCCACCTAACAGACACGCTCGGCCAGGCCGGCCAAACAGTTTCTTTGCCTTCCTATTCCCTTTTGATTTCTTCTTTCTTTGACTCTTTTCTTCAGCAAACAAGTGTTTCGACTTGTTTTCCTTTCTCCATTTTTGTGCTCTTACAGCTTTGCATATTTGTCATTCGTTTCCTAGAACACTGAAGCACAATGGTCAAATACTTCCAAGTGTTGTAATCAAACATCAAAAACTAGGATTAGGAAACATGTCCTTTCAGTATCCCCCTTTTTGATGTTTGATGACAACATATGGATTTTAAAAAATGAATGAAGCATTTGTGAGGGAGTAAGAATATAGAGAAGCTCCCCCTATTTGTGTGCCCATAATTATAAATTGGGTTATCATATTGAGGGCACACATAACTGGGGCTATTTAGATCTCCCTACATGTTATAGTTCAAGATAATCTCTAGAGCTATATAGCTTTCCAAAATTGCTTTATGATAGAGAATAAGGCATTTTAGCTCTAGGGATTTATCTACTCAACCCATTGACATTTTATCATAATAGTAAGGTAAGATATGTATCCATAACAATTAATCATGTATGCAAGAATATGATATCAGCTCACCATACTTCTCATCATGGAATGAATATTTCTAGGATAATAGTCTTGACCATAATATGGATATTTCGAGAATGGCATAGTCTTCAATATAGAATAGATATTCCGAAAACAACATAGTCTTACGATAGTGAAATAGGAGTAACAACCATAAAACAAATAAGGAGTTCAACTAGATAGAAAAAAGAAAATGGCAAATGGATGCATGCTATGCAAATGCAAAGATCACTAAGATAACTCTCCCCCTTGGTATGAAGACACAAAAAAGGGGAAACTCATGCCTCAAAGTCCTCGTCATCTTGATCATCATTTCCCTCATCATCATCATCATCATGGTGTGGTGGAGCCTGACTCGAGCTAGCCTGAGAGGGATTTGCTTCCCAAAACGGTCCAAGGGAGGTGGCATCATTGCCAAGACATTAAGTACGCTTGTACTGCCATTTGTGTTCATCAAGTTCTTCTTCAGAACTCACATGGCCCAGTGGGAGATGCAGGTGCTCCATGATCTCACGGTGGTGACGACGGTAGGCCTTGCCCTTTTGATAAGCCTTAAAGTCCTTGTGTTTTTTATCCACAAAGAAGCATTTTATCTTTTGTAGAGCCAGTTTGATGCTAAACTTCCGCGGACCCCTGAGATCATGAGCTGGAGAAACATATGGGGAGTCATCATGGGACACCGCAACCTGAGGTGCAGCACGAGCTCGTGAGGAGCGTGGAGGGGGAACAACTGTGTCCTGGGAGGCGCTGAGAAGTGGGCGCATAGTAGGAACAATCATGGAATAGTTGTTGATGAGCTGAGCTGGAATCTTTGTGTTGATGAGGGTTTGAAGATAAGATCCATAGATGGGAACCTTCTTGTCACGAACCGTAAGATGCAGCTCGTTCCACACGTAATCCAAGACATCTAGCTTCTTGTTGTTATTTTTGGCAGTCACAATATGGTAGAGAAGATTGATCATCCACCGGCGAGCAAGCCCCTTTTCCCCAAACTTGGCATGGATGGTGTTCCGGAGAATAGTGTGAGTCACATACCAAAAATCTGAGAAAAAAATGCAACTTTGGGAATGTGTTGAGAGCCAAAACCAGTGGGATAGCAGTATTTAAGTCCATCTTTGTCCTTCATGATCCTCTGTTCATCACCATGAATCTGAACATAGGAGAAGTGACATTGAACGGGCTCCACAATACCAAACAGAGCACCAAACTCGGCCAAAATGGCATGAAACTGAGTACCTCCGCTCATCCAAGTCATGGCACGTCCACCCTCAGTGGAAAAGTGAATTGTGGCAAAGAATTCCAGAAACAGAGCGGGAGAAAACTGAACATCACAGGTCATAAGCTTGCTAATTTGATGATAGTCCATGAGTTCCATTACCTCTGGCCATATTGATCTAGTTGCATCAAGGTCAAATAAATGCTGAGGCACATGATCATTATTCAAGGTGCAGACCATAAATTTATGAACTTGATGATGCATCTTGCAATAAAAGCGAGTATCACAACAGGTACGATGAGGAAAAGCATATGGGTTGAATTTCATGCGATGATTTTCCCAGTCAACTGTGCTTAAACTCCCCCAGTTATCATGGACTGCCAATGGAAGGAATTAATTACCTTGGTCAGTCAGCGAAAGAAAGAATCTCACCAGTTCATCATCCCAATGGCTCATCCTCATTGACAGGAAGAGGTGGCCCCTATGGTTGAGTAAGAGTAGAGCCATAAGCGGCAGCAACATTCCTCTTTGACCGCTTGCGAGCATAGGTGGTAGCCGTTGGTTCCTTGCCGAGAATTAATGAACATGCAAGTGCATATGCATGATGAGTGTACATGGTCATAATGAAAACGTTGGGTTTGTTTGATAGACTATTTAGAAGTGGATTAACAAGTGATTATTAAAATGATAGTATGAGCAAGAAGATACATAACTAATCATTGGGTGCAAACACATCACTAGAGTGGGTTTTTATGTCATATGGATAAGGTAACACTAGTGGCAACCCGAAACAAGAAATCCCCTAAAAAAACATGAGACTTAGAGTGCAATAAAGCATTTGGTGAAAACCAACTATTAGAGTGATTTCCTAGGGCATGGCCATATGGTGCAAACAAGATACTAGAGTGATTTCATATGTCATAGGGATTAAGTAACACTAGTGGCAACAAACCTTAAGCAATATGTAAGCAATATGCACTAGTGGCACCACTAAACAAGAAATCCCTAAGCAATGTGTAAGCAATAGGCACTAGTGTCAATAGTAACCAAGAAATCCCTAAGAAATAGCCCTAAATATGAAATCCCCCAAAAAAAAATTAGCCACAATACATGAGATCCCTAAGCAAGATGAGACTAGAGGAGGCCAATTAGCAAAAAAAACAAAAGAAATTAGTACCCGTATTGGAAGCCATGGGAGAGTCTTCAAAAAATGAGATGGATCTCCTCAAAATCCCCACCAATGAGAATTTCGTTTGGAGGAGTAGGGGAGATAGAGGCTAGGTAGCAGATCTGAGGAGAAGGGTGGTTGGGATCGAGTCTAGAGGGAGGGGGTGGAGAGAACCTTGGGGCTGGGCACCCATGGTGGTTTTCGGGTGTGGGGGAGGGAGAAGAAGATGTGATCTAAATTGCCCCCCCCCCAACTCGTGGCTTTAAGTGGACGCAGGGCAGCCCGCCAGGCCGGTTCATAGGCCGGGCACCTAACCGAGCCGGCCGGCCTCGACCTTGGCCTAGGCCGGGCATCCAGCGAGCGCCAGGTCGGGCGCCACACGGACAGAGTCGGTCCCGACCCCGGCCTAGGCTGGGCATCCTACGGGTGCTAGGCCAGGCACCAAACCGACAACGCTGGCCCCTAGGTCGGCCTAGGCCGGGTTTTCTGGAAAAAAGATACTTCCCCCCTTTTTTGTTTTGTATTTTTTTGAATCTTTTTTGGTTTGGATTTTAAATGAATGTGTGTTATTTTTTTTGAGTGAAAAAACATACTACCAGTTTTAACCAACATGAATACACGGATTTGTTCAATTTTTAACAAGTTGTTTGACCATGTACTTAATGCAAAGTTTTGATGATGTATGAAACATGATATTGGTCGCATGGAGCAAAGCATTAATATGATGATTTCCTCACACATCCAATGGAGGAAATAATAAAACCACAAAAATAACAAAGAGGAACATTGGATGTGTTATGGAATAGAAGAGAGAATATGCATATGAGTTAAACACCAAATGTCTTATCAATATGAGAAACCAAACAAAACTCGAATCTTGGATTTGGGCGGTGGCCTTAGCCACCATGTATGAGTATGCTCGATATGACACCGCGAAGATATATCTTTGGTGCATTGTCGAAACTCATCATTGAAGCACATTATGTCATTTGGAATGACCATTATGCATGATTTGTTTATTTATGCATTATAGGAGTAGTGTCGACTCATTGATTGAGCTACACTCCCCCTATGTCTATGCGTACATCTAGTAGAGGTGTGTATGCAAGATTTTCAATCACCTAAAATTGCTTGCACATACGATATTGAGCTCACCCCTTAATTGATTGAATCTCTTCTCATCTAGAGCTTTTGTGAGGATGTCGGCAAGTTTATCTTTGTTGTTGACATAGGAAAGTGAGATATCTCCATTGGCCACATGATCTCGAATGAAATGATACCGAATCTCAATATGCTTGGTCTTGCCATGAAGTACCGGATTGTGAACAATCTTTATAGCACTCTCATTGTCACATAAAAGAGGCATTGTCTTAATATCAATTCCAAAATCCTTAAGACATTGCCTTATCCATAAGAGTTGAGAGTAACAAATAGCGGCGGAAACATACTCCACTTCCGTGGAGGAGGTGGAAATACAATTTTGCTTCTTGGAAGACCAACACACGAGTGACCTACCAAAGAATTGGCAAGCACCCGAGGTTGATTTTCTATCCACCTTGTCACCTCCCCAATCCGCATCCGAATATCCCACCAGATCAAAAGTTGTGTTTGATGGATACCAAAGGCCATGTGTAGGAGTAGGAGTGTCAAACAAATACCTAAGAATCCTTTTGATCGCAATCATATGGCTTTCCTAGGGGTTAGGTTGAAATCTTGCACACAAATCCACACTAAACATAATATCCGTTCTAGATGCACAAAGATAAAGCAAAGAGCCAATGATAGAACGATAAAGTTTAGGATCAACCGGTATACCTTCATGGTCCATAGTAATATTCACGGTTGTTGACATTGGAGAAGCTAGTGGATTGGCATTGTTCATATCAAATTTCTTGAGCATGTATTGAATATATTTTGCTTGACAAGTAAAAGTTCCTTCATAATATTGCTTGATCTCAAAACCAAGAAAGAACTTCAATTCTCCCATCATAGACATCTCAAACTCACTTGTCATTAGTTTGGAAAATTGATCTACAAAACTCACATTAGAAGATCCAAATATAATATCATCAACATATACTTGACATACGAAAAAATGTTCATCTACACTTTTGGTAAAGAGTGTGGGGTCAATTACCCCAAGTACGAAACCACGATCTACTAGGAACTCCTTTAAATGATCATACCAAGCACGTGGGGCTTGTTTGAGGCCATACAAAGCCTTACGGAGGAAGTAGAAATGGTTAGGATACTTGGGATCCTCGAACCCTGGGGGTTGTTTAATAGATACCAATTCATTTAGAGGACCATTGAGAAAAGCACTTTAAACATCCATTTGATGCAAGATGAAGTTATGGCTAGTGGAAAATGAAAGTAATATACAAATGGATTCAAGTCTAGCTACGGGAGCGAAAGTTTCACCATAGTCAAGTCCTTCAACTTGAGAGTAGCCTGGAGCAACCAATCGAGCCTTGTTGCGAATCACTTGCCCATGAGAGTCTTTCTTGTTCTTGAACACCCATTTTGTTCCAATGACATTATGATCCTTGGGTCTTTCCACTAGGGACCATACTTTGTTTCTTTCAAAATTATGGAGCTCTTCATTGATAAGGGGTGGCCCAATCTTCTCAGTGAACTCACAGATAACTTCGGAATTGATAACTAGTGCGCCACTAAGAACTCTCCGGCTGATCCCTGATGCCAATGCAAAAGATAGCAACCCAATGGATATTCTCAACTCCACACTCTTGCACAAGTAATCCACCGACTACAAGTGGTTTTGTACCGTCTTATTCCCAGTGGAACAGCAGGTATCACGTAAAGTTTGCAGATGAACTTCCAGATGAAAGGCTTACAAGCAGTTTCAATCTAGAGGTCTAGGGTTTTTGGTTTTAACGTAGTCTACCCTCTCCTATGCGCCCCAAGGGGTATATAAGAGGGGGGGTGCGGCCACAAGGCTCCCCTTGCGCAAGCACCTAACCTAATTGGACTAGGACTCCTACTAGGACACAAAAATAGATACAAACCGACCCCCACACAAGGGGTGCGGCCAAATTGGTATACAAACCAATCCTAATTGAACTAGGTCTTGTATATGGCGCATTGATGCTCCTTGTGGGCGCCCTCCTCTTGCCTTGTTCATGTATGAGTGTGGAATAACATAATTGACATTGTTTTCTACACTTGGTGCATTTGATATTGTGGAGGCACCATCCCCTTATCATGATAACAATTGTTATTTGTTGTTTTCACCATGCTAGCACTTGTTTTCCATCTCCTCTTGAAGTCCATGCTCATCCTTGTGTAGCTCCTCTCCATGATCTCCATTCATGTTTGTGTTATCAACAAACCTAAGAATACATAAATGCAAAGATTTAGGTAGTATAAAGCTCTCACAATTATCAACATTATATTCAAGTAGGAGTGAATTCACCTGTTGTTGTAATAGCTTGGTTCTTGATCTTGTCATTGGACCAATTCTAACTTCATTAGCTTTGATAGGAGGATCTTCATGTTCAACAATAGGTGAATAGCTAGGGATGTCCTCATCATCCTCCCCCTCTTGAAAAGGCATCGACCTCGATGCTAAATCATCTCCATGGTAAGGTGTCAAATCAGCCACATTAAAAGAATTACTAACACCAAACTCATCAATTGGGAGGTCAATCTTGTATGCATTATCATTGATCCTTGAAATAACTTTGTAAGGACCAGCTCCTCTAGGCATCAACTTGGACTTTCTCAATGTTGGAAATCTATCTTTTCTGAAGTGTACCCAAACCATATCTCCTGGCCGAAATATAAGTTCCTTCCTCTTCTTGTTTACTCTTTCAGCCACATGTTTTCCTTTCTTCTCAATTGCTTCTTTTGTTTTCTCATGAATCTTCTTCACAAAATCAGCCCTTTTTGATGCCTCCATATTAACTCTCTCATGTAATGGAAGTGGTAATAAATCAAGAGGAGTAATAGGCTTGAAACCATACACCACCTCAAAAGGACATAATTGAGTAGTTGAATGCACAGCTCTATTCTAAGCAAATTCCACATGGGGCAAACACTCCTCCCACTCCTTCAAATTCTTCTTGATCATACCTCTTAGCAATGTGGACAATGTTCTATTAACCACCTCGGTTTGTCCATCAGTTTGGGGGTGGCAAGTAGTAGAAAATAATAGCTTGGTGCCAAGCTTACCCCAAAGTGTCTTCCAAAAGTAACTCATGAACTTGACATCTCTATCTGAAACTATAGTCCTTGGAACTCCATGCAATCTCACAATCTCTCTAAAGAACAAATTGGCAATGTGAGAAGCATCATCACTTTTGTGGCATGGAATAAAATGAGCCATCTTTGAAAATCTATCCACAACCACAAAGATAGAATCATGTCCTCTTTTTGTTCTTGGCAATCCCAACACAAAATCCATGCTAATATCTTCCCATGGTGTACTTGGTGATGGCAATGGTGTATATAATCCATGGGGCTTCAATTTTGATTTGGATTTGTTGCAAGTAATACATCTTTGCACCAATCTATACACATCTCTTCTCATATGTGCCCAATAGAAATTTTCTGCCAACATCAACAATGTTTTCTCTCTTCCAAAGTGTCCCATCAATCCTCCACTATGAGATTCCTGGATCAAAAATAAACGCAAAGAACACTCGGGAATACACAATTTGTTAGCTCTAAACAAGTACCCATCATGTATATGAAATTTTTCCCATGCTTTATTGTTAACACATTTATTAAATGGCATGGAAAATTCATTATCTTCATCATATAAATCTCTAATACCCTCCAAACCCGAAACCTTGATTTCTAAATTTGAGAGTAACATATTTTTCCTTGACAGAGCATCAGCAACTACATTATCCAATCCCTTTTTATGTTTTATAATGTATGGAAAAGATTCAATGAATTCAACCCACTTAGCATGTCTATTATTCAAATTATTTTGGCACTTTAGAAATTTCAATGCTTCATGATCACTATGAATAATAAATTCTTTAGGCCACAAATAATGTTTCCATACTTCTAAAACTCTCACAAGTGCATATAATTCTTTATCATAAACAGAATAATTCAATTGTGCACCATTCAATTTTTCAGAAAAATAGGCAATAGGTTTCTTTTCTTGCATGAGCACACCTCCAATACCTATGCCACTAGCATCACATTCAATCTCAAATTGTTTATCAAAATTTGGAAGCATAAGCAATGGGGCCGAAATCAATTTTTGTTTCAAAGTATCAAAAGCAATGTCTTGTGAAACACCCCATTCAAAATTAACACCCTTTTTAGTTAGATCATTTAAAGGGGCAGCAATTGTACTAAAATTAGGCACAAATCTTCTATAGAAACTAGCAAGCCCATTAAAACTTCTAACTTGACTCACATTAGTGGGAATTGGCCAATTTCGAATAGCTTCAATTTTAGTTTGATCAACCTCAATTCCATGCTTAGAAACAACATAACCAAGAAATATAACCTTATCTTTGCAAAAAGTGCACTTCTCAAGATTACCATACAATTTATTAGTTCTTAGCACTTGCAAAACTTGTCTAATATGATCCATGTGGTCATGTTCATTGTGGCTATATATAAGAATATCATCAAAATAAACTACCACAAATCTACCAATAAAGTCTCTCAAAATATGGTTCATTAATCTCATGAAAGTACTAGGTGCATTAGTTAAACCAAAGGGCATTACTAACCACTCATATAAACCAAATTTTGTTTTAAAAGCAGTTTTCCATTCATCTCCCTCTTTCATTCTTATTTGATTGTATCCACTACGCAAATCAATTTTAGAGAAAAGAGTAGCACCACTTAATTCATCTAACATGTCATCTAAACGTGGTATAGGATGACGATAACGAATAGTGATGTTATTAATTGCTCTACAATCTACACACATGCGCCAAGTACCATCTTTCTTAGGAACCAAAATAACGGGAACGGCACAAGGAGAAAGACTAACCCGAATATAACCTTTGTCCAATAGTTCTTGTACTTGCTTTTGGATCTCCTTTGTTTCTTGTGGATTGGTTCTATAAGGGGCTCGGTTTGGAAGAGATGCTCCCGGGATCAAATCAATTTGATGTTCAATTCCTCTCAATGGTGGCAATCCCGAGGGCACATCTTGTGGAAAAACATCCTCAAAGTCCTGCAAAACATTAGAAACACCAAGAGGAATAGGGGTCATGTCATTAGAAACCAAAATCTCTCCCTTGTGAATAAGCACAATAGGGACTAGTATAGGATCATCCTTAAATTCTCTCAAATCCTCTTTAGTGGCTAACATGCATAATAGGTTCTCTCTCTTTTTACCACTCGAATTGGTTTTACTATCACTCCCCATGGCTTGTATTTGTGGTGTTCCCTCATCCCTCTCTCTTTCTTTTTCCACTTTCCTCTCAATTTTGGATTGGGACTCTTGTAGAATTTGTTGTGGAGTCATAGGCCTTAAAATAATAGTCTTCCCATGATGATATAGCTCATAAGTATTTGCTCTTCCTTCATGCTTCACACTTCTATCAAATTGCCAAGGTCTTCCCAATAATAAGTGGCAAACTGTCATGGGCACCACATCAAACTCAATAATATCTTTGTAAGGTCCAATTTGGAACTCCACTCTCACCATAAAAGAAACCTTCATTTGTCCAGTGCTACTCAACCATTGGATATGATAAGGAGAAGGATGTGGTATATATTTCAAGTTGAGCTTTGCACATAGATCTTTGCTAGCCAAATTTCTGCAACTTCCTCCATCAATAATGACTTTGCAAGCCATGTTAGGACCAATAATAGCTTTGGTTTGAAACAAATTGCACCTTTGATGTTCAGGGGTAGGCACCACACTCAAGGAATTTTGGGTGCAAACAATAGATGGCATAGTAGTAGCATAAGCATCCAAAGGAGAATCACTCAAATAGCCATCATCATCATCAATATCATTAGGATCAACATCATCACCTGTCTCATACTCATTGTTCTCATTGATCACCATCACTTTTGTATTTGGACAATCCCTCTTAAAGTGCCCTTTTCCTCCACATGTGTGACATTAAATATCTCTTGTTCTTGATGTAGAAGCACTTGAACCCGTGGTACTCACACTTGGTTGTGATGGTTTCTTTGCAATTGAAGAACTAGGCTCGGGTTTAGAAGAAGAAGCACCTCGAAAACTTGAAGATGGTGGTGGTGGAGGAGGTGCACTAGGCATAGAAGATGATCTCATAGGAAATCTAGCCCTTGTTCTATTAGTAATTTTTGCCTCCTCAAGGATATGTGCTTCGGCCTCCCTTGCATGGTGTAATAGCTCATGGATATTTTGATATTGGTGATGCCTCACAATGCCTTTGATTTTGTAGTTCAAACCCGAAAGGAATCTTTGCATTGTTTGCTCCAATTGTTCTCTCACACGTGCCCTTTGCATAATTAGCTCCATCTCTTGATAATAAGCATCAACACTCATAGTTCCTTGCCTCAATTGTTTCAATTGATCAAATTGTTGCCTTATGTAATTTGGTGGAACAAATCTATCTCTCATGATCCTCTTCATGGTGTTCCAAGTGACAATGGGAAATTCTCCATCTTCTTGTCTCTTCCTCAAAAGCTCATCCCACCATCTAAGAGCATAACCATCAAACTCACTTGAAGCCAATTTGATTTTTCTATCCTCATTGTACTCATGCATTCTCCATAGTTTTTCCATCTTCAACTCCCATAGCAAGTATTCTTCCACATCCATAGTATCAAAGCTAAATGATGGAATAGAAAATTTAGGCTTACTCAAACCATCTTCTCTAGGATTAGCTTGCACCACATTGTTTGGCATTCTTCTTTCTCCAAAGTTTTGGTTTCGGCCATGATATCCTCCTAGGCCTCTCTCTTCTCTATTTCGGCCATTAACTTGATTTCTTGCACCAATAGCTTCCAATCCATTATTAGCATCACTATGGACACTAGCATTGTCATCATCAACAAGAGGCAATCTTGCTTGAATCATGGTTTGAAGTCCAGCAAGGGTAGTAGTCATTTGAGCAATAGAATCATGGATTGATCTCACTTCCCCTCCATTAGTCTCGGCCAATTTGTGTGTGGCCTCCATCTTGGTCTCCATAGCTTGGAGAGCCTCATATAAGGGATCACATGCATCTTGAACAAATTGTTTGAGTCCATTATGATTGTCCACTATCTCCTTTGCCAAAACATCCCTAAGAGCCTCATACTCTCTCCAATTAACTCCCTCCTTATGGTCCTTCTTTTGCTGCACAAGATCACCACTAGAAAGATCCATTAGTAGGTTAGTGTAATAGAAACAAGTATAGGTTGTGGTGCCTCTCACAACTCACTCAAAAATCTAGCAAGACAATAGGATATCTTAACACTCCAAAGTGAATAGAGATACTTACCACAAATAGAGGCAATTAAAGTACTTTGGTGTGAAGAAGAGAATACCCAGGTTTTTAACTCTCACAAAGGCAAACAAGGTTATTTAGTGGGGCTTGGTATGGATACCTAACAATCACCAAAGTAACAATCCTATTTGCTGTCTTGTGAAGATATAAAAATACCCAAGGAAACTCACACAATATGGAGACAAATGTGGCAATGCAATATATGGATGAGTTTTGCAATGCACTAGAAAGTCACTAGCTAGGCTCTTAATTGACAGGCACAAGATTGCTCAATGAAAAACCAAGTGTCACAATGGCAAGCTCAACTAGTAAACAATAGCAATGATATGGCCTTTTTGCACTTTCTCTTTTCTCTTTTCTCTTTTCTCTTTTTTTTATACTTTTTGCTTTTTCTTTTTTTTTTTTGAATTTTTTCAATGGCCTTACACTAAGCTAGGAGCAACAATGAACCAAACACAACTGAACACAATGGTGGTGATGAAATATGAGCAGCCTGTCAGAGCACAAAATAGCTATACTTGTGGGAAAGTTCCTATTTGAATGCTGTAGAAAGGCTGTGGCTAAGGTTCACAAGGATACGGATATATTGGTCCTAGAGATGAAAAACAGGAAAATAAAAGAGAAAACAAAAGATTCTAAGGGAAATTGTGGCTTTGAAACTCTCACGGCAGCAATTGGGGCTCACGGCAGCAAAACAGCACAATTTGGTACCACGGCAGAGAAAACAGCGGTTTTGGTACCGCGGCAGAGCAAAACGGCAGAAAAACGCACTGAAATTGTACCGCGGCAGAACTTCACAGCGCGCAGGGATTCACGGCAGCAAAAACACGCAATTCTGTGCCGCGGCAGAGCAGACGCGCGCGTTACACGGATTGGTAATGGTGTTACGGTGGTTTTGCGGGGGCGCTGTGGTTACGTGAGCGCGGCAGCGTTTTGCGCAAAAATCGTACCGCGGCAGAGCGCTAGCGAGCGATTGGTGTGGGGTGCTGCGGTGGTTCGGGGGGATTTTGTAAGCGCGTTACGGTGCAATCCGAGAGTGACTAGGGCGCGGCAGCGGTGGGGTGGGGAATCCGATTGTGAGTAGGGGAAGGCAGCTGTAGGTGGGTTGCGTGGGTGGGGTGGAATCCGAGTATGAGAGGGAAGTGTTGCGGCAGGATTTTGGCAAGTTTTGTGCCGTGGTAGGAGCACTAGATGGACTTGGATTGGGGTGAATTTGGTGGATGTGCTGCGGAGATTTTTGTGGTTTTTGATAGAAACTCGACTAGGGGAACAAGAACCCTAACCCTAGCCGAAAAATAAGAGATCTAAAAACAGAAAAAGGAAACACAAAATCTAGCACGAAAACAGCAAAAGTAATGAAACTAAGGTGATTATCTAAGGCTATGGCAATATCTAAAACTATTTTTGTGGGGCAATTTTCTGGATAGGTAATAAAAACACTCAAAACTAAAGGGAAATTTGATAGCTCACCGAGGCAACCTGTAAATCTGATACCAAGATGATAAGGGGTGGCCCAATCTTCTCAGTGAACTCACAGATAACTTCGGAATTGATAACTAGTGCGCCACTAAGAACTCTCCGGCTGATCCCTGATGCCAATGCAAAAGATAGCAACCCAATGGATATTCTCAACTCCACACTCTTGCACAAGTAATCCACCGACTACAAGTGGTTCTGTACCGTCTTATTCCCAGTGGAACAGCAGGTATCACGTAAAGTTTGCAGATGAACTTCCGGATGAAAGGCTTACAAGCAGTTTCAATCTAGAGGTCTAGGGTTTTTGGTTTTAACGTAGTCTACCCTCTCCTATGCGCCCCAAGGGGTATATAAGAGGGGGGGTGCGGCCACAAGGCTCCCCTTGCGCAAGCACCTAACCTAATTGGACTAGGACTCCTACTAGGACACAAAAATAGATACAAACCGACCCCCACACAAGGGGTGCGGCCAAATTGGTATACAAACCAATCCTAATTGAACTAGGTCTTGTATATGGCGCATTGATGCTCCTTGTGGGCGCCCTCCTCTTGCCTTGTTCATGTATGAGTGTGGAATAACATAATTGACATTGTTTTCCACACTGGGTGCATTTGATCTTGTGGAGGCACCATCCCCTTGTCATGATAACAATTGTTATTTGTTGTTTTCACCATGCTAGCACTTGTTTTCCATCTCCTCTTGAAGTCCATGCTCATCCTTGTGTAGCTCCTCTCCATGATCTCCATTCATGTTTGTGTTATCAACAAACCTAAGAATACATAAATGCAAAGATTTAGGTAGTATAAAGCTCTCACAATTATCAACATTATATTCAAGTAGGAGTGAATTCACCTGTTGTTGTAATAGCTTGGTTCTTGATCTTGTCATTGGACCAATTCTAACTTCATTAGCTTTGATAGGAGGATCTTCATGTTCAACAATAGGTGAATAGCTAGGGATGTCCTCATCATTCATGCATGGATTGAACCCAATCTTCATCTTAAAGAGTATCATAAACTTTGATAGGTTCAACATGAGAGACATATGAGTGAATACCACAAAACTTGAGCACTTGTCCACGAGTGGAGACACTTCTTCCCAAGCCACCAATAATATTCTTTTGATAATGTGACTTTTGTTGCAATCTTGAGGCTTGACGAGTCATGATACGAATTAGTGCATCATCGGCATTTTCATTTGGGGGAATATCTTCATCATTTCCTTCATCAAGAACATGATCTATCCGGAGTGGAGGTCTTGGTGAAGAGTCACCAAAATCATTTCCACCATTATCATTGGGTGGATCTTGATCACTTTCTTGATGAGAGGTATCCACTTGAAGGTCTTGTTCTTGTTCTTGGTCTACCATTTGATTGGTGGTTGATGTAGAGGGCTCCACTTGCACAGAGCTAGTCCCATCCATATTTGCCACAACGTGTCCCTCAATGGGTATAAGTGGACCTATACCCATTCTTCCTATGGCTATGGAGGAAGGTTCATCACCTACATCATCACAATCAATTTGCTCCACTTGGGAGCCATTATACTCATGAAACTCCACATTCATAGATTCTTCAACACACCCGGTGGATATGTTGTAGACTCTGTAAGTGTGAGAGTTCGTGGCATAACAAAAAATTATGCCTTCAAAAGTTTTAGGATCAAATTTAGACAATCTAGTCCCTTTAATGTAAACTTGACATTTGCACCCAAAAACTCGAAGATACTTGAGGTTGGGTTTGTTACCGGTTAGGAGTTCATATAGAGTCATACCAATCATCGGACGAAGGAAGAGTCGGTTAGATAGATGACAAGCGGTGTTGATGGCTTTGGCCCAAAAGTTATATGGGGATTTGAACTCGGCCATCATTGTTCTTGGCATATCAATAAGTGTGTGATTCTTCCTCTCCGCTACACCATTTTGTTGAGGGGTGTACGCAGCAGAATATTGATGCCTTATCCCCTCTTCACTTAAGAATTCATCCATGGTGTAGTTCTTGAACTCGGACCCATTGTCACTCCTAATTGACAAGATCTTGGTGTCATATTGGCGTTGCACTTCCGTGGCTGAAGATATGAACTTTTCTTGAGTCTCACTATTACTCTTGATATAGAATACCCAAGTGTATCTTGTATAATCATCAACAATCAACAAACAATACTTTTTTCCACCAAGACTATCATATGTGGGAGACCCAAATAAGTCCATGTGAATACGCTCAAAGGGCCTTGTTGTGGAGATGATTGATGTCTTGGGATGATTATTCTCATGCATCTTTCTGGCAATACAAGAGCTACAAGGGCGATCTTTGAAAAAATTCACACTTTTTAGTCCTACCACGTTCTCACCCTTCACAAGAGTTTGTAGATTTCTAATACTGACGTGGCCCAAGCGGCGATGCCAAAGCCAACCCACGTCGGATTTAGCCATTAGACAAGTGGAGATATGTGTAGTTTCTTTCGAGAAATCCACTATATACATACCGTTTTCCACAAATCCAAAAAAGGCTACTTTAAGAGAAATGTTGTGAAGAACAAGCACGTGATGATGCCCAAATACACATGTAAAATTGCATTCGCAAAGTTGCAAGACGGAAAGAAGATTATAGCCAAGGGACTCAACAAGGAGGACTTTCTCAATGGATGAACCCATAGAAATGACCACCTTGCTATGTACCAATACCTTAAGTTGTGAACCATCACCAATAGTTACATGAGAAAATTTGAGAAGTTGGAGCTTTAGGTCATCTAACACTTCCTTGCTTCCGGTAATGTGTGCGGAACAACCACTATCAATCATCCATGATATTCCACCGGAAACACAACCCTGCAATGAATCAACTTCTTGTCTTAGGTACCCATTTTTGGATGGGTCCTTTCTTGTTAGTCACAAGGGTATTAGGAACCCAAATAGCATACTTGTAATCATCATTATATAAGGTGCCAACATATTTTGCATAAACATGACCATCAATAGATTTAATAAGCACATAAGATGGGTTATACTTTCCCTCAAATTGTTGTGAGTAGTAGTGTTCCTAGGAACAATACTCTTAGAAATTATATCAAAATCATCTTCATCATTAGCCAACTCCCCCTCCTTCACAAAAACAATAGAGTTAATGGAGGGAGTTGACTTCTTCTTGTAGGCCACCTTGGAAGTGGAACCAAAACCAAGGCCTTCCTTGCCAATAACTCTTATTTTACTACTCAAAAGATCATTAAGGTTTGTTTGCCCTTGAATGCATGTGGAAAGAACTTTGTTGAGTTGTGCCTTCAACCTATTGTTCTCCTCAATGAGACTTTCCTTGACACACAAAGTGTTAGTAGCACAAGAGTTTGCATTTACATTTTTAACCCTTTTAAGGTTTTGAGCTCATTTGAAATTGTTCGATGATCAATTTTAAGATTATCAAAATCCTTAATGAGTTCATTGTAACCTTGGTTAGTTGCATCATTTAAGTCCATGAATTCCGTTACCTTAGCAAAAGCATGCTCACAATCAAGTTTTACATTAGCTATGTCAATTGCAAAGGAATCCTCTATGATTTCTCTAAAGCAATGTGACTTATCTAGAACTTTCTCAAGCTCCTAAATTTTACTAGCATCATCACGAGAAATTTTTTCAAGTAATGTTATTCTCCCTTCATGTTCATCATTAAGGCCATGTGCCTCACTTAATTGATCCATGAGAGATACAAAGATAGGTTTAGTTTCTCCACAAAGTTTTTCAAGGGGTTTTCCTCAACACAATTTAATAGTGAAGGAGTAGAAGAGTTTGCAAGTTTGAGTGTAGGAGTCAGCTTTGCGGATATACCCTTGTCCATGAAGCACTTGTGACTCGAGGGACCCTTGTTGTCATTAGGGTTGGAGAAGAGAGAGCTTAAGTTAGGAGGTACGACGCCCTTAGTCATGGCCGCCATACCTACTTATTCATAATCACCATCACTCTCTTCACCACTTGACATGTACTCAACTTATTTTGCAATCAATGCCCTAGGAGGGCCTCTCTTGATGAAGTTCTTGGACTTGGGAATGAAGGTGGATTTCTTGATAAGTCTTCCACCATTTTCAATTCTACTCTTGAAGGGGAACTCGGCAACAAAGTGCTCGGTGTCTCCACAATTGAAGCAAGTTCTTGCCTTCTTCATGCTTGATAATTACTTTCCCTTGTTCTTGGTGGTATTTGATATAAAATATCCCTTCTTCCACCACTTGTGTTGAGAAAGGTCCAAACATTCTTCATGTGATGTCTTCATCTCTTTCTCGGAGATCTCATGAGTGGATCCACCATCATCACTTGAGTCATTCTCTTCATGGGGAGTGGCCTTGGCCTTCAAGGAAAGAGAGGGTCTCTTCATTCCGTTTACACGGGCCATGACATCATCAGAGATTTGTTTCATGACTTTTAGAGTGATGAAGAGATCCAAAACATCATTGGGGGATAGATCCAAGTAATCGTCCCTTGATTGCACATTCATCACCATGTTTTCATTGTATGGAATCAAGGTGAGTAGAAATTTTTTCTTGACCCAATCCTCCGTACAATCCTTGAATCCACAATCTCTCATGTCATTTACGAGAGCCTTGAGTCTTCTAAACATGTCTTCAATGTTCTCTCCATCACTCAAATGAAAGTGTTCAACTTGTCTTTGGATGATTGACTTCTTGGATCGTTGAAGGTTGATGTTGCCGTCATACATATCAAAAAAGGCAATCCCAAGCTTTCTTTGCACTTGAGAAGGATCGGATGTGCTCAACTCCTTCCTTTTCCATTTCCTTATCCAACATGTGCATGGCATGAGCGTTGAGTTGATCATCTATGATGTCACTTGAGCTTAAGTTCATGGGATCCTTTGGCTCATACCCCTTATCAATAATTCTCCATATTTGCATTGAAGATCTGCACATGTAAGACTTCATGGAAGCTTTCCAATAAGTAAAACAATTCCTATCTACCATAGGAGGTGGACCAAGATGATTAACATGTGGATGTTGAACATTAGGAGCATTGTTATAAGCAAAGCCAAAAGAATTTCCATTACTACCATTTCCATGTGCCGATGTTGAGGATGCATATTAGATGCAATGGGATTTCCATGTTCGTCTAAGACAACATTCTCTCTAGATTGATTAGATGAATATGTCAATTCCTTTATTAGTCCCTCCATCTTTTTCTTGGAGCTATCAATCATAGCTTGGATTAGCTTTTGAATACCCTCCATGGTGAAGGGATCATTAGCCATCCTTTCCTCCTATTTAGGCGGTAAAGCCGTTAATAAAGAGACGAGGCTCTGATACCAATTGAAAGATCGAGAGGTTAACTAGAGGGGGTGAATAGGTTAAGTACAAATTTTAGCTTCTTTTTCGATTTAACAAGATAGTGCTCAAGTATAGATTGTCTAGATTATGCAAATAGGTGAACAATCCTATATGTTGAGCAAGTACAACTAGCACAATGTATATATATGACTAAGCTAGTAGCAACAAGTAAAGGTAAGTTGAGGGATAACCGAACACAACGACGCAGAGATGTATCCCAAAGTTCACTTCCCAATGGAAGCTAATCTCAGTTGGAGCGGTGCGGTGCCACCAAAGTGGAACACCGAGTAGCCCTCAAATGGCACACTGTATCTCCTTCAAGTCCTTCCTCCGATGTGGAGAGGCTCGAATCACTATGTTGCCGTTGAGGTTGACAACTAGAGCCTTTACAAGGATGAGGGATACTCCACAAATTTGGAGGGTCCTCACCAAATCCCGGGATCCACCAAGACACCGAGAAGCAAGATCCATGAGCACAAGAGCTTCAGGGACAACAACAAGGCTCCAAGCTCCGATGAGCTAGGAGAAACAAGGTTCTTGGCTCCAAAGAACTAAGAACAACAAGATCCCTAGGGGATGAGTGGGTTGATGACGAATCGACTTGGTGAAGTTGTAGATCTAGATCTTCTCCTCCAAATCCCAAGAGATCAATGGCTTTGGTTGGGTATTTGGGGAGAACCTTGAAGCTTGGAGGTGGTCAACACTGGAGGTGAGAGAAAGCTTATTTGACCCCTCCAAAAGGTAGGAGACAAGTCCTATTTATAGTGGGGGGTGGAGAAAATGGCCGTTGGGGGGGTTTTCTTGTGCTGCGAGAAAACCTGGCCTAGAGCCCGGCTTGGCTGGCTGAGATGCCGGCCTGCTGCCCTCGAGACCCGGCCTCTGGCCCGGCCTAAGCCGGCTAGCCAGAGTGCCTGGTCTGAGCGCAGAGAGCCCAGCCTGGGCCGACAGCTAGGCTAGCCAGCACACCGACGCGCCCGGCCTGGGCTGGCCATCAGACCGACTAGGCAGCGCCCGGCCTGCACAGGGGAGAGCCCGGCCTAGGCCGGCCACCTAACAGACGCGCCCGGCCTGTGGCCCGGATAGGCTGGCCAGACATTGCCTTCCTCTTCCCTTCTGATTTCTTCTTCCTCCTTCTTCTTTCTTTGACTCTTTTCTTCAGCAAACAAGTGTTTCGACTTGTGTTCCTTTATCCATTTTTTTTTGCTCTTATAGCTTTGCATATTTGTCATTCGTTTCCTAGAATACTTAAGCACAATGGTCAAATACTTCCAAGTGTTGTAATCAAACATCAAAAAACTAGGATTAGGAAACATGTCCTTTCAGTAGTGCGCCCTGCCATCTCAGCTGCTTCAACCTTCTGAAGTTACTCCTTCCTCCTACTGGTCCATGAAACCTTGGTTTCTTACTGAGGGCAAACTTGCTGCTGCATTCTTCACAACCTTCCTCTTGTGGTTTACCAACGAGAGCAAGCAGCTTCCATCAAGATTTTCTGGCGCCGTTGCCGGGGAGGAAGAGAATTTCTGCAAGGGGACTCTCTCACTTCCAATCTCTTTACTTTATTTTTGTTTTGCTTAGTTTATTTTATTTTATCTTGTTTGCTTCTCTTTATCAAAAACACAAAAAATAGTCCTTATTCTAGTTGTAGTTTTATTCCTATTTTTAGTCTTGTTAAAATGACTACTCGTGAGAACACTAGGTTGTGTGACTTCACTAGCACCAACAACAATGATTTCATTAGCACACCTATTGCTCCACCTGCTCCTACTTCTGATTTTTATGAGATAAAGCCTGCCCTGTTAAACCTTGTTATGAGAGAGCAATTTTCTAGTGTTAGTAGTGATGATGCTGCTGCCCATCATAATAGTTTTGTTGAACTATGTGAGATGCAAACATATAAATATGTAGATGGAGATATTATTAAACTTAAATGGTTTCCTTTCTCTTTGAGAGGAAGCGCTAAAGAATGGTTGCTATCTTTGCCTAGAAATAGTATTGATTCTTGGACTAAGTGTAAAGATGCTTTCATTGGAAAATATTATCCTCCTGCTTAAGATTATATCTTTAAGAAGTAGCATTATGAATTTTGAGCAACTTGGTAATGAGCATGTTGCTAAAGCTTGGGAAAGAATGAAATCTTTAGTAAAGAATTGTCCCACTCATGGACTGACTACTTGGATGATCATCCAAACCTTTTATGCAGGTATGATTTTTTCTCCAACAAACCTTCTGGAATCAGCTGCTGGAGGAACCTTCATGTCCATTACCTTAGGGTTGGCAACAAAGCTTCTTGACGATATGATGCTAAATTATTCTGAGTGGCACACTGAGAGAGCTACAACTGGTAAGAAGGTAAATTCTGTTGAAGAAACCTCCACTTTGCATGAAAGACTTGATGATATTATGTCTATTCTTGTGAATGGCCATGCTCATATTGATCCAAATAATGTTCCTTTAGCCTCTTTGGTCGCTCAAGAAGAGCATGTTGATGTGAACTTCATTAAAAATAATAATTTCAACACCAATACTTATAGGAATAATTTTGGTACCAAAAATTATAGGCCATATCCTCCCAATAATAGTAATGCTTATGGTAATTCCTACAACAACAATAAAAGTGTACCCTCTGATCTTGAGAACATGCTTAAGAATTTTATTAGTACACAAACTGATTTTAATAAATCTGTTGAAGAAAAAATTGGCAAAATTGATGGTCTTGCTTCTAAAGTTGATAGCCTTGCTCTTGATGTTAATTTTGTGAAACTAAAGGTTATGCCTCATGATGTTAAACAAAGTAAAACTATGAATGCTATCCAAATTCGAATTGATGATAATGTTAGGATGTTAGCTGAATCGCATGCCAGATGGGAAAGAGAAGATGAAATAGCTATAAAGAGTAATATAGCTAATGTTTGCACCATTACCACCACTAGTAAAACTGAAGCTTCTCATACTAGAAATCCTTCTACTGTCAATGGTAAAGTAATTGGTGTTGGGAACACTCCCACTTCTGCTATTAAAAATACAAAACTGCCTAAAACTGCTAAAAATGTTCCTGATAAAAGTGCTGAAATTTTTAGAAATGTGGAAGACAATGATCTCATTATCTTTGATAAAAATGAGGCTGATTTTTATGATTGCAACATAACCGAAGTGATTAAGTACTTACAAAATCTTGCTAGTTGTCCTAACGCTAGTGCTATGAATATGGCTTTCACAAAACATATTACAAACGCTCTCATGCAAATTAGAGAGGATGAATTAAGATGTGAAGCCTCGTCCCTAGGAAGCTAGATGATGGCTGGAAACCAATTATTAAAATAAAAGTGAATTATTTGTATTTAAATTCTCTATGTGATCTTGGTGCTACTATCTCTCTTATGCCCAAGATACTCTATGATATTCTTGATTTACCACCATTGGAACCTTGTTATTTGGATATTCGTCTTATTGATAATGTCAGAAAGAAACATTTGGGGAGATTTGATGATGTTCTTATCATGGTTAATAATAATATTGTCCCCATTGATTTTGTTGTCTTGAATATTGAATGCAATGCTTCTTGTCCAATTTTTTGGGAAGACCTTTTCTTAGAATTGTTGGTGTTGTTATTGATATGAAAGAGGGGAATATTAAATTTGAGTTCCCACTCAAGAAAGGTATGGAAAACTTTCCTAGAAAGAGAATAAAGTTGCCTTTTGATTCTATTATTCTAACGAGTTACAATTTGGATTCTTCTTCACTCGAAACACTTGATTCCACTTTTCTGGGCCTAGCTAAAAGGCGTTAAATAAAAGCACTTCTTAGGAGATAACCCATGGTTTTATGTTTTCCTTGTTTTTCTCTGTTTTCTTTGAGTAAAGGGGTTTTACACTTCTGTAGCAACTCCTTTGTATCTTCCTTTTCATTTTTCAGTAGTGCCAAGTAAGGTTTCTGGTGAGAGTTGGAGTTGGTTTTCGGATTTCTGTGCAGGAAACAGATTTTTGCTGTCCACCGCAAAAAATCGTATAAATCATAGAAATATCAGAATGGCCTGAAATTCTTGTTCTTATTCCTCAGATAATTCCTCAATTTTTTTGTTCTTTAAGTTTTTCGATCTGATCAACGTAAGTGCCTCGAAAAAATTCATCTTTACAGATTGTTCTGGTTTTGACAGATTCTGCCATTTTTCTTGCATTTGCTCTTTTGCGATGTCAAGTGGATTTCTTTGCTTCACGAAATATCAGTGGCTGTAGCTAATGTTTAAAAGTATCAATAGCACTTGTGACATACAGAACCAATGGATTTTTGATTGTTTCACTAACCCTCTAATGAGAATTACTCTTTGAGTGTGGTGTGAAGGAAGTTTTCAAGGGTCAAGAGAAGAGGGTGATATATGTGATCAAGAAGAGTGCAAGGTCAAAGCTTGGGGATGCCCCTGTGATTCATCCAAGCATATTTTAAGAAGACTCAAGCATATAATCTTGTGGATGCCCAAGGCATCCCCTTCTTCATCAACATTCTATCAGGTCACTTCTAGTGAAATTATATTTTTATTCGGTCACATCATATGAAGTTTACTTGGAGCGTCTATTTGTTTTTCTTTTGTTTTATCTTGTTTTCTTTTGTTTTCCTTGCTGCAAAAATATAGTTGGACCCTAGTATTCCTTGTTTGAGAGAGAGAGACACGCTCTGCTTTTTCGTTTAAATACTTGCTATGCTAGTATTCTTAGTTTTTCTTCTAGTTGCTGCAAAAATTCCTTTTTAGCTCTTGTTTTCATTGCATCTCTTATTCAGAGCTGTTAGTTTTAGTAGTATTATGTGAGTAATCTCATGTTTTCTTTCTGTAGAATTCAGAGATTTTTTGTTAAAGCATGTCTTGTATGGTGCTTGTTGGGAAAAGAAATTCTTTCTTGAGGTAGAATTTGTAACAGTGCAAGTGGAAGCTTGTATAGACTGTGGCTAGACTTTTTAATATCATGCTATATGTTATTTTAATTCTAAATCCTTGTGGTTATTTAGTAGCATTATTATCCTCAAACATCTGAGAGTGTTTAATGTGCCATTGAAAGAATCATGAGTTGTTATTGTCAGATTGAAGCATAAATTTGTGGTATTCTCCTTTGAATGTTTTATTTGGTTGACTTGGCGCATGATCACACCATGTTTATGACTATGAAACTGTCACTTTTAGCCTCCATGATCATTTAGTTTTTGAACTTGTGGTACCACTTATTCTTTCATTAATGATGTTTATGTCACTATGCATGATTATGGCTCTTATGCTCACTTGATTTGTCGCTCCCAGTCTTTTGCTAGCCTCCACCTGTATTGAGTCTGAGCTCTACTTGTGCATCCAACTCCCAAAAACCAAAGTTTTCCCATTGTGTCCACCATACCTACCTATATGTGGTATTTAACCGCCACTCCAAAGTAAATTGCTCATGTGTTACCTTTAAAACTTTCAAAAATACTCCTATTTTGTGCTCCTGTTTTAGCTCATGAGGACGTAAATAGAGAATCTTTATCTCACTTGTTGATTGGACTTTCACACCCTAGACTAGTGGCTTAATCCGCTTATCCAATGATAGAAGAGCTGGCAGCGGGGTGCCCAGCCGAAATTAATAACAACAAATTATCTTCACTATTTTGCCCATGATTGATCACTCAAAGCATACTTGTGTAAACAAAATACAAAGAGGTATGACCTTCTACCCAGATGTGTCCTTCTATGGGAGCCACTCTTGTGAAGTCTACTTGGCTTGTGATGTATTGTATTTTTTGTTTACCATTTGTTGACATAAGTATACACCTCTCTTAAAATATGGACATTCCTCCACGGTATGTGATTGTTGGCAGGCACCTGAGGATTCGGTTAGCCATGGTTTGTGTAAGATGGTTGGGAGGAGTGTCAAGTTTTTTATACCTCTATTTAATAAAATAAAATCTCTAGCACATGAGTGATCCATGCTTCCCTCTGCGAAGGGCCTTTCTTTTACTTTTATGTTGAGTCTCCATATTCTAACTTTATGCACAGCTGAGAGAGCATAGTTGCTATTCTGAGTTTTATGTGTATATGTCCCAAAAACATTATTAATTTATTCATGATGTGTTATTGCTTGTTCTGTAATTATTTGTTCTAGTCTTCCTCATGAACTTTGAAGGTGTCCTGGCATTTATGTGTTTCCCCACTCTTAAGGACTAGCGAAATATCACTTTGACATGTTTTCTCTATACTTGAAACAAACCTATATCTTTTGTTGCATTGTTATTCATGATCTTTTATTTGTGTTACTTCTCATGATGCAAGGTGATTGCTATGCTTTATTATTAAAATTCTATTTATCATGCTTGTGTTTAAGTTCTATGATCTCAGCTTACTTATGCTTTTACATTATTGATGATCAAGTTTATGTTGGTAGCATGTCACCTCAGAAATTATGTGTTTTTATCGTTTACCTACTCGAGGACGAGTATGAACTAAGCTTGGGGATGTTGATACGTCATAAACGTATCCTTAATTTCTGATGTTCCATGTTGTTTTCATGTTGTTTCCCACATGTTTGATATGCACTTTATGTCATTTTTATCGATTTTCCGGACTAACCTATTGACAAGATGCCACATAGCCAGTTCCCTATTTTCTGTTGTTTTTAGTTTCAAAAAAGTTGTTCTGGAAAGATTCTCGAAATTGGAAAATTCGAAGTTCGGAGGTCCTAGAATTCTCGAAGGTTCCACGGAGTCCCGAAGAGACCCTGAGAGGGGCCACAGGGGTCCCACACCATAGGGCGGCGCGCCCCTGGCCGTGCCATGGGGTGGTGTGGGGCCCCCAGGCCTCCGCCGCTTTTTCCCTTTCGCCTATGTATACCCCCCGAGACATAAACCCTAAATATATACCACTTCATCCCGAAAAACACCCGAGGCCGCCGTCATTGTTATCCCGAGATCGGGAGGGTTCTTGAGCTCTCCCCGGCACCCTGATGGGAGGGGAATTCATCACCGGAGGGGTCTACACCACCATGCCCTCCTCCGAAGTGATGTGTGATTAGTTCATCCCTGGACTACGGGTCCATAGCAGTAGCTAGATGGTTGTTCCCTCCACTTTGTACCTCATGTTTACATCTCGTGAGCTTCCTTACATGATCGAGATCATCTTTGTGTAATGCTACATGTTGTGTTTGCTGGGATCTGATGAATGTTGAATGATATGTCTTCTGATTATCAATCTATCATGTTATCTTCATGCATATGTTATTTATGATCTTGCATGTTCTCCGTTATTAGTAGATGCTCTGGCCAAGTAGATGCTAGTAACTGTAGGAAAACGGGGTAGGCTGCACTAGCGCAAATCAAAATTGCTACCACGTCAACCAAGATCTGCTGCAAGATATAGATCACAAGATTACCACTAGACGCGATGTGCCGATCTCGGTGAAGCGGGTCGGGGCAGGGTAGTCATCCTCCGGATCCCGTCCCTCCCATGAACAGCTCCTCTTGGCGGCTCGTCCAAGTGCTACAGATGCAACATCTTCTATCGGTATCCACACGTGCAGTTTGGAAGCACCGCTCGCCGGACTGCTAGGTCCGCGCGGGCGGCAGGGGCGTGGAGAGAAGGTGGCTGCAGTGGAATGTGATGCGGAAATAGAAACCCTAAAACACACAACCTCCTCTGTTTATATAGACGTCCCCATAATGGGCTGCCACTAAAATAGCCCACTCTGGAGTCCATTTCCAGCCCATTTCGGATCCAATCCGAATTCTGCTTCTTCTGCCTTAAGTGTGCGACACTATAGCCTTAAGTGTCCCCATAGTTGGTAGTGGCTTGTAGCAAAACGTGTCAACTCCCAAACGTGCACAAAGATCACATCGGACGAACCATCACATGTTTATGCTATTCCTTTTGCCTCACGATATTTGATCATGCTCCTAGCTGATCACTCTTTCTCGATCTTGTGAATCGGAATCCCTTTCCAGGTTAACTATTAACCTTATTCAGCATGACCATGCATTTCTGAATCCGATCACTCGAGGGGCCCAGAGAAATATCTCTCTCTAGTGAAGAGAGGGGCAAATCCCATCTTGACTGACCATGCCTTGCAGCATGTTTCATGACAAACCCAAAGCTACCTTTATAACTACCCTGTCACGGTGTAGTGTTTGATAGCCCCAAAGTAGGTCGATTCACATCTCAAGACATGCGACAATCTCAGGTCTAAGGACAAAGCAAGCACAACGTGTAGAGAGAGAACTATTAGCATTTTTGTAATGTTTGAAGCTGGGTCAGTCCAACACCATGTTCATAACATGAGTTCACATTATTAGTTTGACATCACCATGTCTATGACTTGCGAAACATAGCCATTAACCAATACATGTGCTAGTCTAATGTTCAGGTGTGTCGTCACATGAACTCCGACTAGGGACATATTTAGAATAACCATGTAAGTAAAGAGTTTCACAAACAAGTCACATACTTGCCAATCAATACAAATATATTATTCAAGGCACATTATTACAAATCATGGATACATAGATATATCATCATCTTTATGATTGCCTCTCGGGCATATCTCCAACAGTCTCCCACTTGCACTAGAGTCAATCTAGAAGATATCTAATACCCATAGCTCTTGTGTGCGCCTCATGCTTAGGCTTTGGGAGAGGTTTTGATAAGGGGTGGCCCGATCTTCTCGATGAACTAACTCTCTCTTTTTGTATTTTCTGATAATTGGATAACTAGTGCTACATTGAGACCTCTCTTAGCTAATCCCCGTTGCCAATGCAACAACAATCAAGCTCCTTAGATATTCTCAACTACACACTCTTGCACAAATGATCAATGATCACAAGTGGTGCTGTATCCCTTTATTCCCAGTTGGAATAACAAGATATCACGCTGCTTTGCAATGGGTAAACTTCAAGATGAATGCTTTACAAGCAATACAATCTAGAGGCTAGGGTTTCTGGTTTTTGGTTTAAACTTGTTCTCTCCCTCCTATGCGCCCCAGGGGGGGTATATATGAGAGGTGGTGCGGCCACAAGACCCCTCCTTGCGCAAGCACTACTCCTAATAGGACTAGGACTCCTACACCTAACACAATTGGATACAAACCGACCCCACACACAAGGGGTGCGGCCAATATTGGTATAGAAACCAATTCTACTTCTATTAGGACATATATGGCGCATTGATGCTTCCTTGTGGGCGCCCTCCTCTTGCCTTGTCCATCCATGAGTGTGGAATAACAATATGGCATTGTTTCCACACTTAGTGCATTTGATCTTGTGGAGGCACCATCTCCATATCTTGATGAATAACAATTGTTCTATTGGAATAACAATTGTTATGAATTGTTTTCACCATCTTTCTTTATTGTTTTCATCAATGTGATCTTGTTTTCACCATCTTGAATGTTTGTTTTCACCATGTCCATGTGGTCTTCTATGAACTCTCCATTCATGCTTGTGAGAACATAGTTCTTAGGTCCATCCTTATCATCCTCCCTTTCTTCAAGACAAGACGTCCTCGTCTTGTTATCATCTGAAAGCGGAATAAACAAGAAAAACAAAGTGTATGCACCATATATATAGATATAATGGTACTCATTAGTTGTTAACAAAACACAATATAGTGAATATATCATATGATCACGAAATTTGTATGAAAACAACACATAATAATCATATTCTTTCATCTCATAGCAATCAAAATTGCAAATATAAGTATAGTTTGATTTAATGGAACATGTATCCAACCAATAATGTGGTGAACTAAACATATGTAATTCGGCCACTTCATCATATCTATCAATATTTATCCCAAATATCTCATTATGTAATTCGGCCACTTCATTATAAGTAACACATATGTGATGTATCATGAAAATTTTATCCAAATTATAATCACCAATCAAATAAAATTTGAAACTAGTATCATATGTGTTAGAATTATCATAACCAAATTTATCCATAGCACATTGTATATCAATTGGTTCTTTAAGCATGTCATCATAAATAATATCACTAGAAGGTATCATAGCAAGTACTTCTTTATGTGTAATAAAAACCATATTGTTAAATTTCGAA
This sequence comes from Alopecurus myosuroides, assembly GCA_028641055.1. Lineage (NCBI taxonomy): Eukaryota > Viridiplantae > Streptophyta > Magnoliopsida > Poales > Poaceae > Alopecurus > Alopecurus myosuroides. The sequence continues at coordinate 338,323,010 of CM054059.1, read as the reverse complement.
TTTATAGGTTTATATGGTTGAAAATTATCACATAATTCACTACTTGTAGTTATCAAACCGAAATCCATACCCTTATCAATACTAACCTCCTCATGTGTAGTAGGTATGATCTCCTCAATATCTTGTGAATTTGAAGGTTGTGTCTCCCTTTCTTCAAAGATAACCTTCATATCACAAGCAAGCTTTCTTGTATCCATGGCATAATCCTCCAATTTATGTGATGATTGTAATGTTTCCTTGTGCTCCCTTTCTTCAAGAGAAACCTGTACACAAGAAATAATACTAGGAAAAATATTATCATTAGTTAAAAGGCTTGTTCCACTCGGCCTAGGCTTGTCTTCCTCCATGGATTTGGTGTTTTCACTCCCCTTCTCTTTTACTTCAAACTTTTGTCTTGATTCATGCATGATTTGTTGGGGTGACATAGGCCTCAATATGATATCCTTATTGTTCCAATTCAAGTGGTAGGTGTTTGCTCTCCCATCATGTAGCACCTTTCTATCAAATTGCCATGGTCTTCCAAGTAATAGGTGGCAAACCGACATGGGAACAACATCACATTCAATTGTATCCTTGTATGGTCCAATTTGAAATTCCACTCTCACCATATGACATACCTTCATCTCCTCTTTATCAGTGATCCATTGAATATAGTATGGATTGGGGTGTGGAATATATTTCAACCTTAGCTTTGCACATAATTCTTTGCTTGCTAGATTTCTACAACTTCCTCCATCTATGATCACCTTGCAAGCCATACTAGGTCCAACAATTGCTTTGGTTTGAAATAAATTGCACCTTTGGCTCTCATCTTTGCTAGGAGCAATAGTCAATGCTTTGGTGCACACAATAGTTGGATAATTTGTAGCAAAGGCATCAATAGGACCATCATCATCATTATCATCATATGCATCCTCATCATTAGGATCAACATCATCTCCAGTCTCATACTCATCATTAGCATTAAGGAGCATAACTTTCTTGTTGGGGCAATCCTTCTTAAAGTGTCCTTTTCCTCCACATGTGTGGCATGTCATGTCCCTATTCCTTGGAGGAGGTGTAGCACCACTAGAACCCGAAGTAGAAGCAATGGGCTTCTTTGAAATTGATGAAATTGGCTCGGGTTTGGGTGTAGAAGGTCCACGGGTAGGGGGTGTAGGAGTTGCAAAATTGGATTGTTGAGAAGAAAAACTCCTCCTTGCACTCACTTGAAGCTCCTCTTGCAATCTCTTTTCGGCCTCCCTTGCTTGATGTAGTAATTCACTCATATTGTTGTAAGTAACATGCCTCACAATGCTTCTTATGTTGAATTGCAATCCACTCAAGAATCTTTGCATTGTTTGTTCAGGAGCCTCTCTAATTCGAGCCCTTTGAATAATCAACTCCATCTCCTTGTAATAGGCATCAACTGTCTTTGATCCTTGCTTCAATTGTTGCAATTTGTCATAGAGAGTTCTAATATAATTCTTGGGAACAAATCTATCTCTTAACAATTGCTTCATCTCTCTCCATGTGTTCACCTCTTCCTCTTCTTTTTCTTCTCTATCCTTTGTAATGCCATCCCACCACAAAAGAGCATAGCCATCAAAAGAAGAAGATGCAAGGTTCACCTTTCTCTCCTCGGGATACTCATGTAATCTCCACAATTTTTCAATTTTTAGCTCCCACATTAAGTACTCTTCCACATCTTCAGAGTCACAAGAAAGATTAGGCATAGAGAATTTTGGTTTTCCCAAGCCATCATTCTCTCTATTATTTTCCAAAGGCACTCTTCTTGCTATTTGTCCACGGCCATCATTATAATTCCTTCTCCCATCATCAATTGGAGCAATGGCTTGTGGTGCTTGTTGAAGTTGTTGCAATGTATTTGTAATTGTAGTCATTTGTAGTTGCATAGTCCTTATAGCTTCCTTGATCTCATTGACAGACTCTTGAGTTGCACACTCCCTTATCTTCAAATCAATGACATTCAAATCTTCTCTCAATTGATCATCACTTCTTTCAATATCTTTAGCAATTTTGTTGGACAAATGATCTCTCAATGCCTCATACTCATTCCAATGGACAGTATCCTCGGGTTTCTTCTTTGCCTGCACATCAACATCACTAGAAGAACTCATGATTAATTTGTTAGTAACAAAATAAACAATGGGTTTGTGGTGCCTCTCTCAACTCAATCAAAACCAAGCAAATAGGCTTCACTTGATGTTCCAAGAGAGAAAAAGATCAACTTACCAACAAGGAGCAATGATCAATGTGCTTTGGTGTGAGAAGAGAATAACCGAGCTATCAAGTATCACAATGCAAACAGGGCTTATGTGGGGCTTGGTATGGATACCTAACAATCACCAAAGTAATAATCCTATTTGATGTTCTTGTGAAGATATAAAAGATCCAAGGAAACTCACACAATATGGAGACAAATGTGGCAATGCAATATATGGAGGAATTTTGCAATGCACTAGAAAGTCACTAGCTAGGCTCTTATTGACAGGCACAAGATTGCTCAATGAAAAACCAAGTGTCACAATGGCAAGCTCAACTAGTAAACAATAGTAATAATATGGCCTCTTTGCACTTTCTCTTTTCTCTTTTCTCTTTTTTTTTATTTATACTTTTTGCTTTTTCTATTTTTTTTTTGAATTTTTCAATGGCCTTACACTAAGCTAGGAGCAACAATTAATCAAACACAAGTGAACACAATGATGGTGATGAAATAAGAGCAACCTGTCAGAGCACAAAATAGCTATACTTGTGGGCAAGTTCCTATAAAGATGCTGTAGAAAGGCTGTGTCTATGGTTCACAAAGTATGGAGGGGAAAGTCCTAGTGATGAAAACAGGGAATTAAAAAGAAACACAAAAGATTCTATGCGAAATTTGGACTAGAATAGCTCACGGCAGAAAATTAGACCCACGGCAGCAAAACAGATGGTTTTTGAACCACGGCAGAACTCACGGCAGAGATTTTGAAGGTTTTCGTGCCGCGGCAGAGCGCACTGGCGCGTTACACGGATTTGTAAGCGTGCTGCGGGGATTTTTGGAGTTCGGTTGTGATACGTGAGCGCGGCAGAGAAACACGCACTTTTTGTGCCGCGGCAGCACACAGCGAGGTGATTTGGTAACCGTGATGCGGGGCTCGGGGGCGGTTTTGTAAGGATGTTACGGTGCGAATCCGTGTTCGACTAGGGCACGGCAGCGGTGGGATGTGAATTCGAGTGCGAGTAGGTAATGGATATGGAAGGTGTGCTGCGGGTATGAGGGATGTATATGGAAGGTTTTGGTGCGGATTGGTGGGTGGGGGTTTGGGTACGTATATGACTAGGAAACCGAGTCCAACAAGTGGTGGGTGTGCGGATATGAATCTAGGGTGGATCGGATTGGTGGTGGGTGGTATGATGCGGATATTTTTGGTGTTTTTGCTAGGTTTTCGCCAAGAACAAACAAGAACCCTAGATCTTGGCCGACACAAAGATAACTAAAAACAGAAAAAGGGTGACACAAAATCTAACACAAAAACAGCAAAAGAAAAACAACTATGGTGATATCTAAGGCTATGGCAACAACTAGACCTAAAATTTTTGTGTGGCTTTTTCTGGATAGGAAATAAAAAACAACTATACTAGGGATAAATTTTGCTCACCGAGTAAACCTGAGAATCTGATACCAAGATGATAAGGGGTGGCCCGATCTTCTCGATGAACTAACTCTCTCTTTTTGTATTTTCTGATAATTGGATAACTAGTGCTACACTGAGACCTCTCTTAGCTAATCCCCGTTGCCAATGCAACAACAATCAAGCTCCTTAGATATTCTCAACTACACACTCTTGCACAAATGATCAATGATCACAAGTGGTGCTGTATCCCTTTATTCCCAGTTGGAATAACAAGATATCACGCTGCTTTGCAATGGGTAAACTTCAAGATGAATGCTTTACAAGCAATACAATCTAGAGGCTAGGGTTTCTGGTTTTTGGTTTAAACTTGTTCTCTCCCTCCTATGCGCCCCAGGGGGGGTATATATGAGAGGTGGTGCGGCCACAAGACCCCTCCTTGCGCAAGCACTACTCCTAATAGGACTAGGACTCCTACACCTAACACAATTGGATACAAACCGACCCCACACACAAGGGGTGCGGCCAATATTGGTATACAAACCAATTCTACTTCTATTAGGACATATATGGCGCATTGATGCTTCCTTGTGGGCGCCCTCCTCTTGCCTTGTCCATCCATGAGTGTGGAATAACAATATGGCATTGTTTCCACACTTAGTGCATTTGATCTTGTGGAGGCACCATCTCCATATCTTGATGAATAACAATTGTTCTATTGGAATAACAATTGTTATGAATTGTTTTCACCATCTTTCTTTATTGTTTTCATCAATGTGATCTTGTTTTCACCATCTTGAATGTTTGTTTTCACCATGTCCATGTGGTCTTCTATGAACTCTCCATTCATGCTTGTGAGAACATAGTTCTTAGGTCCATCCTTATCAGGTTTTGTCAAAGGATCAGCAACATTCATATCCGTATGTATTTTGCATAAGCTTACTTCTCCTTGTTCGATGAACTGTTGAATGAGATGATAACGCCGGATAAAGTGTTTCGTTTTTTGGTGACTCCTTGGCTCCTTTGCTATCGCAATGGTCCATTATTGTCACAGTAGAGATCCAATGGATTGGACGCACTAGGGACAACACCTAGATCAGATATGAACTGCTTCATCCAAACACTTTCCATGCCGGCTTCGCTGCCGCGATGTACTCGGCCTCCATTGTAGAATGAGCAACCGTGTCCTGCTTGGAACTCTTCCAGCTAAACTAGGAACATATCCTTAGTTCTTCTCAAGTACATAAGGATATTCTTTACCGCTGTCCAGTGACTCTCACCGGGATCAGCTTGGTACCTACTCGTATCACTTAGAGCATATGAGACATCTGGGCGCGTACATATCATTGCATACATGATAGACCCAATTGCCAAAGCATATGGAATCCTACTCATGCGCTCTCGCTCATCAGTTGTCGAAGGACACTAAGTCTTGCTAAGATTTATGCCGTGTGACATGGGCAAGAACCCTTTCTTTGCCTCTTCCATGCTGAATCGTTTCAGCACTTTGTCAATGTAAGTACTCTGGCTTAATCCTATTATCCTCTTTGATCTATCTCTATAGATCTTAATACCCAGAATGTATGCCTCTTCCCCTAAGTCCTTCATGGAAAAACTATTTTTCAATGAGGTCTTAACGGACTCGAGCATAGGAATGTCATTTCCAATCAGTAGTATGTCATCCACATATAAGATTAGAAATACAAGCGAGCTCCCACTTTCTTTCTTGTAAACACAAGACTCTGATTCGTTTTTGATAAAACCAAAACATTTGACTACCTCATCAAACCAAATGTTCCAACTCCGAGATGCTTGCTTCAACCGATAAATGGATTTCTGAAGCTTGCATACCTTTCCAGCATTTTTAGGATCGACAAAACCCTCGGGCTGCATCATATACACGTGCTCGGTTAGGTTTCCATTTAGGAAAGCCGTCTTGACGTCCATTTGCCATATCTCATAGTCGAAATATGCAGCAATAGCTAGAATTATCTGAATAGATTTAAGCATCACTACGGGAGAGAAGGTCTCGTCGTAGTCAACTCCTTGAACTTGCGAAAACCTTTTGCGACAAGTCGAGCTTTATGGACATGAACATTTCCATCCATATCAATCTTTATCTTATAGATCCATTTGCACTCTATGGTCTTATGACCATCAGGCAGATCAACCAAGTTCCAAACTTGATTGTCACGCATGGAATCTATTTCGGATTTCATGGAACTTTGCCATTTCTCAGAGTCTGGGTCCATCATTGCTTCCGCATAGGTCGTAGGCTCATCATTGTCTAACAATAATATTTCCCGTGTATCATTGTCTAACAATAATATCTCTCGCGAGTTACGGAGCCTTTCCGACCTTCGTGGTGGTGGTGCTTCTCTTGCCACATGTTCTTCAACTCATTCTGCCATTAAAGCATCACTCATTGAGTCCTTCCCGATAGGCTCATCTTGAACTTCATCAAGCTGCACCGTTCTTCCACTTGTCTCCTTTGTGAGAAACTCTTTCTCTAAGAAAACACCATTCCGAGCGAAAAACAATTTGCCCTCTTCTTGGTTGTAGAAGTAATACCCAAATGTTTCCTTTGGATATCCCACGAAAATGCATTTATCCGACTTGGGTGTGAGCTTATCCGACTAAAGTCGCTTGACAAACACGTCACAGCCCCAAATCTTTAGAAAAGACAAGTTGGGACTCTTCCCATTCCACATCTCATATGGCGTCTTAACTACGGATTTAGACGGTACCCTATTTAGTGTGAGTGCTGCTGTTTCTAGAGAAAAACCCCAAAATGACAATGGAAGATCTGACTGACTCATCATTGATCGAACCATGTCCAAAAATGTTCGATTACGCCGTTCAGAAACCCCGTTTCTTTGAGGCGTTCCAGGCGGCGTTAGTTGAGGAACAATTCCACAACTCTTTAGATGATCGCTAAATTCGTGACTCAAATATTCTCCTGCACGATCGGATCGTAGAGCCTTAATTTTCTTGCCATGTTGATTCTCTACTTCATTCTGGAACTCTTTGAACTTTTCAAAAGTTTCAGACTTATGCTTCATTAGGTAGACATAACTGTATCTACTAAAATCATCATTAAAAGTTATGAAGTAGTGAAAACCACATCTTGTTGTCGTGCTCATTGTTCCGCATACATCAGTATGTACGAGTTCCAGTAAGTCCTTCGTCCTCTCAGGAGAACCGTTGAAACGCAACTTGGTCATCTTTCCAAGTAAACAAGCTTCGCATGTCTCGTATGATTCAAAATCAAACAAAGTTAGAAGACCATCATTATGGAGTTTCTTCATATGCTTTTCACTTATATGACCCAACCGATAATGCCAAAAATAGGTGGGATTCAAATCATTAGGCCGTAGCCTTTTAGCACTTATGTTATAAACATGCGCATCATCATGAGCATCAGCAGGATTTATAATATGAATTCCATTCACAATGGAAGCAAAATCAACAAACATATCATTCTTGGAGATTAAACAACCATTGTCTTTACTCGCAAATGAATAAACATCTCTCATCAAACATGAAGGAGAAATAATGTTCCGGTTAAAACTAGGAACGTAATAACAATTATTCAATTCCATAATAAATCCTGAAGGGAGGTGCAGTTGGTAGACACCAACGGACAACGCAGCAACCCTTGCATTATTTCTGACGCGAAGATCAACTTCTCCTTGTCTCACACTTCTACTCCTTACTAGCCCCTGCATTGATTTGCAAATGTGAGCAACCGGTCCGGTATCAAATACCCAAGAGTCAATAATAGAGTCAGCGAGAAAAATGTCTATAACATTAATTACAAGCGTACCTGAGCTAGAAGTCTTACTTCCACTCTTCTTCACTGAAGCAAGGTACTTGCTGGAATTTCTCTTCCAGTGTCCAGTATCATGACAGTAGAAGCACTCTGTGGCAGGTTTAGGTCCGTCCTTAGGCTTAGGCTTTGGCTTGGAGATCAAATCTTTAGCCTTCCCATTCCCCTTCGACTTACCCTGCTTCTTGAAGTTAGGCCTGATCTGCACAGCCAACACTTGGCCATGCCCTGCACTCTTCTTAATGTCATTTTCTGCCGTCTTGAGCATCCCACAAAGTTCATTAAGGTCCTTCTCCTCCCCATGCATATGGAAGTTCGAAATGAAGTTCCGATAGCTATATGGAAGCGAAGCCAAAATGAAATCTGTGGACAACTTAGGGTCCAATGGAAAACCAAGTTTGTCCAAAGTCTGCACATAACCAAGCATCTTGATCACGTGCGGCCCTACTGCTCCGCCCTTAGCTAGCTTGCATTTACCAAAAGCCTTAGGGACATTGAACCTTTCAGTCCTGGCTTGAGTCTGGAACATATCCTTCAGCGCAATGATCATATCATACGCTTCCTGACCATCAAATTTCTTTTGAAGGTCGGGTTCCATGCATGCAAGCATAAGGCAGCTAACCTCAAGAGACTCATCACATGCTCTCTTAAAGGCAGTTCTAATGGCAGCAGTGTCAGTATCAAGAGGCGCATTTGGGAATGGGGTATCCAGAACACTTTTCTTTCTCTCAGCTCTGAGAACATTTCTCAGGTTTCGGATCCAATCCGAATAGTTTGTTCCACTTAACTTTTCCTTTTCAAGGACGGATCGCAACGCAAAAGGGGTGGGTTGGTTGTTACGTGCCATTGATCTACAACAGAAAAACATGCAAAATACTAAGACAAAAAAACCCATGATAGAGTAAAAGACATTAAACAATTTAACGTGGTCTACTCCCACTAAAACCAACATCCCTCTATTGGTACTTTGTGATTCAAGATCCGCAGCGAACAAGTCGACTAGTGACGTTTGCATCACTGCTAGAAGACAAGGTAGATCGGTAAGCAACACATGCTAATCATATCACATATGACTCTTGTTGTTGGGTGACATCTCCATGTCAAAACACCAACCTTTATGCCCCAAGGCGCTTAACCGTTAAGATTACCTTGATGAGTTAACCAACCCTTTATGCGCATAAGCATCAGCAGATGGCACCCTGTTGCAACAGTCGTACCACCTAACCGATACATACCCACCTAGTCAACGAAAACTGATGGCGCCCTGCTGCAACAGACCCACCATCAATCGTAGAAGACATGGGATGGTACAAGTTTTAGTTGGGGGCATGGGAACTTAACATTTGCGAGGGATCGTTCTACTTCTACGAATCTAACATGCATAGGAGTAAAACAAAAGGAATAGCAATCACATAGTTGTGACACAGTATGGCCCGTTTCACATGGTGATCTCCATCTCCATGGAACCTGTCCACCATGATGATCTCCATCTCCATGGTCCATATGCACCATCCCTCCGGGTGATGAGTCCTCCAAGAAAATTCTACAAGCTATTACTACTAACAGCTAGAAAAGAAGATTACATGGATAGAGGGAATCATCACAAGTCGGCACGCAGGCCGTTAAGACAATAAGTGACAACACAATATGGCTCCAGCCGTGTTGACATACTCACGACACGCAGGTCATGAAAATATTACACACATGCATCACATACACGTAGGGCCATACCGGTCACAAAATCTGCAAAACGAGTTAGACGTTCTAACGCCAAAACTTGCAGGGCCTAAAACTTTGTCTTACAAATGAACTAGCAGACGCCAAAATCGGTCTCCGCCGACCTTTGGTCGGCGGCCCATTAGTAGACCCCGCGCATCTCATGCACATCGTATATGATCTAGACTCCAATTCGACCAATCATATTGATCTTCGTGTGCTGCAATTGGATTTACATGTCACAGTCTACCCCGATGGCGGAAACCGACTGGTAGGGGTATGTTGTTCCATGACCTCTCGCATCACGATCACGGAATCCAAATCACAGATCGAAACATGTACTCCATACAATCGATCACATCGATCATACCCCATCTACATATCACATATGCAAATGATCCGAATATATAACTACGCAGCAGTGGCTCTGATACCACTGTAGGAAAACAGGGTAGGCTACACTAGCGCAAATCAAAATTTCTACCGCGTCAACCAAGATTTGCTGCAAGATATAGATCACGAAATTACCACTATACGCGTTGTGCCGATCTCGGTGAAGCGGGTCGGGGCAGGGTAGTCGTACGAATCCTCCGGATCCGGTCGCTCCCATGAATAGCTCCTCTTGGCGGCTCGTCCAAGTGCTACAGATGCGGCACCTCTATCGGTATCCACACGTGCGGCGTGGAAGCACCGCTCGCCAGACTGCTAGGTCCGCGCGGGCGGCAGGGGCATGGAGAGACGGTGGCTGTGGTGGAATGTGGTGCGGATTTAGCAACCCTAAAACACACAGCCTCCTATCCTTTATATAGACGTCCCCATAATGGGCTGCCACTAAAACATCCCACTCTAGAGTCCATTTCCAGCCCATTTCCGATCCAATCCGAATTCTACTTCTTCTGCCTTAAGTGTGCGACCCTATAGGTTCACGCACGTTTAGACATGACACGAGTACGCCTACTCGGCCAATAGTTGGTAGTGGCTTGTAGCAAAACGTGCCAACTCCCAAACGTGCACAAAGATCACATCGGACGAACCATTACATGTTTATGCTATTCCTTTTGCCTCACGATATTTGATCATGCTCCTAACTGATCACTCTTTCTTGATCTTGTGAATCAGAATCCCTTTCTAGGTTAACTATTAACCTTATTTAGCATGGCCATGCATTTCTGGATCCGATCACTCGAGGGGCCCAGAGAAATATCTCTCTCTAATGAAGAGAGGGGCAAATCCCATCTTGACTGACCATGCCTTGCAGCATGTTTCATGACAAACCCGAAAGCTACCTTTATAACTACCCTGTCACGGTGTAGCATTTGATAGCCCCAAAGTAGGTCGATTCACATCTCAAGAACATGCGACAATCTCAGGTCTAAGGACAAAGCAAGCACAACGTGTAGAGAGAGAACTATTAGCATTGTTGTAATGTCTCAAGCTGGGTCAGTCCAACATCATGTTCATAACATGAGTTCACATTATTAGTTTGACATCACCATGTCTATGACTTGCCAAACATAGCCATCAACCAATACATGTGCTAGTCTAATGTTCAGGTGTGTCCCACATGAACTCCGACTAGGGACATATTTAGAATAACCATGTAAGTAAAGAGTTTCACAAACAAGTCACATACTTGCCAATCAATACAAAGATATTATTCAAGGCACATTATTACAAATCATGGATACATAGATATATCATCATCTCTATGATTGCCTCTCGGGCATATCTCCAACAGTAACTCCAAGAGGGAGTATTTATGCTCGATAGTGGGTTCATGACTCCTTTGCATCTGTACTCGAGTGACACAAACGTGAACGATGGAGGATGTGTTGTGACCATTAGGGAGAAAACAACGGTGTTTACCTAGTTTACATTGTTTACATTACACACTTTGCTTACTGCGATAATCTGTTGCTAGCAACTTAATACCCAACGTTTGTTCGGATGATATTCGGAGGGTGGATTATTAGACATAGATGCAGTTGGATGACGGTCTATGTATTTTGTTGTAATGCCCGCATGAATCACATAGTTAACTTTATGTCTTGCATATGCACTACGGTGCAGCCATCATTTCTGTCAATTGCCTAGCTGTAATTTCTTCACCACACATGTTATTTATCTTTCAAGGAGAGACACCACTAGTGAACTGTGGACCCCGGTCCTTTTTCCTCATACTGATAGAACACCTACTGCTGTCATACTGCTTTCATACTGTTGCTACTTCTTTCATATTGTTTTCCTACTGTTTTCCACACCATGAGTTTAACCTCTTCGTGTTGAGCAAAACCGGTGAGATCTACAACCTCACTGCTTCGTTGGGGAAAAGTGATTTGATTGTGTTGTGTAGGTTCCATGTTGCTTCTGATCCGGTAGTGCGCCCTGCCATCGCAGCTGCTTCAACCTTCTGAAGTTACTCCTTCCTCCCACTGGTCGATTCTACCTTGGTTTCTTACTTAGGGAAAACTTGTTGTGTACTCTTCACAACCTTCCTATTGGGGTTCACCAATGAGAGCAAGCAGCTTCCATCACCGCCTACAGAACAATCGATCTAACCAAACTCACCTTATCGGAAACCGCTTCACACCCGTGGCCGGTCCACCACGCCAATAGAACCTCAAGGGTTAGTTGAGGAAGATTGGAAAGTCCCTAACTGAATCCCAAGGGGAAAGGATAGGAAACCCGATGAATCTTGATACGATCCTAGATACACATCATAGGAGTAGCCTTGATACGGTTCTAGGTACAAACCATAGGAGTAGCGTCACAAGAGGGATACAAGAAGAAAGCTCAAATGTCTAAATTCATCTCTGACCCTAGATCTAGTCCAAGGGGCTCCTTATATATCCAAGGGGGTAGGTGAGGGGTGAAAAGGAGGTTTTTCCACTTTCCCACGCAGGGGAGCCGGCCTGGCCGGGCTGAGGCCGGTTTGGAAGCCGGGGCCTTCTGTTGGGTTGCCGGCCTGGCTCGTAGGGAAACCGTCCTAGGCCGGGCTAGAGGTCGGGCCGCTCTATGTGGTCGCTGGCCAGGGACGCAGGGGAGCTGGCCTAGGCCGGCCTGGAGGCCGGGTTTCCTGGATAAATCTCCTTTTCCCTTCTCTTCTTCGTTGTCGGGTCCATCTTATTGGCCATCCTTGCTAGCATATTGGGCATGCTCTTGAGCTTCTTGGGCATCATCTTGAGGCTCCATTGTAGGATTAGACCTGAGCACACATAGGGTATTTCCATGAGGTAGTGCACCATTCACCATGACACCGAAGGCATATAGAGAGAGGAGTGAGTTCACCTTGTCTTGTATCAATGTAGGGCTTGGTGGAATGGGGCGTGCTGCCTCACTTTGCCTGAGGATGCCTCGGTGGGGTGCATGGTGTATTAGTGGTCGACTATTTGGCATTTCGTGTGGTATTGTGTGATTGTGTGGTGTAGCCTTTTAGAACTTGATGCTTGATTTATACCTTGCTATTCGCATTTGGAATGTGCGTGGGTTGAACTCCGGGGCACATAGAGCGGCAATTTTCCAGCTGGTTTCCTCCTTGGGGGCCAAACTGGTCTGTCTCTAGGAGAGAAATATGGCACTCATCGACGGCCAGATCGTGCGGGAGCCTTTGAGGCCAGACTTCGGTGGCTTATTTTTCCTACAAGCGATGGGCACCCATAGGGGCATCCTACTTGCGTGGAAATCTGCTTACTTGGTGGCCTCCAACCCACACATAATGAGAACGCCCTCACGGCAAGCATCTCCATTGGTGGGTAGCCGGGTTGGTGGTTCATGGGAGTTTACATCCCCTAGGGCGTGGAGGACAAGCGGAGCTTTCTACAAGACCTTAGAGACATTCATGGCCTACATACGGGCCCGTGGATGGTCGCTAGAGATTTCAATCTCATTCTTGACCCAGAAGACCAAAACCAAGGGGTCCTTCACTGAGCCATCATGGGCAGATTTCAACGTACCTTATCGGCTCTTGAGCTCAAGGAGGTATACTTGAACTACCGCCACTTCACGTGGTCAAATGAGAAACAAAAACCCGCGCTGGAGAGGTCGGATGGGGTCTTCACGACCTTGGACTGGGAGGAGCTTTTCATGGATGCTTTCCTCTATGCAGGCTCGTCGGGCCCATCCGACCACTGTCAGCTAATTTTATGCCTCGCCCTAGATTTGCAGATGGGCGTAGATTCCATTTTCCAACATTCTGGAATAGAGTGGAGGGTTTTCAGGACGTGGTGAGGGAAGGTTGGCTATCTACGCCACGAGAAGTAAACCCTTTCAAGAACCTAGACCTCAAACTTTGGGCAATGGCTAAAGCACTGGAAAGCTGGAGCGAGAAGTTCATGGGGAACATCTAGCTGCAAATCCTCATGGAAAATGAGGTAATATTATGCCTCGATGAAGCCATGGACCACCACCAGCTGATGGAGGAAGAGAGGGGCCTTCGTCGCTTCCTCAAGGGGAAGCCTTTGGGGCTTCCCTCGTTGGAAATAATTATGGATAGGTAGAGGGCCAGGATCCTATGGACTAAGAAAGGCAATGGATGCACAAAGTTCTTTCGTCTACATGCTTGCCAGAGACGCAAAATTAAGTTCATTGGTCACCTCCCGGTGGATGGGGTCAGACGCATAAGCACGACGGGAAGGACGGTTTGGTTGACGAATTTTTTGATGGACCCCTAGGCGTGGAGGCCACCTACCCTTTCTCGCTAGCTCTCGATCAGTTGGGATTGCCGACCGTGGAACTCGGTCACCTCGAGTGCGACTATGCAGAAGCAGAGGTCTAGGAGGCTATCTAGAGCATGCCTTTGGATAAATTCCCTGGACCCAATGGCTTCACCAATAGGTTCTTCGTGGCTTGATGGGGGAACATCAAGGCAGATGTAATGGCGGATTTTAGCTCCCTATGCACCGAGATGCCTATGTCTTTGGTGTGATGAACCAACCCCTCGTCACTCAGCTACCAAAGAAGGAGGGGGCCAAGGAAATAAAAGATTTCAGGCCCATCAGCTTAGTCCATAGCATGGCCAAACTAGTGGCTAAGGTGATTTTAGGCAAGGTGACCACCATCTTGCCGCAGTTGGTGGAAAAACATCAGAGTGCATTCATGTGTGGACGGTGCCTTCATGAAAACTTCATGATGGTGCAAGGAACTGCTCGCCGACTCCACGGCTTGGCCACCGCTGTTGTGCTATTAAAGCTCGACAGAACCAAGTCTTTCAACACTGTTAGTTAGGCATTATTTCTGGAGGTGTTGTAGAGGCTCGGTTTTGGAGACCATCTGATCGCGACTATTTGTGCCTTATTATCCATGACTTCCATGAGGATTGTCCTAAACGGTCGGTCGGGCTCCAAGATCTTCAATGGGCATGAATTGAGATAGGGAGACCCTCTGTCACCCCAACTCTTTATTATGGTCATGGAGGTGCTTCACCTGCTGATTGAGAGGGCTACGGCCTATGGACTTTTGGGACGCTTTGCTAGAACAGGGCTACACCATTGCACGTCAATCTACGCAAATGATGTCGTCGCTTTGTTTCGTCCCACTGCCCGAGACCCGATATTATTTCCCATGCTGGTTGAAGAGAGTTAAAGGTAACATTATTAGAATCCATAGGAACTTGTTTAGCAAGCAAATAAGTAAGCATATCAATCTTATCACTCAAATAAAAGACCTCAAAAGAATTTACCCTTTTACCTGTTGGAGCCCTTTTTGTGTGCCATTGGGGATAGTTTGATATAAAATCGTACAACAACTTATTTTATGCACCTAATATGAGATTCATAAAGGTTCCTCCCGTAGCTTAATCCAATAAATTCCTCGAAGAGAAGTTTAATCATGCATAAAAGATTTGGACAACCATCCACGTAGTTAATCCGTGTGTGCGACAACTCTTTACCATAGTTTTAGTAATTTCCCAAGCTTGAGAAACATGTTCATTATCATCATGTGCAAAGTTCATAATGTTACTCCTCAATTGTATAATTTTTGCTGGTGGATAATACTTCTCAATGAAATCATCTTTGCATTTAGTCCAAGAATCAATACTATTTTTAGGCAAAGACAATAACCATTATTTACCTCTTCCTCTTAACGAGAAAGGAATGTCACCATCTAACTCTTTATATTTTTTCATATCACATAACTCAACAAAGTTATTTAAATGAGAGGCATCATCTTCTCCAATACCAGAATTTTTTCTTTAATGACAATATTCAACAAAGAAGGTTTCATTTCATAGAATTCTGCTGTAGTAGCAGGTGAAGAAATTGGTGTGCATAACAAATCATTATTATTGGTACTATTAAAGTCATAAATCTTAGTGGTATCATTGGTACCCATGGTTGCAAAATAAAACAAGACAAACTAATAAAGCAAGTAAAAGACTAGAAACTATAAAACTATTTTTTTAATTTTTATATAAGAAAAACAAAGCTAAATAACAGTAAACTAAGAAAGAACAAAACAAAAGAGAGAAAGTAGAAATGTGTAACTCCCCTACCTGACAGCTTGAAGTCCCCGACAACGGTGCTAGAAATATAGTTGTCGACGAGGGACTTCTTGCTTATGATGACCTTGAAATCTCCGGTAACGGCGCCAGAAATATAGCTTGATGGCATGAAATCACACATCCGTTGGGAGACCCCAGAAGGAAGGTATGATGTAGTCCAGCAGAAAATTTTCCCCAGTTAAGGAACGAGGGTGATCAATCGAGTAGAATTTTGAAGTCTCTCAGTAGGTTGCTTGTTATCTGCCGCTTCAACAAGCGTGGACCTGCACACAAACACAAACTGTCTTTTGCTCCCAACTTTCCGAGAAGGTTTTCAATCATCTCGTCTTGCTAAAAACTAGAGAATTAATTTTATCGAATTGTTGGAGATGATTAAATGAAAACAGAACAATGAGCAAGTGATGATGAAAATTAAGTAAACAAGGTTGTAATAAATAAGGAACATATGAGTGGGGGCCATAGTTTCACTAGTGGTGTCTCTCCTAAGAACAATAAACATGCTGGGTAAACAAATTATAGCTGGGCAATTGACGAATCATGAACGTATAAAAATACTAGTATGACAATATATAGTTCAAGGGTTCTAACATTGTAGGCATTACATCAAGATAAATGTGCCGCCATCCGACAACATCTATTACTAAATGTCCACCTTGAGACAACAATCCAGCAAATCTCGCTGGAATTAAGTTGCATCAACGAAATGATTGCTTGTGTGCAACAGAGAAATGCATTAAGAACAATAAGTAATTTAAGCAATGATTCCCATCCGTAGAAAAGAACACTGCTGATTTCTCCCTAGTGACAACGGCATGTCCCCATCCCACACGTTTCTATCACTTGGGCGCGGGTTAAACGAGGCATGAACACACTATCTAGCATATAAACCCTCTCTTGGAGGTGCATACAATAAGTTGGCCAAGGAAACCATACACACTGGAGAGCATTGAAATACAAGATTAAAACTCTCTAAAGATATAAGTGAAACATCTCAATATGACATGAAAAAAATAATCATAATCTCATGGTTTATTGGATCCCAGCAAACACAACATGTAGCAATTACATAACGGTGATCTTGATCATGTAGGGAAACTCACAAGATCTAAACATGGTGGCACAAAGTGGAGAGAACACCATCTAGCTACTGCTATGAACCCGTAGTCCCGGGATGAACTACTCACACATCTGCCCAGAGGCAATCATGGCGATGTAGAGGCCTCCGATGACGATCCCCCTCTCTGGCAGGGTGTCAGAGAAGGACTCCAGTCAGGCTTACGGTAAGCCGGATACAGTTCGAGTCAAACTTGACACTAATCAGTTGGCCTTGGCTTCTAGCAAAGTGTGTCGTCTCCGTGATACCAATACGAAAAAGCCTCTCCCAATGCGACATCTGGCTTTGGTCCTTATTAAATCCCTTTGCCTAGCGACATGGTAGACAAGCCGCAAGCGAGTTCTCACAATGCTTCAGCGGCATATCTCTTTATTCTCATCCCTGATATTGTGACTCAACTTTTAATAACGCTTTAGCCAATCCGACTTCAACATCACATGTTTCGAGTCGCGCATGGCCATGCTTTGTGAGTCGAACCACATGAGAAGCCCCATAGAATATCTCTCCAATAAGGAGTGGCAAATCCTGTCTTACTGATCCATCTCACGCAGCTTGGTTCAGAGACGACTCGAATACCACCTTTATGACTACCAGTTATGGATAGCGTTTGACGAACAAAGTCTTCTAATTCGCAACTCGGATAATGCGACCACCTCAGGTGCAAGGACTACATTGTGCGAGTCGGATCAAATGATGATATACTCATGCTGACTCACCTTTGGGTCAGTCCAGCCGCCTTAACTCCTTAGCACAACTAAGTCAGATTAGCATCTCCATCCTCTATGACATGTAGAACTTAGTCATCTCAAAGTTTACACATTAGTCTAGATAGTGTGAGTCCATCCACAATCATTTTGACTAAGGACTAGCATGTATGAACTAGTTAGTACAATGGTTCTACATTTGAGTCACATACTCAAACACAAGTACATATTTCATTACATAGACTTACATATTAACACATTAAGTCGGATATTGCCTCTAGGGCACCACTCCAACAAAGAACACCATTTTATCCATCCTCCTTGGCTCTTACAGTGAAGGTTGGAGTCATTTCTACGACAATATTAGAAATAAGCGGATATATATGTCACCCTGTCAAAGACCCTTCATCGTTTGGAAAAATGAATAGTGTCCTTGTTGACATTGATTCTCACACTCGGCCCTGCATGAACTGGGCAATACATTCACACCTAATGGTTAAAATCATTCCACGTGCAAAATCTACTGCATGAAAGGCCACTCGACATTATCATGGGGTTTTAAGAAATCAATGTTGAGGCAAATGTAGGATCATATTTTTGAATTTGCAAAGCAAGGCATGATATATAGTTTAGATTGAACATAGTTAACTCTACCTCTTGGAGCTAAGCAAGCAAAGCATCTGGTATTTTATTAATAACATCCTACCTATGGTAAAACTTCGTATAAAAATAACTAGGACGCTTCTGTTTAAACTATATTTCACTTTTACTATCCAGATTTTTTTTCCAAAAAAATCACTCTTGGCCCTACCACCATGGCACTCACGTAAGGAGTGACAAGTGACGCATGGGAAAACAGATATGTGGGGAGAACTCCTTCGTATTGCACCACTTGCCTCATAGTGGGCACTCAAAAGTGACCACCCTAAGAGCACGTCCTTTTTTTAGCCAGTCGGTTTGTTCCAACTTGCAAATACATTGGTGTCATAGGCCTACGAAGCGGGATTCCAACAAAAATAGAAGTCTTTTGAATCTTGACGAAGCTTACAGTTGGATTCGGCAATGGATGCATATGGCTCTAAATTTTTTGCACAAATTTTGTTCAACATCTACTACTAAATCAAAACTAAATTACCAAGATCATTGCTTGATGGATTTTTCCAAAACTATGGATATTCACATTCTAATATAAAGAACAATCCAATCAAGAATCTAAGTAAACATCTAGACCCATTATCACCCACCACTAGTAGGAGATAGCTTATTAGTGATGAACATATTTTTGCTACCGCTGGCGAAGTGTTGTTCGTCAGCGGTAGCTCGCCAGTGGTAGCGGGTTGCCCTGGCGAACAAAACTTTGCCAGCAGTAGTAAGGGATGTTGCTGGCTAACAGGGTCATGTTCGTCAGCGCTAAGTTTGGTTCGCCAGCGATAAGTTTACCAGTGATGTATAGGAAGTTATTCTTTTGGTATTTTCGTATAAACATCGGTATTTTCGTATTTCAGCCGTATATACAGGTGCAAATATAGTGTTCGATACATACGATTTCCAGAAGTCACACATAGAAAATCACTCCAAATTTTTTATTCATATATATATGTATCACATATGCATTACAAATCGAGATCATACACGAGAGTGATCACTGTACCAAAATAAGTTTCATACATATACATGCATGCATAAATACACATCTATCTCGATAACATGATTAGGTCGCAAGTTTTCGAACCAAAAATAGTCATCTAAGTTTAACGATCATATGCATATAAAGATAGAATCGCAAAATGTCTACGATTAGGAAGAAAGGTAATGGTCTTCCTAGTTAGCTTCCGTGCGCCTCCGCTTTGCGATCTTTTACTCGGTAGCCCTTGCCATCTCCACTTCTTCATCTCTATAGAGTGAGATAAAGTATTAGGCAAAGAAAAGCAAAAGTTCTTAGGAGCACAATTCATATCGAATAGAGTACACAGCGTCGATCACTTCCTAGTCGCCATCTTCTTCTTTGGCATCGGCGGGAACGGCAGAGCACCCTCTAACGACTTGAATTGTCTCTCGTCACCCTGGTGTAGTACACGTTCTAGCAGCTCATCGTTAGGTGGTGGGCCCCGTGAGCTGTAGAAGTACACCCCGTCTACACATAGGACATCCTTGTAGATGATTCTCGCGATCCTGTGCTTGATGCGACCGAAGCTTTGTCTGATTTCAGCATCAGACCAATCTGCGATGTCGTGACACGATCTGTCCATAGCAGCCGGAAATTGTAGATTTTGTTGTTCCTCCATGACCTCCAGCATGTGTTGGACGAGGTACCACGACTCCATATTACTGCCTGGCACCTGCTTGAGGCAGTGGAACTCTGTCCTGTGTCTTAATACATATTTTCCATGAAATTGGTGTGGTCTGTCAACCCAGCCTTCATTCGTGACGTAGCCGTTCATAGCACCATCGAGAACAGCCTTGATGAGGTATTAGTTTTTCTCCTTCTGTTTACTCCTAGAGTTGATATAGAGGGCGAACGAGTCCTTCGGGAATAGCATGATGAGAGTGTCATATTTGTTTCTGCGCAAAACAGTTCTTAGAGTCCATATATAATCCTCAAATTATAAACACTATTAATTGTACATGCGCCAACTTAGCGATGGGAAAACGACGAAATCGTGTTATGGGGGCTAGCGAATGACTTACTCGAGAAAGTAAGGCAGGAGAACGATCCTCTTAGACATATGATTCGTCAGCAAGATCTCTTCGATGTACCGTGTCACTTTTGCCTTACCCTTAAGGTTGTTCAATTACATGTCTTGCATGTAGTAGGGCTCCATTATCGCGAGGCTCGTGGTATTCTCTAGGGATATCTGTTGCGCGAAACTGAGCGCAACCAGGCGAATGATTGATGAGTGGAGCAATTGCATGTGTAACATCCGAAAGATGTCATCAAATCTCATGATGATCATGTCTGCGGTGCCTCTAGTGATAAATCCCGACGTAGGTGGTACCTTTGCAAGAAAAACCGGGAGTGTTGGATTTTCTCTTTGATAAGCCTCTCCTCCAAAAATATAATACCATCATGGACGCTATGCATATCCTCGGTCAACAAGGTGACCTACCTTGGCGGAAGGATCTGTTTAGCCAACTCATGGATATGATGCCAGTCATGGATGGGTATCATGTCCAATACTTGGTGTGCGGGCTTCGACTTAGTCCCCTCCACCGGCTAGCTCATGGAGGCAAAGTCATAACTCTTGTTATTTATTTTCCGCACCGTCTTCTTAGGCTCCTTGTGAAATACATTTTTTACCGCCTCCTTGAGGGCGTCCTGGCTGAGGCCAACTTGATCGGGGGAAGCAACTTCGGTTCTTCAGAACAGAAAAGACGCTCTCTGCATTGATATTTATCCGCTTCCTCAGAATAACAAGAGCTGAACTACCGGTATGAGGAGTGGCTTCGACATGTCTAAGCAAGGGGATGAGTCGGCATCTTGTAAGAGTGGCAAAAAGAGATGCATTATTCGTGCTGGTGAGAGAAGTTCATCAAGATCATCATGGCCGCTATCGTAAGGATCGACGAGGTAGTCATCAGGGTCCTCAGCATCATCGTCGTCCTGTCGCACCGACTTTGCAGGTGAGAAATCCCTTTGTTTGCTTGGGTGCATCGACCCCTCGACCGGTTTTGGGGTGGTGGCAGGAGTAGTGTCCAAACGAATTAGTGCTTTTGGACATGTCAATGGCCAAACCAAGAATTGCTCTAGGTTTACCTCGTTGTCGGCATTGGGGGATTGGCTCGAAGGATCCAAAGCACCGCAACCCGGGAGAACCCGACTCAACGTCACCTTTAACAAGTCGTCGGGCATACACACGCCGTGGGACACGTGGTTGAGAGGTGTGATGATCTTTCCTTTAGCCAGGTCCTTTAACTCGCCATTCACATGGAACAATATGCATCCCGTCTCGTCGGCCTATGTGAAACGTCGCGAGGTCGTTAGTGATTCAGGCTGCTAAGAACGAAGTAAAAATATATAATTAAGTTGTCGAGGCTGAACTACCTCGAGGGCATTGAGCTCGGCTAATGGCGATGGACCTCTTACGGTAGCCGGCGTGGCAGAGACGTGGCGGGCCAGCGATGGATCTTCGCTACCATGCGGCTCAGGGTTGCTGGTCTGATTCTGCGTAGCAGGCTCAACAATAGGGCCTAACCTGATCACTGGGGGAGGACCTTGTTTTCCACTCTCTATCCAAGACCCGAAGGACTTACAAACATACTAACAGATGCTAGGAAGGAGCGCGTTGACCCTCTCGGTCACAAGTTTGTCTATCATTTTCTCTGGCATCTTCTTTCGCTCCTTTCTCTTCTCCTTGGTTTCCAGGCAGCAATGCGCATGTCGATGACCTTTTCCTGCGCCATGCACATGGCCACGATGCGACTTCTTGTCTATGTTCACCCCCTTCGTCGTGTTAAGCGCCCTAATAAAAGGGGTGTCATACGAGTCCTTATTCGTCGCCGCCGACGACCCCGCGTCAGACTGAGCAAGCCAGTCTTTTTCTTCTTCTTTGTGATATTTCTTCTTGAGCTCCTTGACCTTCTCGTTCAAGAGAAGATCGCCGGGGTTTTTGGGATCTTTCCTATAATGGGCCCTGACAAAATTTCTTGCATGCGGGTCTATCATCTTGTCATAGGTGTCCGGCCCTTTCCTCTGCGCATCCTGCATAGCCCAAATTTACTCCTTTCCGGGTTAACCCTGGCTTTCAAGATTGTGGGGACCTACGTTCTTCTCGCAGGAATCATTTCCCCACTTCCTTAGTGCCACCCTTTCTGGTTTGAGTTCTTCGGACTTGAATTTGGTCAAGTCTTCCTCCGAAATGGAGGGTCACAAATTATGGAACTCGTCGAAATCGGCACCCTCCTCAAGCATCTCCCTCAAATTCAATCTCCAACTTGCCAACGCCTTAGTGAACTTTTCGAGGGCTAGCGAGTTTACCAGATTGTTATTCAGATTATGGTTGTCATAAGGAGGCGGGAACTGGTACCATGTGTGCAGCTTCTCAATGAGGAGGGCGGCCATGGCTGCATTTTCTTTATCTCTAAGCTTTTCCGTATTAAGTTGCCAAAGTCTCGTACAATGCATCCTATCTGGTTTCTGTACCCTTTAGCGAAATCCTCCGGCTGGGTAGGAAGATCGCGTTTGGGGTCCACTTCTGTGAATGCTTGATGGACGGTGTCGAGCTGGTTTGATCCTCTTGCTTTGCACTTACGCTTTGCCTCGCTACAGGATGTGCCATCCCCGGTGCCACTACCGGTGTGACCTTCTCCACCCGATGTATCGGTGGGCGCCTCCTGACGACGGGGTTCGTCCATCTCACTGTCTGCATCGTCGTGAGTCTGATCGAGGACTAGGGGTTCTCCTCCGACGGGAAGCATCTACAGCCATAGATCGTCCCCGCCTCCGGTCCCAGAACCACCCGCCTCATCGTTGTGAGCCATAAAGGTAAAACCCCAAGATAGTCCTTGGTATGCTGATTATGCTAACTTTATTGTTTCAAAGTATTTGCCTCCAACATTTACAGCTCAACAAAGAAGAAAATTCTTCTATGACTTGAGGCATTATTTTTGGTATGACCCACATTTATATAAAGAAGGAGTAGATGGTATTATGAGAAGATGTGTTCCAGATCATGAACAACATGAAATATTGAAGAAGTGCCATGGTAGTGCTTACGGAGGACATCACGCTGGAGATAGAACCGCACAAAAGGTTCTACAATCAGGTTTTTATTGGCCTACCCTGTTTAAAGATGCACGTAAATTTATTTTTATCTTGTGATGAATGTCAAAGAGTAAGAAATATTTCTGGACGTAATGAAATGCCTATGAGTTATTCTCTTGTTATTGAACCTTTTGATTGTTGGGGATTTGACTTTATGGGTCCTTTTCCTCCTTCGAATGGTTATACTCATATTCTTGTTGTTGTTGATTATGCTACTAACTGGGTAGAAGCTATACCTACTAAAAGTGATGATGGTGAGACCTCTATAAAAATGCTTAAAGATGTTATTTTCCCTAGGTTTGGTGTGCCTAGATATCTTATCACTGATGGAGGTTCTCATTTTATTCATGGTGGTTTTACAAAGACCATTGCTAAATATGATGTTAATCATAGAATTGTCTCAGCTTATCATCCTCAAACCAGTGGGCAAGTAGTTATCAAATAGGGAAATTAAATCTATCTTGCAAAAGACTGTTAATAAATCTAGGAAAAATTTGTCAGATAAGTTCGATGATGCTTTATGGGCTTATAGAACTGCTTATAAAAATCCTATGGGTATGTCTCCTTACAAAATGGTTTATGGAAAAGCTTGTCACTTGCCTTCAGAATTATAACACAAAGTTTATTGGGCAGTGAAAGAATTAAACAAAGATTTCAAACTTGCTGGTAAGAAAAGAATGCTTCATTTGAATCATTTAGATGAATGGAGATGTTAAGCTTACAAAAATGCCAAGCTCTTTAAAGATAAAGTTAAACAATGGCATGATGAAAGAATCATTAAAAGATAGTTTCATGTTGGTGAGAAAGTTCTATTATATCGGTCTCGTCTCAGATTTTTTGCAAGAAAATTACTCTCCCGGTGGGAAGGACCTTATATTATTGAAGAAGTGTATCGCTCGGGTGCAATCAAAATTGCTTCCCACAAGGATAACACTACACAAGTGGTAAATGGACAAAGACTCAACCATTATATTTCTAGGGATTCGTATGATGAAGATGTGGATGTTATTCAAGTAATGACTCCGGAGAAGTTCATAAGGGGGAAGATTCAAGAATCTACAGAGTCTGTTTTGGAAATGTAACAGTTCTGTTAAGAAAAAATTCGCGAAGTAACTTTTCAGTTATAAATTATCTGTTTTTGGAAAATATGAAAAATACCGAGCCGAAGAGGAGTTGGAGAAGGTGCCCGGAGGCACCACACCATGACATGGCGCGGGCCCACCCTTGGCCACGCTAGGCTATGGTGTGGGCGCCTCGGAGCCCCTCTACGACTTGTTTTTGACCTGGACTTTCCTTTTGTTACGTATATTTTTTCTATATAATCCCCCGGACCCCCCCCCCCCCCCCGAGGTCTGTATATCGTTTTCTCGTCGTGTTTCTGTTTCGTGCTGTTTCTGGCAGGGTCTGTTTTTGGTTTAGAAGCACCATGGTCTCCACCAACACAAAAGGAAAGGGATCGAAGGAAGAAGATCTCCAAGACCGGGAGCCGAAGAAGGAGATCGAGAGTGGAACTGAAGGAGATGTACAAGAAAACCCACGAGTGCGTCCACGCACCACCATCGCAAGCATTGGAGTGGTTTCAAAACCTCGCAAGAAAACGGCGAGGATGAGTACTGGAGGGAAGGCCCCACGTCATTGTTTAGCCTCAAGGACACCGGTCACAGGAGAAGAAAGTTCTCAATCCAAGGAAGACCTGTATGGCTGGGGTTCACCATCTGACAAGCACGCAGACCATATTGAGCGCAATACGGAGGTGATGCATAGACTTATGCACGCATTGGAAGATTTGAAGGAATCAGTTGACAAGCTCATCGAGAAGGATTCACCACCACCATCGAAGAATTGATTCGTCATTGGTATTGGCATCCCCTTGGCTTGTTCCAAGCTTCGGGGAGTGCCGCGGTATCACCTTTATCTTTCACCCTTTTTACCCTTTTAGTAGAGTCATATCATGAGTAGAGGAAATATCATATAGTATGGTTTGCAGTATGGAAGTGTTGCTCCCTAGTTGGTTATCGTTGTATCCCTTGGTTTGAGTTGCCGTAATGAAATATTAATGATAAGTTCCATCATCTACTTGTTTCACTTTATTTTAGTTTGCAATTTTTGTTATGTGATTGATCCTGTTATTAGTATTGGTATCAATTTTGGAGCTTCTAGATAATCTAGTTGGTTTTGGCAAACTTAGCATTGGTCAGTAGCAACAACTCGTTGAGACTTAAGTAGAAAAAAGGGAGTTGCATGTAGATATATTATTCCATGATATTTCTTCTTTGTTAGCCCATAAGCTTAGTATTCTCAAATAAGTTTGTTTGCAACTTCAAGGAAGATTGCATGATTGGCTTTATCATATATGTTTTTGTTTGTTTTTCTTCAACACTTATGCTTGCTACCCAACCTTGCTAGCCAAAAACCTGTACTGAGAGGGAATGCTTCTCGTGCATCCAAACCTTGAGCCCCAAAACCTTTCCATTTGTGCCCACCATACCTACCTATATGTGGTAATTCACCGCCACTCCAAGTAAATTTCTCATGTGTTACCTTTAAAACCTTCAAAATTATCCCTGTTTTGTGTTCCTGTTTTAACTCATGAGGACGCAAATAGAGAATCTTTATCTCACTTTTTGATTGGACTCACACACACCTAGACTAGTGGCTTCATCCGCTTATCCAAATGCTAGAAGAGTTGGCAGCGGGGTGCCCAGCCCCAAATAATAACACAAATTCTCTTCACTATTTTTTCTCTGATTTATTAATCAATTAATTTTGTAAACAAAAGAGAAAGAGGGATGACCTTCTATACCAGTTCCGTCCTTCAAAGGGAGCCGCTCTTGTGAGTCTAGTTGTCTTGTGACGTACTATATGTTCTGTTTTCCATTCGTTGACATAGACATACACACCTCTCAAAATATAGACACTCCTCCACGGTGTGTGATTGTTGGCAGGCACCTGAGGATTCGGTTAGCCATGGTTTGTGTAAGATAGTTGGGAGGAGTGTAAAACTTTTATACCTCTGTTTTACAAAATAAAAGCTCTAGCACATGAGTGATTAATGCTTCCCTTTGCGAAGGGCCTATCTTTTACATTTATGTTGAGTCAGTAAACCTACTTCTTTCTGTCTAAGCAAGCATTTGAGTTGTTGTGATTCATCCAGCTACATGTTGATTTACTCAATCATGTTCTTTATTCTTCCTTGTTTCTGCAAATGCTTTTATCTGCTTGAATACCACTTTTAAGTTACCAATGTTTGCAAAGAGACCGTTATAATTGAGCATCATAAACTCTGCAATATAGTTCTAGTATAAAAGACTTTGATCGAAAGATAAGTACACTATTAATTGTTCTCTGACCAAGAATGAAGTTTGCCTTCACCAATTGTGATTTACTTGTTGCACCTTTGTTGTTACTTGTTTCAAGTTTGATTATATGAGGAGGGTTGCTGTCTAAAATGACTTGTTCTTTGTAGATGTGATGCATCTTGTCTTTATTTTATTTTATCGACACCTCACTCCATAAACCTGTGGTCATGTTTACTGAGTTCAGTTTCGCTTGGGGACAAGCGAGGTCTATAAGCTTGGGGGAGTTGATACGTCCATTTTGCATCACCGTTTTATGTTGTTATTTTCTGTTATTCATCGGTATATTTCATGTTATGATGCATCCCTTATGTTATTTTTATCTTATTTTGCATGTTTCATAATTTTTGGAGAATAAGCACCGGGACCAGAAATCTGATGGGAAAAAGCACCGTCGGGATACCATATTTCAGAAGATCAGAAGAAGAAGGGCGACATCGGGGGTTTCTTAGAAGTTTAGAGGAGGAGTCCAGCCATAAGGGGAGCAAGAGGGGGGCACGAGGGGCCCACACCATGAGGTGGCGCCCCCTGGTCGCGCCAGCAGGTGGTGTGGCCACCTCTGGGGGATATCTTCCGCGTACTTGGCCCCAGGGAACCCTAAGCCCCATACGATCATCGAAGAATTATTCCGTTGCTGCCTCGGGGCGGAAAACACCCGAGAGAGAAAAGCTCTCTGGTAGGGAGAAATCTTCCAGGGAAATTCCTCTCCGGAGTGGGGAAATCACCGCCATCGTCATCGTCATCACTCTGGGCTTCATCGAGATCATCATCATCATCATCCTCATCACCAGCACCATCACCCTCATCATCCATCGTCATCCCGCTGTAACAATTAGGGGCCTCTATCGGTATTTTACATTAGATCTCTCTCCCGGTGTGGATTACTTGTTAGTAGTTGATGCTTGTGAGATTTATCGGTGTTAGCACTTTATGACCAGATTGTTATCATCCATTATATCACCTCTGATTATGATCCATATGATGTATTGTGAGTAGTTCGTTTAGTTCTTGAGGACATGGGAGAAGTCATGATGTTAGTAGTGAAGTTATATTGAAGTAATATCTCGTGGTTCGGTATTTAAGTTGTGGTGCTATTCTTCTAGTGGTGTCATGTGAACGTCGACTACATGATACTTCACCTTTATGGGCCTAGGAGGATGCATTGTGTATTTGGATACTAATTGTGGGGTTGCCAGAGTGATAGAAACCTAAACCCCCGTTAGGAAACCAATGCACGAGGGAGCATAGAATCCCGGAGTTTAAGCCCGTGGTTAGTTCATCTTAATTACTTTATTGTATTTGCGGATGCTTACGAGGGGTATAATCACAAGTATGTATTAGTCCTAGTTGGGCGGTGCATTAGCATAGGTTCACCCACACAACACTTCACGGACCAATGGATATTAATCAACCGTAATGAAGCGAAAGCACTTGACGAAATTCTCATGTGTCCTCGAGAACGTTTGGTAGTCATAAGTAACTCAACCGGCTTGTCCTTTTCTCTCAAAAGGATTGGGCCACTTGCTTCAATATTATTTACTGCACTTTATTTATTCGCACTGTATTTATCTGCTATATCAAAACCCTCCAAAAACCTACTTGCTAGTGTTTATAGTGAATCCTCTATCTAACATGTTTGTCGCCAATTCAGTCGTCGGCCACCTCTTCGACCACCTCTTTGGCCTCCACTTCTTCTTTCTCTTCCTCCTCTTCTTCTTTCGCCTCTTGATCCGCCGCCTCCTCCCTCTCCGCCTGTGCCGCCATGATGCATCTTCTTTCATCCTATAAGTATGCCTTTTCATCGAGGCTCATCAGTTGTGTTGGTGGCCATGATCGAGCGCTCTTCGTCCTTCTCTGTGGCCTTTTCTTTTTCATTCGCTAAAGCAAGGAAGTTGGTCCACCTTTGTTGGATGTCAGCGTGCATCTTCATTTTGTTTGCTGATATTGCAACCTCCTTCTTCTACATGGCCATGGCATCTTAGATGGCGCCCGCTGATGTCGTCTTCTTCCCTGCCTTTTCCTTCTTGTTCCCAATAGGACGTTCCACGCTCCTCCCCGACATCTTGGTTTCAACTACCTCGGCCTCCTCCTCCTCCTTGTCGTTCCAAGTGAGCCGCCAACTCTTCCACTTTGGGAATTCTTGAATCTTGGTACAAAAATGCATGGACTTGAAGGCCAACTTGTCGTCCATGTTTAGCTCTATGTACATGAGGGAAGCATCCTTCATCTGCACATAATGATCGGCGTCAAACAAGAATTCATAGTAGACAAAAAAGCATAATTTTTTCTTACTTTCATGGTTCCTTTTTGCCACTCGCATTCCTCATATAGACTTGCACATGGCACACATGAAAAATTGTTGCAAAGCCCTTCTATAATGGCCCACCGGTTCTCAACTCCTTTCGCATGCGAGTGATGAGGTGATCATACTTGAGGAACGTTTTCCTTTTGTTGTATCTCTTGAGAATTCGTAACCAATAAGACTCACGTGTTTGTTGTGCGCCTTTGGTTTTGTCTAGGGTTATGACCATCCATGATTCGGACAACAACTGGTCTTCCAAGGTTGACCATGTCATGCCTCGGGTACCCAGACGGCCTCTTGATCATATCGTCGATGTCAATATCGTGCATGTCCACTTCATTGGCCTGGCCGGACTCCTGGCCATCGGCGTGGCCGGTGTCATCCATGATGAAGGTCTCCTCGCCCCTTCCGGCATCCCCATAGTAGCCGCCAGGATAATGTCATGCATAGAATATGTGGTCGTGTCTTATCAATAATACGCAATCAACACAATTCACAAACAAAAGTTAATTGGTCAGCCAGCATTTATCAATTCACAAACAAAATTCACCTGACTAGCCGGCCACAATAAATGCAAACATGTGCATGACGCCCACAATGAATGCAAACATGCACACAAGTGTCGGCCACAATGAATGCAAACATGAGCACTATCGCCGGCCATAGTGATGGCCACAATGAATGCAAAAATGCACAATATACGCACCTTGCTCGGCTCTGTCGTTTTGATATCATGTTGACCGAAGAGCTCGGCCCAGGAAGCCGTCATGTTGCCACTTGTGAAACCAGTCCGATGCAGCATCGATGACTCGAAGACGGCCTCCTTGTTCAGCTTGATGTCATTCGACTGCGCCGGTTCTTCGGGCGAGATGGATAAACGAGACGGTTGTGTCGTCGGCACCATGCTTAGGTCGGTGTAGTAGCGCGGGGAAGACGACGAAGAGCTCCCGCAAATGGCAACAGAAGTGGCACTTTGGCTCAAGGCCAGCAGCACATCAGTGGCCGCTGTTATCTCAGTCGACATCTTACACTTCGCCCATACTCCTCGGTCTTGATCATCTACGCCTTTATCAGGGCCACCATGGATCCGAATAATCCCGCTTCAATAACTTCTTCCTCGGCGGCACCTTCGAACCCGCCACCTTCAGAGGCCGAGTATCTTTGGCGGCATGGTCGAGGAAAGCGAGGAGGTTTCGATGGCTGTAGCAAGGTTGGGAAATGGAGGGAAGATTTCTTTTTCGGACGTTTCCGTGCGGCAATGTATAGGTGGATGGAGAATTGGGTGTGTCGGTGTGTGTATGACGAGCGGGCCCCGCCTTTTGGATGGGTTGTGCGAACAATATCCAGCGCCCCCGAGCAGGCCCTCAAAAATGACGGGCCTCCTACGGATGTTGACATAATTTTGTTGGGGCCGACTGTTTGGGGTTGCCGCTATGGGCCATTGGGGTGCCGGTGGAGATACTCTAAGGAGGTTGCGGCGTGTCTCCCTGGACCGCCCCCATGTCTGCACGGACAAAAAAGGACAGAAATGTCCGATTTGAGGGGGGAGGGTTGGTGTAAGGACCCCAGACCGGCAGTCTGAAACCCTCCGTATGCATACATTCACGATCCCAGAAAGATCAGTCGTGAACAACATACAAAGTTGGCATACAGAAATACATCATCCCTTACACGAATAAATAAAGGTATTACATAAAGATCACATGATCAAGTTCAACACAACTGCCACATAGGGCAGGCAACTTAACAAACACAGCGGAAGACAATTTAAACACAACATAGATGAGCCCAAGTCACGCCTTAACCTACAGGCTGCTGACCCGGAGACGATCCTAGTTCGCAAAGCCGTCAGCTCCGTACTTCTCTTCATAGATCTCCTTCGGAGGCTTCTTCTCAAAGTCTGGCAAGTAGATACCAGGGGCGAAACCATAATGAGTACATTTGAATGTACTCAGCAAGACATCCATCATGTCACTTACCAAACATGCAAATATGCTTATATGGTGGAATAGGTAGGCTATAAATAGGGTTCACTATCAATGGTGTTCATATAGGATGACACCACAGTTGCAGTCAGGTTAATCTGTATCTTCGTTGAAGAAGATACTTCAGAAGAAAATAATATAGTTTTATTTCTCTTGTAGATATCACATGTACAAGAGGTTTTGTAAAGCTTTGTTAAAGAATATTTTCTCTTTGCAAAACTTCTTGGAATCAGTTTCCAGAATTCTTGCTTAGAGTAGAAAAGGTTTTCTTTGCAAAACATTTTGTTTTGTATAACGACTTCTGGCTTTCCATCATCAACGGTACCTCCACGGTACAAGTTTCCATTCCTTTCCGAACTTCACAAGTTCAACACTTCCTTTCAAAAACTCCTTTTTGAAAACATTGACACAATGCTAGCTACATGGCCATTCAACGGTCCATATCCGAGGACGCGGCTTCTTCGAAAAATTTGTACTCTGCACAGGTGTACTCATCCACCAGATCCAGTACACCTACCGTGAACAACCACGGACTGTAACAACAGTATGTAAACATCAGGTATCTGATCATAACCATCCACTATGTTCAAGCTAGAATGTGTCTATCTCTCAGTTGAGTTTTACCGCATCCCCGGCACCGAGCTAATCCCCGCCAAGCCAGGAGCCCCAACTGCTGCATCCGGAGGGAAAATGAATCCCACACTTTTATGTCTCAACATTGGGAGTTTTGACGACATTCGGTTCGAGGGTACGACGCCCCTTATAGCAAGTGAGATAGCACACACTAATAAGAACAAACTTCAAGTTAAGCCCGTGCCCATGTTGGGGTAGGGTGGCAGTACGGTAAAGGTTGTCCGGCGAAGACTAGGTTATGTGTCATTTTTGAAAACACCAATTTCTCAAAAATGACCACTTCCACATTCCTCCGGAGAACAAGGATCCGCCTTTTCTCCGGGTTTTTCCGTAAAGCCTTTGTTTTGTAGAATCACAATTTTAGGGTGTCCACTTAGGGACTAGCATATTTGATGGTAATAAATACCATATGGTGGCTTATGGGCTTGGTATTACCAAGTTTAACTACTGGCATAATAGTAACCTATAATATTGTATAGTAGTAATTGCCACATCAAAAATAGTTTTGATAATCAAGTTTTGGTAAAACTTCAGAGGTAAAACATGCATGATAGATAATGATAAGTATTGTATCAGCAAGCATCAGGATGGCTTGCCTGGTAACTCCTTGTGTCCCTGGTTTTGGAGTGACTGGAACTTGGAACAGAGCTTCACGACACTCCCTTCCCCTTCGTTTTCTAACGTCGTAAAAATAATAAAGGACACACATTCAGAACCAATAAAGGCAAGAAACAATACATAACAATACATACAGCAAGGAAACTAATAATAACCAATCACCCAATTATTAATTGAGGCAAACAATCAAACAAACACACTTGGCAGAAATGCCATTTAATAAGACAGCTCAAGGTTGGAGGAATATATCTCACAACTTCAATATCATGGATTCAGTGGGTGTGCCACTCTCATACCAAGATATTTAGAAACCCAAAATACACTTGGTTTCACATGGGTGAGACTACTAAAAGTATACAAAACATGCACAATAATAATCATGGCAATGGGTCTATCAACCAAACCACAAAAAGAACAAGGTAGCTAATCTGCTAAGCCTAAATTCACATCAAGAATAAATAAGGCACATGATTTGCAAAATTTACTTGTACAAATCAGTGAGCCTACACAAGTGCAACAAGCCAATAGACTCATCACAAATCACCCAATTCTCATAGTGAGAACAATAGAAACAAATGACTAAAAAGGAGGAATCCTAGTGACATGTTTCTACTAAAAGTTTTCTATGCAAGCATGCATAATAAGTAAAGTACTTGACAGGGGGACGATAACCCGGTAGGCCAAACTCCAAGGAGTAACCCGGCCCAAAGGACGGTGCGCAGGATCCGGCTAAGGATAAGGAAGCTTGTGGAAGGCCCAAGCTTGTAGGCCCAGCAATCCGGATTGTGGGTTACTGTAAAGGAAAGCTAGGGTTTGTGCGCCGTGTCCGGGTAGGATCCAGGATGCGCCTTGGGGAATAAGCCAGGGGGTACGGGTGCTTTATAAACCGACCCCCAGGTCTAGTTTTAGACAGAGATTTAAGAACCCTAGCAATATCGCTTGATATCGAGCATCCAGTGTAATCCCATAGTTGAGTTGTTATATCAAGATCGGAGACTCGGCGACTTTGAGTGTCGGCTGCCAGATCAAATTGCACCATGTTTTCCTCTGAGCTAAACCCTCTCCCAAACACCTGTGTCGTCTTGCCCCAAGATCAGTTACCCCCGGTAACATCTGCCGTGATTATCCCACGACAGTTGGCGCCCACCGTGGGGCCTGCGTCCAAAGGTGTTTACATCACGGGAGAAGCTCGGAAGAATATGGAGAATCTCGTCGTCGGCGAAATCTACATCGACCGCAGAGGAAAAAAGACGGTGGACGATTCCGGCTGGGGGCTAGAGTCGGATCACCTCGAATCCGGATCCGTCGTGACGATCGGCCGGATCAACATCTTCGTCGGTATGGTACGAACGACTAATTTAAAAGGACAATATCATGTGCATACTACAGGAACTTCTAGCAGGAACAAAGAGACGTCAAAGCAAGCGGCAAATTCGGTTTCATCGGCCGCACCGGGATATCTTAGATGGGCAGAACAAGAGATAACATGGAGTAGAAGAGATCATCCGGAAAAAGTAGAGCGTCCAGGAGTCTTGGCATTGGTGGTTGCTCCACAGGTTAATGGTTACGAACTGAAGAGGGTCCTGATGGACGGTGGAAGTAGCATCAACATCCTTTATTGGGAGACCTTCTTACGGATGAGTCTCAAAGAGTCCCAGTTGCAGAAAAGTTCGACAATCTTTCATGGGATCGTACCGGGTCACTCGGCGAGCCCCGAGGGAAAGATCACCTTGGAGGTTGCTTTTGGAGAATCGACGGATAATTATCGAGTTGAGTGGCTCACGTTCGAGGTGGTCAAACTGCGCAGTCCTTATCACGCGCTGTTTGGAAGACCGGCTTATGCCAAATTCATGGCTAGGCCGTGCTACGTGTATTTGCAGCTAAAGATTCCGGGTCCTAAACGGACCATCACCATACATGGGAACCGGGATATAGCGGCCGAGTGTGACGAAGGAGACTCGGTTATGGCTGAGCAAGCATGCAGAAAGGAAGAACTCGAATATTACCGGTCTCAAGTGAACCCGGATGATAGAACAGCCTTGAACAAGCCGAATACCGAGGACGAGAGAGCAAAATTCAAGGCAGCACAAGACACCAAGAAGATAGATTTTGTTGAAGGCGATTCCACTAAGCAGTTTACCATAGGGTCTAACTTGGGAAAAGAGCAGGAGGAAGCACTTGTGGAGTTTATTCGTTCAAATGCAGATGTGTTCGCTGGACACCTAGCGATATGCCGGGTATCCCTACAGAGCTAGCCGAGCACAGTTTGCATGTGGATCCCAAGTCCAGGCCCGTGAAACAAGGCTTGAGGAAAATGAATGAGGAAAGAAGGAAGGCTATAGGCGAAGAGATCGCTCGGCTATTGGCAGCCGGCTTTATCATGGAAGTATTTCACCCGGATTGGCTGGCAAACCCGGTTCTAGTGATGAAAAAGACCAATGAGTGGAGGATGTGCATTGATTTTACGAGTCTCAACAAACATTGCCCAAAGGATCCGTTCGCACTACCCAGGATAGATCAGATTATAGATGCAGTAGCTGGAAGCGATTTATTATGCTTCCTGGACGCATATTCCGGATATCATCAGATCAAGCTCAAGAGGGAGGATTGGGAGAAAACATCATTCATAACCCCTTTTGGGGCCTTCTGTTATAAAACCATGACGTTTGGATTGAAGAACGCCGGTGCAACTTACCAACGATGTATTCAAAAGTGCTTCGAAGACCAAATCGGACGCAACGTCCACGCCTATGTGGATGATGTGGTCATCAAGACCAGGAAGGCGGAGACGTTTATCGATGATCTAAAGGAGACGTTCAAAAACTTGAGGAGGTACCAGATGAAGCTCGACCCGACAAAGTGCGTGTTCGGAGTTCCAGCGTGGAAATTACTCGGCTTTATAGTTTCCGAAAGAGGGATCGAAGCAAACCCGGATAAAATCAAGGCCATCCAAGGTCTGAAAAAACCAGAAAATTTGAAGCATGTTCAAAAGCTCACAGGCTGCGTAGCAGCCTTGAGCCGATTCATATCCAGACTCGGAGAAAAGGCAATACCCTTGTACCGGCTCTTGCGGAAATCAGACAAATTCGTGTGGGATCAAGAGGCGGATGTGGCATTCGAGGCACTAAAGAAGCAGTTATCCGAACCACCGGTACTAGCGGCGCCGGGTCCTAAAGAGCCTATGTTGCTGTACGTGGCAGCTGGCCCCCGAGCCGTCAGCGCAGTAGTTGTTGTGGAGCGTAAAGAGGACGGGAAAGGTTACCCGGTTCAGAGGCCGGTTTATTATGTCAGCGAGGTATTATCAGAAGCAAAGCAGCGCTATCCACATTGGCAAAAGCTGGTGTTTGGGGTCTTTATGGCTAGCCGGAAATTGAAGCCGTACTTCCAAGAACACCCCATAACAGTGGTTAGTTCAATACCAATGTCGGATATCATCAGAAACTCGGACGCGACGGGAAGGATAGCCAAATGGGCGATAGAGATGGGGGATTATCACATCAACTACGAACCCAGGTCAGCAATCAAATCTCAAGATTTAATTGATTTCGTTAACGAATGGACACATACAGGCATGACTACAACGGTTCCAAATTCCGAGTCATGGATCATGCACTTCGATGGATCTAAGCAATACGAGGGATCAGGAGCTGGGGTGGTGCTGACGTCACCCAAAGGAGATAAACTAAGTTACGTACTACAAATCCACTTTGACTGTTCCAACAACGTGGCCGAGTATGAGGCCCTATTGCACGGCCTAAGGGCAGCTAAGGAGATGAACATCAAAAGGATACGGTGTTTCGGAGATTCGGATCTTGTGGTACAGCAGGTGTCAGGAACTTGGGATAGAAAGGACGCAACTATGGCAGCATACCGCAGGGAAGTTGATAGGGTTGCAGGATGTTTTTCCGGGTATGAGGTGGAGCATATAGACAGAAGAAAGAACGAGGCAGCCGACGCGTTCGCTAGACTCGGCTCGCGCAGAGAGCCGGTTCCACCTAACGTTTTCCTGGATGAATTATGGCGACCATCGGTTAAAACCGAGTCAGAGGAGGAATTGGCAAACCAAGACCCGGATTCAGGACTTGTGGCTGCGGTACGTACTGTTCCCGAATGGACAGAACCGTCTTTGGCCTACCTGTCGCGGGGCGAGTTACCGCAGCAGGAGGTGTTAGCAAGGCAAATTGTGAGGCGAGCAAAGGGATATTCTATCATCAATGGAGAATTATACAAGAGAAGCGCAGCAGGAGTCTTTTTGCGCTGCGTAGCGCCAGAAGAAGGCCGACAGATTCTCAAGGAAATCCATGAAGGCGACTGTGGACATCATGCATCCACAAGATCTCTTGTGGCTAAAGCTTATCGACACGGATTTTTCGGGCTCACGGCTCTAGCGGATGCGGAACGATTGGTAGCAAGGTGTGACGGATGTCAAAGGTACGCTCGCCAAACCCATGTGCCGGCTATGGAGTTACGGACCATCCCGTTAACTTGGCTGTTCGCTGTCTGGGGTATGGACATGGTTGGCCCCTTTCATATGTCACCATGCAAGAAGACACATCTTTTGGTGGCTATTGATAAGTTTACCAAGTGGGTTGAGGTTATGCCAGTTACTAATTGCGAAGCAGCTACAGCAGTCAAGTTCCTGAAAAGGATTATCTACCGGTTCGGGTATCCCCACAGCATAATTACCGACAATGGAACCAACATGTCCCTTGGTGAGATGGAGAAGTTCTGCGGCAACAATGGAATCCGGCTTGATGTTGCATCCGTGGCTCACCCGCAGGCCAATGGACAAGTGGAGAGAGCAAACCAAGAATTGCTTCGCGGGTTAAAACCACGATTGCGAGTTCCCTGTGTCAGGGCTGCTGGTGCATGGGTCGAAGAACTTCCTTCTGTGGTTTGGGGTATCAACACTACACCTAACAGATCCACTCAGATGACGCCCTTCTTCATGGTCTATGGTGCGGAGGCAGTGTTACCGAGTGACATTATTCACGACTCACCGCGAGTATCAGCTTACGTCGAAGTGGAGAACGAAAAAACCCGGCAGGACGCCGTAGACATGTTAGAAGAGCAAAGAGAACAAGCCCTGGAAAGATCAGCCATATATCAGCAAGATCTACGGAGGTATCATAGCCGGCGCGTGAAAACCCGGGTAGTCCAGGAAGGAGACTTGGTTCTGCGCCTGGTACAGTCAAATGAAGGAAAGCACAAATTATCACCACCATGGGAAGGACCATTTATCATAAGCCGGAATCTGCATAATGGATCATATTACTTGATAGATGCAAGGGAAGAGTCGGCTACAGTTAACGACACCGCACATACCACTTCATCTATGCAAGAAAGAGATAGACCATGGAACGTGGCTCAGCTACGTCCATATTATACTTAAAAAAGATTATATTGGCAAGTGGAATTGCACGATGTAATAGGCAGCAGGTTTTCAGACGTACTATTTTCCTATCCAGGGTACCTTTGGGGACTGGACGGGTTTTTAACGAGGCGGCTTGCTGACCTAGATTTTTCATATCAAGTAAAGAGGTGGTTATCAAGAAAAGAGATGGTTATTATCAGGTTATGTACTCTCAGTATGATGCGTATATCTAGGTCTTGGGGGCTGGTCGCTTGAATAGCACAGTTACAAACTCAAAGACCCGGCCATGATGCCTATGAGTTATAAGGGCCGGTTACTTGCAAACGAGTACGGCTACAATCTTATAACCGGACAAAGAAGTCCAAATTCCTTGGCTATTCTTACTTAAGCTCGATGTGAATCGCATTAAAGTGGCATGATTTGTTCGCTTACGATTACAGTCAGTCATGAAACCCGACGGGGCTTGGCTGGCTACGTCTTCGTATGGATGTAACAACATGGTATCCACGCGAAAGCCGGCTTACAGTACAAGATAGTCAAAAGGGTCATCTAAACCACAAGTTATGCAGAGTACAAGGCTGAACAGCTGGAAACTCAACGACTATTAAGCGTAACTTCAAAACCTATGTGAAACAACTCAGGGATCTTTGTGAAATTAGCAGTAGGCAGTTTGTTCCCCTTTCAAGATCAAGTGTCCTAGACTCGGCGATCCGGGTCCGGATGGCTTGAAATCTTGAAAAGAGAAAAAATGGCTTACTTGTATAATTCCAAATTATCCGAGTCTTGGGGACTTGGGGACTTAGAAGCAAAATCCGCTTGTCAATACCCATGAGACCCGGAAATTGAGTTGTCACAAAAGGGAACAATAAAGAAAGCCAGATATCGAGAACAGATGAGCTCAATAATGGATAAACTTGAAAAAGGCCAGAACAGGCATCGAGTATATCAAGACCCTAGCGTGCATTACAAAATCCTGGTGAAAAGATATCAAAGGTGCACAGTCGCACCACCCAAAATATAACTGTTTTAAAAAGTATGTTGACCGACCGGTCCATAAGAAGAGGCATCAGAAATCATATATCACTCGGCGCTCATCTTGGCCTTGCCCTTGCCGTCATTGGTGGTAGCAGCAGCACCCGGATCAGCGGTACCAGCCCCTGCAGGAGGTGGAACGACTGGTGTTGAGGTAGCAGGGGCAGAGCCGGCTTCAGCTTGCTTCTTGGCAGCCTCCGCCCTTATCGCAGCAGCTTCCTCCTTCCACCGAGCCAGCATATCATACGGCTCAGGAAGATCTGACTTAATTGCTTCACCGGCAGCATCGTATGCTGGAACAAGTATATTAACATCTAGTTCATCAGCAATTACGCTGGCCGGGTAACGGACCTCCTTCTGGACAGCCTGAAAATCCTTCACCGAGAACTTGGATCCGTCAAGCTTGAACTCTGGGAAGCCGCCCATAAGCTTCACTAGCTCGAGCTTGGGGAGATAAGCCTTGGCAAGTGCAAGCCCCCGGGTCACTCCAACCCGGCAAGACGAGCGCTTCCAGTGCCAAATCCACTCGGGAATAGTGGAGAAGGCATCCAGCATCCTCTTCAGATCAACATGTCCTCTACCCGGCCACCGCAATTCCTCAAGGATCCATTTGGTTCCGGCACATAGCTGCCGGATAACGCTCTTCATGGTTTTCAGCTTGGCCATGTCATCCTCTTCCGGCATGGTTTCGTCCGGGCCTGAAGAAATGGAGACGTAAGTCGGGAAACTGCCGCTATCTATCAAAAAGATAAACCCGGAGGAGGAAACGTACCAAGTAAAGCACGATATGTGTCCGATATTTGGACGGAAAGGCTTGTTAGGTCATCTTCTGCTCGGTGAG
This sequence comes from Alopecurus myosuroides, assembly GCA_028641055.1. Taxonomy (NCBI): domain Eukaryota; kingdom Viridiplantae; phylum Streptophyta; class Magnoliopsida; order Poales; family Poaceae; genus Alopecurus; species Alopecurus myosuroides. The sequence continues at coordinate 338,283,632 of CM054059.1, read as the reverse complement.
CCCTTTTCCTATATTTCCTCATTATCAACCTATTTCTCCTGGCTTCGGCTTCGGCTGCTTCGCGTAAAGCTACCTCCTTTTCGATGAGCTTGGTGGCGTCCGCCAGTTTCTCCTCAGATTGAGTTACGAAAGCCTGCATGCATGCAAACAAGGATCAGTTGGGCAGAGAAGCAAGTTATCAGTCGCTTGTATAATAAAGTCCCAAGTAAATTATGAATCAATTCACTCGGAACTTGGGGACTGGACAAAGGCATAAGCAACATTAGTCGGATTTACCTCGTGTTTGGCTATCAAAGCTCCCAAGATGTTTTCTTCATTAGCCCTTAAAGTGCGAAGGGTTTCCAGCATCTGGGCAAATGTCAGTTCCTCGGATCGAGTACCGGAAGAGCCGGCAGCTTGGTCGCTTGGTGGGGGGGCTCTCCCCGCCCTTGGAGTTGAGACCCGGACAGTTTGGGTGGCCGGGTTGGGAGAACTCATCCTTGTATCTAGAACTTCGATCTCCTCGTCTACTGGTTCCGATGAGGAAGGAGATCCGGCAGCTCGGGGAAGTGGATTGTTCAGAGGGCCTTGTCCCTGGTTATTCGCCGTGTCACCGCCAGTCGCGGCGTCTGCATTGTCAGTCGGTTTCTCCGCCTGATGGTTATCTGCTTCTATGTTTTCCGGGTCACTGACGACGGCTTGAGCGCTAAAAGAAAGATGAGAAAAGGCGGTTATTAGTGATGACGGTGGCTTGAGTGTAAATTTGTTAGGCGTAAAAGGAAATCATGTAGCACAAACTTACCCGGCATTCACGGTGTAATCAGGCGGGAGCTCGCCGCTGGAAGCAGATGAGGTCGCCACGGGAACCACCAACGGGATCCGGAATTGCCCGGCACGTGGATGGTTAGGAGAAGGGTGGCGTCGAGGAGAGTCGGAAGGACGAGGCGGAGGAGCGCCGCCACGAGGGACCGAGGGAGTAGAGATGCCCGGGTTAAGGGGATCTTCACCCGGGGAGCTCCGAGTTACTCTGCGTTTGGCTGGGAAGGAATCCTTCAAGCACGACGAATTTGATAATTGATGGTTAAGTTGTCGCATGGCGTCAAAGGAGTAAGGTTCAGAGGATAATGAGGAAAAAGGAACCTTGGACACTGCCCCCCTGGTCTTCCTCTTGGCACCCACTGTTGCCTCTTGGTCAGACTCGGTTGCCTCCGGGTCATCCTCATTGGCCTCACCTTCGTCCTCCAGTCCTGTGAATCGGGTGTGTGTTCGTTGGAAAAAAGGTGAACGGGAGGAAGTGATGCAAGTAAAGATATACGAATGCTGTGCAAATACCTTCACTATCATCAGCCGGCTCGTCCTCTTCTTCCGGGTCTCTGGAAGGGGGAGAAGGTTCAACCCTCCAGAAAGGGTCATCAGCCTAAGAAAAAGGAATGAGATTAAGGGTTAGAAGCTATATCAAGCTAAAGTGTGGAAATAAGCTATGAATACTGGGTATTACCGCTGGAGCCGGGTTTTCCCGAGTAAACGGGGGTAACCCGGTGATACCCTTTATCACCTCCAGCTTCTCTGTCAGGAAGCCTTTGATGGTCTTGTTAGTATCGCCGGTCGCGAAGCTCTTGGTGGAGTATCGGAGTGCATCCGTGGTATGCCCCGAATACTCGCACATCAGTTTGGTGCGGATGGAGTTGGGTTGGATCCGAAAGTCCACCCATGTTTTTACTAAATTTAGCCCGAGGAGGCCTTGGGCTGAGAGGATGGCTATCTTGGCTAATGAGGGAAGGATTGCCTCCCTGTCTGAGTCTGGTGCAAAGGCATTGAAAGACTCGGAAGGTTCGAGGAGGTTTTCCGAGTAACTCGGCAGTTTCTTTTCGCCGTCTGGGGAGGTATCGTGGCAGTAAAAGAAAGACAGCTGCCAATGTTTGACGTGGGAGTTCAAATTGAGAGTTGGCATTGGTGAATTCTTGCGGCGTTGGATGGATACCCCGCCACAAGTAAGAAGTGCACCGTCACCACTTTCACGGCACGGCTTACATTGGAATAGTTCGATGAAGAGAGTCAAACTAGGCGGCATGCACAAGTACGACTCGGATAGAACGATGAAGTGGGTAATATTCAACATAGAGTTAGGCCCTATGTCGAATACCCGGAGGCCATAATGGCTTAAGACCTCCCGGAAGAAAGGGTGACCCGGAGGACGGAATCCCCGGGTCACGTGCTCTACGAAGCAGATTACCTCGTTATCAGCAGGTGTGGGCCGGGTCTCGTTGCCCGGCACCCTCCAGTGAATGTCCTTCTGAGAAGGAAGGATCCCTAATTCGGCTAGCTCGTCCAGTTTGGCTTTGGTAGCTGTGGAACGCCCCCGGTTGGCGGAAATGGTTTGGGTAGTCCTCGCTTGGGTCGGCTGTTTTCCTTGTCGTTTGGGAGCCATGGGATCAACCTGCGAAAACATAAGGAAAAGAGGCTCAGGAAATAAGACTCGGAAGTGTTGGATTATCCGAGTATAAGGTATCAAGAAAGTATAGAGCTAAGAATTATCCGGGTGTCACGCTATGAGGTGGAGATTACAAGGTATCCGGGTGTTAAATACAATCATGAAAATTATTGGTCACTTACGTATGGAAAAGCATTTGGGGAAGATGGGTGGTTGCCCATGTGTCTACTGCAAGCAAGATAGCTGGAAAAGGAAGGTTTTCCGGGTGTTAACGCAATGAGCGGAAAATCAAGGAGAAGTGGATCTAGATGGGAAAGTTTGCGAGCGGTTTTTCAGGAGATTTGGTGATTAGTGAGGGTAGGAGGATGAGTTGTAACTATCTAGCAGACAGTTAAAGGGGTTGGAGAGCATCGAATCGATCTAATTTGATGAAATCGGAAAAATGATTCACGGGTTGATCTAGATCCGATCTTGAATGAATTGAAAAATTATGGGGCTAAATTAAACGGCTGCGAGAGGCTTACTGGAGAGATTGGAGTCTAGCGCGGCAGCGGCAAGCGGTGTGGCTCGAATGCCCCTCCGCGATTCTTGGCGAGAGGAGCAAAGGCGTGACGGCGATACTTGACGGCGGCGCGGGATGGCTCGAGAGCGGGCGCGGCCGGCGGCGGTCTTGCTACGATGACAAGTGCGAGTTTCTTGCGGTGGTGCCGCGAGGGTGAAAGGAGCAAGGGAGGAAAATGGAAACTGAGGCGCAGTGATGAGTTTAGGGTTATCCCTTGAGTGCTATTTATAAAGTAGGGGTGAGCCTATCCTAACGGCCAGAAGCCGGAAATCGTGGATTCTGCAAGATATGCGCCAAGTATTGGGCAAAGCATCTGGACAAGGGAAAGAAGGAGATCCACTCCGTGATGTCAGGATCGGTTGTTGAGTATGGAATTTTGGCATTTTTATTAGGTTTTGAACCTGGAAAATTAAAAAACAAAGAGTTTGGGGAAAGCCCGGGTTACAATATGGCCACCATGGAGTTTGGCCTAGCCACTTGTTAAAGCATCTTAACCCGGCCACCACGTGCCTATGTGTTTGATATCTTTGCAGGGAATAGCGAGCGCTTCAAGGAAGATCCTTGAAGCCCAGGCTATTCTGGGGACTACTGACGGGGGGACGATAACCCGGTAGGCCAAACTCCAAGGAGTAACCCGGCCCAAAGGACGGTGCGCAGGATCCGGCTAAGGATAAGGAAGCTTGTGGAAGGCCCAAGCTTGTAGGCCCAGCAATCCGGATTGTGGGTTACTGGAAAGGAAAGCTAGGGTTTGTGCGCCGTGTCCGGGTAGGATCCAGGATGCGCCTTGGGGAATAAGCCAGGGGGTACGGGTGCTTTATAAACCGACCCCCAGGTCTAGTTTTAGACAGAGATTTAAGAACCCTAGCAATATCGCTTGATATCGAGCATCCAGTGTAATCCCATAGTTGAGTTGTTATATCAAGATCGGAGACTCGGCGACTTTGAGTGCCGGCTGCCAGATCGAATTGCACCATGTTTTCCTCTGAGCTAAACCCTCTCCCAAACACCTGTGTCGTCTTGCCCCAAGATCAGTTACCCCCGGTAACATCTGCCGTGATTATCCCACGATAGTACTAAAATGCAAACAAGGAACCATGTCATCATAATGGGAAATGAAAACATGTCCTCATGCAAGGATACACAAATATCTACCAAACACAAGTTGGCAGGAAAAATAATTCAATACAAAAATGCTAGGGAAACTAGTACTACTCAAACATGAAGAATAAATGGATACATTTCAATCAAGTAATTGAAATACAACCAGAGGGTCCATGTTATAAAAACAGGAGTGAAAAACATCTATAATTGCTATAACAAAAATATCCCATTTAATAAAACAATGCATCAATTTGCAGGGCAACTCCTACATACTAGTGGTAATAAAAGGGGCATTACTAGAGGAATCAAACAACACTCCAAGAATGGATTTTTCCTAGCAAGACACACATGATTACAACCACTTACAAACAGAATCATACACATTTTCATTTAGCACTCAAAAGCTCAAGGCAAAAATACTAGGCACTCATTAGTTAGAGAACTATATAAAGGAAACACATCTAGTGTGGGGGAAATAATGTTTCCACCAAAAATGCAATGACACCAGTGGGTGTTACACTAGCATATCAAGGCATTAAGAGGTCACAAGGCCTCTAGTCACACTTTCTAAATATTAACAAAAGACTAAACTAGCATCTAGTGCAATAACCATACTAGTAGAAAATAATAGGGTGCTAAAAATAAGCAAGGTAATGCTACTCATGCTATTATTTTCACACAAGTGAAAACTTCAGGATTCAAGTACTCATGAAAACATCATCAAAATGCTACTGGTCCTATGAACTCAACACAAAAATATGTGGCTACACAACAACAAATTCTTATGCCAAAAATTCTACACATGAGGGAATTTTTCCATAACATTCTCATAGTGATGACTAAACTACTCATGCTTCTCTACCAATTCAAATGCAAGATAGCAGAGGTGATAACAACACAAAATAAGTACCAACATGGTACTGGATCCAATCAAAAATCCAAGTGCTTGCACATCAATTCATCACTCAAAAATGCTATGCAAGTAATAACTAGAGATAAAACATATGCTACTAACAAAAATCCTATTTCTTCTCTACTCAAGTCCACACAATCTAACATGCTAAAATATCTAAGTAAACCTTAGAAAACAAGTTCACACAACTTGTACATGCTAGAAAACAATATTGCAACACAAAAGTACATTCACACAAATTAATTTCCTAAAATGCCAAAATGGCAGAAACATGCAAATTAAAGATCTGTCCACCAAATTTTCTATGATGCTATAAAAATTAAACCCAGATATGTTTGGATAGCCCTAAACATATACAAGACCATCCAATTGAGTTTGCATCAAAAATCATTTTTAATGATTTTATAAAAATCACCAAAGTGCTCTCTGGTGTTTTACCATATGGCATGCCATTTAAAAAACATTAGGAATTTGGAAGCAAGGTTAATTTCTCCTGTTAGTAAATTTCAAGGGCTTTCCAATTCAATTGGATACACCTCATTCTGAGTTGTGGATTTAAAATGGTGCTCATTTTTCTGTTTCTGGTACCTGTTGCCAAAACATTTTTCATGTCTAAAATATCCATCCAAATGTAGATCTACAAGTTGGAGATGGTTTGGATTTTGTTGCTTTACCACGGTGAATTTTACCTTGGTCAAATTCGTGTTTTAGGTTAGCTTTTATGCCCAAAAGCAAACATGCACATTTTCTGGAAAATTAAATTGGAAAAAGAAACTAGGGATGGGCTAGATCCAGCTATTGGGCCGGCCAGATCATTGGCACCGCGAGCAGATCTAGCCGCTGTCGCTGACCAGCGGGCCAGGCGGCCACGCAGTGGCCACGCAGGCAAATGCGCGGCCCACGGGCAGGTTCAACTGCCCCCACGCGGGTCAAGCACGCTGGCGTCAGCGTGACGCCACTCGCCGGCGGGAGGAAACTCCGGCGAGGTCGAATCCGCTGATTTCGAGCACCATTTCCCGATTCAAATGCATGCGCACGTAGCACTCGACGCGGGGAACCGAACGAACGCAACCTCGTTTCCGGGGAGTCGCCGAAAAGCGACCGGCGACGGCGGCGCACGGCGGCCGAACGCGAGCACGGCGCGGCGAGGTTCTAGAGAGAGAGGGAGAGGGGAAAAGGCACGGCGATAAGCGCCTGCTCACCCTAGACGCACGGGAGGACTCGGTGAGGGCGGAGGAGGCTCGAGGCGACGGCGATACCTCGCCGGAGTGCGCCGGACCCGAAGAAGAAGAATGGATGGCGCGGGCTCCTCGAGGCGTTTCGCCTCGATTCCTTCTGCACCGAGGACAACCGCGACGAGACGGAGAGGATGGTGCCAACGGCGAGCGGCGGCGAGCTCACCTTCGGCCGAATCGACAGCGACCACTTAGCTAGGGTTCGGTTTGGGGAAGAAATTGAAGAGAGAGAGAGAGAGAGGAAGCCCGAGGGGAGAGAGAGGGGGCAGATAGCAGACAAGAGCACATGGGGGGGTTCTTATCCACCTCGAATGCTTCCACTCAAAGGCAATGGCGTAGGGCACTGCTGCTACAGAGGAGCTAGGAAGAAGAAGGGTGACTCGGATTACAAATAGGTCCCTGGCTATTTACAAAGAGATCCTTTTCCTCTCTGAAAAATTCTGTTTTCACTAGGAAAACAAAGTCTAAATTTAAAATCCTTTTGCCCAAAATTCTTATTAGTTGAGATGCACAATATATGTGAAAATTGGCTCAATTGGATAAACTTGATAGTTCAAAGTTGTTCAAATTTCAATTCGGACATAAATGGACATTGAATTTATTAGACTACTTAGGAGCTTCCAAAAATGATAATTTTTGGCACACATTCCTTATTTGGTGTGTTCCTTGTGTGGTAGAAAATTCAAGTCATTTTGAGTTACTGCATAGAACAAACTTGTTCAAATTTCTAAAAGGTGCTGTCTAGAAAACAGGGGTTTTTGGCAACTTAAATTATTCAAAAACTTGTTCCCTTTTGGTTTTCATCCTTATTTATGTTATAGAGCATGTGGTATTTATTCCATCGTATTTTGAAAAAGTTTGTAGAACAAACTTGTTCAAAATTCCAAATGTTGCTGTGGAGAAAAATCATGTTTTCAGGACTTTAATGGATTCAAATTTTGGTATCCTCTTGTGTGTGTTCCTTATTTGATATAAGGAAGCACTGGTATCAATTTCAGATCATTTGAAGAAAGTTTCCTATAGTAACTTGTTTGAGTTTTCTGTTTCTGGAAATATTGGAAATTCAATTTAATAAGGCACTTGGCTTTTCTTTAACAATGCTTTGCCAAAATATTTATGTGACTAGAGATAGCAAGTCAATGCTCTCCAATACTTTTGTTTTTAAGCTTGTAAGGTTGGAAAAACATTTGATAATATTTTGGTGAAGCATCTAAGAATGCCTCTTTTTCCTGATAATCTTTTAGGGAAATTTTTTTTAAGTGTTTCCTCTTTCTTAATTTAGGCCTTGGAATAATATTCAACAAGTATGGGATTCATAAGATAGTTTTGGAAAACTCTTTGATCAATATTTACTTTAGAAAATATTGCCAAGGTCATTGGAACAGTATGTTGAATATTTTTAGTTTACTGCTTTGCTATCTTTTTAAGTTTGTTTAGTTGCACTCAAACAAACACAACCAAAGTTTATTTGTCAAGCAATTAGAAAAACAACTGTGTTATCAGGTATTCCAAAATTGGGATGTGACAGGTCTTCCCCCCTTAAAAAGAATCTCGTCCCCGAGATTCGCAAGCGAGGACTAAGGGAGGGCCAACAAACACAATGTTAGTGTTGGAGTGCAGGTGCTTCCCCCCTTTGATTTTTCTTGGGAGGCGGGGTACTCCCTTAAATTAGCAAATTCTTTTCACGGGAGTTGGGTGTCATACTCAAAACCTTAGATCCAAACACCCGTCTTCAAAAAAAAAACTCTAGCTATCAATTTACTCAACCGCCAATTCTAAAATTTCTGTTAACGTCACTACTGCCAACTAGCTCCTTTTGTGCTAGCTATATCCCACATATTACATACCACATATGGAGTGGTGTACCACTCTCATAACAAGGTATATAAGAAGCTAAACATATAGCTTGTGGGTGCAAAGGTTAGGTTGCTAAGGTAAAATAAACAGACCGAACAATACCTATGGCAGTGGGTATTACTCACCACAAGCGGCTATCACTTAATGCGTTCATGATTTTAGTTGGATGTTTTAGTTTCATAAGATACTCTTAAGCACAATAATAACACAAGTATAAACTCATTCTAAGGTAAAACATTTAAACAAAATCCAATAAGCAAGCACACAACACCACAGATGAATAGACTATTTATTCACTAGGTTATTGTCTACTAGAGGTTTTGGAATCCATCAATCATGAACAATTAGCAAACAACCAGTAGCTAAAAACCCATGAATCAAATCATAAAGATACTCTAAAACACCATCTTCACACAAGATAAAACTCCTATTACACAGGCATAAAAAAAAGGACTGCACAAATAACACATTAGTATGAAAAATCTACACCAGCATGCTATAAGAGATAATCATATCCTATAACCATAGAACATGCAACTAAATAATTCATGGCATGATAACAGAAGTAATAACTTCCTAAACATGTTCTATCAACACATATACTCATAAAATAAAAAGAGGGTAATACTAGAGCAAAAATCACCATTTTCTACTGGTGAAACTAGTTTCACCCTAGAGAAGCAAACAATGCTATCATGATGTTTAAAACCAAACAAGCAAGTCATGAATATAAGTGTACCTAATAACAGTACACCAATCCTACTCATGTTAGTAAGCACAAGCACCAGAGAAATTTTATGAATCAACCATTAAGCATGCAGAAATTTCTTCTAGCAATTTCTGTTTTCTTTAACCAATTACTAGCAAACAAGCAAGGTATAACTCACACAACCAGTATCTATGCAATTAATGAAAATTTATCTAAACCTTTTCAAAAATCCATACACTCAATTTAAAATTATTCACAAACAATCTACCAATCAAGAGGAATTTATTTTATTTGCGAACAATTTAATTTTAGCACACGATAGTGAAACATTTCTTAACATGATACCCCTAAGGAATATTATGCTAACAAAAGGATCACACCTAAACATACTAGTATTTACTAATAAGAAATAAACTACTCACTTGCATAGGTGAAAACAAACAATTATATTTTCCATCGTGGAAAATAGAAATCAATCACATAGTGAAACATGCTATTTTCACACATGTGTATGGTTGGGGATTTTCATCCTCAAGCCAAAATGCAATGGGACCAGTGGGGTATGGCCTACTAATACCAAGGAAAAATAGGTACTAAGCCTCTGGTTACTCATGAAAAACTTTGCATACAAGATAAAAACATAAGGCTATTTAATCTAGTGAAACAATACTAGTGCATATTGATAGCAATGCTTACATATGCTTTATTATTAAGAGACAAGCAAGCTAACAAAGGTACAAGCATAAAAAATAACAGTACCTAAATGGTACTGGACTCAAAGAAAAACATAGCACAAAATCTACTAAGAAAGTATACACAGATCTAGCTCTCACAATACTTCCAAATAATAAACTTGAAGGTAACAAATGCTATTTCATTTTTGTTCGAGTTTCCAATCATGCACACACTTTCTAGGGTAGATTTATTGTAAGAGAACAACATAATAACAAGTCCTAACAACTCCATATAAGTTAGGAAGCAAGATTGAATAAAACACAAACTTATTTCAATCAAGAGCACACAAAGAAACAAAATCAGGAAAACTGCTGTTTTCTAGATCTATCATATCCATCCCATCGTTCACTTAATTTCTAAACCCCGGATTTCATAGTATCTACAACTTCTACTAAGATTTGGTTTCCAAAGTAGATACACCTGATATCCTATTGACTAGTAAACGAATAGGTCATCATCTTATTTTCTCGTGACTTCTCCTTTTTACCAACTAGATTAAAAGGTGTCCTAAGTCACTTAATTCCTTGGTTTAGAAAGAGTTGTCAGTAGTTCGCATGCTTTGGTTAGGTGTCAACCTGATATTAGGCAAAGCATGTTAGTCTTGTTAGCTTTTTATTTAATAATGTTTGTCCGACAAGATACGACTAGCGTCATCGTACGTCGAATATTGAATCGTGCTCTTCGGATTGGCTTTTGAGGGGGTTGCGCATCATGGCATGTGAAGACTTCTTTTGCACCTTTCTCCAGAGGAGGGAGGTATATAACTTTTAAAAGGGGATCTCTTTAGTTTGGTCTTTTAAAAGGGGACATAAAAAAATGTGCAACATTTAGCCAACAGGGAAAAAAGAGTCGGTTGCAAACAGACAACCATAGAGCTTTTGGTCAGTAGTGGTTGGTTTTCTTCACGCCTTTTCTTCTTTGAAGGCTGTCATAGTTGGAGCTTTATCAGTTGGAGTGCATCACTGGTAGCAACGCTATCAGCTCGTGTGGCTTGATGGTCCTCCATTATTAGGCCCAACGGTGCTTTCATTGATTGTGGGGGAGATGGTGGTGGTTCACGACGGGTGGCATTTCGAAGCGAAAACCAGTATAAGTTTAAGCAACAAATTCTTGTTTTTGAATACTTTACAAACATTTTTGCTTGCAAAAACCTAACAAGAGGCGATTCAAAAACAAGAGCGGGGCAATCACAAATTTGCAAATTTTGAGCACCCCACAAACATATAGAAGCCTAGATGAACCAAAATCTACACCACACAATAGCACAAAGTCTTACGGACACACATATGCAAGCCATAACACACAAGCAAGGCTCTATTGGAGCTACGTCGGGGGAGGCGACTCATGGGGTCATCGCTAAATTACTCCAAACTAGACTGATCCAAAATCCTAGAAGTGGCTGAAGAACTATATCTACTTCTGACCATCATCACTGTAGAGCTAGGCAATTATTTTGGTCTTCTCGGGACATCGTCCAGTATACAAGTTTTTGGATAAAAAACAAGATAATAGAAGCAAAGTTTTGATAAAACCTTTAACTGAGAGAGGTAAGACTATGCAACAATTTGTTTTTGAAACCCCAACTATTTTCTGAACAGAAAACTTCAAAGACGAGAGATGTTTCAAAAACAGAGCGGAGCAGTTGCAAACAAGTAAGAAAGAAACTCTTAACCGAGAGAGATATGCCTTCAGAATCTTTTGATAAGATAAGAAGGAGGGAAAATATACTAAAATTCCCTTAGATAAAAATAATTTAGATAGTAAATAGGTTTTTACTCCAAAATACTTTTCTTTCCTATCTGACGTCCTTGCTAACTAAGGTCTCCTAAGGTCAGGATGGCTCTGATACCAACTCTGTAAGGACCCCAGACCGGCAGTCTGAAACCCTCCGTATGCATACATTCACGATCCCAGAAAGATTAGTCGTGAACAACATACAAAGTTGGCATACAGAAATACATCATCCCTTACACGAATACATAAAGGTATTACATAAAGATCACATGATCAAGTTCAACACAACTGCCACATAGGGCAGGCAACTTAACAAACACAGCCGAAGACAATTTAAACACAACGTAGATGAGCCCAAGTCACGCCTTAACCTACAGGCTGCTGACCCGCAGACGATCCTAGTTCGCAAAGCCGTCAGCTCCGTACTTCTCTTCATAGATCTCCTTCGGAGGCTCCTTCTCAAAGTCTGGCAAGTAGATACCAGGGGTGAAACCATAATGAGTACATTTGAATGTACTCAGCAAGACATCCATCATGTCACTTACCAAACATGAAAATATGCTTATATGGTGGAATAGGTAGGCTATAAATAGGGTTCACTATCAATGGTGTTCATATAGGATGACACCACAGTTGCAGTCAGGTTAATCTGTATCTTCGTTGAAGAAGATACTTCAGAAGAAAATAATATAGTTTTATTTCTCTTGTAGATATCACATGTACAAGAGGTTTTGTAAAGCTTTGTTAAAGAATATTTTCTCTTTGCAAAACTTCTTGGAATCAGTTTCCAGAATTCTTGCTTAGAGTAGAAAAGGTTTTCTTTGCAAAACATTTTGTTTTGTATAACGACTTCTGGCTTTCCATCATCAACGGTACCTCCACGGTACAAGTTTCCATTCCTTTCCGAACTTCACAAGTTCAACACTTCCTTTCAAAAACTCCTTTTTGAAAACATTGACACAATGCTAGCTACATGGCCATTCAACTGTCCATATCCGAGGACGCGGCTTCTTCGAAAAAGTTGTACTCTGCACAGGTGTACTCATCCACCAGATCCAGTACACCTACCGTGAACAACCACGGACTGTAACAACAGTATGTAAACATCAGGTATCTGATCATAACCATCCACTATGTTCAAGATAGAATGTGTCTATCTCTCAGTTGAGTTTTACCGCATCCCCGGCACCGAGCTAATCCCCGCCAAGCCAGTAGCCCCAACTGCTGCATCCGGAGGGAAAATGAATCCCACACTTTTATGTCTCAACATTGGGAGTTTTGACGACATTCGGTTCGAGGGTACGACGCCCCTTATAGCAAGTGAGATAGCACACACTAATAAGAACAAACTTCAAGTTAAGCCCGTGCCCATGTTGGGGTAGGGTGGCAGTACGGTAAAGGTTGTCCGGCGAAGACTAGGTTATGTGTCATTTTTGAAAACACCAATTTCTCAAAAATGACCACTTCCACATTCCTCCGGAGAACAAGGATCCGCCTTTTCTCCGGTTTTTCCGTAAAGCCTTTGTTTTGTAGAATCATAATTTTAGGGTGTCCACTTAGGGACTAGCATATTTGATGGTAATAAATACCATATGGTGGCTTATGGGCTTGGTATTACCAAGTTTAACTACTGGCATAATAGTAACCTATAATATTGTATAGTAGTAATTGCCACATCAAAAATAGTTTTGATAATCAAGTTTTGGTAAAACTTCAGAGGTAAAACATGCATGATAGATAATGATAAGTATTGTATCGGCAAGCATCAGGATGGCTTGCCTGGTAACTCCTTGTGTCCCTGGTTTTGGAGTGACTGGAACTTGGAACAGAGCTTCACGACACTCCCTTCCCCTTCGTTTTCTAACGTCGTAAAAAGAATAAAGGACACACATTCAGAACCAATCAAGGCAAGCAACAATACATAACAATACATACAGCAAGGAAACTAATAATAACCAATCACCCAATTATTAATTGAGGCAAACAATCAAACAAACACACTTGGCAGAAATGCCATTTAATAAGACAGCTCAAGGTTGGAGGAATATATCTCACAACCTCAATATCATGGATTCAGTGGGTGTGCCACTCTCATACCAAGATATTTAGAAACCCAAAATACACTTGGTTTCACATGGGTGAGACTACTAAAAGTATACAAAACATGCACAATAATAATCATGGCAATGGGTCTATCAACCAAACCACAAAAAGAACAAGGTAGCTAATCTGCTAAGCCTAAATTGACATCAAGAATAAATAAGGCACATGATTTGCAAAAGTTACTTGTACAAATCAGTGAGCCTACACAAGTGCAACAAGGCAATAGACTCATCACAAATCACCCAATTCTCATAGTGAGAACAATAGAAACAAATGACTAAAAAGGAGGAATCCTAGTGACATGTTTCTACTAAAAGTTTTCTATGCAAGCATGCATAATAAGTAAAGTACTAAAATGCAAACAAGGAATCATGTCATCATAATGGGAAATGAAAACATGTCCTCATGCAAGGATACACAAATATCTACCAAACACAAGTTGGCAGGAAAAATAATTCAATACAAAAATTCTAGGGAAACTAGTACTACTCAAACATGTAGAATCAATGGATACATTTCAATCAAGTAATTGAAATACAACCAGAGGGTCCATATTATAAAAACATGAGTGAAAAACATCTATAATTGCTATAACAAAAATATCCCATTTAATAAAACAATGCATCAATTTGCAGGGCAACTCCTACATACTAGTGGTAATAAAAGGGGCATTACTAGAGGAATCAAACAACACTCCAAGAATGGATTTTTCCTAGAAAGACACACATGATTACAACCACTTACAAACAGAAGCATACACATTTTCATTTAGCACTCAAAAGCTCAAGGCAAAAATACTAGGCACTCATTAGTTAGAGAACTATATAAAGGAAACACATCTAGTGTGGGGGGAAATAATGTTTCCACCAAAAATGCAATGACACCAGTGGGTGTTCCACTAGCATATCAAGGAATTAAGAGGTCACAAGGCCTCTGGTCACACTTTCTAAAAATTAACAAAAGACTAAACTAGCATCTAGTGCAATAACCATACTAGTAGAAAATAATAGGGTGCTAAAAATAAGCAAGGTAATGCTACTCGTGCTATTATTTTCACACAAGTGAAAACTTCAGGAGTCAAGTACTCATGAAAACATCATCAAAATGCTACTGGTCCTATGAACTCAACACAAAAATATGTGGCTACACAACAACAAATTCTTATGCCAAAAATTCTACACATGAGGGAATTTTTCCATAACATTCTCATAGTGATGACTAAACTACTCATGCTTCTCTACCAATTCAAATGCAAGATAGCAGAGGTGATAACAACACAAAATAAGTACCAACATGGTACTGGATCCAATCAAAAATCCAAGTGCTTGCACATCAATTCATCACTCAAAAATGCTATGCAAGTAATAACTAGAGATAAAACATATGCTACTAACAAAAATCCTATTTATTCTCAACTCAAGTCCACACAATCTAACATGCTAAAATAGCTAAGTAAACCTTAGAAAACAAGTTCACACAACTTGTACATGCTAGAAAACAATATTGCAACACAAAAGTACATTCACACAAATTAATTTCCTAAAATGCCAAAATGGCAGAAACATGCAAATTAAAGATCTGTCCACCAAATTTTCTATGATGCTCTAAAACTTAAACACAGCTAGGTTTGGATAGACCTAAACATATACAAGACCATCCAATTGAGTTTGCATCAAAAATCATTTTTAATGATTTTATAAAAATCACCAAAGTGCTCTCTGGTGTTTTACCATATTGCATTCCATTTCCAAACTATTAGGAATTTGGAAGAAAGGTTAATTGCTCCTGTTAGGAAATTTCAAGGGCTTTCCAATGCAATTGGATACACCTCATTCTGAGTTGTGGATTTAAAATGGTGCTCATTTTTCTGTTTCTGGTACCTGTTGCCAAAACATTTTTCATGTCTAAAATATCCATCCAAATGTAGATCTACAAATTGGAGATGGTTTAGATTTTATTTCTTTACCACGGTGAATTTTACCTTGGTCAAATTAATATTTTAGGTTAGCTTTTATGCCCAAAAGCAAACATGCACATTTTCTGGAAAATTAAATTGGAAAAAGAAACTAGGGATGGGCTAGATCCAGCTATTGGGCCGGCCAGATCCATTGGCACCGCGAGCAGATCTAGCCGCTGTGGCTGACCAACGGGCCAGGCGGCCACGCGGAAGCCACGCAGGCAAATGCGCGGCCCACGGGCAGGTTCAACTGCTCCCACGCGGGTCAAGCACGCTGGCGTCAGCGTGACGCCGCTCGCCGGCGGGAGGAAACTTCGGCGAGGTCAAATCAGTTGATTTCGAGCCCCATTTCGCGATTCAAATGCATGCGCACGTAGCACTCGACGCGGGCAACCGAACGAACGCAACCTCGTTTCCGGGGAGTCGCCGGAAAGCGACCGGCGTCGGCGGCGCACGGTGGCCGAAAGCGAGCACGGCGCGACAAGGTTCTAGAGAGAGGGAGAGGGGAAAAGGCACGGCGAGAAGCGCCTGCTCACCCTAGACGCGCGGGAGGACTCGGTGAGGGCGGAGGAGGCTCGAGGCGACGGCGATACCTCGCCGGAGTGCGCCGGACCCGAAGAAGAAGAATGGATGGCGTGGGCTCCTCGAGGCGTTTCGCCTCGATTCCTTCTGCACCGAGGACAACCGCGACGAGACGGAGAGGATGGTGCCAACGGCGAGCGGCGGCGAGCTCACCTTCGGCCGAATCGACGGCGACCACTTAGCTAGGGTTCGGTTTGGGGAAGAAATTGAAGAGAGAGAGAGAGAGGAAGCCCGAGGGGAGAGAGAGGGGGCAGATAGCAGACAAGAGCACATGGGGGGTTCTTATCCACCTCGAATGCTTCCACTCGAAGGCAATGGCGTAGGGCACTGCTGCTACAGAGGAGCTAGGAAGAAGAAGGGTGACTCGGATTACAAATAGGTCCCTGGCTATTTACAAAGAGATCCTTTTCCTCTCTGAAAAATGCTGTTTTCACTAGGAAAACAAAGTCTAAATTTAAAATCCTTTTGCCCAAAATTCTTATTAGTTGAGATGCACAACATATGTGAAAATTGGCTCAATTGGATAAACTTGATAGTTCAAAGTTGTTCAAATTTCAATTCGGACATAAATGGACATTGAATTTATTAGACTACTTAGGAGATTCCAAAAATGATAATTGTTGGCACACATTCCTTATTTGGTGAGTTCCTTGTGTGGTAGAAAATTCAAGTCATTTTGAGTTACTTCATAGAACAAACTTGTTCAAATTTCTAAAAGGTGCTGTCTAGAAAACAGGGGTTTTTGGCAACTTAAGTTATTCAAAAACTTGTTCCCTTTTGGTTTTCATCCTTATTTATGTTATCGAGCATGTGGTATTTATTTCATGGTATTTTGAAAAAGTTTGTAGAACAAACTTGTTCAAAATTCCAAATGTTGCTGTGGAGAAAAATCATGTTTTCAGGACTTTAATGGATTCAAATTTTGGTATCCTCTTGTGTGTGTTCCTTATTTGATATAAGGAAGCACTGGTATCAATTTCAGATCATTTGAAGAAAGTTTCCTATAGTAACTTGTTTGAGTTTTCTGTTTCTGGAAATATTGGAAATTCAATTTAATAAGGCACTTGGCTTTTCTTTAACAATGCTTTGCCAAAATATTTATGTGACTAGAGATAGCAAGTCAATGCTCTCCAATAATTTTATTTTTAAGCTTGTAAGGTTGGAAAAACATTTGATAATATTTTGGTGAAGCATCTAAGAATGCCTCTTTTTCCTGATAATCTTTTAGGGAAATTTATTAAGTGTTTCCTCTTTCTTAATTTAGGCCTTGGAATAATATTCAACAAGTATGGGATTCATAAGATAGTTTTGGAAAACTCTTTGATCAATATTTACTTTAGAAAATATTTCCAAGGTCATTGGAACAATATGTTGAATATTTTTAGTTTACTGCTTTGCTATCTTTTTAAGTTTGTTTAGTTGCACTCAAACAAACACAACCAAAGTTTATTTGTCAAGCAATTATCAAAACAACTGTGTTATCAGGTATTCCAAAATTAGGATGTGACAGTTGGGTTAGTTTTTTTTGGGGAGGGGCAGAGGGGGTAAACGTGTAAAATTCCAGCGGTTTTACAGTTGGAACCAATTTTATTGTCCAGAACCGTAAAAGTCCTTGGACATGTAAACGTTTTTAGGACACCGAGAATCCGAGCCTCCAACCTTTTATGTCTAGAGCAGTATACATGCCACTCCGACCTCTCCCCCCACCGCCATCTGTACCAAAGATTTCAGCCATTGATTTCTCGCAGCTCTTCTGCTTTCGAAGCAGAGCTCCAGACGTGGTAGTCCAGGAGAGCCGGAAGGACGCTGGTCACTGTTGCGCGCGCCGGTGCGAGCGAGACGGCCGAGTGTTTACATACGAGACAGCCAAGCGCGCGCAGTTCAAAACGATTGATGGTTCGTGCTAGCTAGCTAGCACAGCAAGCAGCTAGCTCAAAACGAGACAACCGAGCGCTATCTAGCTAGCTCAAAACATTCATCGATCGTTCGTGCTAGCTAGCTCAGGCACGAAGCTAGCTTAAAACATTCATCGATCGTTCGTGCTAGCTAGCTCGGTGATATGGATATAATAGGGATCCATGAGGTTTTGTCATGCTTGAGTTGGAAGGAGATATTGAGCCTCACTGTTATTGATGATAAGGTGAATTTCTTCTTAATGGATTGTGTTGTTTGTGTTTATAAGAATGTTATACTACCTAAGCTATTGCATTATGTATTAGCAGGGTTATTGTTAACACAAACATGGATGGAGGAGGACATCAAGACTTGCTGGAAAACAACATGGAGATGATGGAAAAAAAGCTTACAAGTGGTGAAAACAATTATACAAGTGGTGAAAACAATCCTGCAAGTGGTGAAAACAAATGTGCAAGGATGAAAACAAGGAGAGGGCGCCTCCATAGGGTTAAATGCGCCATAGGGAAGTCCTAATTAATTTAGGCATGGCTTGTATGCCATATTGGGCCAAACCCCCTAATGTGAGTCGGTTTGTATCAGTTTTGGTTCGAGTCCAAAGTCCAAACAGAGTCCAAAGTGGTTCCTATTCGGGTTAGGGCTGGTTGCTTGCGCAAGTCCACTTGTGGCCGCACCATACCCCCTCATATAAACCCCTTGGTGCGAATTAGATAGGTAGACTACGATAAAACATAAACCCTGGACTCTAGATTGTATTGCTTGAAGTATTCATCTTGAATCATATTTCCATTGCAAATCTGAGTGTATTCTGCTGTTCCATTGGGAATAAGGAGAAACATAACCACTTGTAGTCGGTGGCTACTTGTGCAAGAGTGTGGAGTCTCGAATATCCGAAGGGGTTAAGTGATGTTGCAATTGGTGACAGGGTTTAGCCAAAGGAGAGAGCGAGGTATCACATTGGTTATCATATTATCAGAAAGTTCACTGAGAAGGTCGAGCATCCCCTTATCATATGGTATTAGATTTCCAGGTTGACTGGTGAGCAATTTATCCCTTTAGATTCGTTTTATTTTCCTACCTATCCACGAAAAAGCCCCACAAAAACAGGAGAAGTCATTGCCATCGCCTTAGATCATCACCACTTTCGAGTTTTAGTTGTTGTTTGTGTTTGATTTTTTGTTTCTTTTCTCCTTTTCTGTCTTGTTTTCGTTCGGTCTAGGGTTAGGGTTCTTGTGTTCTTCGAGTTGTCCCTGCTGCGTCCACCAAAAATTCCCCAAATTTTCCAATCCGATTGGTGTTTGTGCTTCTTTTTCGAGTTGGCATCAAATTCCTGCTGTGGCAGAAGATCTTGCCAAAAACGATGTCGTGCACTTCCCCTAATCGCAGTCGGATCTGCCCCTTACCGTGCCTTCAACAAACCCCAATCCGATCGGTGGTTTTCTTCCAATTCGAGTTGGAGTCGAAGTCCTACCGTGGCAGAACTTTTGCGCCAAATCGATGCCGCCGTTCCGCGCTCTGTCGTGGCCGAGTCGGGGTCCAACTCCAGCGTGTACAAAACCAGCGCGCAGCCCCGTTGCGCCCTTACCCGCAGCCCACCCGCGCGCTGCCGTGGCACACAACCGCGTCGTTTCTCTGCCGCTCGCCAATTTTCGCTGCCGCACCGTACCGCTGCTGCCACGCGCCCAACCACAGACATCCTCTGCTCTTTTGCGCGCGCCCACCGTACCCGCAAAAAGTGCCCGCGCACTAGTGTTTTTCCCTGTCCGCAGTGTACGCGCGCTGCCGCGATAGCAAAGTGGCCAGTTTCTCTGCCGTGGGTACAAAATCCTATCGTGGGTTTTCGAGTAGGTTTTCTGATCCGTTTTCATTGCCAATTTCATAGCGATTCCACTCCATATCTTTGAGAACCATAGCCACGACCTATATACATATCAAATTAGGAGCATACCCACATAAGACTAGCTCAATTTGGTGCTCACAGGCTGCTCAATCATCTGTTTCATTGTGTTGTTTTTCTGGAAAATTTTGCTCCGCGGTGCGACATATTGTGGCCAAAATAGAAAAGGAAAAAAATAGTGTCCGTACAGACTGGACATTTTGGCCCAAAAGAGTGGGAAAATTAGAGAGAAAAAACAGAAAATAAGAGAGGAAAAGAGGCCTGAAAATTATTGATCATTGCCACATTTTTGGGAGTTGTTTACATGTAGTTTTGCACTAGTTATTTGAGCAATCTTGTGCCTGTTTAAAACAGTTGTAGCTAGTGTCTTTCGAGTGCATTGCAACAATTCCATACATATAGTTGTTTGCCACATTATTCTCCACGTGTGTGTTTCCTGTGCTTTTCATATCATCACAAGCAGCAAATAGGACTTGTTATTGGTGTTGTTAGGTATCCATACCAAGCCCCACTAAATACCTGTTTTGCCTTTGTGAGAGCTAAAATCCCTAGGTATTCTATTCTCCACACCAAGTCACACTAGTTTCTACTACTTGTTGGTAAGTTATTCTATTAACTTTGGAACGGTAAGGATCACCTCTTTGCTGGTTTTCAAGTGAGTTGTGAGAGAACACCACAATCCATTATTATTTTATTACTAACAAGTTAATCAATGGATCTTTGTAGTTTTTCTATGTGCAGTGATGCTTTCTGGGAGGAGGAGTCTAGTGGAATACATGTAGCAAATTTGTTCCACTTGATTGCAGAAATCAAAGGTCGCCCTGCTGCTATTACTCTTGATAAGGATACTCAATCTAAATTTGTTAGTCTTGATGTGGTTCAGCAATTGCAATTGGAAACTTTTCAAGCAAATCCATACATGATAATTATTAATGATGATAAAATTGGAATTATTCAACGTACTTTTGTTCCATTAACCATTCATGGTCATATAGAGCAAATTTATTGTCATGTGATTCCTAGAGCATTTACTAGTTGTCATCTTTTGTTGGGTGAATCATGTACTGTCAAATTTCGGTTTGATTTTGCTAGATATTATCCTGACATTAAATTACTTTGGAATCATAAATATCATCGAAGAAAACATGCTTCACTTGAAAATTGTATGGAGGTTAGAAAACAACCATTATGTTATGATCAAGTCATGGGATCCGAAATTGAGAAGACATGTGAGGTGGTGTCTACTAATGTAACCATGTCTACTCCTAGTGTTGTTTCTTGTGATGTGCAGGTTGCTTTTGAAGAAAGGGAGACTATAGTACAACCTGCACCACAACCATCATTAACACATCCATTGGAGGAGCATAACATTGTGCCTAGTATTATTTCTTGTGATATGCAGGTTACTCTTGAAGAGAGGGAGCCATCACTAGTACAAACTGCATCACCACTTGAGAAAGATGAATCAGTGCCTACTATATCTGAGGAGGATGTTATTGTTATTGGTGCTGATTTGGAACTGCCACTTCCAAGTACAACTTTCTGTGAGTCTACTAATGTGTTAGTTAATTCTTCTGAGTTGATAACCACATATAGTTTACCACCATGTGATAGTTTGTATATTTCAAATTTTGAGCATGTGATTTTGATTTCACATAAAGAAGTGCTTGCTAAAATACCACCTATGAATATTGTGTATTCCATCATGTTACATGGACCAATTGATGTGCAAAGTGCTATGAATAGGATTGCTCAAATTTCATATATAAATTCTAGTACCTATGTTATTTGTTTCACTTTTAATTTGGTTGGTGACTATAATATGAATAAAAATTTTATGGTGGATCAAATATGTATAACTTGTGATACAATGGCCGAATTGAACATTAGGTTATCTTGCTTTGATGGTTTACAATTTCCTACATGTGAGCATGATTTTAGCCACAATACTTGTTAACTATATGTGATAATAAATTATACTTCACTTATATTTGCAAATTGAGTTGCAACTTTCATAATGAGAATAATAAACATGTTCACACCTTTGAGTGTACTATTAAAAACAAATTTGATCATAGATCTTCTATGAGAACACTTGATTTGATACTACACAATTAACATGTATACATAGATGTCTCTCCTTTTGATCATGATTTTATGAGCTTCACTTATATTTGCAATTATGATTGCTATGCTCTAAGATGCCATGACAATTATGTGATGTTTTCATGCCAATTTCGTGGTCACATGTCATGTGACAAAATTTATGATCTGCTAACAACCAGTGCACCCCATTATATATATATGTATTATGCATACACGTTGTTCTTTTTGTTTATTCTACTTTCAGCTTACCACAAGCCGAGAACGTCTTGCCTTGAAGAAAGGGAGGATGATATGGATATAATAGGGGTCCATGAGGTTTTGTCATGCTTGAGTTGGAAGGAGATATTGAGCCTAACTGTTATTAATGATAAGGTGAATTCCTTCTTAATGGATTGTGTTGTTTGTGTTTATAAGAATGTTATACTACCTAAGCTATTGCATTATATATTAGCAAGGTTATTGTTAACACAAACATACATGGAGGAGGACATCAAGACTTGCTGAAAACAACATGGAGATGATGGAAAACAAGCTTACAAGTGGTGAAAACAATCATGCCATGGTGAAAACAATTATACAAGTGGTGAAAACAATTGTGTAAGGATGAAAACAGGGGAGGGCGCATCCATAGGGTTAAATGCGCCATAGGAAAGTCCTAATTAATTTAGGCATAATTAATTTAGGCATGGCTCATATGCCATATTGGGCCAAATCCCCTAATATGGGTCGGTTTGTATCAGTTTTGGTTCGAGTCCAAAGTCTAAACAGAGTCCAAAGTGGTTTCTATTCGGGTTAGGGCTGGTTGCTTGTGCAAGTCCACTTGTGGCCGCATCCTACCCCCTGATATAAACCCCTTGGTGCGAATTAGATATATAGACTACGATAAAACATAAATCCTAGACTCTAGATTGTATTGCTTGAAGCATTCATCTTGAATCATATTTTCATTGCAAATCTGAGTGTATTCTGCTGTTTCATTGGGAATAAAGAGAAACATGACCACTTGTAGTCTGTGGCTACTTGTGCAAGAGTGTGGAGTTTCGAATATCCGAAGGGGTTAAGTGCTGTTGCAATTGGTGCCAGGGTTTAGCCGAAGGAGAGCGAGGTATCATATTTGTTATCGTATTATCAGAAAGTTCACTGAGAAGGTCAGGCATCCACTTATCACTCGGGCACGAAGATTTCTTGCTCGATCGTCTCGTTTTGAGCTAGCTGCTGGTTGAGCTACCTGGTTGCTGAGCCCATATTCCACACACAGCGATTAATCAACGAAACGTCCCCGAACAGAGTGGTTTTCAACCTGCATTATCATTAGAATTCAATTGGCAGAGCTCAGAAATAATACCAAGACATCGGTACGAAATATCCACGCTGAAGTATAGTAAGAACCACCAATTGCAAATTAATAAACGATAGTGGAATTATAAAATACACGAATTGGCCAAGCTGTCCAGTCTTACAAAGACCATAACTATCAAATTCTGAAGGACACATGCTAATTTTAGCTCTGGCATGATCAGCACAGGGTCTCAACTTTGAAACTGAACAGAATATACAAAACTAACACAACCGCGAGAAGCAAACGGAATAATCAACCAAAACCGATACTGCTAGGATAGAGATTATTATTCGCCAAAGATCCGTCAACCAAAACCGATACTACACGGAATAATCAACCAAAACCAAATCCGAAAATAAGGAGTACCTGAAAAATAATCTCATCAAAAGTTTCGGATCTAGGATAGATTATGACAATCAGTAACAAACCAAATTTCACCACCAACCATGGTCTTTGAAGTGTAAAGTAACATACATCAGCAACCTCCTTGCAATGAAACAGATAACAATAATTCCCTTCAAGAAAAACACCTTTTCATCTACTTGCAAGTGCAAGCATGGGCGATATCATCCCTTGAATCGCCTGCAACATGTGCTGTATCTGAATCTCCTCCGCAACCATTCTCTTAAGATTCCTAATGTACCCTCTCAGCTTCCCATCTGAGCGGATATCCTCTGCGCGCATCTCCAACACCTTGTTTGCCACACCAAGCAACAACCTCGCGTACCTTGGCAAGGTTGCGTTCCGATGCATGAACTCCAGAAGAAACCCTAGTTCCACAACATCCAAATTCTCAATGCATCTCACCAGCTTTCTCCTTGCGATTAGCTCCTCCATCACTGCCACAACACTTCTCGGATTGTTCTTAGCTAATGCTGAAACTAGAGCATCCTTGTGCCTGAACTTTCTCAGCAACTTATCATGCTCTGCAATTTTTGCCTTCTTAGGTCTCTCAATCACAAAGTCACCCTGCTTTGGCTTTTCATTCTGACCGCGGAGGAAGTACCTGTAGTAGTTTGGCTTCAGGGCCTGCTTCTCTGGCATGGGTGATGTCCAATCAAACATACCACTGGCAACCTTACCCCCTTGCTCCTCCTCTATGGCCTTCTTCCTTCTGCTCACGAAAATATCTCCCTTTGATGAACCAGCAACAAGCACTGTACCACAAGGTGAGCATGCCACAGACAGCAACTGCTTTGGGTATCGAATAGAGTGTGTGATCTTAAGCTCCCCATAATCAAAGCTCTTTATATATCCATCACTCCCTGCACTAAGCAGCCGAGTTTCCCCAGTGGTGCCCAACTTCCCAAGCGCGAGCGCCATCACTGTCTTGACATGGCTCTCCACTGAGTGCACAAGCCGACCACCACCAATCACGTCCCAAATCTTAACCATGTTCCCTCCCGCAGTGGCAAGCAACCCGCCAGACGGTAGGAACAGCACGCTCTCCACCGGGGCGCCATGAGAGAAGGACAGAGACGGGGCTTTCCCGGTACGGGCATCCCACAATTTGACGCTCTGGTCGTAGGAGCCAGTTACGAAGAGGTTGGGGTCCGCAGGGGACGGGGCGCCGGCGCGGATGTAGTCACGGTGGGCGGCAGGGACGGTGAAAACAGGCGTCTCAGAGGGGACGTCCCAGTAGGCAAGCAGCGCGTCGTCTCCGGCAGTGAGGAGATGGATCTTGTCGCCGCCGGCCACTGGGTACCGGACCACGCGGGTCTCGGCTGAGTGGGCGCAGAGGGTCCGGAGAGGCCCCGACGTCGGCTTGTCGACGCGGAAGACGCGGACGACACCCTTTATGTCACCGGCGGCGAGGAGGGCCCCGTCGGAGCGGAAGGAGGGCGAATACGCGAAATCCTTCGAGACGGATATCTTGGGGCGCGGCGCAAGGGGGTCGCCGGTGAAAAGCTGTACGGTGGAGAACCAAACTGCTGCGAGGGTGGGTTTGGCGTGGGAGGGGGAGAAGGTGAGGTGGGTGACGGGGTAATTGGAGCCGGTTACGAGCTCGGAGGAGCGGAAATTGCGCCAGTAGGAGGCCTCCGGCGAGAGGCAGTTGGGGTTCCCGTGGGATGGGAGGAGAGAGGTGTGCGGTGCGGCTGGGAAAAAGGGCTTCGAAGTGTCGACGGCCATGGCGGGCGGGTGGACGGGCGGCGGCGAAGTGGGAGAGAAACCCTAGAGGCGAAGAGGGAAGAGGTTTTATGGGTTTAGTTATGGGCCGCGGAGGAAATTGTTTGAGCTAAATACACTAGGTCCTGATACTTGTCGGCTACATACTTGTAAAATTGGACCAGGTGGTCTAAGGCTCCGTTTGTTTGGACTTCCACTGCAGTTTTTAGGCTCCAAAAGCAGCAGCCCAAACAAACACCTGCATATTGAAAAGCGCTGGCGAGAAGCGCTGGGCGAAAATGCACTACGCGCGCGAAGATGGCGAAAGCGAGGGAAGAGGTGCTTCCCGCAGTTTTCTTCCGCTTCCCGAGTGGCCCAGACCAGACTACCCTCCTTGGTTCGAACAAATTACTAGAAAACTGCCACACAGAAGAAACCTCCCTGAGGCCCGAGCCCCTTTTCCTCTTCCCTGTCCCGTAGCCATGGTGGGCTACGGTTAGAGATCCGCCGCCGCCGCCATTCCCCGTTCCGCTCGCCCTCTCGCCCCTCTCCTCCGCTCCATCTCACGCTCTGTGCCTCGTCCGCCGCCATTCCCCGTGTGACGCCCCGGGATCGGGCACTATGCAGATTTCAGCATTGCCGCCAAAATCCACATAATAACCGATTTCAGGTTGCCACTTGTGATAACATTACAACAGTTCACAATAATCCACAACAACAACAGAGGAGATATATACAAGACGACTCAAACGAGTCAAGGATACAACTGATACAATACAAAGATCCAAATAACAGCGGAAGAAACAACATAGTGTCCGACTACGGACAAGATACAAATTGGACTAAGAGTCCTGAAGATAACCGATGGCGTCCAATCCCTGCCCAGGCCAAGCCGGAGGGATTCCCAAGCTAACGTCGGCAGACTTCAAACCTGTTGACTGCAATGTGGAATATGCAGCTACGAATGGATTCGTGGGTCAGTACGATTAAGTACTGGCAAGTGGATAACCCATACTCACAAGATACCAGCGTAACCAATCAGCACAAGATACAAATACTTTGGGTACAACGGAAAGGAAGGGATTATTGCAAAGAAGCGGCAGCGGGCTGTGCTAACTAACTACAGAGACTCGCTACAACATCCGGCTAAAGAAAGGGATAAGATAGCGTATCAGAACCAACTATAACTACTCACCAAACAATACCCATCCAATGTTACCCCCTACTAAGGAAGCAACCCAAGGAAACTCACACGGTTGATTAAGGTGACAATCATTTTTATGGTGGAGGTAATCTATATTACTAGTCAAGTTATTATCGTTAAGTGTAAGTTGTCTGAGTACTTGTTAGCCAGCACTTTCACCAAGTCATCCATAACCGCGGACAACACGGCTTCTCGAGAAGATTTAACCCTGCAGGGATGCACCAATTTGGCCGTACACGTAAGAATGACCCGCCAGGCGGGGAGCAAACCCACCAAGCAGGCCACTCAACACAACCCAACTCTTCTTCGCATCAAGCCCAAAGAACCCCGTGCAATTGAGCGCACGGCTAATCAAGCCCCACGAAGAAAAGGGGACCCTCATAGCACTCTAAGAATGTGTCTCCCTAAATGGCGACTACAAAAGTTCCACCCTGGCGCCAAGGGTTCGCACCTGCATATGCATGCGGCAAATGGAAAACCCGAACTAAATAAGGCGATTTGGACGAGATGCGAATCGAATCAAAGTTACGGGGGGGCGCCCATACTCGCTTCCCACATGCGGTTAGTGCGCTCATCATGGATCGGAGGACAAGACCCTTTTCCTAATTAAGTTCGACACTAGCAGGCCTCAAAACCACGCCGGGCCTCCTGCCGGTGCCTTATCATCAAATTAATATTACCGAAAACATTAACATGTTGTTGATTAAGTTGAAACCCAACTATCAAACTAAACAGGTGATAAGACGGACAACAAGACTTGAGCGCAAGCAACACTAAGCATGCAACTACGACACGAGGGCCAACAAGGTAAACAAACAACAGTTAATAGGAAGTGGAAGGAAGGCTATATCATGGCTGCAAGGTAAATATAAGATAGGATCGAGACACAAGCATCGAATCATAAGGCTAGCATAAGAACAACGGAAAGAATCGGTAACAAGTGATGAAAGGCAACCATAGGCAGCAAGTGAGTATACTTGCCTGGAATCCAGCAAGTAGAGGTACATCCGAAGAACTTGTCGTTGCTCACATCATCTCAACGTCCTATCCGGGAAGAAGCAACGAACTAGAACAAACACCGGATGCAATAATTACTTCTACGGCAAAAGATCCAGCATGATCAAGATATGGATGCATGACAAATTTAAGGATGCATCAAACATAAACTAGTTGACATGGTAAACATATTTAAATGGGCCCATATGCAATTTGGATTGCGTATGGAAAAGCCCATGAATTAATGTTGAATTAAATGATCTACAAATAACCATCATGTGAAAGTTGATTAGAATGATGCATGGATGATGAAAAACAATAAGAAAACAACAATAGCTTCAGTTTGATATGTTGTTTACCAAGTTTGGAATTTTATTTGTTAAGTTATGAACTTTGGCATTTTAAATGATTTAAACAAACATTTGTTGTTTTCACCAATTTTAAATGTTCAAAACAGATAACAAAATTTATATTTGGAAAGAACACAAAATTTTAGATGGAATCCATATTTCATTTGTTGGATTTGGATTTTAGATGAGCAACTTATTAAGTTAACAATTTTAAAATGCATTAATTAAGAAATAGTTGTTTTCAGCAATTTAATTTATTTAGCACAGAAAAACAAAGTTGATATTTGCAAAGTTCATGAAAAATGGGATGGAAAATATATTTTATATGTTCAAAAAGAATTTAGTTTGACCAAGTTATTAATTTAGCAATTTTAAATGATTTAAACAAGATTTAAATTATTTAACCAACTTTAATTATTCAAAATAGGAAACAAAGTTTATATTTGGAAAGCTTGTTCAATTTTGCATGGAAAACATATTTTACATGTGCCATTTGAATTAAATTTTAAATAGTTATGAATTTAATCAAATTCAAAAGAGTTATTTGAATTTGAATTTTTGAATTGATTTGGAATGTTCAAAACAGTGCACAAATGGTGTAAACAGGTAGAGCATTTAATTCTGTATGGAAAACATATTTTATATTTCGAATTTGGAGTTTGTTTGTAATTTTTATGTGTGTTTGAAGTTCAGGGATTAAAGTGCCAAAGGACAGGGACCTAAAAGAAAGAAAAGGAAACACAGATAGGCCCCTGGGGTGTCTCTCACACAGCGTACATTGGCCTGTGTCACTGTCGTGCGGGGCCAGTGCCACGGTGGCGCTGACGAGGCGCGAGTGGGGCTGTGGTGGCACACACGGTCAATGACCAGTGGGTCCTGGCCACCGCGCGAAAATCCGAAAAAGTGTGGCCGTTTATTCGGCCGGAGGGGGGAATCGAACCTGGGCCTGCGGGTGCGCGCACACAATGCTTAGCCACTGGGCTACTGAACGAGTTGTGACAGAACAGGGGGCACAGGGAAGATCTAGTGTACACTGCGAGTGTTACTGACGAAACTGAAGAACAGGGCCGGGTTAACTGAATTCCGTACATCGACCTGAACCCTTCGTCAGGTTCCAAAACGGAGCTACTGCAACCACTGCAGTGGTGCTGCTGCTCCTCGTGTGCGTCCTGGAGATCAAGGATGTAGGATCAAGTGCAGCTGGACGTCTAATGATGTAGTGTGCGGGGAGGTATAGAGTGCACAAGTGCATGCAGCGAGCAAGACAGACATTCAGTTAACAGACACGAAATTGGACATTTATGGAGTTCATGGCGGACATGGCGGGAGCATAAACTCGGCATGGTTACCGGCAGGAAAATAGAGGGGAGATTTACTGGGGATCGGGCCGGATTCTCACCGAGAGGGTGTAGGAGAAGTCCTGCCTGTCAGGATGGAAGAACGGCGGCGAATTCCGGCGAAGAAGCTTGGCAACCAACGGGAAGCCATGGACGTAGTCGTCGCTGTGGCTGATTCCGTGCTGATTCCTCTTGTGTGGACGAAGTAGACCTCTCCGCGGTGCTCCTGGAGCCCTCGTCCTAGCTCGAGGTGGACCATGACGGCGGGGCGACGGCGACCTGCTACTGTCTCTCTCTCTCTCTCTCGGTTCAGGTGGAGGACTAGAGGGAAGGGAAGAGGGCGAAACGGCGGCGGAGAGGGACATAGGGACTTAGGGCAAACCAGGGAGGTGTGGAGGAGTCGAGGTTTTATACAGGCGGGGGGGAGAAGCTCCGGCCGTCCCAACAGACTAGAGGCTACGTGGACATGTTAGATGTGCTGCCGTACGAGGAAGAAGGAAGAGGTGGGCTTCGGTGGTGTGGTGGGATGGGCTGGAAGGGTTCGGGCCGTGGGTGGTAGGTGGGCCACTTGGCCTGCCTCCCCACAGCAGCTGTTTTATTACTTTTCTTCCTTTCTCTTTTTTTTTGTAGGAAAGAAAAGGGAGAGAAAAGGAATAGGTTTTAGGGGTTTTATTTTATGCAATAATTTTTCATTGACTTACAAAACAGCAAGGTCAGAGCATGTTAACATTAATTTCAAAAATTTGAAATGTCAATTTGATTTTAATTTGTTATTTGAATTTCAAATAGGGTGTCATAGGGATTTGATTTTTGAAATAACCAATTTTTATTCCATAAGCTCAACCCATTATGAAAACTTATTAAATTTAAATGTTTGCAAGATTTTAATTTTAAACCACATTTAGAACATGCCAAGTATGAATGATTTGATTTGAATTTGAACTGGAATTTACCATTAGGGTGTTAATAAAAGGGGGTTTATTAACAAGCATTTTAATTGACTCAAATTCAAAACTATTGAAAACATTTTGAGTTGTTTAGTTTGCAACTTTTAAATTGGAAACTTTGGACATGTTTGAAAGTTTAAATTGGTTTGAACTTTTGAGTTGTTTTGAAAACAGGGTGCAATGCATATGATGCATGTGATGCAAATCAAAAAGAAAAACAACCAACTTTCTAACTTAGGGAGAACACCCCAGGTGTTACACCCCGCTGCCCTCGCCGTCGTTCCGCTCGCCCCCTCGATTCCCCTCCACCTTTTCAATCTCAGGCCCCTTGTCCCCGCCGGCCGCCAGCCATCGGCCACGGAAGCTCGTCGATCATCTGCCGCCGCCTCGCCGTGCCCCGGCCGCATGAATCCAGCAGCACCGGCCACCTGCTGCTCCGACGGAAGGCCGATTGCAAGGAAGGGATTTGCGACGCATCCCGGGGAGGGGCGGGGCGTAGCCGTTCTGTGCCGGTCCAGCTGCCGCTGGTCGTCGACCTCCATGAGCTCCTCCACCGCCTCGAGCTCCACCAGCGCCGGGAACCCTTCCGCCCCTTCACGCCCGAGCTGGCCGCCATGGCCTCCCCTTCCGCGTGTCTTCCTCTCGAGCGGCCGCTCCTCACCGACGGCCACCTCCACGATGACCTCCTGCATCGACCGCCGACAAGCCACACCCTAGTCCGAGCGGCAGCACCCCACCTCGCCGTTCTAGAGCAGATGGCCGCCGGCCGATTGATAGCAAGCCTTTTTTTTAAGATGAAATTGGAAATTAACAGATAATTAAAATGGTGATAAACTCACATATAAAATGGTCGTGCGAGTTTCATCGGATTTTATAAACCAAGCTCATGTAATCAAATAAAGTGTAATGATTTTTTTGGAGGATATGTTTTTATCACGAAAACAGAAAAATAGAAGGCATAAATAACCCTCCTCAACCCACCGGCGGAACCGGGGCGGTGGCTTGGTTGGGTGAACGGGTAGGAACTCGCACATGATGAAATGTCCCTCTCGCGACCGCTTTTCCCTTCTTTGAGGAGTGAAATTTTCAGCACTCGCTAAACTTACTTACGGGTTGGCGCGTGTCGCACCCGGACTTCTAGGGGATACTCACAGTCCGTTAAACAGTAGATAAATGGCTTACGGGGCATACCGGCACCCGCATCTCAATATGAGCAGGCCAACACGTAAACGTGTGACAACCATTCTCTTACTATTCATCGTCTGCGCAAACCATCCCGTAGAAATCCAGATACTTCCGTTGACGTACTTCAAAACATACACACATGGTACGTCAACGGCATTGGAACAAGTGATATCACAACAGATCTCTACGACACAAAAGATGAAAATAAGTGCAAATAGCTCTCATTAGAGCAGAGATAGCAAATACAATCATCCAGAGGACACATGTCCCAACATATCATCATTACATCACAGCGGAAGCATTCAACATGTCTGAGTACAGACAAGATCCAAATAGGCCTAAGAGGCCGAAAACGAAAAGACGGAGCCCATCCATGAAGTCTCGGATCCTGCCCGGGTCCGCTATCTACTCGTCAGCAGCCTCGTCATACTCCACGTAGTAGCCACCATGTAGATCCTCGGAAACGTAGTCTGCGGAAACCACAGCCCCAAAGGGGTCAGTACATAAACATACTAGCAAGCAAGACTCACAATTCACCAAAGTGTAACCCGTCAACACCAAGCACAGATGCTTTGGGTTCAACGGAAGGAAGGGGATATAAAAGATGCTGCAACTGGCTGCACTAACCAACTACAGAACATACTACAACTTCCAGCTATCAGAAAGGGGAGAAGATAGCGTATCGTAACCAACCTATCAACTAACTTCAAACAAACCCATCCTGGATCTCGCCCCTTATCCAAAGAAGCAATCCGAGGATAACTCACACCGTAGGAGTAGTGATGGTTCAGGTTGTTGTGTCAATAAGCCTATTACTAGTCAAGTTACCATTAGTTAGGTGTAAGTTGTCCTGAGTACTTGTTAGCCAGTACTTTCACCAAGTAATCCATAACCGCGGAAAACACGGCTTCTCGAGAAGATTTATCCCTGCAGGGTTGCACCAATTTGGCCGTACACGCAAGAATAACCCGCCAGATGGGATGCCTCCCACCAAGCGGGGCACTCTACACAACTCAACCCTTCTTCGCATCAAGCCCAAAGCACCACGTGCTGTGCGTGCGCGGCTAATCGAGCCCCACGAAGAAAAGGGGACCCTCATAGCACTGGAAGACCACGCCGCCCTAAATGCCGACTACAAAAGTTCCACCCTGGCGCCAAGGGTTCGTACCTGCATATGTGTGCATCAAATGGAAAGCCCGAACTAAGTGTGGTGATTTGGACGAGATGCGAATCGAGTCAAATTGAGGGGGGCGCCCATACTCGCTTCCCACATGCGGTTAGTGCGCTCATCATGGATCAGTAGACAAGACCCTTTTCCTAATTAGGGTCGACACTAGCAGGCCTCAAAACCACGCCGGGCCTCCTGCCGGTGCCTTATCAGCAAATTATTATTACCTCAAAATTAACAGGTTGTTTTTTAACATCGAGCCCCAGAACATAATGAAATAATAACAGAAAGTAACGGGTAACAGACTCGAGCAAAACAACCCTAAGCATGCTAGTAAGACACGGGCCCAAGCAACGGGGTTATAGGAGTGGAGGTGAGGCAATATCAGGGTTCAGGGTATCATGTGATAGGTTCATAACAGAAACAACTATTCATAGGGCTAGCAGAGTAGACAACGGAAAGTATCGGTATCCAATGTTGAAAGGAACACAATGGTTCATGTGAGTGAATACTTGCCTGCAAACTCAGTAGCCTGGTACTGGGCTAGATCCTTAGAAGGGGTGTCGTAAGTATCGTTGGTCTCAACGTCGTCGTTTATCCGAGAAGAAGCAAACAAACAACGCAGAGAGAAACAATCAATAACATGGCATAATGCACAAACATGGGATGATGCATGGCAATTTAATTGATGCATCAGAAATAAACTAGTTGACAAGATAACAACATGATTAAATGGACCCACATGCAATTTTGGATTGCATATGGAAAGCCCATGAATTATGGTTGAAACAATTGTTTTACAACTAACCAATGGGTGATAGTGGATTAGTATGATGCATGGATGAGGAAAACAGCAAAATAACAACGATAGAATCAATTGGAAATAAGGTTTACCAAGTTTGGAATTTTAGTTATTAAGTTATGGAATTTTGGTTCCTTAAAGGTGTTACACAAGCATTTGTTGTTTTCACCACTTTAAATTGTTCAAAACAGATAACAAAGTTCATATTTGATAAGAACACACAATTTTAGGTGGAATACATGTTTCAAATATTGAAAAAGGAATTAGGATGAATTACTTATGAATTAAACAAGTTTGAACAAGTGTTAATTGAATTTAATCCAAACATGAACTTATTTGAAGTTTTATTTGTGCACAACATTAGATGAAGTTCATATTTGAAAAGTTTATACTTTTAGGGTTGGAAAACATATTTTATATGTCCCAAAAGAAATTAATTTGACCAAGTTATGAATTTAACAATTTTAAATGATTTAAACAAGGTTTAAATTATTTAACCAATTTTAATTATTCAAAACATGAAACAAAATTTATATTTGGAAAGGTGGTTTATTTTGCATGGAAAACATATTTCATTTGTTGAAATTGGATTTGAGATGAGCAAGTTATTATTTTGGCAATTTTAAATGCAATAAACAAGAAACAGTTGTTTTCAGCAATTTAAATTATTCAAAACAGCAAACAAAGTTGATATTTGGAAAGTACATGAAAAGTGGGATGGAAAACATATTTAGTTTGTAGAATTTGGAATTTTTATGCCCAAGTTATGAATTTTGCAAGTTTAAGTGAATTAAACAAATTTTCAAATATTGCACCAATTTAAAATATTCAAAACAGTAACAAATTGCATTGAAAAGGTTGAAAACATGTAGCAAAGGTTTCATTGAACATTTAGAGCTATCAAACATAATTTTTGGGGTATTATTGAATTTATTATGCAATTTTTCATAATCATTCTTATTCTGCCCTTTTTAGTAAACAGAGGAAAACATGTTCAAAATTAATTCAATTGTGACCAAATAAAATACCAATGTGTAGAGTTTGTTAAGACAAATTTTTAGAGACCAAGTTTGCTTAAATTGGATGAGTAGAATTAAAGTTATGAAATTCCAAAGTTTCCAAATTTTATTGCATTTTCAGTAATTAATTATTTAGTGCAAAAAATGTTACAGAAACATATTGCAAATTTGACATTACTGGAAGGAGCACAAAATTATGAAACCACAGGATTTTGAATCATTCACATTGGAGTGATATTCAATTTTATATGGAATTTAGAAGTAATTGATCAGATCTGACTTTCTGAACTGCGGGCAGAAAAAGAAAACAGAGAATAAAAAGGTGGGGTGAGGGGGATCGAACCCAGCACCTCCAGTGCGCGCGCAAGGGGTGTTGACCACTGGGGTGGTGCGCTGGCTTGTGGATAGGAAGGGAATCGGGGGTGGATAAGGTGTAGGGGCGCGGGTGTTACTGAATTTTCCTGCACGTACGCATCTGTACCTCGACGGACAGAAAGAAACGGTCGCCGGCGAGGGGCCGTCGCGGCTGCTGCGTGCGCCTGCGGCGTGGGGGCTGGTGGCGTGCGAGAGGAGGAGAGGGAGGGGAACTAGGGGAAGAGGGAGCGCTCACCTCGAGTGCCCTCGAGCGGATGGAGGCGCAGGGGGTCGGGGCGGACAGCAGAGGTTGGCCGGCGTCGAGATGGGCATGGCGGCGGCGCTGTGGTGCCTCCCGGCCGCTGCCGTGGGGTGGAGGAGGGAGCCCGCGGCCGGGGGGGTTCCATTCCCGCCCATAGCACGGCCGAAGGGCGACGCCAACGCCGGCGATCGCCGGAGCAATTGAGGTGGTTTTCGGTGGAGTTTCATGTGCAGGTTCAGAGAAGATGTTACAGGGAGAAGGGAGATGGAGGAAGAGGGAGGAGTGGAGGCGGCTAGGAGGGAGAAGATGGCTAGGCAGGGGCTAGGGGAACCCTAGGGTTAGATATAGGGGGAGGGGGAGGAGCATCAACCGTTCCTCCATTCTCTGTATACGTGGAAGCTCCAGATGGAGTCCGTACGAGGAAGAAGACGACCCCAAGGGGTATCGGGCCTGAGGGGGAAAATAGGTGGGCTGGTTTGGGGTGGGCTTAGTCTCCTCTCTTCTTTTATTCTTTTGTTCTATTATATTTTTTTTTGCTGAATTGGAACATGGAAGAAATAGATGGAAATTTGAGGTAGGAAAATTATAGAAAAATTTGGGTGGCTTATTTATTGTGTTAGTAACCATTTGACCACTTTTATTTTCCATGAATTTCAAAATATAAGTGATGTTTGTACTTGATTCAATTTGAATGGATTTTATTATTAATTGCATTATTTGAAACAAGAATTTAATTAGTTTGAACCTTTAGTTTAAAATGAAAACAAGGATTAGAATTGTTTTGGTAATTTGCATAAATTCAATTTGGGTGCTGTTGTAACATGTGATTTGAATTTGGAGTGCCACATGGAATTAATTTATTGAATTATTAAAAGCCAATTTTAAATAGTTTGAAACTTATGGTTTGATGGAAACAAATGATTGTTTTGATTTGAAATATCCTTTTGGAAATTGTAACATCACAAGGATGAAACAAAAGGTTTGAAATTTGGTTTGAAATTCAAATAGAAAATAAAGGAAAACAAAGGAAAACAGTTGGAAAACAAATGAAAACAGAGGAAAACAAATGGAAAACAAGCAAAACAAATGCAATCAACATGATGTCATGATGCAAAACATAAAATAACAGAGAGCAAACATTCTAATGGCTATTTTTCATACTTGGGATGTTACAAAACGCCCCCCCTTGAAGGAATCGCGCCCCGAGATTCCTACTGAGAAAAGAAAAGGTCCGGATACTTCTTGCGAAGATCCTCTTGAGCCGTGACACGTGAAACACATCGTGCACCTTGGATAGTTTTTCTGGAAGTTCAACATGATAGTCATTCCTGGCAACTCTTCTGGAAAGATGTCAGGGAATTTGGAAACCACCGGAACATTTTCAAGTAAAGGGAGAGGTTTTGTATTGAGGGTGTATAGCTGAATAGAACTTGATTCATTTGGAGAATAGATTATCTGGAATGTGGTGATTCAGGAATGCTTCCTCGAAACAACCCCAGGTGATAGGAATGCCAGCTCTCATAGCCTGGTAGTTTTCGAAACAACAACAACCTTTCTGGCTAGATAGACTTGATATTTGGGAAGTTTTGATTAGACGCCGGTAGCAGAACTGAAGTGGCAAGCAACAACAAGATTTGAACGGACGAAAAGGATGTTGAGACGAACAGGATAATGAAGCAACACCGGGAAAAACGAGACCAAAACACTCATGAGGTACTACGGAAAACCCATCCGGGCTTCTAAAGGATCAATATCTACTGCTTAAGAAATAGAGGATCTGCTTCCGGGGCTTACACGCCTCCGTTCTCAATCGTGAGTAGGCAACATGATAAATCATGTCACAACCACCTCCATTCCTATGGTCTAGTAGATATAACCATCCCAGAGAAACCAGGATTCGTGAAATCCTAACTTGAAAGTTTAGATGAGAAGAGAAAACAACGTTGCACTTCCTTACCAGAAAAAGGGAGGGTGGGTGGGGAAAGAAGAAAAAGAACAGAATTCCTACTCTCACGTTTCCTTTTTCCTATATAGCTATAAAATAGTTTCTAGACTCAACTGCGACCAGTAAAAAGGGATCCTACAGGCAGACAGGCTCTGATACCATTTGTCGCACCCGGACTTCTAGGGGATACTCACAGTCCGTTAAACAGTAGATAAATGGCTTACAGGGCATACCGGCACCCGCATCGCAATATGAGCAGGCCAACACGTAAACGTGTGACAACCATTCTCTTACTATTCATCGTCTGCGCAAACCATCCCGTAGAAATCCAGATACTTCCGTTGACGTACTTCAAAACATACACACATGGTACGTCAACGGCATTGGAACAAGTGATATCACAACAGATCTCTACGACACAAAAGATGAAAATAAGTGCAAATAGCTCTCATTAGAGCAGAGATAGCAAATACAATCATCCAGAGGACACATGTCCCAACATATCATCATTACATCACAGCGGAAGCATTCAACATGTCTGAGTACAGACAAGATCCAAATAGGCCTAAGAGGCCGAAAACGAAAAGACGGAGCCCATCCACGAAGTCTCGGATCCTGCCCGGGTCCGCTATCTACTCGTCAGCAGCCTCGTCATACTCCACGTAGTAGCCACCATGTAGATCCTCGGAAACGTAGTCTGCGGAAACCACAGCCCCAAAGGGGTCAGTACATAAACGTACTGGCAAGCAAGACTCACAATTCACCAAAGTGTAACCCGTTAACACCAAGCACAGATGCTTTGGGTTCAACGGAAGGAAGGGGATATAAAAGATGCTGCAACTGGCTGCACTAACCAACTACAGAACATACTACAACTTCCGGCTATCAGAAAGGGGATAAGATAGCGTATCGTAACCAACCTATCAACTAACTTCAAACAAACCCATCCTGGATCTCGCCCCTTATCCAAATAAGCAATCCGAGGATAACTCACACCGTAGGAGTAGTGATGGTTCAGGTTGTTGTGTCAATAAGCCTATTACTAGTCAAGTTACCATTAGTTAGGTGTAAGTTGTCCTGAGTACTTGTTAGCCAGTACTTTCACCAAGTAATCCATAACCGCGGAAAACACGGCTTCTCGAGAAGATTTATCCCTGCAGGGTTGCACCAATTTGTCCGTACACGCAAGAATAACCCGCCAGATGGGATGCCTCCCACCAAGCGGGGCACTCTACACAACTCAACCCTTCTTCGCATCAAGCCCAAAGCACCACGTGCTGTGCGTGCGCGGCTAATCGAGCCCCACGAAGAAAAGGGGACCCTCATAGCACTGGAAGACCACGCTGCCCTAAATGCCGACTACAAAAGTTCCACCCTGGCGCCAAGGGTTCGTACCTGCATATGTGTGCATCAAATGGAAAGCCCGAACTAAGTGTGGTGATTTGGACGAGATGCGAATCGAGTCAAATTGAGGGGGGCGCCCATACTCGCTTCCCACATGCAGTTAGTGCGCTCATCATGGATCAGTAGACAAGACCCTTTTCCTAATTAGGGTCGACACTAGCAGGCCTCAAAACCACGTCGGGCCTCCTGCCGGTGCCTTATCAGCAAATTATTATTACCTCAAAATTAACAGGTTGTTGTTTAACATCGAGCCCCAGAACATAATGAAATAATAACAGAAAGTAACGGGTAACAGACTCGAGCAAAACAACCCTAAGCATGCTAGTAAGACACGGGCCCAAGCAACGGGGTTATAGGAGTGGAGGTGAGGCAATATCAGGGTTCAGGGTATCATGTGATAGGTTCGTAACAGAAACAACTATTCATAGGGCTAGCAGAGTAGACAACGGAAAGTATCGGTATCCAATGTTGAAAGGAACACAATGGTTCATGTGAGTGAATACTTGCCTGCAAACTCAGTAGCCTGGTACTGGGCTAGATCCTTAGAAGGGGTGTCGTAAGTATCGTCGGTCTCAACGTCGTCGTTTATCCGAGAAGAAGCAAACAAACAACGCAAAGAGAAACAATCAATAACATGGCATAATGCACAAACATGGGATGATGCATGGCAATTTAATTGATGCATCAGAAATAAACTAGTTGACAAGATAACAACATGATTAAATGGACCCACATGCAATTTTGGATTGCATATGGAAAGCCCATGAATTATGGTTGAAACAATTGTTTTACAACTAACCAATGGGTGA
Organism: Alopecurus myosuroides; assembly: GCA_028641055.1. Lineage (NCBI taxonomy): Eukaryota > Viridiplantae > Streptophyta > Magnoliopsida > Poales > Poaceae > Alopecurus > Alopecurus myosuroides. Next base: position 338,244,590 of record CM054059.1, on the reverse strand, counting down.
TAGTGGATTAGTATGATGCATGGATGAGGAAAACAGCAAAATAACAACGATAGAATCAATTGGAAATAAGGTTTACCAAGTTTGGAATTTTAGTTATTAAGTTATGGAATTTTGGTTCCTTAAAGGTGTTACACAAGCATTTGTTGTTTTCACCACTTTAAATTGTTCAAAACAGATAACAAAGTTCATATTTGATAAGAACACACAATTTTAGGTGGAATACATGTTTCAAATATTGAAAAAGGAATTAGGATGAATTACTTATGAATTAAACAAGTTTGAACAAGTGTTAATTGAATTTAATCCAAACATGAACTTATTTGAAGTTTTATTTGTGCACAACATTAGATGAAGTTCATATTTGAAAAGTTTATACTTTTAGGGTTGGAAAACATATTTTATATGTCCCAAAAGAAATTAATTTGACCAAGTTATGAATTTAACAATTTTAAATGATTTAAACAAGGTTTAAATTATTTAACCAATTTTAATTATTCAAAACATGAAACAAAATTTATATTTGGAAAGGTGGTTTAATTTTGCATGGGAAACATATTTCATTTGTTGAAATTGGATTTGAGATGAGCAAGTTATTATTTTGGCAATTTTAAATGCAATAAACAAGAAACAGTTGTTTTCAGCAATTTAAATTATTCAAAACATCAAAGAAAGTTGATATTTGGAAAGTACATGAAAAGTGGGATGGAAAACATATTTAGTTTGTAGAATTTGGAATTTTTATGCCCAAGTTATGAATTTTGCAAGTTTAAGTGAATTAAACAAATTTTCAAATATTGCACCAATTTAAAATATTCAAAACAGTAACAAATTGCATTGAAAAGGTTGAAAACATGTAGCAAAGGTTTCATTGAACATTTAGAGCTATCAAACATAATTTTTGGGGTATTATTGAATTTATTATGCAATTTTCCATAATCATTCTTATTCTGCTCTTTTTAGTAAACAGAGGAAAACATGTTCAAAATTAATTCAATTGTGACCAAATAAAATACCAATGTGTAGAGTTTGTTAAGACAAATTTTTACAGACCAAGTTTGCTTAAATTGGATGAGTAGAATTAAAGTTATGAAATTCCAAAGTTTCCAAATTTTATTGCATTTTCAGTAATTAATTATTTAGTGCAAAAAATGTTACAGAAACATATTGCAAATTTGACATTACTGGAAGGAGCCCAAAATTATGAAACCACAGGATTTTGAATCATTCACATTGGAGTGATATTCAATTTTATATGGAATTTAGAAGTAATTGATCAGATCTGACTTTCTGAACTGCGGGCAGAAAAAGAAAACAGAGAATAAAAAGGTGGGGTGAGGGGGATCGAACCCAGCACCTCCAGTGCGCGCGCAAGGGGTGTTGACCACTGGGGTGGTGCGCTGGCTTGTGGATAGGAAGGGAATCGGGGGTGGATAAGGTGTAGGGGCGCGGGTGTTACTGAATTTTCCTGCACGTACGCATCTGTACCTCGACGGACAGAAAGAAACGGTCGCCGGCGAGGGGCCGTCGCGGCTGCTGCGTGCGGCTGCGGCGTGGGGGCTGGTGGCATGCGAGAGGAGGAGAGGGAGGGGAACTAGGGGAAGAGGGAGCGCTCACCTCGAGTGCCCTCGAGCGGATGGAGGCGCAGGGGGTCGGGGCGGACAGCAGAGGTTGGCCGGCGTCGAGATGGGCATGGCGGCGGCGCTGTGGTGCCTCCCGGCCGCTGCCGTGGGGTGGAGGAGGGAGCCCGCGGTCGGGGGGTTCCATTCCCGCCCGTAGCACGGCCGAAGGGCGACGCCAACGCTGGCGATCGCCGGAGCAATTGAGGTGGTTTTCGGTGGAGTTTCAGGTGCAGGTTTAGAGAAGATGTTACAGGGAGAAGGGAGATGGAGGAAGAGGGAGGAGTGGAGGCGGCTAGGAGGGAGAAGATGGCTAGGCAGGGGCTAGGGGAACCCTAGGGTTAGATATAGGGGGAGGGGGAGGAGCATCAACCGTTCCTCCATTCTCTGTATACGTGGAAGCTCCAGATGGAGTCCGTACGAGGAAGAAGACGACCCCAAGGGGTATCGGGCCTGAGGGGGAAAATAGGTGGGCTGGTTTGGGGTGTGCTTAGTCTCCTCTCTTCTTTTATTCTTTTGTTCTATTATATTTTTTTGCTGAATTGGAACATGGAAGAAATAGATGGAAATTTGAGGTAGGGAAATTATAGAAAAATTTGGGTGGCTTATTTATTGTGTTAGTAACCATTTGACCACTTTTATTTTCCATGAATTTCAAAATATAAGTGATGTTTGTACTTGATTCAATTTGAATGGATTTTATTATTAATTGCATTATTTGAAACAAGAATTTAATTAGTTTGAACCTTTAGTTTAAAATGAAAACAAGGATTAGAATTGTTTTGGTAATTTGCATAAATTCAATTTGGGTGTTGTTGTAACATGTGATTTGAATTTGGAGTGCCACATGGAATTAATTGATTGAATTATTAAAATCCAATTTTAAATAGTTTGAAACTTATGGTTTGATGGAAACAAATGATTGTTTTGATTTGAAATATCCTTTTGGAAATTGTAACATCACAAGGATGAAACAAAAGGTTTGAAATTTGGTTTGAAATTCAAATAGAAAATAAAGGAAAACAAAGGAAAACAGTTGGAAAACAGAGGAAAACAAATGGAAAACAAGCAAAACAAATGCAATCAACATGATGTCATGATGCAAAACATAAAATAACAGAGAGCAAACATTCTAATGGCTATTTTTCATACTTGGGATGTTACAGCGCGGTTTGCGTGTTTTGGTCGGTCCGATTTTTCGGCCAATAAACTGGAAATGGTGTTTATTTTGTTTTTTCGGGTCTTTTACGGACTCTGCTCTAACATATGTTTATACATGGGAAACTTGAACCTCAACTAAAAAGCCAAAAGCTAAAAAATAAAAGCCTAAAAATTAACCGATGAATTATTTTGGTAGCAAACAATGTTTACAATTTATTAGCATTTGTACGACTTCTTAAGAAATCAGGGGCATTTCAGACATTCCATCTTTCAAACCAGCAACAGCTACTCTAAACAGCTGTCCTGCCAAACATCAAATCTCTGCTCCTACCAGCTGCTCCTCACAGCTGATTTTCAACAGCTCACCAGCTACAGCTGATTCTCAACAGCAGCAGCCCAAACAAAAAGACCCTAATAGTTGTTCACTAGGTGTAAAATAGTCCTAAGCGAATCTAGGGCTGACATGTGGAAGAATTGTTTTGCGAAAACACCCCTACACAATTTTGGTATAGCACGTACTTTCTACTAGGACAATTAATAATGAAATTATAGAGGATGGACAGGAGGTCGATCCCGCGACCCCATAGAGCACGTACTCTCTGCTAGGACAATTAATCTGGTTTTTGCTCCAATTAGCTCTAAACAGATCCGGTACCTACTTCCTCCATCCAGGATTACTAGTCTCCTAGTGAAAAATAATTTGTCCAGATATTATCTCTCAATAAGAACCGTAATCATTAATTGTTCTAAATAAGAGTGGCCAAATTAATGTAAATCTCCGCCTTTCCTCTCTCCCCGTAGGGCCGTAATCATTAATTTACCTAAATAAGTGTGGCCTAATGAATGACTATTATTAAACAAATTCGAAACTTTCACGTTATTGGAGGAAATGTCAGATCATGCCTCGATATATCACACCAATAGGATGCTACATTGGTCGCGATGCAATTCACTGTGTGTCTAGTAATCCTGGATGGAGTGAGTACCACATATATCCATAGCAGTTAGAGACTCGGTGAAATAGTCCACTTTCCTGTAATAAATTATTTGATATGTCCACTTTTTTCATATATTTTCATATTTAATTAACAATTATGCAAGACTATTCACATGTCATTTTTATTTGACGTAAATATTAAATATAGTTTCTTTAGATCTTTGGCAAATTTTTGTATTGGATATAAAGTTTACATGTGAATACGCCGTAGTAAAAAGCTTACGTGTGTAAATATTAAATATCGCTTCTTCAGATTCTTGGTAATTTTTTGTTGGATATAAATTATATATGTGAATACACCGCAAGAAAAACCTTACGCGTGTAAATATTTGTCACATCCCAAATTTTTGGAATGTTTGAAAATCACTAAATTTTTTTAAAATTTTGTTTATTGTTAAAAGAAAGCCATCAAAACCCAAGAAAATCAAACATACCAAATTATCATGTCTTATTCAAAATTATTTTTACCTTACGGTCCCAATAAATATCTAATTTTAAACCTTAAAGGTTGTTCCAAAATCAATATTTTTGGTATTTTAATAAACCTTAAAGCAATTTCGAAAAGTTACTAAATTTAAAGCAATGCTCTATTTCATAAAAAAAGGGTTTATGGTTTAGATTATTTATTATTTTTAATCAAAAAAATCTAAGTTTTGAAAATGCTTAAGACATACAAAATTTAAGGATTATCATCCCTGATAATATATGACTTTTAATGAATATTTATAAGCCCAAAAATATTATTATATGTTTTTTTATCAAGTTTTATATAAAAAGGGTTTTAATGATTTATTTCTTTACTGTGGAAGTGAGCGTGCTAAATTTTTGCATTCCATATTATTACTTGTGGTTTTCTTCTAAAATTTATTTAATGGAAAAACTATTTTAATAATACCTTATTCTAAAAATCGACATAAAGTGTCAATTAGGGTTTATAGAATATTTCAATTTTTGAAATGTACCGATAACGATACAAAAATATTTCAAGTTGGAAGGTGTGATTTTTACAAATGTCAGAAAACTTGTTTGAATTGTTTTGAATCTCTATTTCAAAAGTTATAGAGAAAAGGAAAAAAAAACAAAGAGCACACCTAATGGCCGACCCATCACTGTAGCCTAAGCATAAGCAGCAGGACACGACCCAATAGTCTTCTTTTTCTTCACGTATATGTTGTATGTTACAGGAAGCTATCCATGTGAGTCAATCTTCCCTTCTAATTTCCCCACTAATCTAGCGACAGTTTCCATTTGTCTTCAACACCAAAGTTAATGCTATTTCAATGGAGAGTCCATTAAGGGAATTTATTTTCCATTTTAAGGCTTTGTGTTGCCAAATAAACTCAGTGCTCTTAATGACGTCCATTAGCACTGTTTTCTCCATCTTCCTCCTCTGATCACGTACAGGATTTTGGTTACAACAGCCAGCCATGGCCGTTTCCTTCTACCATTCCTCTAGGACGTTTAAGACCTCGAAATGAATTGCAATAAATACCAAAATTTCTCCACACTTCATCACGGTTTCATTCAGGCAATTAAAACCCAGCTCTAATGGCTCAATCATCCATACCGAACTGGCGCACCGAATGTCGCCCGTCTACATCCATATCTCGATCTCCCTGGTCAGTACATACCAGAACAAACCAAGCGCCTCACAGGCCACAGCGTGCCTCTCATCCTCTTCCCTGATTCCCGTTCAAAGATCTTGGTGAGAGGATCCTTCAAATGGCTGTGACAAGCAGATCTTCTTGACCCATAATATGTGTTCATGGGCTAGTAAGTCGCGTATGGCTAATGTTTCCTCAAATCCTTTCAGCTGTCTGCTATCCTAATCGTTACATACCTCCAGGAAATGATCATGCGTTGTCTCATCGCTGTTGGCCGCCCCGCCCGCTGACCGACGCTACTCTAGCTGAGGTGTGCCACCGCCGAGGACGCCCACGCCATCCCGACGACTCCATGTCTTGGGCTCATTGAGTACCAGTTGAATATCTTAGGGCGATCGACGACGACAACCGAGAAGACGCGAGGACACAGACGGACAACAACTTCAACCAGCCGTGGCTGCACACATTCAGCAAGCAAGCAGCCAGGCTAGCCCCTTGTTGGATTGCTAGTAATTACTCAGGTAATGCACGCAACACTAACTAAAGCATGCTGAATTCTTGCAACGGCACGATGTGACTATTAGCCGGGATACACACGTTAGGTAAACCGACTCAAAATAGTTTGGAGTCCTTGCGACGCGTTCATGTATTGGTCTACAGAAACCATCATATTGCATGCAACGCCTTGCCATCAAAACTGAATTTCTTTTATGTTCATGTACATAGAAAATTCCCCAACATAGAAATTTCCTACCATTTGTTTGTGCATCCAAATTTGGAAAATAAGATACTCCTGAAATACGTGAAACATGGAATACATTCATATCATTATTGTTATGGTTTGTCATATAAAAATTAATATTTTTTTACAGAAGTTTAAAAGGTGTATTTTCCATCTATATTTAATCGTGTAAAGTAATTTATTTATGATTATTTGTGCAAATAGTTGCATATTAAATTATTTTTTACGTACTATTTAAATTGTTAGTAGATCATTTCTCTAGTGAACTAGAACGCTTCTAAATAATCAAATTGCATTGCTTCCTTTGCTTATTGAATCATGTGACGTACATAGACCAGCAAAGTATTAATATATATAAAAATCCTATTTGAAAATATTGTTGTGCATGTGTCATAATGTGTATGTGCTATTCGATTGTTCAATTGATTGTTTATTGTTACTTTCTCTGAAACGTATAGACTGAGCGGACTGCAGCGTTCTACTTTGAAAAGAATATGTGAGCATGGACAATTTTCAGAAGGCAAGTAACACATCATCAACTACCCATTATTTTCTATATGCATTAGTTGATTTTGAGTAATATGCATGATAGGAAATTTTACTAAGTTATACTATGCTATGCTATTATCCTAGTAGTGTGTAGCAATCCCTTTTACTTTGTTATTTTGATAGCCTTAGAATTTATTAGGTGCTATGCAATATTACAAATTGTTTTACTAGATGTTGAGGAAAAATCCTAAGTATAACTAATGAATGAACCACCTGGGTGGAAGTGGTAAGACTGGGTTGTGTTGAGTGTTTCCTCAGGGCCCTTATCTAAGGGTTATTCCACTTGAGGTTGTAACTTGCGGATGGCCACCCAGGAACAAAGAGATTACTATGTCCCTCTAAATCTAGTAGCTTCCCGTGCAGCCTTTTGACAATATGGGCTCTGTCTTGATCAATTAAGTTGTGAGGGTTCAGTCCAGGCTTGACAAGCAGATGTAGCAAAATTGTAGGTGGAACGGGTCTTGCCGGTGGGTTTGGACTTCTTCTTCTGAAAGATCTCGTCTCAATTCTCTCCTTTCCATGATGCACTCCGGGTGTATAGGATGTTTGGGCTAATTGAAGACAAAGGGTGAAAGTGCACAACCTCTGCAGAGTCAACAAACTAAGATCTTAGCCGTGTCCCCGGTTATGGACAACTATGAGCAGCTGGACAAGGATTGACGGAAGAATCTCATCACCAATTTCAATAAGTAAAATTTTGACCAAGTGAACAGTATTTGTGGTGCTTGGATCTAAATCCAATGTTGCCACCCTTTTGAAAAGAAAAGTTTGTTTTACAAAAGAGATAGGACAAAACTGGCTTTATGCAAACTTAGCCTAAACTCCACTCAGCCAAATAAGCATGTAGTACTAGTCTTGCCATTTATATCCACCATAGTGTTACTTGCCAATACATTAAATGGTATTGACTCCCTTGTGGCTGCATATTCCATATTGCAGATGTTTCTAAAGACGAGTGAGAATTTCGTTTAGGATCTCGAGACTATCGCCAACATGTTTTGCCTGTGGCACATGAAGAAGATGGGCTCAATGTTATTCATGTTTTCTGCTGTATATCTTTGTTTTCTGCTAGTCTTCTAAGACTATGCAAGTTGTAATTCCTATTTTGTAAAGACTGGATCATGCGATGTAATAGAATTTGATGCATTTGCATGATATTTCATTTTGTACTGTGGTGCTAGCAATTGATCCAGGGACTAGCACAATAACACAGGTATTCCATCTTTATTAAAAGTTGGGATGCTACAAAATGGTATCAGAGCATTTTGTTGCCTGTAGAATTCGAGACCCTTAGGTTTGGAAGCCATTTTTGATCATGTTATTATCTCCTTAGAGTATTTTGGATCCTAGCGGCATAGTGAGATGAAGCGGCCCGACAACTTTACGTGTCCACGGACACGAGACCGTTCCCTGATTGGCTTGCGGGTGCCAGTATCTCTCACTATAGTGAATATCCAATTTGCAACAAGTTGTTAATAACCCATTGATCACCCTAGGATTGAAGACTTTCTATGTTCAAACTGTCTAGAAACAAAACAATCATCTTGATTCGTCTCATATCATCTCATCTATTATTCACCTTCAAGACTTTCTAGATGAACTACTTCTTGAATACCCTCAAGGCAAGATTGTTGATGACCATACCAAGAAGTGCAAGAAGTATTTTCACCACATGAAGACCTACACTCAAGATTTTTGAAGAACTTGAAGAAAAGCATGGACTTCACAACAATCAGAATACCTCAAGACACTGAGAGAAGAATTTGAAGAAAAACTCAAGAAGATATAGATGAGACCACCAATCTAGTTACTTTGTTAGAACAACGTTAACGTGTTAGTGTATTGATCATACCAATGAGTGTGGTATGACAATACTAGATGTTTTTGAAAACTTTATTGTCTGGTGTGATGATTGTGTTGTTATGTGTTGTTTGTAAGATGAGTTTCCTTGATCTTCTACGTTTGGATAAGAACCTTCCTTAGCTATCTTTCTAAATCTCTACTCATCCCTACTAAGACCAAACCCAACACCATACTCATTCACCACCCATAGTGAGAACCATGTGAAATCATACAACCTTTACCCTATTGAAACACAAGCCATCCTATTTGAGGAATGCTAGTATCAAATTGCTTCCTTCTGTGTGAAGGAACAATCATATCCATGATCAATGCCAACTACCTCATAAGCAGCATCAACCCAATCAACAAGTGAAGATAGACAAGTGGACTCAAAGGTGCATGAGATATGAAGATTTCAGATCCAATTACACCAAGAGAAGAAATAATGAAGAAAACACAACTATCCAGCTTGTGTTACATAAGAGTTTTAAGCAGCCCACTAGTTGAGAAACAATAGTTTAGCTCAGGTTTGTCTTGCGGATTGGAAACTTTCTGTTAGACAAGTGAGATGACCTAGTGTTATTAAACGAGATTCACCAATCTAAGTACAAGGTAATGATTGGGTGCAACATGGATTGGCCACCATGATGATTACTCGTGTTATTCACTCTTGCTTTGAGGAATGGTAAATCTGAGTGACATACCTATTAGAGAGACGACGATGTTAAGCCTAAACCATAGAATAGTAGAATACAATAGTGAACCCATGTCAGTGTTGCTGAAAACGTACTTTTGTCGGTGAGGATTAAGCCAACCTTGGAGGTATCAAGCAATGGAAGATATTGCCTGCCATGAGAGTTTCGTTAGAAATAGCATGGTGTTTGCCCTCAAGGATGACAACAACAAGAATGATGATTTCTAAGGACATCAAAAGACCAAGTTGAGAGGGACCCGCAGACTTTTGATTGACCCAAAGAGTGACCCCTCGGTGTCAAAGGTAGTTCAACAGATCTATGTTGGTCTATAACTCTACCATGAAGGAAATTTCTACTCAAGCCAATCTCAAATCAATCTACACTTCAATCTAATGAAAATAGACTACCCACAAAAGTTTCTTTTAAGGGTGGTAGCCCACCTAGTTGTTCTGGAACCTAGTTACCCAAATCTAATCTTTCTTTCTAACCTTCCCAAATCTCGGGACGAGATTTCTTTTAAGGGTGGTAGTCTGTCACATCCCAAATTTTTGGAATGTTTGAAAATCACTAATTTTTTTTTAAAATTTTGTTTATTGTTAAAAGAAAGCCATCAAAACCCAAGAAAATCAAACATACCAAAATTATCATGTCTTATTCAAAATTATTTTTACCTTACGGTCCCAATAAATATCTAATTTTAAACCTTAAAGGTTGTTCCAAAATCAATATTTTTGGTATTTTAATAAACCTTAAAGCAATTTCGAAAAGTTACTAAATTTAAAGCAATGCTCTATTTCATAAAAAAAGGGTTTATGGTTTAGATTATTTATTATTTTTAATCCAAAAAATCTAAGTTTTGAAAATGCTTAAGACATACAAAATTTAAGGATTATCATCCCTGATAATATATGACTTTTAATGAATATTTATAAGCCCAAAAATATTATTATATGTTTTTTATCAAGTTTTATATAAAAAGGGTTTTAATGATTTATTTCTTTACTGTGGAAGTGAGCGTGCTAAATTTTTGCATTCCATATTATTACTTGTGGTTTTCTTCTAAAATTTATTTAATGGACAAACTATTTTAATAATACCTTATTCTAAAAATCGACATAAAGTGTCAATTAGGGTTTATAGAATATTTCAATTTTTGAAATGTACCGATAACGATACAAAAATATTTCAAGTTGGAAGGTGTGATTTTTACAAATGTCAGAAAACTCGTTTGAATTGTTTTGAATCTCTATTTCAAAAGTTATAGAGAAAAGGAAAAAAAAAAAACAAAGAGCACACCTAATGGCCGACCCATCACTGTAGCCTAAGCATAAGCAGCAGGACACGACCCAATAGTCTTCTTTTTCTTCACGTACATGTTGTACGTTACAGGAAGCTATCCATGTGAGTCAATCTTCCCTTCTAATTTTCCCACTAATCTAGCGACAGTTTCCATTTGTCTTCAACACCAAAGTTAATGCTATTTCAATGGAGAGTCCATTCAGGGAATTTATTTTCCATTTTAAGGCTTTGTGTTGCCAAATAAACTCAGTGCTCTTAATGACGTCCATTAGCACTGTTTTCTCCATCTTCCTCCTCTGATCACGTACAGGATTTTGGTTACAACAGCCAGCCATGGCCGTTTCCTTCTACCATTCCTCTAGAACGTTTAAGACCTCGAAATGAATTGCAATAAATACCAAAATTTCTCCACACTTCATCACGGTTTCATTCAGGCAATTAAAACCCAGTTCTAATGGCTCAATCATCCATACCGAACTGGCACACCGAATGTCGCCCGTCTACATCCATATCTCGATCTCCCTGGTCAGTCCATACCAGAACAAACCAAGCGCCTCACAGGCCACAGCGTGCCTCTCATCCTCTTCCCTGATTCCCGTTCAAAGATCTTGGTGAGAGGATCCTTCAAATGGCTATGACAAGCAGATCTTCTTGACCCATAATATGTGTTCATCGGGCTAGTAAGTCGCGTATGGCTAATGTTTCCTCAAATCCTTTCAGCGGTCTGCTATCCTAATCGTTACATACCTCCAGGAAATGATCATGCGTTGTCTCATCGCTGTTGGCCGCCCCGCCCGCTGACCGACGCAACTCTAGCTGAGGTGTGCCACCGCCGAGGACGCCCACGCCATCCCGACGACTCCATGTCTTGGGCTCATTGAGTACCAGTTGAATATCTTAGGGCGATCGACGACGACAACCGAGAAGACGCGAGGACACAGACGGACAACAACTTCAACCAGCCATGGCTGCACACATTCAGCAAGCAAGCAGCCAGGCTAGCCCCTTGTTGGATTGCTAGTAGTTACTCAGGTAATGCACGCAACACTAACTAGAGCATGCTGAATTCTTGCAGCGGCACGATATGACTATTAGCCGAGATACACACGTTAGGTAAACCGACTCAAAATAGTTTGGAGTCCTTGCGACGCGTTCATGTATTGGTCTACAGAAACCATCATATTGCATGCAACGCCTTGCCATCAAAACTGAATTTCTTTTATGTTCATGTACAGAGAAAATTCCCCAACATAGAAATTTCCTACCATTTGTTTGTGCATCCAAATTTGGAAAATAAGATACTCCTGAAATACGTGAAACATGGAATACATTCATATCATTATTGTTATGGTTTGTCATATAAAAATTAATATTTTTTTACAGAAGTTTAAAAGGTGTATTTGCCATCTATATTTAATCGTGTAAAGTAATTTATTTATGATTATTTGTGCAAATAGTTGCATATTAAATTATTTTTTACGTACTATTTAAATTGTTAGTAGATCATTTCTCTAGTGAACTAGAACGCTTCTAAATAATCAAATTGCATTGCTTCCTTTGCTTATTGAATCATGTGACGTACATAGACCAGCAAAGTATTAATATATATATAAAAATCCTATTTAAAAATATTGTTGTGCATGTGTCATAATGTGTATGTGCTATTCGATTGTTCAATTGATTGTTTATTGTTACTTTCTCTGAAACGTATAGACTGAGCGGACTGCAGCGTTCTACTTTGAAAAGAATATGTGAGCATGGACAATTTTCAGAAGGCAAGTAACACATCATCAACTACCCATTATTTTCTATATGCATTAGTTGATTTTGAGTAGTATGCATGATAGGAAATTTTACTAAGTTATACTATGCTATGCTATTATCCTAGTAGTGTGTAGCAATCCCTTTTACTTTGTTATTTTGATAGCCTTAAAATTTATTAGGTGCTATGCAATGTTACAAATTGTTTTACTAGATGTTGAGGAAAAATCCTAAGTATAACTAATGAATGAACCACCTGGGTGGAAGTGGTAAGACTGGGTTATGTTGAGTGTTTCCTCAGGGCGCTTATCTAAGGGTTATTCCACTTGAGGTTGTAACTTGCGGATGGCCACCCAGGAACAAAGAGATTACTATGTCCCTCTAAATCTAGTAGCTTCCCGTGCAGCCTTTTGACAATATGGGCTCTGTCTTGATCAATTAAGTTGTGAGGGTTCAGCTCAGGCTTGACAAGCAGATGTAGCAAAATTATAGGTGGAACGGGTCTTGCCGGTGGGTTTGGACTTCTTCTTCTGAAAGATCTCGTCTCAATTCTCTCCTTTCCATGATGCACTCCGGGTGTATAGGATGTTTGGGCTAATTGAAGACAAAGGGTGAAAGTGCACAACCTCTGCAGAGTCAACAAACTAAGATCTTAGCCGTGTCCTCGGTTATGGACAACTATGAGTAGCTGGACAAGGATTGACGGAAGAATCTCATCACCAATTTCAATAAGTAAAATTTTGACCAAGTGAACAGTATTTGTGGTGCTTGGATCTAAATTCAATGTTGCCACCCTTTTGAAAAGAAAAGTTTGTTTTACAAAAGAGATAGGACAAAACTGGCTTTATGCAAACTTAGCCTAAACTCCACTCAGCCAAATAAGCATGTAGTACTAGTCTTGCCATTTATATCCGCCATAGTGTTACTTGCCAATACATTAAATTGTATTGACTCCCTTGTGGCTGCATATTCCATATTGCAGATGTTTCTAAAGACGAGTGAGGATTTCGTTTAGGATCTCGAGACTATCGCCAACATGTTTTGCCTGTGGCACATGAAGAAGATGGGCTCAATGTTATTCATGTTTTCCGCTGTATATCTTTGTTTTCTGCTAGTCTTCTAAGACTATGCAAGTTGTAATTCCTATTTTGTAAAGACTGGATCATGCGATGTAATAGAATTTGATGCATTTGCATGATATTTCATTTTGTACTGTGGTGCTAGCAATTGATCCAGGGACTAGCACAATAACACAAGTATTCCATCTTTATTAAAAGTTGGGATGCTACAATATTAAATATGGCTTCTTCAGATTTTCTATAAAAATGTATTGGATATAAAGTTTACATGTGAATACGCCACGAGAAAAGCTTACGTGTGTAAATGTAAAATATTGCTTCCTCAGATCATGGGTAATTTTTGTATTGGATATAGTTTACATGTGAATACGCCGCAAGAAAAAACTTAAATGCCATGTGAATAGTCTTACATGTCAAATAGTTCATTAGAGAAAAGTGGACTATGTCATCAAGTCTCTAACTAATCGTGTTAGATACTGGGTCTCTTAGAGCTAATTAGTATAAGAACCAGTTTAATTATCATCTAAAAGATCTCACTTGTAGTAAATAAAAAGACCAAACATATTCATTGCTAAGATCACAACGGCTACTGTACAGGAGAACAAGGTTCAATAATAGCCTCACGATGAGGCCCACTGATTTGGATCTAACGGTTAAGCTAGCAACTTATCCACACCTGTGTGCACCTATCAATTTACTATGGCGGACGAATACTCATAGACTGGCATAAGCAGTAGCCACGGAAAAATACCACAATAAAAGCTGGCACAATCAACAGGACGACGAAAATCACGATCACCCAATCAATGCAATGTCTTTACAATCAACGGAAAAAGGATGCCACGGAAAAAGGAAGGCACGTAATCGCATAAGCTGAATTAGTGCGAATCAAAATAATCTCCTGGCGCATTGTTCATCTTTCCCATCCAGCCGTACTCTGCACAGAGGCGTCCGCGCTGACGAGCTCCTCGTCAACCCGCACTGCGTGTCCGAGTACGTCGACGTCGGTGCAAACGAAATTCTCTGCAACCCAGGTGCATGCTCATGCTCAGTCGCCGACTGTTACTGAATAGGTACCTGAATAGGTTGAATCTGTAATTCTTATCCTAGGTACCTAAATAGGTTGAATCTGTAATACTTATCCAGCATTTGTGGTTGGCATTTGGAGTTAAAATAATGGAAGAAACAAGAGCAATTTGGATTCTTCCCCAGTAAAGATACTATGCATCAGTCAAAAGAACAAAAGCAATTAGAGAGGAGACTGTCTAGATGTTTCAAAGAGCAGACAAGAAACAATGTACTGATCAATAATAGTTCAGGATATTATGCATCAGCCAAAAAATATCTGCCACCAGTCTGCTAATAATTTAAGAGAACGCCAAACCGGATTGTCGACTCAACAACTCCTTGAGAAACCTCTTCTAGCAGCATTCTCATATTATTTACTTAACCTGCAAGGAAAAAAAATCAAATGTAACCTTTTGAGTCAGTGCACGTTCATTTCTAACCGTGCAAGGAAAAAATATATGAATCTGAAACAAATAGTACAGTTTGGTCTTCTTATACTTCCCATTAAAACATAAATGTATAACATTGTTATTTCCATTCACAGGATTGACGGAATTTGTATGGCCCCTACCACACCAAACAGCAACCGCACCCCGTTTCAAGATATAAGAAACACCCCGTCATTGGGTATGATCATAACCCAAACACTCAAATAATTCAAATTTGATTGGATACTAAACCGTGTCCCGTTTTGTAGATCCTAAAGCACTAAAACGACATAGAGACAGAGAGCGGTATTCACAAAATAAGGATGAGATTAACAAGAGACACCGTGAAGGCTACAAACCGAAGAAAGAACACGCACACCAATGGAGGCACCACCAGGTAATGACAATCAACTTCATCATATACAGCGAACTGCTATTGCGATATAATGATTTTGGTTTTTCCTCCGCTACTATTATTCAGACCCTAACGAGGATAAAAATCGGAGGGTGAGGGAGCGGTATTCACAAAATACAGAGGAAATATTAATGCAACAACGCCAAGCCCGCGAGCATAGTAAGAATATTACCACCATCGTAACATTATATTTGTAATGTTGTTCTCAGAAATCAATTTACAACGAAACCTGGCAGCTCATGATGAGCAATTAGCACAGGCACCCACTCAATATGAGGAATTACCACGGGCGCCCGGAGCGGAAGGACCAAAAACTACGGAGGACAAGTTGTCGGTGCGGAAAGATAAACCTATGTGACAACATAACAAGCCTAAGAAGGCACGAGATTACGCGGTGACTCCACAAAGCAAGGATCAGATCTTTCTATGCCCTCCTTTTTTATTTACTTTATGCTTAACAAATGTTATTACTTCCATCCTTTCAGATTATGCATGCACGGGCGATGACTGGTCTGTCATTAAAAATAACAAGTCTGAACCAAGCAAGAATAGATACTTAGTGAGCATTGATGACGCATATCTGAAAAAGCGCCACTTACTAACTTTATATCGTTGGCGACGAAGTAAGTAATGTATAGCTTTATGACAAGAAGATGTTATTTTAATATTCATATCTAATAAAAAAAGCAGAGCCTGTTCTTTAAATAGATTCCTATTATCTTGATACATTGTAATTTGATCAGGATGCATCATTCTCCACATAATTATAAGTCTGTTAGCTCACCTTCAGCAACAAAGTTATCGCTGATATATATTTTCTTGTACTTTCATTAGCACTAACTAATTTGGGAAACACTTTTTGGCCATTAGAGAAAGAAAACATAAGCACAGATTTATCCAATGCTTAGCAGAAATGACACATGAGACTATAAGGTGGATTGTATAGGTATTAGATGATGATTGCTCCAATTGCGGAGACAATTATCTGACAGATTTAACAGACATGGAGTAGTTATCAGCTGAATCTCGATTTCAACACTCACAGTACCATTTAAATATACGACAATGGTCAAGATCATGGAACACAAACTGAAAATGCTTTCCAATGCACACACTAATTTGGTCACAATCCAACTTGAGTGATACTGAAAAGTTCAGTGCAATCACCTTGTTACTTCTTTCTGCCTTGGACCTGGACGGTTTCTGCTTGGCGATTTAGAAGCAACTCCACCTGGTCTTTTACATGCCTGAATTGGTGACGCAGCCGGAGCTAGCGGCAGTTGTCGTTGCTGGGTCGCGGCAGGGCCTGGGAACGGAGGAGGGCGTTGGCAGCGGGGCAGGGGTGGACGCGGCCGCGGGCCAGTGTGCAGGAGTAGACGGAGGAGGAGCAGGTGTTGTCTGCAGTCGTCCGTGCCCACGGATTTGGGTTGGCCGCGGACATTGCCGAAGTCCAGTGCCTCGGGCTGCTTGGCGACCGGATTTGCAGACGAGAGGCAAAGAAGCGCCATGGCGTTCCAGTCCCACGTTGTAGTGGAAGTTTTTTGTTCAAAAATGTGAGTTTAATGTAGTGGAAGTGAGGCTCTCATCGAAAGAGGAGTTCACTCGTTCGAATCCCGCCGAGCACGCCTGCTCTATAAATAAATTATTTTTCCCTATCCTATGTGGGTTCCACGTTGGTTAGCAGGTGCTATACGAAATTTATGGAGGGTTATTTTCACATAATAATTGACATGTGTAAGCGCCAGACATATTTGGAACTATTTTGCACATAGTGGTGGTTCGGATCCCACCGAGCGCGCCTGCTCTATAAATAAATTATTTCTCCCTATACTATGTGGGTCCCATGTTGGTTAGCAGCGTTTAGGTGCTATACGAAATTTATGGAGGGTTATTTTCATATAATAATTGACGCGTGTCAGCGCCAGACATATTTGGGACTATTTTGCACATAGTGGACAACTATTAGGACCACCTCATCCCATTTTACAAGTAGTGGGACTAATTTACACGTAGGGGACAAGTATTGGGACCCTAGTGTATTTAGGTCAAATTGTTTTGTTGCACATCACCTTCGACCGGTGTTGGGTGCGATTAAACTTTCAAAGGGTAAGGAGAGGGGCTACATGCCTGCCAAATGTCACCACTAGAGAATTTTGGTGGGTTTTCACTTTTCGAGGGATACGGTGGTCACGTATTTATTTTTAGATTCGTTTTTTCAAAACGAAATATCTTTAGAACCGTAATTCGGAATATGAACCGTTTTCATACTTGAGCTCCTCGCGTCGAGATATTTAAACTAGATTTCATGTTGATAGGTTTCGAGAAACTTGTTTTTCGGACTTTGTACACACTGTTATATACTTTATACTTCCAGCAGCACGCGCGCGTGTGTACACCATGTACATCCACTAGTAACATGATCGGTTTTGCCTCGATTTTTTACGGCTTGGCTTCGCCTCGATGACCATTTATAAAGATCTTGGAGGGGTACATAGGCCGTTGTGCGGATTGGTCGAAGCGTGCATTGGTTGTAGTGCGTGCTACGACTCGGCGTTGCCTCGTACTACCACTCGGTTTCGCCACGAACAAAACGCCTACGGTGCTTCATCTAAAAAGTACACAAGTGTTGTATCTGAAAAGTATAAAATTTTTTTGTTACTGAAAGTATACAAACGTTGTTTCTGAAAGTATACATGTTGTTTGTGAGTGAAAGTATAAAAAAATTGCTACCGAAAGTATATAAACGATGTTTCTGAATATACACGCGGTGTAACTGGGTGTACATCCGCCTGGGTGTACGTCGACCTTCACTGGGTGTACGCCGACCCTTCAGTGTGTGTTATCGAAACGAAGTATAAAATATTATAACCCCGAAGTATAAAGTAGTATAACCATAAAGTATAAAACCGGAAAGTGCAAAAAAATACAACCCCAGAGTACAAAAAAGAACAACCCCAAAGTATAACATCAGGAAGTATAAAAAAGTATAACCATGAAGTATAAAGTAGTATAACTTCGAAGTACAAAATCGGGAAGTACAAAACAAGTTTAACCTCGAAGTACAAAAGTAGAAAGTATATAATAGTGAAAATCCGAAGTATAAAGTAGTACATCTCCGAAGTATAAAAAAAGTTTATCAAAACCTATCAACATGGGATTTAGTTTTGAAGATCTCGACGCGAGGATCTCAAATATGAAAACGTTTCTTAATTCCGAAATACGGTTCTCGAGATATTTTATTTCGAAAAAACGAATCTAGAAATAAATGCGTGCATGTCCATCCTCCCGTAGGCCGGTGGGAAAGAGAAAACCTTCAAAAATTCTCTGGTGTTGACACTTGGCGTGCATGCGAGCACCCGTGGGTGGCTGGGAGGAAGGGGAATGCGACACTTGTTGCACGCACGTCGCATGCGGGGTGACCTTCCGGAAGGTTTCCCTTTTTTTTAGTGATTACCCCGTAAAAGTTTCGGGTGCGATTAGGAAAAGGAGAGGCCTTGCATGCGCGGCAAGTGTCACCACCATAGAATTTTGGTGGGTTTTTCTTTCCCACCAGACAGATGGATGACATGCATTTATTTTTAGATTTCCAGAACCGTATTTCGGAATAACGATCCGTTTTCATATTTGAGCTCCTCGCGTCGAGATCTTCAAAACTAGATCACATGTTGATAGGTTTTGAGAAACTTTTATGTCCGGACTTTGTACACCATGTTGTATATATTTTATACTTTCGGTAGCAGGCGTGTGTGCGTACACCATATACACCATATACATCCAGTAGCAGTGATGCCCGACTTCGCCTCGATATTTTTTTACGGCTCGATTTCACGTCGGTAACCATTTATAAAGATTTTGAAGGGGTACATAGGTCGTTGTGCGCATTGGTGGAAGCGTGCATTGGTCGTAGTGCGTGCTACGGCTCGGCGTTGCCTCGTACTACCGCTCGGCTTCACTCGAACAAAACGCCTATGGCGCTTCATCTAAAAAGTACACACATGTTGTATCTGAAAAGTATAAAAAATTTGTTACTGAAACTATATAAACATTGTTTCTAAAAGTATACATGTTGTATGTGAAAGTAAAAAAAATGCTAGTGAAAGTATAGAAACGTTGTTTCCGAAAGTATACGCGTGGTGTACCTGTGTGTACATCCGCTTGGTGTACATTGGCCCTGCACTGAGTGTACAACCGTTTGGGTGTACGTCGGCCCATCACTTGGTGTACAACCATCTGGGTCTACATCCGCCTGCAGCTGGGTGTACAAACGTCTGGGCGTACACCCGTGGTGCATGTGGGTGTACGTCAGCACTGCACTTGGGGCCGTATTTCGTCCGCTGCATCTGGGCGTACATCTGTGTGTAACTGGGCGTACATCCGTGTTGATTCTGGATGTACAAAAAAAAATCTCGAAACCTATCAACATGGGATCTAGTTTAAAGATCTGGACGCGAAGATCTCAAATATGAAAAAGGTTCGTAATTTCAAAAAACAGTTCATAAGATATTTCATTTTGAATAAACGGATCACCAAATGAATGTGTGTCACCCGTCTACCGTATGTGCACGTGGGAAAGGCACAATTTAAAGTATTGTGCACCGAAGATGGAAGAGGTAATAAATCAATAGGTGCACGCGGAATAAAACCAGACACAATCTCAAAAGGGCACAATTTAGTAGTAGAATGCAGCGAATGATTATAACAAAATTCTATATGAGGCAAGCATTCTTCCCACTTTTTTAAATTATGTTTTAACACGGCCCTTAGCATAGTAGACAACGGTCGATTAACTACTTCAGTTTGTCCATCAGTTTGGGGATGACATGTAGTACTAAACAACAATTTAGTCCCCAACTTAGCCCATAAATCTCTCCAAAAGTGGCTAAGAAATTTAGTATCACGTCTGAAACTATAGTATTATTTGGTACACCATGCAAACGAACAATTTCAAAGAACAAATCAGCAACATGTGTAGCATCATCACTCTTGTAAAGTGTGCCATCTTAGAAAATCGATCCACAACAGCAAAAATAATATCCCTCCCCTTCTGTGTACGAGGCAATCCCAAAACGAAGTCCAGAGAAATATCCTCCCAAGGCACACTAGGAACAAGAAGAGGCATATATAAATCATGTGGATTCAAGCAAGACTTAGCTTTTTGACATGTAGTGCAGGGGCCAACAAATCTCTCAACATCACGTCGGCATGCGTGGTCAGAAAAAGTGTGTAGCAAGTACGGCATCTATCTTCTTCACTCCAAAGTGACCCATCAATCCTCCTCCATGCGCTTCTATCCTCTTTACAATTCAGCAATACATCTCTAAATTCAGCATCTTGCACATATTGTTCTTTAATGGTTTCCAATCCAAAAATCTTGAAGTCAAGTTGAGATAGCATGGTATAATGTCGTGATAATGCATCAACAATTATATTATCTTTGCCCTTTTTGTGTTTAATGACATAAGGAAAGGACTCTATAAACTCAACCCACCTAGCATGACGACGGTTCAGTTTTACTTGACTATGAATATGCTTCAAAGATTCATGATCAGAATAAATAACAAATTCTTTAGGCCATAAATAATGTTGCCAAGTTTCCAAAGTTCGGAAAAGAGCATATAATTCCTTATCATAAGTAGAATAGTTTAGACTAGGCCCACTCAATTTTTCACTAAAATATGCAACAGGTTTATCATCTTGTAATAACACACCTCCTAATCCAATTCCACTAGCATCATATTCAAGTTCAAATGTTTTACTAAAATCAGGAAATTGGAGCAGAGGAGCATGTGTTAACTTATCTTTTAATATCGTGAAAGCTTCCTGTTGTGCGTCAGCCCAAACAAAGGGCACACTCTTCTTTGTAAGCTCATTCACCGGCGCTGCAATAGTACTAAAGTCTTTGTCAAAACGCCTATAGAACCCAGCAGGGCCAAGAAAACTCCTCACTTGGGTGACCGTTTTAGGAGGCAGAAAACTCAAAATTGCCTCAATCTTGGCTGGATCTACTTCAATGCCCTGCGCAGTCAAAACATAGCTAAGAAACACAACTCGATCGGTGTAAAAGGTGCACTTCTCAAGGTTACCAAATAAACGTGCATCACGCAAAGAATCAAAAACAGCATGCAAATGAGTCACATGTTCCTCTAAAGATTTGTTGTATATCAATATATCATCAAAATAGACCACCACAAATCGTCCAATGAAAGCACGTAAAACTTCATTCATTAATCGCATGAAAGTACTAGGAGCATTAGTTAAACCGAAAGGAATTACTAACCACTCATATAGACCGAATTTAGTTTTAAATGCAGTTTTCCATTCATCTCCTAATTTCATACGAATCTGGTGGTAACCACTACGCAAATCAACTTTAGAAAACATGGTAGAACCACTCAATTCATCAAGCATGTCATCCAAATGTGGTATATGGTGTCTATAACGAATTGTAATGTTATTAATAGCCCTACAATCAGTACACATGCGTGATGAACCATCTTTCTTAGGTACCAATAATATAGGAACAACACATGGACTAAAAGACTCACGAATATAACCTTTGTCGAGTAGTTCCTGAATTTGTTGTTCTATCTCTTTAGTCTCCTCAGGATTGGTACGATATGCTGCAAGATTTGGGAGTGAAGCTCCAGGAATCAAATCAATTTGATGCTCTATTCCTCTAACGGGTGGCAGCCCCGGTGGCATATCTTGTGGGAAAACGTCCACATATTCCTGCAAAACGTTAGCAACAACATGTGGCAAAGAGGGAGGCATATCCTCAAAAGAAAACAGTACCTCTTTGCAAACTATTGCATAACAAACAGAAGTACTCACGTCCAATTCAGAAATATCAGATTTGGTAGCAAGTAAACTAGGATGTTTCAAACGAATTTCATTTGCAACTTTAGGAGCAGATTTAGTAGAACTCTTAGGTGGCATAACCTCACTAGCAACAATCTGATTCTCACTCTTTTGTTTCTCCCGAGTTTTTGCTCTACTAGCTCTAGCAAGATCATCTTTTAAAATATTTTCAGGAGACATGGGTGTAAGACCAATTTTCTTTCCATTATGCACAAGTGTATATTGATTAGTTTTACCATTATGAACAGATTCTTTATCAAATTGCCATGGTCTACCAAGTAACAACGAACAAGCTTGCATAGGAACAAAATCACAATCAACAAAATCAGAATATGCCCCAATAGTAAAATGCACATGTGTAGTTCGTGTTACCTTAAGTCTACATGTGTTGTCGAACCATTGAATATAGTATGGATGGAGGTGCTGCCATGTAGGTAAAGAAAGCTTCTACACCATTTCAATGCTAGCCAAGTTATTACAGCTCCCACCATCAATGATGATCCGAATAGCACGCTCCTTGACAACACCTCGGGTCTGAAATAAATTATGGCATTGATCTTGTTCGGCTTTACTCAGCTGCACACTCAAGGCACGCTGTGCAACGAGGCTCGGATATGCGTTAGTAGCATTGGCGCCCATCACCTCTATGTCAGAATCTGCATCATGATCTTTTGGTGCAGACAGAAGTGCCAATGTATCTTCATCATAATCACTCGCCGAATCATACTTGCCATCTTCACGCACGATCATCACATGCTTGGTAGTGCACTCACGCTCAAAGTATCCATAACCCCAACAACAACGACATGGGACGTCCTTGGTTTTACCCGTGGACGCCACCGAAGATGTGCTCCGTGAAGACCCTGTGGGAGGTGGTGGCGGCGTAGTAGATGGCACTCGGGAAGGTGGTGTGTTGAACTTGCTCGTGGAAGGTGCAGCTCCACGAGTGGCAGAATCGGTTGACCGCGGTGTCCATGATGAAATACGTCCTGTAGAAAAGTTAGGTCTTGTCCGTGGTTGGCGATCCTGCACTTCATGTTCAGCTTTGCAAGCAAGATGAAATAAACGAGTGATAGTATTATACTCATTATATTATAATATAGTTTGAATCTCCTTATTCAACCCACTCAAAAATCATGCAAACATAGCTTCATTCTCCTCAACAATACCACAACGAATCATACCAGTTTGCAATTCTTGATAATATTCTTCTACATATTTTTTGCCTTGTTGTAAACGAGTGAGTTTTTGTAGCATTTCTCGCTCATAATAAGGAGGTACAAAACGAGAACGCATAGCACGTTTCAAATCATCCCAAGTGTCAGGTATAGAAGCACCATTAAGTATACAATATTCATACCACCAAACTAAAGCAAAACCAGTAAATTCACATGTGGCGGCACAAACACGTCTATCCTCGGGATAATTTAAACATGCAAAATATTGTTCTACTTATAACTCCCATGTAAGATACGCATTAGGATTATATCTACCCTCAAACGGTGGAGTAGTTAATTTCAGTTTATCTACATGTTCATCATCGCGAACATGAGGTTATGGTTGGTAGTTGTGAGGATGTGCACGGGGACGCCCGGGGGTTGCGCAGGAAACTCTCCATCCTCCGCATAACCGTCATCCTCGTCCTCCGCATCGCCCGTGGCAACACGAACAGCAGCGGCCGTTGTCGATCCCTGTGCTTCCTCATGGGGTAGAGGTACACGACGTGCCCGTGGATGCGCGGAGCCCTGCAAAACAGCACCAGGTATACGAACGGGTTTCCCAGCCTCCAACAAGCGATCAAACTTGCTAGTGAAATCTGCCAAGGTGGTGTTGATGGTGTCGAATTTTGTGTTGAAGACATCCTCCAATTCATCGATTTTTCCATGGCACCTCCCACCTTCTTCTCGACGTCCTCAGCATGGGTGGACACCATCTTCTCGAAGTGCTCATACAACTCTTTGTTCGTCATCTAGTCGAAGTCTTCACCTGCCATGATTAGTAGAACACAAGAAATAATATGGTCGTGTGTATTATTAGGATGTGGTGGCAAATCACGCAAACCGCCAAGCAATATGGAAAGCTCTTACAAGTTCCTTACCAAGCAGGAGGGCGTCATAGCAACCGCAAAGATCGGCACCCAAAGATTAGACAAAGCGATTACTAGGTGAGGCACAATGCACGGAGTAGAAATTTGTGGGGATTTAGGAGGCTGAAATCTAGTAGCAAAGATTAGCAATAATCAATTTAGGAATGCACGTTGAATAAACGCCCAAAGACGGTACTTTTGCTGGTCCTTGGCTAGACCGTATTAGAGCCGCGAGCCTAAAACACCAATGAAGTCACGGCGTTGCAACAACAAGCAATGCTGAACTAGCTCTCAAAAGCTGAGTATAAGTGGAGATTTCAGAGATATGAACAGAAAATACGTGTCAAAAGTCGGTTTGGAAATTCCGGACAGTGCTCTGGAAAGCGCGCCCGGAGTGAAACAATATCACTATAATGGCGAGTGTCCAAAAACGCTCCCAGGAACCTAAAAATAGTATAGGCTCAAAAAATTTCCGGACGGGTTTCCAGTTTTTTTTTTTGCGACTCCTAGGAAACCCGAACAGATACAAACTCGAATTACTGGGGAGACTCGGAACTAAACTCGAAACGAAAAGGGACTCGAACACAAAACCCTAACCCTAATATGTATCCGACATGAAGCTGTAACACCTGGGGTGTTACCCTAATAGAAAGTTGTTTGTTTTCTTTTGCTTGCATCACATGCATCACATGAGCATTGCATTCTGTTTTTCAAAACAACTCAAAATTCAAACACAATTAAAACTTTCCCACATGTTCAAACTTCCCAATTTCAAAATTGCAAACTAAACCACTCAATTGTTTTTCAATGGTTGAAGTTGTTTTAATCAAATTGCCTATTAATAAAATTTTCCCCTTTGTTAAAAACCCTAATGGCAAATTCAAAAAAATCCAAATCAAAC
Organism: Alopecurus myosuroides; assembly: GCA_028641055.1. Lineage (NCBI taxonomy): Eukaryota > Viridiplantae > Streptophyta > Magnoliopsida > Poales > Poaceae > Alopecurus > Alopecurus myosuroides. The sequence goes on along the minus strand of CM054059.1, from coordinate 338,219,489 downwards.
CAATCTTATTTATCATATTTCAATATGGGTTTAAATATTAAAATTTGGCAAACAAATTTAAATTCAATAATGTTTGCAAATTGCTTGAATTTATTAAATAAAATTTGTTTATTTCCAAACTTCCAAAACCAAACCCTATTTGAAAAATCACCTAACAATTTAATATCCAATTAATAATTTCAAATTGTTGAAAATATTTTAAACCACCTTGTTGTTGCTGTTTTGCAAACCAGATAAAAACAGTTATGAAAAATAAAATAAACCCCCCCAAATTCTATTTCTATTTCCTTTTTCATCCTTTCCAAAAAATTGTTCATAAGGAAAAACAATCAGCAAAAAAAAAATAGAAGGAGAAGGGTGAGCTGAGAGGAAGGGCAGCCCACCCCATCCTCTTTATTTCTCCCCCAAGCCCATCTCTTCTAGCCCACCACCTCCTTCTGTCGTCTTCCCCCTCGTTGCTGCCGTCACCTGTACGTCTACACCTCCACCGTTGATCATCTCCCTCCTCTCACCGATTCACTGCCGTACCTAGCTCCTTCCCCGATAAAAAGCATCCACCTCGCCCCCCTCTGTCTACCCTAAGCCCTAGACCCCCTCTCCTCTAACCCTAGCGCCGCCGTCTCACCTCTCTCCCTCCTCTCTGCTAGTTCCTCTCTCTCTGAACATAACTGAAACCACCCGTGAACACCACCGCCTCCCCTCACTGCCGATCGCCACAGCCACCTCGAGGAGCATCTTGGGCGGGGAATGGAACCGCGGCGTGGTCCTGTACATCACCGTTCCCTCGACGTTTGCTGGGAGCAGCCGGGATAGCCGCGCCGTCGCCGGATTTTTCCCCTCGCCGCTGCCGTCGACAGACTCCTCCGACAACCACCGAGGTGATCGCCTCCCGTCTCCTCCTCCCCTTCCTAACTGTCCGCCTCCGCACACCACCCACGCACGACGCACCAGCGCACTCGCACCCCACCACCGTCGCTGCAAACTCCGGGTACTGCCGTCGATCGATCGCCGGTGTCGCTCCCGTCAAGTTCAGAGAGCGAGCGTCTGTCAAAATTCAATTATCCTCCCACAGCGAGCACATCTACCCTCGCACCTGTATCCCAACAAGAATACGCACCCCACCCTACTGGTTAGCGCCTCGCCTCGCTGCGCTGGGCAACCAGGGTTCGATCCCTGGGACGCCCCCTTTTTCGATTTTTTCTCCGCGCGCCCAGGCCCACCCGTCATACTCCCTGTTGCCACCTCAGCTGCACCCACGCCCACGCAGCGCCAGCGTGGCCTGGGCCCTCTGTCAGTGGTTGTGTACAGCCACTGCAGAGTAACAAAAGGTTTTTAATTTTTTCTGTTTTAATTTTCAGCCCTTAAAAATTACAGATTAGTCCTCTGTTTTAAATTGATAATAACTTTCAAAATATAACTCTAAATAACAAAAGTAAAATATGTTTATTGTTCTAAATTAAATTGTCTATCGAACTATGCCATTTGTTTTCTGTTTTGAATTTTCAAAATGCAATTCAAATTTGAATTCAAATAATTCAATTGTAGTTTGCTAAATTGCATAACTAAATCATAATAAATTCAAACCATGCAAATAAAATATGTTTTCCATGCTATTTCAAATAACCTATTCAAATAAAAATTTTGTTTCATGGTTTGAACAATTTAAATTGCTTAAATAATTCAAACCTTAGTTAAATCATTTAAAATTGCTAAAATCATTACTTGCTCAATTTGAATTATTTTTGAACATGCAAAATATGTTTTCAAACCACCAAAGTATAACCTTTTCAAATATGAATTTGAAGTTGTGTTTTGAACAAATAAAATTCAAATAATATTCACACTTGAATTAAATTCAATTAAATCTTGTTTAAACTTGTTTAATTCATAATTAAATCATTGTAACTCCTTTTTCAATAATTGAAACATGTAATCCACCTAAAATTTTGTGTTCTAATCCAATATGAACTTTGTTATCTGTTTTGAACAATTTAACTTGATGAAAACAACCAAATGCTTGTGTGGCACCTTTAAGTAACCAAAATTCCCAACACTTAATAAGTGAATTTCAAAATGGGTAAACCTTATTTCCAATTGGTTCTATTGTTGTTATTTTTATGTTTTCATCATCCATGCATCATACTAATCCACCTTCACCTATTGATTAGTTGGAAAACAAATAATCTAACCATAATTCATGGGCTTTTTCATATGCAACTCAAATTGCATATGGGTCCATTTAAACCTGCTTATCATGTCAACTAGTTTATTTCTATGCATCTTTAAAACTTGTCATGCATCCATATCTTGATCATGCTGGATCTTTTGCGGTAGTAGTAATTGTTGCATCCGGTGTTTGTTCGAGGTTCATTGCTTCTTCCCGGATAGGACGTTGAGATGATGTGAGCAACGACAAGTTCTGCTACCTTGCTGGATCTCAGGCAAGTATACTCACTTGCTGCCATATGGCTACCTTTCATCACTTGTTACCGATTCTTTCCGTTGTTCTTATTCTAGCCTGTTGTTTCGATGCTTGTGTCTCGATCCTATTATATGTTTACCTTGCAGCCATGATATAGCCTTTCCTTCCACTTCCTATTAACTGTTGATTGTTTACCTCGTTGGCCTTCGTGTCGTAGTTGCATGCTTAGGGTTGCTTTTGCTCGAGTCTGTTGTCGGTTACTCCTTTTACTATTATTATTTTCGTTCCGGGGGGCTCGATGTTAATCAATCAACCCTGTTAATGCTAATGGTAATAATAATTTGATGATAAGGCACCGGCAGGAGGCCCTTTGTGGTTTTGAGGCCTGCTAGTGTCGACCCTAATAGGAAAAGGGTCTTGTCTACTGATCCATGATGAGCGCACTACCCGCATGTGGGAAGCGAGTATGGGCGCCCCCCTCAATTTGACTCGATTCGCATCTCGTCCAAATCCCCTCATTTAGTTCGGGTTTTCCATTTGATGCATGCATGATCTTGCGAGCCCTTGGTACCCGGGTGGAACTTTCATAGTCGGCATATAGGGGGACACGTTATTAGAGTGCTATGAGGGTCCATTTTCTTCTGGGCTCGATTAGCCGTGCGCCCAAGGTGCTTTGGGCTTGATGCGAAGAAGAGTTGAGTTGTGTTGAGTACCTCGCTTGGTGGGTTGATCCCCCGTCTGGCGGGTTATTCTTACGTGTACGGCCAAATTGGTGCAACCCTGCAGGGATAATCTTCTCGAGAAGCCGTGTTTTCCGCGGTTATGGATTACTTGGTGAAAGTACTGGCTAACAAGTACTCAGGACAACTTAAACCTAATGAGTAACAATCTTACACCCAATGATTAACAACTTGACTAGTAATAGGCTTATTGACACAATAATCTAAACCATCTTTAATCCAACTGTGTGAGTTATCCTCGGATTGCTTCTTCGGATAAGGGGCGAGATCCAGGATGGGTTTGTTTGAAGTTATCTTTCAGTTGGTTACGATACTCGATCTTATCTTCTTTCTGTTAGCCGGAAGTTGTAGTATCTCTCTGTAGTTGGTTAGCGCAGCCCGCTGTCGCTTATTTGCAATAATCCCTTCCTTCCCGTTGATCCCAAAGTATTTGTATCTTGTGATGACTGGCTATGCCGGTATCTTGTGAGTATGGTTTATCCACTTGCCAGTACTTAACCGTACTGACCCACGAATCTCTTTCGTGGCTGCATATTCAACATTGCAGTCAACAGGTTTGAAGTCTGACGATGTTAGCCTGGGAATCCCTCCGGCTTGGCCTGGGCAGGGATTGGACGCTCTCGGTTATCTTCAGGACTCTTAGTCCAATTTGTATCTTGTCCGTAGCCGGACACTACGTTGTTTCTTCCGCTGTTATTTGGATCTTTGTATTTGTATCAGTTGTATCCTTGACTCGTTTGAGTCATCTTGTATCTATCTGTTTCTGTTGTAATTGTGGAATATTCGTGAACTGTTGTAATGTTATCACAAGTGGCAACCTGGAATCGGTTATTATGTGGATTTTGGCGGGAATGCTGAAATCTGCATAGTGCCCGATCTCGGGGCGTCACAGAAGCTGTGCGCGTCGGGGTATGAAGGCGGTGGTGTATGCGGTGAATCGGTAGATGTCGGTGGAAATTTGGTGTTCGGCGGATGGTGTATGCAAGCGTGCGAGTCGATGCGGCGGCGGCGATGACAATATGTGATCAGAACTCGAAACTCTACAGGAACTAGACGCTAAGACCAACAACTTGACATGACGATGCATACATAAACTCAACGATGTAATACACTGAAAAGAAGATGCGACAGGCCCGGACTGGTTGTAGGACAGGATGATCTAATCCTAAATATTTTTGGCTTTTTTGTGGGCTGTAGGAATGAAGATGAAATCTAATCTATGAAAACAGTAAAATCTCATCGATCAAGCTGAAATCTGATACCACTTGATAGGGCAAAGATAGTCCGATCTTTCAATGAGATGCGATACGTCGATTATGGCGGAGTTCGACATTGGCGATCCGACTACTACGCACATGTACGCATCGCCAAATGAAATCGCTAAACCAATCTCTGGGAGTTAGCGATCCTGCAGAAGCACGATTAGCCTGACCAAGCGGTCTAGTTCTACCTGCAATCGAGGAACAAGTAAGAAGAAATATTGCAATCACAATTAGATGAAAGATGAGCTTTATTGAATGGAGGGATTCTGTAAGTGCGTAGTACAGGAGGCCTAGCTGACACTCGTGCCTATGGCGAAAACTACCAAAGCTGAGTTCTTTTTAACTAAACAAAATCCGCGTCTAAACGAACCCTAATGGCGGTATTTATGGGGGGGAGGAAATTCGTGATCCCATGGGTGGGGCCACGAATCCTAGTCCATCTCTCTTTCCCTTATTAATACGGACTCTAAAAACTGCTCATGAAAGGCCATGACGAAAATACATGGGCCTGGCCCAAAAATAGAGGTGACGCAACACCATATAAGTCTATGGACGAATTTTGAATATTTCATCCAAGACTTCATTCTTCATTACGGTGACTCCATGTTGCTGTCATCTGCATCCGTGGAGTCATCATCTCCATCTCTTTCACTCCTGCTGCCATGTCCATCAACGTATGATACATCTCCAACGTATCTATAATTTCTGATGTTCCATGATGATATTATGCCAATTGCTATATGTTTTCTCCCTTCTTTATAGCATTTTTACACGTTTTTCGGGACTAACCTATTAACAAGATGCCAAGTGCCAGTTCCCTATTTTCTGCTGTTTTTGATTTCAGAAAAGTTGTTCTTGAAATATTCTCGGAATTGGACCCCACGAATCCCGAAGTTCCTATTTTCCCCGGAAGCATCCAGAAGTCTCGAAGAGCCCCGGAGGGGGGCTACAGGGTGGCCACACCATAGGGGGCGCGGGTCCCCTGGTCGTGCCACCTCGTGGTGTGGGCCCCCTGGCCACCCCCCGGCATTGCCCTTTCGCCTATTTATACTCCCCCAAGGAAAACCCTAAAAGGATCGGCCTTTTCCACAAAAAACATCTGTAGCTCCGCCATCGCCACCGACAAGTGTCGGGGGGCAGATCTCTGTTCTGGCACCCTGCAAGGATGGGGAAGTGCCCCCGGAAGCCATCTCCATCGAATCCATCGCCATCTCCATTGTCGTTGTTATCTCCTATGATGAGGAGGGAGTAGTTCTCCCCCGAGGCTGAGGGCTCTACGGTAGCTATGTGGTTCATCTCTCTATCCCATGGTGTGATCTATATGTGATCGTGAGCTTTGTAATCTGGTTGAATAAGTAGATGTTACTTGATACGTCGAAAACGTATCTCCTTTTACGAACACTTTTCTTATTGTTTTCCTCTAAACTTGTGTGTTTTGGATACAACAAACACGGACTAACGCTGTTTTCATCAGAATTGCTTTATTGTCTCGTTTTCATGCAGAAAAATCAACTTTCGGGAAAATGCCCAGAAAAGAGCCCAATGATGTTTTCACCCCGGAAGACCCCAGGAGCCAGAAGGGGGCCAGGAGAGGGGCGAGAGGGTGGCCACACCCCCTGGCGCGGGTCCCCCTGGCCGCGCCAGCACAGGGTGTGGGCCCCCCAGCACCCCCTCGGACTCCCCTTTCGATTACAAGTAGCCTTCAACCCTAAAACCCGAGGGGGTACGTCATATTCCACAGAAACACAACAAAGCCCCGCCGCCGTCCCGAATCTCGATTAGGGGATCAGAAGTTCCTGTTCTGGCGCCCCGCCGGGACGAGGAAGTGGAGGAGATCATCGCCATCGTCATCACCAACGCCTCTCCATCGACCATCCATGTTTCCCCTATCCATGTGTGATTAATTCCCCGCTGTAGGCTGAAGGGGATGGTAGGGATTGGATGAGATCGTTCATGTAATAATGCCGTGATTGTTAGGGCATAGTGCCTAGTGTCCTCTATTAGTGCTATTGACATTGTTGCAAATTGTTATGCTTAATGCTTGCCACTTTGGGCCCGAGTGCCATAATCTCAGTTCTGAACATGTTATTGAATCATGATGATAATTATTGTTTCTTGATCATACCTGCAAGTTTTTTACACATATCGTTGTCCGGAACCCGAGGCCCCGAAGTGACAGAAATTGCGACAACCGGAGGGGTTGGCTGCAATGTGAGGATCACATGTGTTCACAGAGGTTTAATGCTTTGCTCCGGTGTTCTATTAAAAGGAACACCTTAATTACCAGTAGTTCTCTTGAGGCCCCGCTGAAAACGGGCTGGTAGGACAAAAGATGTTGTGCAAGTTCTCATTGCGAGCACCTACGACTATTTACGGAACACATGCCTATGGTTACTTAGTGCTTGGATGCTTGATCATATTTATCTGCAATGCCCCTGACATGATCATTATTAGAACTTTCTTATCCATGCAACGCTCGTTCATCCATCCCTATACCTACAGTATTTAATCCGCTGTTTACTTCAAACACTACTAATGTTGCTGTTTTCATTCCACAATGCTTTTATTTCACTCTTGTTGTCACTATAAAACTGTTACTACTGATAAACCACTGCGAACAAAAGTACTTTAAGGTGCAGGTGAATTGACAACTCACTTTTTAAGGCTCAAAAATATTCTTTGGCTCCCCTTGTGTCGAATCAATAAATTTGGGTTTTACTTCCCTCGAAGACTGTTGCGATCCCCTATACTTGTGGGTCATCAAGACTATTTTCTAGCGCCGTTGCCGGGGAGCATAGCTTTATTTGCGAGCTCTCCGAAGAGTATTATTATCTACTGCCATCATTCATCATGGGTAAGTCTCGTCATGGAAAGTTTCCTATATTACCATCCACTACAAGAAGAGGTACAACTCTGAACACCTCTGTTGCTCTTGATTCACCGTCTGTTATGAGTAAGCTGCTTACACCACCACATGCTACACATGCTACTTCTGCTGATTCTTAAAATGCTTCTGATAATTTTGATGATGCTTCTACTGTGCTTGATGAGAGTGGTTCTCTCGGTCCTTTCTTAGATGCTACTATTGCTAAAGCTAAAAATATTGCAAACACTGAAACTCCTGATAAAATTACTGTTACTCCTGCTTTTTCACCTGAGTTTAGAGAGAACCCTAGTGATGATTTAGATGATGCTTATATTGAATTGAGTGATGATCTTATTGGTGAAATACATGCTTTGAAGGATAAAGATGCTGCTATACGTCTTATGGAAAGTCGTGCTATTAGATATAAATTATCTCCTGATGCTAAGTTTGCCACTTCTCCTATTTATATTAGGGATAAGGATTATGATTTCTCTCTTGATTTATCTTATATATCTATTGTTAAGAAAGAACCTTTTTGTGGAAATGAAAATGAAAGTGCTATGAAACATATGAATGAGCTCTCCTCTTTGAGTAGTTTATTCTCTGATGATCTTAAGAAACGTAGCTACTTTGTTGCTAAAATATTCCCTTCCTCATTAAAGGATGAAGCTAAAACTTGGTTTAACAATTTGTCTCCTTGATCTATTGATAGTCCTATTGGTTTGGTTAATGCTTTCTTTCAGAAATATTTTCCTGCTAGTGCTCAACATGCTGCTTTACAAAATATATTTAATTACAAGCAATTGGAAGAAGAGAAATTGCCTGTATCTTGGGCAAGGTTCTGTTCTTTAGTCAGAGCTACACCTGGGAATAAGATAGAAGATAATAAACTTCTTGATATATTCTATAATGGACTAACTGTTGAATCTAGGACATACCTGGATAGTTGTGCTGGTTGTGTTTTCAGGCAAAGAACTCCAGAAGAAGCTGAGGAATTAATGGCTAAAATAAGCCAAAATCATGATGATTGGACTATGGTTGAGCCTGAGCCAACCCCTACTCCAGTATCAACACCAACACCAACACCAACACCCAAGAAGAGGGGAATGATTGAATTAAATTATGAAGTGATGAGAGAAGCCAAGAAATCTCTTAAAGAGAGGGGTATTAAATCTGAAAATGTGAAGAATCTTCCACCTATAGAAGAATTATGTAAGCCAATCCCTCACTCACAATCCATTGAGGTACACTCTCTCCCATATTTTGATAGTAGAGATATTCCCTATAGAAAACCTCCTGATCAATGCTTAGATGAATTTGATAACTATGTCATTAAGCAAGATAATTTTAATAAGAGATTACAGAACCACCTTATGGAAAACTCCAAAGCTATTATTGATTTGCATGGTATTATAGAAAGAACCTCTAATGATGTTAAAATACTCGTTAAACATTTTCAAATGGATCAAACTCAAATTGATCAACTTGCTAAAGTGCAAAAAGATTTGCTAGTTAATGCTTCTAAAGAAAAACATGCTTATGAAATAAGAACTAGAAGTGGTATTACTACACAAGATCCTTTATATCATGAGGGACATCCTAAAATAATTGAACAAAATTCTCAGCAAACTAATGATAATGTTATTCATACTAAGAAGAAAAAGAAGAAGGAACATAAAAATGTTGTAGAATATCCTGAACCTGCTAAAGATCCTAATAGTATATCTATTTCTGATGCTGAAACTGAAAGTGGTAATGATAAAAGTGATGCTTCTGATAAAGAAGAACCTGTAGCTGAACCTGAAAAGCAAACTAAAACTGCAAAGTATACTAAGGAAGATTTCATTGCTAATAAACATGGTAATGAGAGAGAACCTTGGGTTAAAAAACCAATGCCTTTCCCTGGTAAGAAACACAAATCTAAGGAAGAAGAATACTATAACAAGTTTTGTGAATGGATGAATCGTTTGTTCTTGCAAATTCCTTTAACTGATGCTATTAAATTGCCTCCTTATGCAAAATATATGAAAGATATTGTCTCTAACAAAAGGAAGATTCCTAATGAGGAAATCTCCACTATGCTTGCTAATTACTCTTTTAATGGCAAGGTTCCTGAGAAGCTTGGAGATCCTGGTATACCTACTATTCCTTGTTCTATTAAAAATAATTATGTTAGAACTGCTTTGTGTGATCTGGGAGCTAGAGTTAGTGTCATGCCTTTTACTCTCTATAAAAGACTCCTCCTAGAAAAATTGATACCAACTGATATATCTTTGAAAATGGCTGATAAGTCTACTGCTATTCCTGTGGGTATATGTGAGAATGTTCTTGTTCAAGTTGCTAATAATTGTCTGATATTAACTGACTTTGTTGTGTTGGAAATGCCTGAGGATGATAATATGTCTGTTATTCTTGGAAGAACTTTTCTTAATATTGCACGACTGTTATTGATTGTAATCAAGGCAAAGTTACTTTTAATGTTAATGATAAAGAGCACACTGTTTATTTTCCCAAGAAGATTTATAGAATATATGGTCTAAATTCCATTGAAAATGTTGAGACCATCAAGATTGGAGAATTCTATTGTCCTATTCCAAAGCCAACAAAAGAATATGAAATTATTATGATTGGGACAATGCCTATCAAGGTTGAGGTAACATAATTATTTAGTGAGAAACAAAGTTATGTTTCATATAAAATTATTTTGGTAGCAAGACTTGATCACCCTTGTTACCAAAATGATTTTAAATGAAATGGGCAATGTTTTCACCTTCCCCATTATGTTTTCACCATGTTTACTTCTGTTATCACATTATTACTTGAGTGCAATCATGTTTTCCACCATCCTTATGCATGTTTTCCTAATGTTTTCACCCTGTTTACTGAAATTATGCATGTTTTCAGCACCCATACTTTTGTTTTCACCACTACCACCTTTGTTTTCTTTGGTCATTCTTTCATTGGAGTGTCATAGAACCTCTGTAGTTTTGGTTTTGGTTTTGGTTTCCACGTTTTCACTTTCTTTTTCCCGTTTTTTTATTAATTATTAAAATTCTGGAAATACCTCAAAAATAAAGTTTCTCGGAAAATTCCAGAAAAATTATAATAAATTTTTACGTCAAAATGAGGCAGAAAGCCACCTGGGAGACCCCAGGGGGACCCACCAGGAAGGCACACCCTAGGGTGGTGCGGCCTGCCCCCGATGGCGCCAGCCCATGGTGCGGGGCCCCCTGGCCCCCCACTAACTCTCTCTCCTGCCAAAGTTCCCTCTCTCACCTCCCAAACTCAACACATTTCCTGGAACCCGAGTTATTGATGTTCTTCCTCGAATTTTTTCGATCTCTTTGCTCAGCCCATATTTTGTGTTGAAATTTGGTGCATTTGCTCTTCGGTATGCGACTCCTCCGATGATCCAAGTTGAGTTTTATTTAGTGAAGTATTTCTTGAGTATTTTGGTACTGCAGGTGACAGCTTATGTGAGTTTGCATGCTTGATTTGAGTAGAAATAATATAGTTTTGATGTATGTTAAGCTCTCATATAAGTCCCTATGGTAGTCTCCACCTTATAGTTGCTTGAAATTAATTTTTATGATGATTGTTGAAAAATTTCAGAGATGGATAGGTTCAACTTTGGTGAGATATTTAGGAGTGGTGCTCCTATAAGGACAAGGCCATCACGCTCGTCTACTTCAGCAAGGCCCTCATATAATGAAGATATTATGGCGTCAACTATTAATGATGCAGAAGATGACTGTATCATTTACCCATCTAGCTTTCCTCGTCACACATTTTTAAGAAATGTGGGTCTTTTAGATGATTTTCTTATGCTTGTTGAGAGAGTTGGTCTCACCAACTTTATGGAGGATGAAAGCCCTCAGTATGCCACGCTTACAAAAGCTTTTGTTAAGAGCTTTAAATTTCAGAACACTCAATATGGTCCAACTGTTGCATTCAAATTATATAGTAGTTCTGTGTCTTTGTCCTTGGTGCAGTTTTGTGCTATTATAGGTATCAACGCCACCGGGACGACAAGCAGGATTCAAGATAGACCAACAGACCTCCAGGGGATCTACCGAGAGATCACCAACCATGATGGGCGCTCATCCCGGCGTGGGAAGATAAGGAACATTCAAGTTCCTGCTCTTAGATGCTTTAGTTACTATATTGGTACTAGTATTCTTGGTAGGGAGAACACTAGTAATGTTTCTAGTTATCACCTTGCTTTTATTGATGTTGCACTAAACCGTAGCACAAAGTATAACCTTGGTGCACTTGTTGCACGCCGCCTTGCCGCTGCTGGGCCTATTTTTGGTGGCATTATTGCTACACGTGTCGTAACCGCTTTGCATGTTTCCATTGATCCTAATGATGAAATTATTGCTCCACATAGGCTTAACCTTGCTGCTACGAAATACCATCAGTTTGCGACTTCTAACTCTACTAATGAACGTTTAATATATAGAGTTTTGTATATGGATGGAGAAGAGCCTGTGTTATTTAAGATTGACAGGTCACCATGGTCGCTCTCCAAGGAGAAAATAGACGAGCATCTGAGCACCATGGAGTTTTACCGGCAGCAGGAGAAGCGAGACGCGCCTCCCCAGGACCACAACACGCAGTACACCGGCGCATTCTTGAGCACATATCAGGGGGAGGCTTCCTCCTCGGCGTATTACGGGGGCGGCACCTCTTGGGCCCCTTGGTGATTAATCTCCACTTAGGCAAAAAGCCTAAGATTGGGGGGAGGTATACCAACATCACACTCATTTACATATCATGTTCGGTCGGTTCTTTGTCTATCCATGTTTATCATTTCTTTCGTTTTCTTTTGCTTCTTTTGTTTTTATTGTTTTGTTTTCGCTTTTGAAACACAAAAAAACCAAAAAGATTTATGTTGTTTCTCTTTGTTTGCCTCTTTAGTTTCTTTGTTTGTTTTGCTTTATCTTTTAATTGCAGTTTAATATTCAAAAAACCAAAAATATTTTCTCTTGTTTGCTGTTTGCTTTCTTTTGTTTTTGTTTCATTTTGAAAACCCAAAAAGATTTTTTTTGCTTTGTTTGCTTGCTCTATTTTTTCGTGCTTTAATTGAAAAACCCCAAAATATATGTTGTTCTTATTTGGTTTTGTAAAGTTTGTTTCAGAGTTCAACAGTCGTCCGTGATTCCATTGGAGCTTGGTTTTCATTATATATTATTCGAGCCACAAGTGAAGAGCAATAATGACGATATACGACAATTCAAGTTGTGGTGAGAGGCTGATATGAATTCTATTTGCTTTTATTTTTGTACATATATCCATCTACGTGAGCATGCTTAGTTTGTTCGTATAAGATATATGTGACTTAATGGTTGCTTAATAGTTCATGATCTCTCATGTTTTGTTCCAATATATTGATAGTAAATGACTTGTCATATAAATATTTGTTCGCATTGTTTTATTCGTAGAAGGGTATGATATTGTGGTAGCCTCCTCTAACTGTTTCATTTGAATCGACTTGGCACATGCTCACGCATGCTAAGACTGAAAACAAAAAGTCAATAAGGCTCGATGATTTATTTTGCCTCAGAGTTCTAGTATCAATTTTATGCCTCGGTTAATTTTACTTTGTCGGAAACTTGATTATGATAGTTGTTGCTCTCTTGATTGTCGCTCCCTGTCTATTTGCTAGCCTTCACCTGTACTGAGTATGAGCTCTACTTGTGCATCCAAATCCCTGAAAACCAAAGTTTGCCAAATGTGTCCACCATACCTACCTATATGCGGTATTTAACCGCCACTCCAAGTAAATTGCTCATGTGCTACCTTTAAAACCTGCTAAAAATTATTCCTGTTTTGTGCCCCTGTTTTAGCTCATGAGGACGTAAATAGAGAATCTTTATCTCACTTGTTGATTGGATTTCACACCCTGGACTAGTGGCTTCATCCGTTTATCCAAATGATAGAATAGCTGGCAGCGGGGTGCCTAGCCCTAAATTAATACACACAAATTCTTTTCACTCTTGTTGCCCCTGATTTATCAGTCAAAGCATAATTGTGTAAACAAAAGAGAAAGAGGGATGACCTTCTACACCAGTTGCGTCCTTCACCATGGGAGCCGCTCTTGTGAATCCAATTGACTTGTGACGTACTGTATTATCTATTTACCATTCATTGACATAAGCATACACCTCTCTCAAAATGTTTTCAATACCGCTGTTTAATAAAATAAAAAGCTCTAGCACATGAGTGATCCATGCTTCCCTCTGCGAAGGGCCTTTCTTTTACATTTATGTTGAGTCTCCGCCCTATTCTTTGAGCACTTTCTTGAGAGCATAGTTACCATTCTTAGTGTAATGTGTTTGTCCCAAAGTATGGTTGATTGTGATATAACTTTGATGCTTGTATATTTGATATCTTTACTTCTAGTCTTCCCTTGAACTTCAGAGGTGCCCTGGCGTTTATGTTTTGCCCCACATTTAAGGGCAAGCGAGATACCACTTTGTCAGTCCCTATTATGAATATTTCAATCTTGCAAATAGTTATGCTTCATGTTGTTTGTTATTAATACGTTGTTATCTTCTCATGGTTTGCATAGCTATTAAGTGTCAGTATCTTGCATGTATCTTATCATGAGCATAATTAAGTAGTTGATCACATAGTGAGTATATTTGCATCATATGAAACAAATGTGTTCGTAAAAGTCTTTTATCACACTCAGTTGTCACTGAATTACTTGAGGACAAGCAATAAGCTAAGCTTGGGGGAGTTGATACGTCGAAAACATATTTATTTTTCCGAACATTTTTCTTATTGTTTTCCTCTAAACTTGTGTGTTTTGGATACAACTAACACGGACTAACGCTGTTTTCAGCAGAATTGCTTTGGTGTCTCATTTTTATGCAGAAAAATCAACTTTCGGGAAAATGCCCAGAAAAGAGCCCATTAATGTTTTCACCCCGGAAGACCCCGGGAGCCAGAAAGGGACCAAGAGAGGGGCCAGAGGGTGGCTACACCCCCTGGCGCGGGCCCCCCTGGCCACGCCAGCACAGGGTGTGGGCCCCCCATGACCCCCCCTCGGACTCCCCTTTCGACTACAAGTAGCCTTCAACCCTAAAACCCGAGGGGATACGTCATATTCCACAGAAACACAACAGAGCGCCGCCGCAATCCCGAACCTCGATTCGGGGATCAGAAGTTCCTGTTCTAGCACCCTGCCGGGACGGGGAAGTGGAGGAGATCATCACCATCATCATCACCAACGCCTCTCCATCGACCATCCATGTTTCCCCCATCCATGTGTGAGTAATTCCCTGCTGTAGGATAAAGGGGATGGTAGGTATTGGATGAGATCGTTCATGTAATAATGCCGTGATTGTTAGGGCAAAGTGCCTAGTGTCTTCTATTAGTGCTATTGACATTGTTGCAACTTGTTATGCTTAATGCTTGCCACTTTGGGCCCGAGTGCCATGATCTCAGATCAGAACATGTTATTGAATCATGATGATAATTATTGTTTCTTGATCATACCTGCAAGTTGTTTACACATATCGTTGTCCAGAACCCGAGGCCCCGAAGTGATAGAAAATGGGACAACCGGAGGGGATGACTGCGATGTGAGGATCACATGTGTTCACGGAGTGTTAATGCTTTGCTCCGGTGTTCTATTAAAAGGAACACCTTAATTACCAGTAGTTCCCTTGAGGCCCCGCTGAAAACGGGCTGGTAGGACAAAATATGTTGTGCAAGGTCTCATTGCGAGCACGTACGACTATTTATGGAACACATGCCTATGGTTACTTAGTGCTTGGATGCTTTATCATATGTATCTGCAATGCCCCTGACATGAACATTATTAGAACTTTCTTATCCATGCAACACCCATTCATCCATCCCTATGCTTACAGTATTTAATCCGCTGTTTACTTCAAACACTACTGCTGCTGTTGTTTTCATTCCACTTGCTGCTTTTATTTCACTACTGCTGTCACTATAAAACTGTTACTACTGATAAACCACTGCGAACAAAAGTACTTTTAGGTGCAGGTGAATTGATAACTCACTTGTTGAGGCTCACAAATATTCTTTGGCTCCCCTTGTGTCAAATCAATAAATTTAGGTTTTACTTCCCCCGAAGAGTGTTGCGATCCCCTATACTTGTGGGTCATCATTACTCTTCATCTTGTGCTACTCAAGTGTCTTGTTAATATGAACTTTGGAGTCATCTTGTTCCGCGGTGTGAAGGTGACAGTGTGCACATCGTGTGTCTTTCCTCTATGAATTGTGTTGTTTGTCTAGTACCTTCTAGGGCGCTCATAGTGACAGCGTGGGGTTAACTAGACATGGGAATGCTTACTTTAAGGAATGCTTTTTGCAGCCCTACACAATGATTAGTGTTCGTTATCCAACCGGAGAGGGTTAAGAGTAGCATAGTGAAGAGAAGATATTTAGTTATTCAATTATGTGATCATTGTTGAGAGTGTCCACTATTGAAAGTAGGATCCCTAGGCCTTGTTTCCAAGCATTGAAACGCCGTTTTCTGCCTATTCTGCTACATGTTTGCTTGCTGCCATATTTATTTCAGATGGCTATTATTACTTATAACCATCCATATTACTCGCATTTCACTATCTCTTCGCCGAACTAGTGCACCTATATACCTGACAAGTATATTGGGTGTGTTGGGGACACAAGAGACTTCTTGTATCTTAATTGCAGGGTTGCTTGAGAGGGATATCTTTGACCTCTACCTCCCTGAGTTCGATAAACCTTGGGTGATCCACTTAAGGGAAACTTGCTGCTGTTCTACAAACCTCTGCACTTGGAGGCCCAACACTGTCTACAAGAATAGAAGCGGGCGTAGACATCAAGCTCTTTTCTGGCGCCGTTGCCGGAGAATCTCAAAGTCATCAAGAAGCAACTACTCCCTCGTCAACCCTGCCACAAGCTCTTTTCTGGCGCCGTTTCCTGGGAGGTAAGGTAAAATGTACTCACATCCTCGGGTGTGAGTGTTCGGAGTTATTTCCTTTAGATTCTGCAATTTTATCTTTTTGTTTCTTGTTTTCACTAGTTAAGCTTATTTTTACTCGCGTCTTGTTTTTATTTTTTACTAGTATTCTTAATGGAAAACAACGAAAATATGATAGAACTTTATAATATTTATCTTGAGTTAGGACATGAAGTGTTTGAAGAGAAAATTAAAAAACCTATGGAACTTTATTTGCATGCTAGTGGCAATGTTATTAGTATGAACTCTTTAAACACCATTATAGCTAATGCTATGGAGAAGTCTAAGCTTGGGGAAGCTAGTTTTGATCAATATGATATTTTTGGTCCCCCAAGTTTTGAGGAGGAAATTTTCTTTGCTGATACTTTGCCTCCAATATATGATGATTATAATGATTGTGGTATTCTAGTTCCACCTACTATTGATGATAAATTTTATTGTGATCATGATATGCCTTATTATATGATGATTACAAGGATGAATATGATATTTTTAGTACACCTACTATTGAGGAGAAAATTAATTATGATTACAATATGCCTCCTATATTTAATTATTATGGTGATGAGAATAATAATGATAGATATTTTGTTGAATTTTCTCCCACTACTATTAATAAGAATGACTATGCTTATATGGAGAGTATTAATTCTTTTATGCATGTGGCTCATGATAAGAATGTTTTATATGATAGTTATATTGTTAATTTTATTCATGATGCTACTAAAGGTTATTATGAGCGAGGGAAACATGGTTTCATGCATCTCAACAATATGAAGTTTCCCCTCTTTATGTTGAAATTTTTGATGTTGCACTTATTTTGTGTTCCTATGCTAGTCACTTTGTGCTTCGTTGACTTGTTTTTCTACAAGATTCTTTTCCATAGGAAGTGGGTTAGACTTAAATGTGTATTATATTTGCTTCCTGATGCTCTCTTATTGTGCTTCAACTCTTATTCTTATGTGAGCATCTTTTAAAAATCATCATGCCTAGCTAAAAGGCTTTAAAGAAAAGTGCTTCCAGGAGACAACCCGTTTTATTTCTCCGTTTTCAACCCGTTTTCCGTCGTTTATTTTTGTTTTCTCTGCACCTGGGTGTTTTCTAGTGAGCCAAGTAAAGCCTCTAGTGGAAAGTTGAGACTATATATCGGATTTCTGCGCAGGAAACAGATTTCCGCTGTCCACTGTTAAATTCGTATAAAATCACAGAAAATTCAAAATGACCTGAGTTTGTTTGTGCGTAATCCTGGGCTATATACCCAACTTTTCTCAGTTGACCACTTTTTGATTTGAGCAACATAAGATTTTCGAAAAAATCATCTTTACCTGGTGTTCTGTTTTGTCAGATTTCTGCTAATAATTGCATTTGCCTCTTAATCTCTTTCTTTTGGTGTTCTTTTGAGAAAAAGAGTTTAAAAATAAGTTGTGACAGTAGCTAATGTGTTTATTAGTGTTAGGCTTGTGTTGAAACTAAACCATGTGAATTTATTATTTCGATTTGCACTAATGTTGCTAATGAAGATTGTGAGATGTTTTGTGTGAAGGAAGTTTTCAAGGGTCAAGAGAAGAGGATGATATGATGTGATCAAGTAGAGTGAAAAGCCTAAGATTGGGGATGCCCTGGTGGTACATCCCAGCAAATTCCAATAAGACTCAATCATCTAAGCTTGGGGATGCCCAAGGCATCCCCTTCTTCATCAACAAATTATCAGGTCACTTCTAGTGAAACTATATTTTTATTCGTTCACATCTTATGTGCTTTACTTGGAGCGTCTTTTATTTTTTACTTTCAGTTTGTTTAGTTTTCTTTGTTGTAGTTTATGGTTAGATATTATCATACTTGTCTGGGAGAGAGACACACTCCCCTTTTTCGTTAGAATACTCTTGTGCTTCACTTATATTTCTTGAGTATTCATGCTTAGATATTTTAGTACTTTCAGCTCTTGTTTTGCATGCATCCTTTGTTCAGAGCTGTTAGATTTTGTAGTTAGGTGGTTCTCATATGTGTGTTTGCTTGGAAATAGGAATACTATTGTGATAGTTGGTATAGTGGAAAAGATTGCATGGTCTTGTAGATCACTAAACTGGTTCACTTGAATCACTGCTGTTGTTTTTGAGATATTAATTTGCTTAATGGATAAACGGGAAGGACTAGTAAGTAGAAACTTATAATGGTTGGTCTAAGAAACTTCAAACTGTGCCACACTTAAATTACCAGCTGATCGAAACAATGGTATATGATTGCTACGAGTGATACATTTCTGATCGGCCTTTTGTTACACGCTACAGTCGGGGTAGCTAACAGTGACTTGTTACTGCCACGGACCCTCTTGGAGTGATTTGCATTGTGCCTTGTAAGATTATTTTCTTGCTGCAACCTTTTAAATCGTGAGTCTATGTTGCGGTTCCTAGTGTTGGGTCGCGTAGAGATAAACGAAATTTTTTCCTACGCGGTACTCCCAAGATCTAGCCGAGGTAGAAGGCCACGATGATTACCACTAGACGCGCGGTTGCGGATTATCGGTGAAGCGCGTCGGGGCAGTGCAGTTCCACGATCCGGTCCGGCCGATCCAATCCCTCGAACGTCGAAGTGCTGAACGTACAACACCTCTGCCAGTATCCACACGTACGAGGAGGAGCTCCGACGGCGGACTGCTAGGTCCGGTGCGGCGGCTGGACTGAGTGGGGCTAGGGTTCCCAACGCATGGGAGAGTGGACTAACGTACAGGTTGGGCAACCTGCGCCCCTCTTTATATAGCGTATGGTAATGGGCTGCACAACACTTGTGGCCCATTCCCTCCGTGAGTCCGACTCACTAACTCAGTCCATTTCCGGTTCGGGTCCAACCCAACCAATACTTGCTCCCGCTCTTAAGTGTGCGACCCTGCAGGCTCATGGCAACTTGGACACGATTGGAGTCCAACTCCCAATCGATCAATCGGTAGCGGCTCCTAGCAGAACGTGCCGACTCCCAAGTACCATTGAGTCATGACGACATACCTTTCAATGTGATATTCATCTTAGTCCCTTTTGCCTCACGATATACCTTGTCGAGCTATAGGCGATTTATCGACATCCCTTAAATAGCTCAACTCTCTTCTCGATCCGTGACATGTGATTCATCTGACTAACTCTTAATCAACCGAAACAGTTAACACTTAACTGAGTCGCGCATGGCCATGCTTCCTGAATCATATCACTCGAGAGGGCCCAGAGAATATCTCTCCATTCGGAGGGGCAAAATCCCATCTTGATTATCCACATCACGCAGCTTGCTTCTCATTCGACCCGAACTCTGCCTTTATAGTTGCCTTGTCACAGAACAACGTTTGACAGAACCTAAGTCGATGATCCACAACTCGGATTGTGCGACAACCTCAGGTCTAAGGATTACATTGATTGAGACATGCAAATGACGACTTGATCGTTGCATCTCAATGTGGGTCAGTCCGACTTGCTAAACTTTTTAGCCAAGTCCGTGAATGTTTGAATGGCATCACCATGCCCATGACAAGTGGAACCGTGTCATCAGCCAACACTCACATTAGTCTAGGGTGTGTGTCCAGCACAACCTAAATGACCAAGGACAATCTAGTATGAACAACATGAATATATAGTTCCACAATCGAATCACATATTCAATGACATATATCAGATGTTCAAAACAAGGACAACTTAATAAATTTATGAATACAGTGGGAATTACATCATACATGATTGCCTCTAGGGCATATTCCCAACAGTCTCCCACTTGCACTAGAGTCAATCATCCTGGCATCATATGCGTAGGCATCTAATGCCCATGCCTCTCGTGTGCGCCTCATGCTTAGGCTGTGGTAGCGCCTTTTGTCAACGGATCTGCAATGTTTGCATCCGTGTGTACTTTGCATAACTTGATATCACCTTGTTCGACAAACTGGCGAATGAGGTGGTACCGCATGAGTATATGTTTGTTCTTCTGGTGTTGTCTAGGTTCCTTGGCTTGTGCGATAGCACCATTGTTGTCACAATATACGTCTAAAGGATTGGACGCGCCCTGAACCACACCAAGATCTATCAGGAGGTTCCTGATCCAAACAGCTTCCTTTGCCGCCTCTGAGGCAGCAATATACTCAGCCTCTATTGTAGATGCAGACACCGTATCTTGCTTGGAACTCTTCCAGCTCACAGCTCCTCCGTTCATTACGAACACATATCCCGATTGCGAACGAGAATCATTGAGTCGGTGAGATAACTCGCATCCGTGTAACCCTTTACACTGAATTCCTCATCACCTCCATAAACTAGGAACATTTCCTTAGTATTTCTCAAATACTTAAGAATGTTTTTAACCGCTGCCCAGTGGGCTTTGCCAGGATCAGCCTGGTATCTGCTCGTAACACTTAGAGCATAGGAAACATCTGGCCTAGTACAAATCATGGCATACATGATGGATCCGATTGCCGAAGCATACGGAATCACACTCATCTGACTTCGCTCATCAGTCGTCGAAGAACACTGAGTCTTGCTAAGTTTTATACCATGGGACATCGGTAAGAATCCCTTCTTGGACTCTTCCATTTTGAATTTCTTCAAAACCTTGTCCAGATAAGTACTCTGACTCAATCCAATGAGCCGCCTTGGTCTATCTCTATAGATCCTGATTCCTAATATGTAAGTCGCCTCACCCAAATCTTTCATTGAGAAACTCCTTTCCAATGACTCTTTGGTTTCTTGCAACATCATGACATCATTTCCAATCAGCAATATGTCATCCACATATAAGATTAGAAAATTTACTTTGCTCCCACTAAACTTCTTGTATAAACAAGAATCATGATCGCGCTTGATGAAGCCAAACGATTTGACTACCTCATCAAAGCGAATGTTCCAACTCCGAGATGCTTGCTTCAACCCATAAATGGATTTCTGAAGTTTGCATACCTTGTCAGCATTAGCCGGATCGACAAAACCTTCGGGCTGTATCATATACACGTCCTCAGTTAAATTTCCATTAAGGAAAGCCGTCTTGACATCCATCTGCCATATCTCATAGTCGAAATAGGCTGCTATGGCTAACATGATCCGAATTGATTTAAGCATCGCTACGGGCGAGAAGGTCTCGTCGTAGTCAACTCCTTGAACCTATCGAACCCCTTCGCGACAAGTCGTGCTTTATAGACGGAAATATTTCCATCCATATCAATTTTCTTCTTAAAGACCCATTTGCACTTGACGGGTCTTGCACCGTCAGGCAGATCAACCAAATTCCAAACTTGGTTTTCATCCATGGACTTTAACTCGGATCTCATGGCTCCAAGCCATGAATCGGAATCAGATCCCACCATCGCTTCCGAATAAGTTGCCGGCTCATTACTATCTAACAGTAAAACATCTCGAGCACTCTGTAATCTAGCAGATCTCCGTGGTTCAGGTGCTGTTACCGGTGTAGGTACCACGACCGGCTCAGCCTCCAAGGCGTTCGCCGACTCGCCCCTAGCCGGTTCCTCTCGAGTTTCTTCGAGTTGCACTGTGCTCCCACTGACTTCCCTACTGAGAAACTCTTTCTCAAGGAAGACACCATTCCGAGCGACAAACACTTTGCCCTCTTCCCGGTTGTAGAAGTAGTACCCCAAGGTTTCCCTCGGATAGCCCACGAAAATACACTTATCCGACTTGGGCGTGAGCTTGTCCGACTGAAGTCGCTTGACAAATACCTCACAACCCCAAATCTTAAGAAAAGACAAACTTGGCTTTTTGCCCGTCCACATCTCATGTGGTGTCTTCTCTACTGACTTTGATGGTACTCTGTTTAGTGTGAAAGCTGCAGTTTCTAGACAATAACCCCAAAATGATAAAGGTAGATCTGTCCGACTCATCATTGATCGTACCATGTCCAACAAGGTCCGATTTCTCCGTTCCGATACACCATTTCTCTGCGGTGTACCCGGCGGAGTGAGTTGAGGAACTATTCCACAACTCTTTAGATGGTCATCAAACTCATGGCTCATGTACTCGCCTCCACGGTCCGACCGTAGAAACTTTATTTTCTTGCCGAGCTGATTTTGTACCTCATTCTGGAATTCCTTGAACTTTTCAAAGGCTTCCGACTTGTGTTTCATTAAATAGATATATCCATACCTACTCAAATCATCAGTTAAGGTAATGAAGTACTCATAACCACCTCTGGCTGTCGTGCTCATTGGACCACATACATCACTATGTATTAGTTCCAACAAGTCGGACGCCCTTTCACAACTCCTTGCAAAAGGTGTCTTGGTCATTTTGCCTAGTAGGCATGATTCACATGTCTCGAATGACTCTAAGTCAAACGAAGTTAGAAGTCCATCGTCATGGAGCTTCTTCATGCGCTTCCAACTTATATGACCAAGCCGACAGTGCCAAAAGTAAGTCATATTCAGATCATTTGGTTTCAACCTTTTAACATTTATGTTATAGACCGATTCACTATCAAGATTTAAAATAAATAACCCGTTCTGAACGGGTGCAAAGCCATGAAACATATCTTTCAAATATAAAGAACAACCATTATTCTTAATATTCGACTCATAACCTTGTCTCATCAAACATGAGGCGGAAATAATGTTTCGACTAAGCGCTGGAACATAATAACAATTATTTAGTTCCAAAATAAATCCTGAAGGTAAATGAAGTTGCATCGTGCCGACTTCCAACGCAGCGACTCTCGCCTTGTTGCCGACCCGAATATCAACCTCTCCTCTTGCCACGCTCCTAGTTCTTACCAGCCCCTGCAACGAGTTGCAAATGTGAATGACTGATCCGGTATCATATACCCAAGAACTATTAGGTGCATCAGCAAGATAAATGTCTATAACATTGCACACAAGCGTACCTGAGTTGGAAGTCACACCTCCACTCTTGGCTCTGTCAGCCAAATACTTGGTGCAGTTTCTCTTCCAGTGGCCATCTTGCTTGCAATAGAAGCAATTGGCTCCGGCTGTAGGAGAAGGCTTAGTCTTTGAGGAAGCACTCTGGACAGGGCCATGGGCGCTACCTCCTGACTTATCCTTCTTCTTCTTAGTCCAAGAACTCTTCTTGAACTTAGCCTTATTCTGCACCATCAACACTTGACTGGTGCCTTTCTTGATATCAGCCTCTGCCGTTTTGAGCATCCCATGTAATTCAGTGATACTCTTATCCATACCATGCATATGGTAGTTCGAGATGAACGAACCATACACACTAGGAAGAGAGTTCAGAATTATATCAGTAGCGAACTCTTCGTTAATTGGGAAGCCCAGTCGATCCAAAGACTGTATGTAACCAATCATCTTGATTACATGCGGACTCAGTGGATCGCCGTCTTTCAGCTTACAGCCAAGCAAAGCTTGAGAGACTTGATACCTCTAAGTCTTTGCTTGAGCCTGGAACATACTTTTGAGGCTTTCGATCATATCGTAGGCCTCAACATTCTCGAACTGCTGCTGCAAGTCCGGTTCCATGTGTGCAAGCATAAGACAGCTGATTTCCGTAGACTCATCTCTAGCCTTACGGTAGGCATTCATGACAGCGACAGTCGCATCGTCATCAGGCTCATCTGGAAGTGGAGTTTCTAGAACATGTTCTTTCTTTTCATGCTTGAGGACTATCCTCAGATTACGATACCAGTTGGTGAAATTAGTTCCATTAAGTTTATCTTTCTCTAGGATTGACCTCAACGCAAACGCGGACAACTGAGGAAGGTTGCTAGGTGCCATTGATCTACAACAGAAAATACGCAAAAACACTTAAGACATGTATTCATAAAAGAGCAGGCATATTAAACGCTTTAATACTTATGCTCCCACTAGAACCAACATCCCTCCGATGGTTTCTAAGTGATTCAAGATCCTAAATAAGCAAGCCGACTAGTGAGCTTTAGCATCACCGCTAGCCGTCAAGTGATCTAGGTAGGCAACACCTTGCCAATCGTATCCAATACGACTCCTGTTAGTTGGGTGGCATCACATGCCCCGGCTCCCAACCTACCTCGCCCCGAGCCCCACAACCGTTGTGATGGACTCGTCTAGATTACCAAGTGCTTCTGCTTGTAAGAGTCTGACTCAAACCCACCTAACCGGAAAGAATTGGTAGCACCTCAATTTTATGAGCCCACTACCAAGAATGTCCGACTTGTGATGGTGCAGCACTGGCGGGGCGACCGACTAGACCTTCTTTAAGGGATTAAAGAATCTACCAACTATCTAATAGAGGTTAATAGAGACATAACAATAACACAAATAAAGCAATTATAATGTGAAATGGTATGGCTCTCTTCATGGTGATCTCCATCTCCACGAAGCTTGCAAGTCGGCTCGTGCCAACTCTTGTCACGTGCCATCTTGCTCCATGTAGCCGACTTGTACATCGACTTGCATGCCACCGGGTTCTCCAACAAGCTACACTAGCTAGTAAATGAAAAATTTACATAGAGAATCCGACACGCAGGTCGTTATACAATAAAATGACAGCACCTAGGCTCCAGCCGGCTGACAAGAACATGATACACAGATCATGTATGGATTACACACATCACATGCACATAAGCCATACCATTCACAACTTCCTGCAAAAACAAGTTATGCATAGATACGATATCTACCGGCGTTGTGAAACTCGCAACGACATCTAAGGCGCTACGACAGGGCGAAGCCGGCGGTCCATGACAAGTGGATAAAACGATTTTACCCGAATCTGATCCGTATTCCGATTCGACCAAACTCTTTGATCTTCGATCACCGCAACTGGATTTATGTGTCACCGTATACCCCGATGGCGGAAACCGACCGGTAGGGGTAAGTTGTTCCACGACCTTAGCAGTATGATCACGGAAACCAGATCATCCATTAACCCCGAGTACGATTGATCCAATCAACCTTGTACAAAACCGATCTATCTCATAGACCGACCACCAAAACAGCAATTAGATCACATCTAACGCTAACTACATATCACATATGTACGGATCTCGGGCCTAATACCAGAAGCTACCGCTCTGATACCACTGTTGGGTCGCGTAGAGATAAACGAAATTTTTTCCTACGCGGTACTCCCAAGATCTAGCCGAGGTAGAAGGCCACGATGATTACCACTAGACGCGCGGTTGCGGATTATCGGTGAAGCGCGTCGGGGCAGTGCAGTTCCACGATCCGGTCCGGCCGATCCAATCCCTCGAACGTCGAAGTGCTGAACGTACAGCACCTCTGCCGGTATCCACACGTACGAGGAGGAGCTCCGACGGCGGACTGCTAGGTCCGGTGCGGCGGCTGGACTGAGTGGGGCTAGGGTTCCCAACGCATGGGAGAGTGGACTAACGTACAGGTTGGGCAACCTGCGCCCCTCTTTATATAGCGTATGGTAATGGGCTGGACAACACTTGTGGCCCATTCCCTCCGTGAGTCCGACTCACTAACTCAGTCCATTTCCGGTTCGGGTCCAACCCAACCAATACTTGCTCCCGCTCTTAAGTGTGCGACCCTGCAGGCTCATGGCGACTTGGACACGATTGGAGTCCAACTCCCAATCGATCAATCGGTAGCGGCTCCTAGCAGAACGTGCCGACTCCCAAGTACCATTGAGTCATGACGACATACCTTTCAATGTGATATTCATCTTAGTCCCTTTTGCCTCACGATATACCTTGTCGAGCTATAGGCGATTTATCGTCATCCCTTAAATAGCTCAACTCTCTTCTCGATCCGTGACATGTGATTCATCTGACTAACTCTTAGTCAACCGACACAGTTAACACTTAACTGAGTCGCGCATGGCCATGCTTCCTGAATCATATCACTCGAGAGGGCCCAGAGAATATCTCTCCATTCGGAGGGGCAAAATCCCATCTTGATTATCCACATCACGCAGCTTGCTTCTCATTCGACCCGAACTCTGCCTTTATAGTTGCCTTGTCACAGAACAACGTTTGACAGAACCTAAGTCGATGATCCACAACTCGGATTGTGCGACAACCTCAGGTCTAAGGATTACATTGATTGAGACATGCAAATGACGACTTGATCGTTGCATCTCAATGTGGGTCAGTCCGACTTGCTAAACTTTTTAGCCAAGTCCATGAACGTTGGAATGGCATCACCATGCCCATGACAAGTGGAACCGTGTCATCAGCCAACACTCACATTAGTCTAGGGTGTGTGTCCAGCACAACCTAAATGACCAAGGACAATCTAGTATGAACAACATGAATATATAGTTCCACAATCGAATCACATATTCAATGACATATATCAGATGTTCAAAACAAGGACAACTTAATAACTTTATGAATACAGTGGGAATTACATCATACATGATTGCCTCTAGGGCATATTCCCAACACCTAGCACTTCCACCATCCATATTTGCTAGCCTCTTCGGTACTGTGCATTGGCCTTTTTCACATTGACAGTTGGTGCAAACTTCGCCAGTGCATCCAAATCCCGTGGGAGGACTTTGTTCTTCTACACATAAGCCCATATATTATTCCTCAAAACAGACACCATATCTACCTATCATGGAATTTCCATAGCCATTCCGAGATATACTGCTGCACAACATCCACCTGCATTATGTTACTTGATGATGAGCTTCATGGTTATTTATGCATACTGCTACACTGGCAGGAGCATGCAGTTGGATACATCAGAGATATTTCATTGTGAGTTATGAGTACTAAAAGTGTGATGATTTATTGTAATATAGGATGTTGCCCCTACCGGTGAGGATACATAAAAAATAAAATAAAATAAATGAAAAAGCCCATAAAGAAAAAAAAGGGCCAAAGAGAGAATAAAGAGAGAGGGGGCGCATCACTATCCTTTATATACCACACTTGTGCTTCATCTTTAGCACAAATACTTCAGTTTGGAGAAAGTTTTCATATTGTCATTTATTCCTAACTATGTGGGGAACTTTACACTATAGAACTTGGCTTGTATATTCCAATGACGAGCCTCCTCAAATGAGCTCTAGGTCTTCTTGAGTAGGCAAGTTGGATGCACCCCCACTACTTCCATTGGAGATCTTTCATACACTTATAGCTCTATGTACATCCGTTGTGTGGCAATCCCTACTCCTTGCATAGCTTCGGTTGTAAGACTTTCTCTTGTCTAATGACCACTTTCAGCTTTGTGAGTCTTTCTTCCATTGACCTTCCAAACCCCCCATAATGTTCTCTTTGCCATAACATCCCGGTGCCAGGGACCAACGTAGAACACTTTGATAGGGACATAATAGAGGTCCATGAGCTTTATTCATGCTTGAGTTGGAAGAAAATATTGAGCCTCACTGATGTTTATTATAAGGTGAATTCTTTCCTAGTAATAAATAACGTTTGTGTTTATGAGAATGTTATACTACCTAAGCCTATGAATTTATGTATGATTAGGTTTATTAATAACACAAACATGAATGGATAAGAGGAAGCAAGAAGCAAAAGGAGGAAGCGTGGAAAACAACAACAAGGAAATAATGTTTCAGTTCGGACTGCCAGAGGTCCCGAATTTGAAATAGTCATGGATTCTTCATACGGGCTCCAAATACAGCAAACGAGCACAATCCGATTAGTAAATTTGATGGGTTTTCCAATGGATCTGGCCCCATCAACAAACTCGACTCGTGCAAGCTGTGGTGACCGAAACATTCCACGGATAGTTTTCTGCCAGTTTCCAAATAGAGTCCAATTGGCTGCACCCATGTTGGGTCAGTTTGTATCTGAGTTGGTTGAGTCCAAATAAGTAGGAATAGGTCAATTTCGTGGGGAAACACCCTACCCTCTCATATATACCCCTTGGGGCGAATTAGATAGTCAGATTACGTTAAAACAAAAACCCTAGACTTCTAGATTGTATTGCTTGAAGCATTCATCTTGAATCATCATACCTTTGCAAATCTGAGTGTATTCTGCTGTTCCACTGGGAATAAGGAGAAACAAGACCAATTGTAGTCGGTGGCTACTTGTGCAAGAGTGTGGAGTCTCGAATATCTGAAGGGGTTAAGTGATGTTGCAATTGGTGACAGGGTTTAGCCAAAGGAGAGAGCGAGGTATCACATTATTTATCAAGTTATCAAGAGAGTTCACTAAGAAGATCGGGCTACCCCTTATCATCTTGGTATCAGATTACCGGGTTTACTCGGTGAGCTGTATCTATCCCTTTAGATTTGAGTTGTTTTTATTATCTATCTAGAAAAAGCCACAAAAAATAGTATTAGTGTTTGCCATAGCCTTAGATAATTACTAGTTTTCAATTTCTAGTGCTGTTTTGTGTTTTGATTTTGTGTTCCTTTTCATCTTTTCAATTTTAGGTTTCGAAATAGGTTTAGGGTTCCTCGTGTTCTTCTTACTATCCACCGAAAATTTCAAGCCAAAATTCCAATCCGAGCCGTGGTGGTGATCTGTTTCTATTCGGGATCGGATTCCTGCCGTGGTAGCGTTTTTGTGATTTTCGCTGCCGCCACCCACCGCTACCGTGCCCTTTCTGTACTCTGATTCGTCCCTGCGCGCGCTTACAAAAGCCCCCGATCCACCGCAGTGCAGCACACCAACGCCCCACCCGCGCGCTGCCGCCGGCACAGAAACGCGTAGTTTTTCTGCCACGCCCCTGTGTTTTCGCAACCAAATGCTGCCGCCGCTGCCGTCTGTGTTTTTCTCTGCCGTGAGCTTCCGTACGGAAGGAATTGGGCTGTTTTGCTGCGGTGACAGCTGCCGTGCGTCCCAAAACGCTCTGTTTTGCTGTCGTGGTGAGTTTTCTCTGTCGTGGTCCTCTAGTTAAGCTTTAGTGCATTTTCTTTTAGGTTTTTGCTTACACTTTCTTTAGGTTTTCATATCCAATCTTTGTGAACCTTAGACACAGCCTATCTACAGCAATAAATTAGGTATCTTGCCCACAATACTAGCTATTTTCTTGCTCTTTTTTAGGCTGCTCACTATCATATTGTGTCACATTGATTTAGCTATTATTTTCATTTGCTCCTTTAGTTGTTTTCGGCCATAAAAAAAAAGAGAAAAACAGAAAAAGCAAAAAAGAAAGGCCATTGAGATATATTGTGATTGCTATCATTTGGAGTTTTTTTCATTGCTATCATTGACACCACACATTGAGCAATCTTGTGCCTGATTATCATTGAGCTTGGCTAGTGTCTTTCTAGAGCATTGCAAAATTTCCTACATATATTTGCATTGCCACATTTGTCTCCAATTTTGGTGTGTGTTTCCTAGGTGTATTTTTGTATCATTCACAAACAACAATAGGACTTGTTAATTGGTGATTGTTAGGTATCCATACCAAGCCCCACCATATAACCTGTTTTACCTTTGTGAGAGCAAAAACCCCTGGGTATTCTATTCTTCACACCAAGTCACATTAGTTTCTATTACTTGTGGTAAGATTTTCTATTCACTTTGGAGCAGTAAGGATCACCTCTTTGCTGGTTTTTAAGTGAGTTGTGAGAGAACACCACAATCCATTGTTATTTTGTTACTAACAACTTAACCAATGGAGCTTTGTAGTTTTTCTATGTGCAGTGATGCTTTCTGGGAGGAGGATTCTAGTGGAATGCCTGCAACAAAATTGTTCCACTTGATTTTAGGCATCAAAGGTTGCCCTACTGCTATTAATATTGATAAGGATACTCACTATAACTTTGTTAGTCTTGATGTGGTTGAGCAATTGCAATTGGAAACTTTTCCAGCAAATCCATACATGTTAATTATTAATGATGATAAAATTCGAATTACTCAACGTACTTTTGTTCCATTAACCATTCATGGTCATACAGAGCAAATTTATTGTCATGTGATTCCTAGAGCATTAACTAGTTGTCATCTTTTGTTCGGTAAATCATGTATTGTCAAATTTCAGTTTGATTTTGCTAGATATTATCCTGACATAATATTACTTTGGAATCATAAATATCATCGAAGAAAACATGCTTCACTTGAAAATTGTATGGAAGTTAGAAAACAATCATTATGTTATCATCAAGTCATGGGATCCGAAATTGAGAAGACATGTGAGGTGGTGTCTACTAATGTAACCATGTCTACTCCTAGTGTTGTTTCTTGTGATGTGCAGGTTGCTTTTGAAGAAAGGAAGCTCATAGTACAACCTGCACCACAACCACCACCACCACAACCATTGGAGGAGCATGCCATTGTTGTGCCTAGTTTTGTTTCTTGTGATATGCAGGTTACTCTTGAAGAAAGGGAGCCACAACAAGTAGAACCTGCATCACCACTTTAGATAGTTGAATTGGTACCTAATTATTCTGAGGAGGATGCTCTTGATAAAGGTACTGATTTTGTGTTACCCCTCTTAAGTATTGAATTATGTGAACCCACAAAATTGCTAGTTGATTCTTGTGAGTTAATAAGCATAGATAGTCCAACTACATGTGATAATGTGCTAATTTCTAAATTTAATCATGTGGTTTTGATTTCACATAAGGAAGTACTTGCTAAAATACCACCTAATGATATTGTGGATTACATCATGTTAAATGAATCAATTAATGTGCAAAGTGCTATGAAAAAGGTTGCTGAAATTTCATATGTCAATTCTAGCAACTATGTTTCTTCTTTCACTTTTAACTTGATTGGTGACTATAACATGAGTGAAATTTTTATGGTGGATCACATATGCATAACTTGTTATAAAGTGGCCGAATTGAACAATGTATTACCTTGGGTAGATAGGTTACAATTTCCTACATATGAGCATGATTTTACACATATGTTTGGTTTGCCACAATACTTGTCACATACATGTGCTAATAAATTGTTCTTCACTTATATTTGCAAACTAAGTTGCAATTTTCATGATGAAAATAATAAGCATGTTCCCACCTTTGAGTGTACTAATAAAAATAAATTTGATCATAGATCTTCTGTGAGAACAATTGAATTGATACTAAACAATAAAAGTATATACACATATGATTCTCCTTTTGATCATGATATAATGAGCTTCACTTATATTTGCAATTTTGATTGCTATTTTAGGGAGTGCTATGAAAATTATGTGATGTTTACAAGCAAAATTCGTGGTCACATGTCTTGGGCACAATTTTATAATATGACAACAACTAATGCACCTCACTATAGATATATGTATTGTGCATACACGTTGTTCTTTTTGTTTATTCCACTTTCAGCATACCACAAGCTGAGAACGTCTTGTCTTGAAGAAAGGGAGGATGATAGGGAAATAATAGAGGTCCATGAGGTTTATTCATGCTTGAGTTGGAAGGAAATATTGAGCCTCACTGATGTTTATTATAAGGTGAATTCTTTCCTAGTAATAAATAATGTTTGTGTTTATGAGAATGTTATACTACCTAAGCCTATGAATTTATGTATGATTAGGTTTATTAATAACACAAACATGAATGGAGAAGAGGAAGCAAGAAGCAAAAGGAGGAAGCGTGGAAAACAACAACAAGGAAATAATGTTTCTGTTCGGACTACCAAAAGTCCCGAATTTGAAATAGTCATGGATTCTTCATACGGGCTCCAAATACAGCAAACGAGCACAATCCGATTAGGAAATTTGATGGGATTTCCAATGGATCCGGCCCCATCAACAAATTCGACTCGTGCAAGCTGTGGTGACCGAAACAATCCACGGATAGTTTTCTGCCAGTTTCCAAATAGAGTCCAATTGGCTGCACCCATGTTGGGTCAGTTTGTATCTGAGTTGGTTGAGTCCAAACAAGTAGGAATAGGTCAATTTCGTGGGGAAACACCCTACCCTCTCATATATACCCCTTGGGGCAAATTAGATAGTCAGATTACGTTAAAACAAAAACCCTAGACTTCTAGATTGTATTGCTTGAAGCATTCATCTTGAATCATCATACCTTTGCAAATCTGAGTGTATTCTGCTGTTCCACTGGGAATAAGGAGAAACAGGACCACTTGTAGTCGGTGGATACTTGTGTAAGAGTGTGGAGTCTCGAATATCCGAAGGGGTTAAGTGCTGTTGCAATTGGTGACAGGGTTTAGCCAGAGGAGAGAGCGAGGTATCACATTATTTATCAAGTTATCAAGAGAGTTCACTGAGAAGATCGGGCTACCCCTTATCACACTTGCTTGTTTTTGGTGCAAAAATAGTTTAAGATTGAAGCATTGCATCGTGTGTAAAGCTTGACTTGATCCTAACAGGGGTTGTGAAGATCGTTTGACGTGCATGATATTGTTGTTCTTGAAAGTTTAAATCATCTTTACTAAACTTTGCACGGTTGATAGTCTTTTAGTATTGATTCATTAAAAGTTTTGCTTCTTTCTTCTTATTTGTTTATGCATTACTTGTTGATATCAAATATAGATCACAACTTTAGTTCATTTGATTCTAGTTTACATGCTCTACTTTACATATTATGGTCAAGATTGTGTGCTAGCATGTCACCTCAGAAATTATTTTGTTTTATCGTTTACCTACTCGACGACGAGTAGGAACTCAGCTTGGGGATGCTTGATACGTCTCCAATCTATCTATAATTTCTGATGTTCCATGATGATATTATGCCAATTGCTACATGTTTTCTCCCTTATTTATAGCATTTTTACACGTTTTCCGGGACTAACCTATTAACAAGATGCCAAGTGCCAGTTCCCTGTATTCTGTTGTTTTTTATTTCAGAAAAGTTGTTCTGGAAATATTCTCAGAATTGGACCCCACGAATCCCGAAGTTCCTATTTTCCCCGGAAGCATCCAGAAGTCCCGAAGAGCCCCGGAGGGGGGCCACAGGGTGGCCACACTGGGTGGCGCAGGTCCCCCTGGCCGCGCCACCTGGTGGTGTGGTCCCCCTGGACACCCCCCGACATCGCCCTTTCGCCTATTTATACTCCCCCGAGGGAAAACCCTAAAAGGATCGGCCTTTTCCACAAAAAACATCCGTAGCTCCGCCGCCGCCGACAATTTTCGGGGGACAGATGTCTGTTCTGGCACCCTGCCGGGACGGGGTAGTGCCCCTGAAAGCCATCTCCATCAACTCCACCGCAAAATCCATCGCCGTTGCTGTCTCCTATGATGAGGAGGGAGTAGTTCTCCCCCGAGGCTGAGGGATCTACGGTAGCTATGTGGTTCATCTCTCTCTCCCATGGTGTGATCTATATGTGATCGTGAGCTTTGTAATCTAGTTGAATAAGTAGATGTTACTCTTCATCTTGTGCTACTCAAGTGTTTTATTAATATGAACTTTGGAGTCACCTTGTCCCGCGGTGTGAAGGTGACAGTGTGCACATCGTGTGTGTCTCCTCTATGAATTGTGGTGTTTGTCTAGTACCTTCTAGGGCGCTCATAGTGACAACGTGGGGTTAACTAGAAATGGGAATGCTTACTTTAAGGAATGCTTTTTGCAGCCCTACGCAATGATTACTGTTTGTTATCCATCCGGAGAGGGTTAAGAGTAGCATAGTGAAGAGAATATATTTAGTTATTCAATTATGTGATCATTGTTGAGAGTGTCCACTATTTAAAGTAGGATCCCTAGGCCTTGTTTCCAAGAATTGAAACACCGTTTTCCGCCTGTTCTGCTACATGTTTGCTTGCTGCCATATTTATTTCAGATTGCTATTATTACTTATAACCATCCATATTACTCGCATTTCACTATCTCTTCGCCGTACTAGTGCGCCTATATACCTGACAAGTATATTGGGTGTGTTGGGGACACAAGAGACTTCTTGTATCTTAATTGCAGGGTTGCTTGAGAGGGATATCTTTGATCTCTACCTCCCTGAGTTCGATAAACCTTGGGTGATCCACTTAAGGGAAACTTGCTGCTGTTCTACAAACCTCTGCACTTGGAGGCCCAACGCTGTCTACAAGAATAGAAGAATGCGTAGACATCAACGTACATGCTCCAAAGAGTATTCCTCTCATCCATGATATGTCCATCATTCCTAAGAGAGACAAACACATTTGATTTATGCAGTATCATATTCTCATGTATATTAGGAACAACTCGTAGAAACGAAAGTACATGATTATTAAGTACCTTGCATGTGCGGTGGTGTAGTGTTTGGGGTTGCATGCATAGTAGGGATGTCCTCATCAAAAGTTATACCACAATCAACCGTGTTCTGGGAAAAGCACATTACACTAAGAATGACAGCTAGGCTCTCGAGAAGGTGCATAAAGTTAGAAGATGAAGACTCAATATAAAGTACAATATTGGCCCTTCGCAGAGGGATGCAGAGATTAACTCATGTGCTGGAGCTTTTTATTTGATAAAAACATGGGTATTGAAAACAATTTTGAGAGAGGTGTATGTCACAAGTTAACTAGACTTTACAAGAGCGGCTCTCACTGAAGGACGTCCTTTCTACTGGGGTCAGTAGATCATCCCTCTTCTCTTTTGTTTACACACTTATGAACTTTGCTTAACTGATAAATCAAGGCAAAAAGAGTGAAAAGAATTGCAATAACCGCATTTTGGGGCTGGGCACCCCGTTGCCAGCTCTTCTAACAATTGGATAAGCGGATGTGCCACTAGTCCAGGTGTTTAATGTCTAATCAATAGGTGAGATAAAGATCTTCTACCCGTGTCCTCATGAGCTAAAACAAAGCACAAAACATGTGTAATTTTGAAGGTTTAAAAGTTGGCATAGGAGCTACTTACTTGGAGTGACGGTTAAATACCACATAGGTAGTTTTGGTGGACACATTTGGCAAACTTTGGTTTTTGGGAGTTGGATGCACAAGTAGAGCCCATACTCAGTACAAGTGAAGGCTAGCAATAGACTAGGAGCGACAATAAAGAGAGCGGTAACCGTCATAATCATGCTTGCGACAGAACAAAATTAACGGGGGCATAAAAGTGATACAAATACTCTAAGGCAAAATAAATCATCAAGGCTTAATTTACGTTTTGTTTTTAGTCTTATGCATGCGTGAGCATGTGCCAAGTCAATTCAAGTGGAACACTTAGAGGAAGATACCACAATGTCATACCCTTCTATGAATAAATTAATGCAAGCAAACATTTATACGACATGCTATCTACTATTAGTAAGTTGGTACTGATCATAAGAGAGCACGAACTACTAAGCATTCATTAAATAACATACACCTTACACGAACAAACTAAGCATGTCCACATGGATGAGTATTTGTACAAAAATAAAAACAAATATAGTCCATACCAGCCTCTCACCACAACTTGAATTGTCGTAAATCATCATTATTGCTTTTCACTTGTGTGACTTGAATGATATGAAATGATAACCAAGCTCCAATGGAGTCACGGAGGACTATTGAACTCTACGGAAAACTTTACAAAACCGAAGAAGAATAACAAATATTTTTGGGTTTTCAAATATAAAACAAGAACA
Source organism: Alopecurus myosuroides (assembly GCA_028641055.1). NCBI lineage: Eukaryota > Viridiplantae > Streptophyta > Magnoliopsida > Poales > Poaceae > Alopecurus > Alopecurus myosuroides. The sequence continues at coordinate 338,183,887 of CM054059.1, read as the reverse complement.
GAAGGAAACAAGCAAACAAAGCAAAATCCTTTTTGGATTTTTGAATATTAAACTGAAACTAGAAAGTAAAGCAAGCTAAAGAAACAAATAAAGAGAAACAAAAGAAATATTTTTTGTCTTTTTGCGTTTTGGAAAGCAGAAACAAAACAAGAAAAACAATGAAAAGAAAGAAACAAAAACATGGATATACAAAGAACCGGCAGAATTATGATATGTAAATGAGTGTGATGTCGGTATACCTCCCCCCAAGATTAGGCTTTTGGCCTAAGTGGATATCAATCCCGATGCAGGTAGAAGCCCCATGCTGGTGGGTCATCCCTAGCATGATCGTAACCAGGCTCCCATGAAGAGGAAGAAGCTCAAGGCCCATAATAATAACCAGGGTGCTGGTACAGAAACCCCACAGTGTCGGAGGGCTGGAGGAAATCATTTTCAGCCCTCTCTCCAGCGTCCTCTACATGCTGGAAGTGCTCCTCTATGTATGCATCAAATTCATTCTCTAGGAATGATCATCCTTCCCTGACATCAAGGTTAAAAAACGAGGCGCGGACAAATTGACTACTCGATCGGACTTAGCTACTCTCCACCCTGATTTCTTGAAGAAGGTTATTTCATAGGATAAATTATTCAAGTCAGCCAAAGTAGAAACAAATTTTTGTTTAGTCATGGAATTAAGATCAAGCCTCTCTACGGGAAACCGAATGTCTAAATGGTGCAATACCATACCATGCAAAGCTAATAAACGAGAAGCAATGAGACCTCCACAAATCCCCCCTTCTCGCAGTTAGCAGCAAGACTGAAAGCTATTAAAGCACCAAAATTATAGGACCTATCTTGTTTCAAAGTAGCTGAGATAAAAGCTAAGTCATAATTAGATAATTTATTGGTAGTCTTTCTAGCAAGAACAGACTTGGCAATAAAATAGGAAAAATATCGAATAGATGGGAGTTGAATATTTCGAATTTTACCACTCACATCTGAGAAGCTTCTCCCTTGGCAGATTTATTTATATAGATCCATCAGTGGTTTGGGCTTCCCTCTTATCTTATCACGCGATCCCCACTGTGGCACCTTGATGTGTGCACAAAAATCATCAAATGGCAAGTTGACAGTTTTATTATAAATTTTGTAGTGGACCATGGGGTTAGGAAAAGACCAACTGAAACTAAAATACTGCACCACAGACATAGTTAGCTTTATGTGTTGGCTAGGTTCACCATCAACGAAATGTTCTAACCCTGCATTAGATACTACAGTGTGGAAGTCTTACAGAATCCCTGCAACATTCATGAATTAATATCTTGTATAGATGGAGGGGAATACACCCTCTTCTTGGTGGACTCTCATGACTTCATGCACCTCCAATTCATGCTGGTCAAGTTGGTATACATTACCCTCCATTGCTCAACTTTGATAGACATAGTCCCAATCATGACAATGTCATATTCATTCTGTGGCATTGGAATGGGAGAATAGAATTCTCCAATCTTGACGGTTTCAATATTTTCAATTGAAGTTAGACCATATTTCCTATCAATCTTCTTGGGAAAATAAATTGTGTGTTATTTATCATTAACATTAAAGGTTATATTTTCTTGGTTGCAATCAATAGAACAAGAACAAAGTCATCTAATAAACATATTATCATCTTCAGGCATTTCCAACACAACAAAGTCAGCTAATATCAAACATGTAGTAGCCACTTGAATAGGAACATTCTCACATGTACCAATAGGAATAGGAGTAGATTTGTCAGCCATTTGCATAGATATATCAGTTGGTATCAATTTTTCCAGAAGAAGTATCTTATAAAGATAGAAAGGCATAACACTAACTCCTGCTCCCAAATCACATAAAGCAGTTCTAACATAATTATTTCTAATGAAGCATGGAATAATTGGCATACCAGGATCTCCAAGCTTCTTGGGAACCTTGCCATTGAAAGAGTAATTAGCAAGCATAGTGGAGATTTCCTAATTAGGAATCTTCCTTTTGTTAGAGACAATATCTTTCATATATTTTGAATAAGAAGGCAATTTAATAGCATCAGTTAAAGGAATTTGCAAAAACAAAGGTTTCATCCAATCATAGAACTTATTATAATGTTCTTCTTCCTTTGATTTGTGTTTCTTATTAAGAAACGACATTGATTTTTGTACCCAAGGTTCTCTCTCATTACCATGTTTATTAGCAATGAAATCCTCCTTAGTGTAATTGTTTTTTTCTTGGGAACCTTGCCATTGAAAGAGTAATTAGCAAGCATAGTGGAGATTTCCTCATTAGGAATCTTCCTTTTGTTAGAGACAATATATTTCATATATTTTGAATAAGGAGGCAATTTAATAGCATCAGTTAAATGAATTTGCAAAAATGAAGGTTTCATCCAATCACAAAACTTATTATAATGTTCTTCTTCCTTTGATTTGTGTTTCTTATTAGGAAAATGCATTGAATTTTGTACCCAAGGTTCTCTCTCATTACCATGTTTATTAGCAATAAAATCCTCCTTAGTGTACTTTGCATTCTTAGTTTTCTTTTTAGGTTCCTCTCTAATTTCTTCTTTATCAGAAGCATCATTCTTATCATTAACACTTTCAGTTTCAGCATCAGAGATAGATACACTATTAGGATATTTAGCAGTTTTAGGAGATTCTACAATAGTTTTATGTTTCTTTTCTTTTCTTAGAAGGAGTATTATTGTTTTTAGCTTGTTGAGAATCTTGTTCAATTCTTTTAGGATGACCCTCAGGATACAAAGGATCCTGAGTAGAAACACCACTTCTAGTGCTTATTTCATAAACATGTTTTTCTCTAGAAGCATTAACTAGCAATTCTTTTTGCACCTTAGTGAGTTGATCAATTTGAGTTTGAACCATATGGAAATGTTTAATAAGAATTTTAACATCATTAGAGGTTCTCTCAATAATACCATGCAAATTATCAATAGCTCTAGAAGTTTCCATTAGACGATTCTACACTCTCATATTAAATTTATCTTGCTTAACAATATAATTATCAAATTCATCTAAGCATTGATCAGGAGGTTTATAATAGGGAATATCTCTATTATCAAAATATTGGAGAGAGTGTACCTCAACTGTGGATGGGTGAGGAATTGGCTTACATAATTCTTCTATAGGTGGTAGGTTCTTCACACCTTCAGATTTAATACCCTTCTCTTTAAGAGATTTCTTGGCTTCCCTCATCACTTCATCACTTAATTCAATCATTCCCCTCTTCTTTGGTGTTTTCTTTGGGTTCGGTTCAGGTATAGTCCAATCATCATGATTTTGGCTTATCTTAGCCAGTAATTTGTCAGCTTCTTCAGGAGTTCTTTTCCTGAAAACACAACCAACACAACTATCCAGGTATGTACTAGATTCAACAGTTAACCCATTATAAAATATATCTAGGAGTTCATTTTTAGCTAATTGATGTCCAGGCCTTGCTCTAAGTAAAGAACAAAATCTTGCCCAAGATTCAGACATTTTCTCTCCTTCAATTTTCTTAAAGTTAAAGATTCTATGCAAAGCAACATGTTGAGCACTAGCAGGAAAATATTTCTGAAAGAGAGCATTAACCAAACCAATAGGACTATCAATAGATCCAGGTGACAAATTATTAAACCAAGCTTTAGCTTCATCTTTCAATGAGAAAGGAAAAAAATTAGCAACAAAGTAACTGCGTTTCTTAATATCATCAGAAAATAAACTACTCAAAGATGAGAGCTCATTCATATGTCCTACAACACTTTCATTTTCAGTTCCAGAAAAAGGTTCTTCCATAACAATAGATATGTAAGATAAATCTAGAGAGAAATCATAATCCTTATCTTTAATGTTTATGGGAGATGTAGCAAACTTAGCATCAGGAGACGGTTTGTATTTAATAACATGCCTTGCAAGAAGACTCTTAATAGCACTTGCACTAGTAGTAGCATTACATTCTTTAATAAATTCATCATCAAGTTCAATGTAAGTTTCCTCAAGATCATCACTAGGACTTTCTCTAAACTCAGGTGAACTAACAAATGTACCAGGATTTTCATTAGGAATTTCAGTGTTCTCAATTTGTTTAGCTCTAGCAATTGTAGTATCTAGGAAAGGACTGATATGTCTCAAACGTATCTATAATTTCTGATGTTCCATGTTGATATTATGCCAATTGCTACATGTTTTCAGTATGTTTTCCTATGTTTTCTTATGTTTTCCGGGACTAACCTATTAACAAGATGCCAAGTGCCAGTTCCCTGTTTTCTGCTGTTTTTAGTTTCCGAAAAGTTGTTCTGGAAATATTCTCGGAATTGGACGATTCGAAAACCAGAAGTCTTAGAAGTCCCGGAATCATCCAGAAGTCCCGAAGAGCCCCGGAGGGGCGCCACAGGGTGGCCACACCATGGGGTGGCTCGGGTCCCCCTGGCCGCGCCACCTAGGGGTGTGGGACCCCTGGCCACTCTCGGCATCTCCCTTTCGCCCATATATACTGATAAGGGGTTGCCCGATCTTCTCGATGAACTCACACGATAACTAGGATCTGATAAACTGTGTCTATCCACGAACTCTCCGGCTAATTCCTGATGCCAATTGCAGCAGCAACCAATCCCTTGGAGATTCGTAAATCCACAAACTTGCACGAGCAGCCACTGACTACTAGTGGTCCTGTATCAACTGATTCCCAGTGGAATAGCAGATAACACGCAAAACTTGCAATATGATCAATTCCCGATGAATGCTTCAAGCAGTCAACAATGGAGTCTAGGGTTTATGAATAAAGGTAGTCTGAACCTCTCACATGCAGGTGAAGAGGTATATATGAGAGGGGGGTGCGGCCACAACTAGCCTTGCGCAAGCACCAGCCCCTAACCTGACTAGGATTCGAAACTAAAGTCGTTTGGACTCGGACTAGGGATACAAACCGACCTAATACAAGGGGGTGCGGCCAACAGGCAGACAAGCCTTTATTCACCACGCATGGGACACCCTAGGACATGTCCTTGGTGCCCCTATAAGCCTAATTCGCATCACACAATAATAATTGATGAAAACACCCTAAGACATGTCCTTCGTGCTCCCATCTCCATCATGTTTAACTCCTGGCTTCTCCTCCTTGTGTGTGCTGCCATGATCATCTCTCTCCTTGTATTCTCCCGTGTTTGGCTCAATGGCTCCATGCTCCTTGCCTCCAATAATGCTTGTGTTATCAATAACCTGAATCATACATAAATGCAGGGATTTAGGTAGTATAAAATTCTCATAAGAACAAACATCATAATTTAATAGGAGTGCGTTCACCTACTGTTCTATTAGTTCTGTTCTTGATCTAGTCATTGGACCAATCCTCACTTCATCTTGTTTCTCTTGAACAGCAACATCATCATCAATAGGAGGAATAAAAAATGTACTAAGGATGTCCTCATCATCCTCCCCCCTTGAAAAGGCGTCGACCTCGACGCATCAAGGTCCTCTCCATGGTATGGTGATAGATCAACAACATTGAACGAATTACTCACACCAAACTCATCACTAGGAAGATCAATCATGTATGCATTATCATTAATCTTATGAAGCACTTTATATGGACCAGCACCTCGTGGCATCAACTTGGACTTGCGCAATGTGGGAAATCTGTCCTTACGAAAATGTACCCACACCAAATCACCTGGCCGAAAAAGTACCTCCTTCCTCTTATTGTTAATCCTCTCAGCAACATGTTTTCCTGTCTTCTCAATTGCTTCCTTTGTCTTCTCAATTGCTTCCTTTGTCTTCTCATGGATCTTCCTCACATAATCAGCTCGTTTTGAAGCCTCCATATTAACTCTCTCTTGTACAGGAAGTGGCAATAAATCAAGTGGTGTTGTGGGTTTGAAACCATACACCACCTCAAACGGGCATAGCTAAGTAGTAGAATGTACAACCCTGTTGTATGCAAACTCAACATGAGGCAAACACTCCTCCCACTCCCGCAGGTTCTTTTTAATCATGGCTCGCAGCAATGTGGATAATGTGTGATTCACCACCTCCGTTTGTCCATCAGTTTGGGGGTGACAAGTAGTAGAAAACAGCAGCTTTGTCCCCAGCTTTCCCCATAGTGTCTTCCAGAAATAGCTCATGAACTTGACATCACGATCAGAAACAATAGTATTGGGTACTCCATGTAATCTCACTATGTCCCTGAAAAACAGATTAGCAATGTGCGACGCATCGTCGCTCTTGTGGCATGCAATAAAATGTGACATTTTAGAGAATCTATCAACTACCACAAATATTGAATCATGTCCTCTTTTAGTCCTAGGAAAACCTAACACAAATTCCATACTAATGTCTTGCCAAGGTGTAGTAGGTGCAGGAAGAGGAGTATATAAACCATGAGGTTTCAGTTTAGACTTAGCCTTGTTGCAAGTGATGCAACGTCTCACAAACCTCTCCACATCTCTTCTCATACGTGGCCAATAGAAGTGATCATCCAACATCATCAATGTTTTCTCCCTCCCAAAGTGTCCCATCAAACCACCACTATGTGATTCCTGCAACAATAACAAACGCAAGGACGACTCGGGCATACATAACTTGTTAGCTCTAAACAAATATCCATCATGCAAATGAAATTTATCCCATGCTTTCACAGTAGTACAATTTGCATATGCATTTTTAAAAATCATTATCTTGAGCATACAAATCTTTTACACTCTCCAAACCAGGAATTTTCACATCCAATTGAGTTAAAAGAATACTTTTCCTAGAGAGAGCATCAGCAACAACGTTATCTTTGCCTTTCTTATATTTAATGATGTATGGGAATGACTCAATGAATTCAACCCACTTAGCATGTCTTTTATTAAGGCTAGATTGACTCTTTAAAAATCTCAATGCTTCATGATCAGAATGTATGATAAATTCTTTTGGCCACAAATAATGTTTCCAAACCTCAAGAACTCTAACAAGTGCATACAATTCTTTATCATAAACATAATAGTTCAATTGGGCACCATGCAATTTCTCAGAAAAATAAGCAACAGGTTTATTTTCTTGCATAAGCACACCACCAATACCAATACCACTTGCATCACACTCAATTTCGAATTGTTTGTTGAAATTAGGCAAGATTAACAATGGGGCCGAAATCAGCTTGTTCTTTATTTCATCAAAAGCAATAATTTGTTCTACCCCCCATGTAAAATCAACACCCTTCTTAGTTAAATCATTTAATGGTGCAGCAAGAGTACTAAAAACCTTGACAAATCTTCTATAGAAACCGGCCAATCCATTAAAACTTCTCACTTGACTAACATTAGTTGGAATAGGACAATTTTTAATAGCTTCAATTTTAGATTCATCAACCTCAATGCCATGTTTAGATACAACATATCCTAGAAAAATGACATTTTCTTTGCAAAAAGAACATTTAGCAAGATTACCATATAATTGATTTACTCTTAAAACATGCAAGACTTGTCTAATGTGATCAACATGCTCAGTTTCATTGTGGCTATATATGAGAATATCATCAAAATAAACTACCACAAATTTTCCAATAAACTCTCTCAAAACATGGTTCATAAGTCTCATGAAAGTACTAGGTGCATTAGTTAAACCAAAAGGCATCACTAACCATTCATATAAACCAAATTTAATTTTGAAAGCAGTTTTCCATTCATCCCCTTCTTTCATTCTTATTTGATGGTAACCACTACGCAAATCAATTTTAGAGAAAACAGCAGCACCACTCAATTCATCTAACATGTCCTCCAAACGAGGTATAGGATGACGATAACGAATTGTGATGTTGTTAATTGCTCTACAATCTACACACATGCGCCAAGTACCATCTTTCTTAGGCACTAAAATAACACGAACAACACATGGAGATAAGCTAATTCGAATATAACCTTTGTCGAGTAGCTCCTGCACTTGTTTCTGAATTTCCTTGGTTTCTTGGGGATTAGTCCTGTAAGGGGCTCGGTTTGGTAATGTTGCTCCAGGGATCAAATCAATCTGATGCTCAATGCCACGCAATGGTGGCAGCCCTGTTGGTACCTCCTCTGGAAAAACATCATCAAAGTCCTGTAATACATGAGAAACACCAAGAGGAATAGGGGTCATGTCATAAGAAACCAAAATTTCTCCCTTGTGCATAAGCACTATAGGAAGCATACTAGGGTCCTCACTAAACTCTCTCAAATCCTCTTTGGTGGCTAGCATACATAAAAGGCTCACTCCCTCACTTTTATTTTTACCACTCAACTTATTTTTTTCACTCATAGAAGGATTACTCTCTTGTTTTTCTTTCTCACTATCCCTCTCTAAATTCACTTCAGTTTTTTGACGAGACTCATTTACAATTTGCTGTGGTGTCATAGGTCTCAAAATAATATCCTTCCCATGCCAATTCAACTGGTATGTGTTATCTCTCCCATTATATGTAACATTCCTGACAAACTGCCATGGTCTTCCAAGCAACATGTGACAAACAGACATGGGCACAACATCACACTCAATGGTATCAGTATATGGCCCAATTTGGAACTCAACTCTCACCATGTAGCTCACCTTCATCTCGCCTTTATCACTCAACCATTGAATATAATAAGGATGAGGGTGTGGAATATATTTCAGCTTCAGTTTTGCACATAGCTCTTTACTAGCAAGATTTCTGCAACTCCCTCCATCAATAATAACTTTGGAAGACATTTTAGGACCTACAATTTCTTTTGTTTGGAAAATATTGCACCTCTTATTTTTTGGAGAAGGAATAACACTCAAAGCAGCAGCATTTTGGGAACGAACAATAGTGGGATAATGTGTGGCATAAGCATCAAGGGGCCCTCCTTGCTCATCACAATCATCCTCCTCATTAGGATCAACATCATCTTTAGTGTCATACTCATTATCCTCATTAACAAGCATGGTCTTTTTATTGGGGCATTCCCTCTTAAAGTGGCCTTCTCCACCACAAGTGTGACATGACATATCTATATTGCGTGCTGTGGAAGAAGTGGATCCACTAGCACTTGTTGCTGGTTGCACTTGCCTCCTAGAAGTGGAGGGGGTGCTCTCGGCCTTGGGTGTAGAAACCCCACGGCTAGGTGCTGGTTGTGGTGATGGAGAAGAAAAAATATTATTTCGAGGTGAAAACATCCTCCCAGCACTCATCTTTGCCTCCTCGGCTAGCTGTGATTCTGCCTCCCTTGCATGATGTAGCAATTCATTCATATCATTATATTGGAGGTGCCTCACAATGCTTCTTATTTTAAATTGCAAACCTGAGAGAAAACGCTGCATAGTATGTTCTGGTTCTTCTCTCACTTTGGCCCTCTGAATAATCAACTCCATCTCTCTATAATAAGCATCAACAGACAATGTACCTTGCTTCAATTGTTGCAATTTATCATACAATGTTCTCACATAATTCTTTGGCACAAATCTGTTCCTCATGAGTTGCTTCATAGTAGCCCAAGTAACCACTTCAGGATCACCATGTTCTGCCCTCAATTGTGTAATATTATCCCACCACAATAGAGCATAACCATCAAAACTAGAAGAAGCCAATTTAATCTTCCTATCTTCATTGTAATCATGTAATCTGCATATCTTCTCAATCTTAAGCTCCCACATCAAATATTCCTCTACATCATCAGTATCAAAAGTGAAAGGAGGAATAGAAAATTTTGGCTTTCCCAAACCATCATCTTCTCTATGATTATCATGATCTTGTATTCTTCTAGCAGCAAAACCTCCACGGCCATTATAAGCTTGGGCTCGGCCTGGTTCCCAATCATCATCATTACCTCTTTGCTCTAGTTGAGTAGAAAATTGTGCAATTTGCCTAATCAAATTGGTGAGAGATTCTTGCATAATATCAAAAGATTCTTGAGAAGCAGCTTTCTCAATTTTAATGTCCATCTGCTGTAAATCCCTCCTCAAATTCTCATCATAGGAATCAAACCTCTTATCAATTCGGCTGGCTACCACTTCATCATACTCATCAAGTTTTTGATCAATTCTTGAACTGATCATGTCTCTAAATTTAGACAGATCTCCCCATGTGAGAATATCATCAACAGTCTTCTTAGAACTAGCCTCAGTAGCTTTCCCAACACCTTTATCCACCTGCGCAACACTATCCATAGAAGACTCCATAGATTAATGTGTTAGTGAAAACAAAAATATGGGATGTGGTGTTCTCTCACAACTCACTCAAAACAGCAAAGCAATGAGGTTAACTTACTGTTCCAAAGTGAATAGCAATACTTACCACAAGTAAACAACACTACTATGACTTGGTGTGAGTAAAAGAATACCCTGGGATTTTAGCTAACACAAAGCAAAGTAGGATATATAGTGGGGCTTGGTATGGATACCTAACAACACCAATAACAAGTCCTATTTGCTGTTTGTGATGATAGAAAAATTACACCTAGGAAACACACACCAAAGTGGACACAAATGTGGCAATGCAATTATATGGATGAGAATATTGCAATGCACTCGAAAGACACTAGCTATGCTCAAATATATTACAGGCACAAGATTGCTGAATGTAAAGTGTCAATATAGTAGTGATGAAATAGCTCCAATAACAATATAGCAATGTATCTCAAGGCCTTTTTCTCTTTACTCAATTCTGTTTTCTCTTTTTCTATTTTCTGTTTTTCTCTTTTTTTATAACTGGCCAAAACTAGCTAGGAGCAAAAAGAAGCACACAATTACCAATGTGACACAATGTATGTGATAATGAGCAGCCTGGAGTGAGCAATAAGTAGCTATTCTTTTTGGGAAAGATACCTATATGTTGCTGTAGAGGGGCTGTGTCTAGGGCTCACAATGATAGGAAAAGAAAACCTAAAGAAAGTGGCAAAGAAATCTAAACCGAAAAATAAATAAGGAGAAAAGAAACACTCACGGTAGAAAAACGTACCACGACAGAGAAAACAGCCGATTTGCTGTCGCGGCAGCGCGCAGGTGCAGTGAACAGGCCACCGATGGGCGCGCGCAAAAGACCAGACACTGTCTAGGGTCGGGCGCGAGGCAACAGCTGCGGGTCGCGGCAGTATTTTTGGCACGCGGTAGAGACTCTGCGCGATTCTGTGCCGCGGCAGGAAACCAAAAGCAACTCAAATTGAGTAGAACTTTGGATCGGAAGGGAGTTTTTGGGTGAAATTTTGTGGACACGATTGGGATAACTTGAAGAACACTTAGAACCCTAAACCTAGACCGAAAACAAAGGACTCAAAAAGAGAAAAGGAACACGAAAATCAACCACAAAACAACAACTAAAACTTGATAAAAGTGATGATCTAAGGCTATGGCTCGAACTAATCCTATTTTTTGGGGCTTTTTCTGTGGGTAGGTAATGAAAACAAGAACTAATCTACTAGATCATGATAGCTCACCGAGTTAACCTGTAAATCTGATACCAAGATGATAAGGGGTTGCCCGATCTTCTCGATGAACTCACACGATAACTAGGATCTAATAAATTGTGTCTCTCCACGAACTCTCCGGCTAATTCCTGATGCCAATTGCAGCAGCAACCAATCCCTTGGATATTCGTAAATCCACACACTTGCACGAGCAGCCACTGACTACTAGTGGTCCTGTATCAACTGATTCCCAGTGGAATAGCAGATAACACACAAAACTTGCAATATGATCAATTTCTGATGAATGCTTCAAGCAGTCAACAATGGAGTCTAAGGTTTATAAATAAAGGTAGTATGAACCTCTCACACGCAGGTGAAGAGGTATATATCAGAGGGGGGGGGGTGCGGCCACAACTAGCCTTGCGCAAGCACCAGCCCCTAACCTGACTAGGACTCGTACAAGCCTTTATTCACCACGCATGGGACACCCTAGGACATGTCCTTGGTTCCCCCATAAGCCTAATGCGCATCACACAATAATAATTGATGAAAACACCCTAAGACATGTCCTTGGTGCTCCCGTCTCCATCATGTTTAACTCATGGATTCTCCTCCTTATGTGTGCAGCCATGATCATCTCTCTCCTTGTATTCTCCCATGTTTGGCTCCATGGCTCCATGCTCCTTGCCTCCAATAATGCTTGTGTTATCAATAACCTGAATCATACATAAATGCAGAGATTTAGGTAGTATAAAATTCTCATAAGAACAAACATCATAATTTAATAGGAGTGAGTTCACCTGCTGTTCTATTAGTTTTGTTCTTGATCTAGTCATTGGACCAATCCTCACTTCATCTTGTTTCTCTTGAACAGCAACATCATCATCAATAGGAGGAATAACAAATGTACTAAGGATGTACTTATCATATACTCCCCGATGCATAAACCCTAGGGGAATCGACCTTTTCCGCAAAATACATCCGTAGCTCCGCCGCCGCCACCGACAAGTTTTGGGGGACAAATCTCTGTTCTGGCACCCTGCCGGGACAGGGAAGTGCCCCCGGAAGCCATCTCCATCGACTTCACCGCCATCTCCATTGCCGTTGCAGTCTCTATGATGAGGAGGGAGTAGTTCTCCCCCGGGGATGAGGGCTCTACCGGTAGCTATGTGGTTCATCTCTCTCTCTCTCCCATGGTGTGATCTTTATGTGATCATGATCTTTGTAATCTAGTTGAATCCGTAGATTGATCTTCATCTGTTATGCTACTCAAGTGGTTTTTTTTATCTCCGTAAACACTTTGATCATGGGACAAAGGTGACAGTGTGTGCTCCGTGTGGTTTACCATGATATTTATCTCTTGTGTTGGAAGGTGAACCTATGAAATTGTAGCGTTTGTTTACTAATTTATGGCGCTCGTAGTGACATTGGGGTGCCCTAGAGAGGGAATATAGACTTGACGAGTGTGTTAAATCCCTACGCAATGATTAGTGTTCGTTATCCAACCGGAGAGGGTTAAGAGTATCATAGTGAAGAAATGATATTTATGCATTCAATTATGTTTCCATTGTTGAGAGTGTCCTCTAATGAAAGTAGGAGCCCTAGGCCTTATTTCCAAGCATTGAAACACCGTTTTTCGCCTGTTCTGCTACATGTTTGCTTGCTGCCATTTTTTATTTCAGATTGCTATTATCACTTATTATCATCCATATTACTTGCATTTTACTCTCTCTTCGACGAACTAGTTCACCTATATACCTGACAAGTATATTGGGTGTGTTGGGGACACAAGAGAATTCTTGTATCTTGATTGCAGGGTTGCTTGAGAGGGATATATTTGACCTCTACCTCCCTGATTTCGATAAACCTTGGGTGATCCACTTAAGGGAAACTTGCTACTGTTCTACAAACCACTGCACTTGGAGGCCCAACACTGTCTACAAGAATAGAAGCGTGCATAGACATCAAGATCTTTTCTGGCGCCGTTGCCGGGGAGGTAAGGTAAAAGGTACTCAATCCTCGGGTGTGAGTGCTCGAAGTTATTTCCTTTAGATTCTGCAATTAAATCTTTTTGTTTCTTGTTTTCACTAGTTAGGCTAAATGGAAAACAACAAAAATATGAGAGAGCTTTATAATCTTCATCGTGATTTAGGACATGAAGTGTTTGAAGAGAAAATTAAAAAACCTATGGAGCTTTATTTGCATGCTAATAGCAATGTTATTAGTATGAATTCTTTGAACACCATTATTGCTAATGCTATGGAAAAGTCTAAGCTTGAGGAAGTTAGTTTTGATGAATTTGATATTTTTAGTCCCCCAAGTTTTGAGGAGGAAATTTCCTTTGATGATACTTTGCCTCCAATATATGATGATTATAATGATTGTGGTATTCTAGTTCCACCAACTATGTATGATAAATTTTATTGTGATCATGATATGTCTTCTATATATGATGTTTACAATGATAAATATGATATTTTTAGTCCACCTACTATTGAGGAGAAAATTAATTATGATTGCAAAATGCCTCCTATATTTAATGATTATGGTGATGAGAATAATAATGATAGCTATTTTTTTGAATTTGCTCCCACTACTATTAATAAGAATGACTATGCTTATGTGGAGAGTATTAATTCTTTTATGCATGTGGCTCATGATAAGAATGTTTCTTGTGATAGTTATATTGTTAATTTTATTCATGATGCTACCGAAAGTTATTATGAGAGAGGGAAACATAGTTTCATGCATCTCAACAATATCAAGTTTCCCCTCTTTATGTAGAAAATTATGAAGTTGCACTTGTTTTGCTTTCCTCTGCTCGCTGCTTTGTGCTTTCATGACTTGTTTTTATACAAGATTATTTTTCATAGGAAGTGGGCTAGACTTAAATGTATTTTATATTTTCTTCTTTATGCTCTATTATTGTGCTTCAACTATTATTCCAATGTGAGCATCTTTTAAAAATCATTGTGCCTAGCTCAAAGGCTTTAAAGAAAAGCGCTACCTGGAGACAACCCGTCTTATTTCTCCGTTTTTAACCCGTTTTCCTTTGTTTTATTGTGTGTTCATTGCACCTGGGTGTTGTATATTTCCTTAGAAACCCCGCTGTATCTTTTCTTTTGTGTTTTTTTTGAGCCAAGTAAAGCCTCTAGTGGAAAGTTGAGCCTATATTTCGGATTTCTGCGCAGGAAACAGATTTGTGCTGTCCACTGTTAATTCCGTTTAAAATCACAGGAAATTTGAAACGACCTGAGCTTTTTTGTGCTTAATCCTCAGTTATATACGCAACTTTTATTAGAAGACCAATTTTCTAATTTGAGAAACATAATATTTTTTAAAAAATCGATCTGTACATGCTGTTCTGTTTTGACAGATTTCTGCCATTTATCGCATTTGCATCTTAATCTCTTTTCTTTTGGTGTTCTTTTGTGAAAAAAGTTTTAAAAGAAGTTGTGACAGCAGATAATGTGTTTTTGAGTGTTATACTTGTGTTCAAACTGAACCATGTGAATTTATTATTTCAATTGCACTAACGTTGCTAATGAAGATTGTGAGAATTTTGACGTGAAGGAAGTTTTCAAGGGTCAAGAGAAGAGGATGATATGATGTGATCAAGAAGAGTGAAACGCCTAAGCTTGGGGATGCCCCAGTGGTACATCCAAGCAAATTCCAAGAATACTCAAGTTTCTAAGCTTGGGGATGCCCAAGGCATCCCCTTCTTCATCAACAAATTATCAGGCCACTTCTAGTGAAACTATATTTTTATTCAGTCACATCTTATGTGCTTTACTTGGAGCGTCTTTTATTGTTGTTTTCAGTTTGTTTGGTTTTATTTGCTATAATAAATGGTTGGATCTTATCACACTTTTGTGGGATAGATACATGCTCCGTTTTCATTGCTTAGAACACTCTAGTTTTCATTCTTATTGTTCTGTGAGTGTTCACTTTTTGCTAGTACCATGTTTAGCCTTTGTTTTCATGCATCTCTTATTCAGAGCTGTTAGTTTTAGTAGTGTTATGTGAGTACTCTCTATATTTCATTGCTATATGTTTAGAGAGAGTTTTTGTTGTCATATATATATGTGCTTGGTTGAGAATAGAAATGCTTATGTGGTAGTTGGTATAGTGGAAAAATTCGCATGGTCTTGTAGATCACTAAACTGCTTCACTTGAATCACTGCTGTTATTTTGAGATATTAATTTTCTTAATGGATAAACGGGAAGTACTAGTAAGTAGAATTTTTTAATGGTTGGTCTAAGAAACTTGAAGCTGTGCCATGCTTAAATTACCAGCTGATAGAAACAATGATATATGATAGCTACGAGTGATACATTTCTGATCGACCTTTTGTTACGCGCTACGGTCGGGGTAGCAAACGGTGACTTGTCGCTGCCACGGACCCTCTTGGAGTGATTTGCATTGTGCCTTGTAAGATGACTTGATTACTGTAATCTTTTAACTTGTGAGTTTATATTGCTGTTCCTGGCACTTCCACCATCCATATTTGCAAGCCTCTTCAGTACTGTGTATTGCCCTTTCTCACATTGAGAGTTGGTGCAAACTTCGCCAGTGCATCCAAATCCCGTGGGAGGACTTTGCTCTCCTACACATAATCCCATATATTCTTCCTCAAAACATCCACCATACCTACCTATCATGGCATTTCCATATCCATTTCGAGATATATTGTTATACAACATCCACCTCCATTATGTTACTTGATGATGAGCTTCATGGTTATTTATGCATACTGCTACACTGGCAGGAGCATGAAGTTGGATACATCAGAGATATTCCATTATGAGTTATGAGTACTAAAAGTGTGATGACTCATGTAATATAGGATGTTGCCCCTACCAGTGAGGATATATGAAAAATAAAATAAAATGGAAAAGCCCAAAAAGAAAAAAAGAAAGGGCCAAAGAGAGAATAAAGAGAGGGGGCACATCACTATCCTTTATACCACACTTGTGCTTCATGTTTAGCACCAATACTTCAGTTTGGAGAGAGTTTTCATATTATCATTCATTCATAACTATGTGGGGAACTATACATTATAGAACTTGGCTTGTATATTCCAATAATGAGCCTCCTCAAATGAGCTCTAGGTCTTCGTGAGCAAGCAAGTTGGATGCACCCCACTAGTTCCATTGGAGAGCTTTCAAAGTGGTTGGATGCACCCCACTAGTTCCAATGGAGAGCTTTCAAAGTAGTATGCATAAATAACCATGAAGCTCATCATCAAGTAACATAATGGAGGTAGATGTTGTGCAGCAATATATCTCAGAATGGCTATGGAAATGCCATGATAGTTAGGTATGGTGACTGTTTTGAGGAATATTATATGGGCTTATGTGTAGGAGAAACAAAGCCCTCCCACGCTATTTGGATGCACTAGCGAAGTTTGCACCAACTCTCAATGTGAGAAAGGGCAATGCACAGTACCGAAGAGGCTAGCAAATATGGATGGTGGAAGTGCCAAGAACCGCAACATAGACTCACGAGTTAAAAGGTTGCAACAATAAAATCATATTTACAAGGCACAATGCAAATAACTCCAAGAGGGTCCGTGGCAGTGACAAGTCACTGTTAGCTACCCCGACTGTAGCGCGGAACAAAAGGCCGATCAGAAATGTATCACTCGTAGCAATCATACACCATTGTTTCTATCAGCTGGTAATTTAAGTGTGGCACAGTTTCAAGGTTCTTAGACCAACCATTAAAAGTTTATACTTACTAGTCCTTCCTGTTTATCTATTAAGCAAATTAATATCTCAAAACAATAGAAGTGATTCAAGTGAAGCAGTTTAGTGATCTACAAGACCATGCGAATTTTTCCACTATACCAACTACCACATAAGCATTTCTATTATCAACCAAGCACATATATATGATAACAAAAACTCTCTCTAAGCATATATCAATGAAAACTAGAGAGTACTAATAGCTCTAAATAAGAGATGAATGCAAAACAGGAGCTAAATAAATACAGCAGCCAGACAAAGATTAAGAATACAAAGTATTCCCATGAAAAAGCGGAGCGTGTCACTCTCCAATAAAATAATGCTGGGGTCCAACCAATATTATTGAAAAAATTAAAAACAAACTGAAAGCAAAAATAAAAGACTCTCCAAGTAAAGCACATAAGATGTGACCTAATAAAAATATAGTTTCACTAGAAGTGACCTGATAATTTGTCGATGAAGAAGGGGATGCCTTGGGCATCCCCAAGCTTAGACGCTTGAGTCTTCTCGGAATTTGCTGGGATGTACCACCGGGGCATCCCAAGCTTAGGCTCTTCACTCTTCTTGATCACGTCATATCATCCTCTTCTCTTGACCCTTGAAAACTTCTTTCACACCAAACTTCTCACAATCTTCATTAGCAACGTTAGTGCAATCGAAATAATAAATTCACATGGTTCAGTTTCAACACAAGCCTAACACTCATAAACACATTAGCTACTGTCACAACTTCTTTTAAAACTCTTTTTCTCAAAAGAACACCAAAATAAAGGAGATTAAGATGCAAATGCAATTATTGGCAGAAATCTGTCAAAACAGAACAATAGGTAAAGATGATTTTTTTTCAAAAACCTTATGTTGCTCAAATATAAAAGTGTTCAACTAAGAAAAGTTGCGTATATAGCCCAGGATTACGCACAAAAAAACTCAGGTCATTTTGAATTTTCTGTGATTTTATACAAATTTAACAGTGGACATCAGAAATTTGTTTCCTGCGCAGAAATCCGAAATATAGTCTCAACTTCCCACTAGAGGCTTTACTTGGCTCAACAAAGACACAAAAGAAAAGATACAGAGGTATTTCTAAGGAAATAGACAACACCCAGGTGCAAAGCACACAGAAAGAAACGACGGAAAACAGGTTGAAAACGGAGAAATAAAACGGGTTGTCTCCCGGTAGCGCTTTTCTTTAACGCCTTTCAGCTAGGCATAGAAAGCAACTCAAGTATTTTCAAGTGAGGAAGCATCAACATCATAACTTTCTCTAATAATAGAGTCAAAAGTTAGCTTCATTCTCTTTCTAGGAAAGTGTTCCATACCTTTCTTGAGTGGGAATTGATATTTAATACTCCCCTCTTTCATATCAATACCAACACCAATAGTTCTAAGAAAAGGTCTTCCCAAAACAATAGGACAAGAAGCATTGCATTCAATGTTCATAACAAAAAAAATCAACAGGGACAAGGTTATTGTTAACCATAATAAGAACGTCATCAATTCTAAGGTTTCTTCTTAGTATTATCAGCAAGATGAACATCCAAATAACAGTGTTCCAACAATGGAAGATCAATCATATCATAAAGCTTTTGAGGCATAACAGAGATACTAGCACCAAGATCACACAAAGCATTGAAATAAAAATCATTTAATTTTATCTTAATGATGGGCTCCCAACCATCATCTAATTTCCTAGGGATAGATGTTTCAAGTTTCAACTTTTCTTCTCTAACTTTCATGAGAGCATTGGTAATATGTTTAGTAAATGCCATATTCATGGCACTAGCATTGGGACTTCTAGCAAGATTTTGTAGAAACATAATAACTTGAGATATATTGCAATCATAAAAATCAAAATTATTATCATCAAAACTAATGGGACCATTATCTCCCACATCTCTAAAAATTTCAGCACTTTTATGAGGAGCAATTTCAGCAATTTGAGGCAATTTAGCACGTTTCACCGAAGGGGTGGAGACTTTGTTAACACCAACTACTTTACCATTTATAGTAGGAGGTTTACTAGCACTTGGAGCTTCAGTTTTACTAGTGGTGGTGATAGTGCAAACTCTAGCAATATTATTCTTTCTAGCCAATTCATCTTCTCTTTCCCACCTAGCACGTAATTCAGCCATCAACCTAACACAATTCGAACTTGGATGGCATTCAAAGTTTTACTTTCTTTAAAATCATGTGGCAAAACCTTCAGTTTTAGAAAATCAACATCAATAGCTAGGTTATCTACTTTACATGCAAGAACATCTATTTTACCAAGCTTTTCCTCAACATATTTATTAAAAGAAGTTTGTGTGCTAATAAATTCTCTAAGCATGTTTTCAAGATCAGAGGTAGTGCTTTATTATTATTGTAGGAATTGCAATAAGAATTACCATAACCATTATTAGGAGGATAGGGCTTATAATTGTTTCCACCAAAATTATTTCTATAAGCATTCTTGTTAAAATTATTATTTCTAGTAAAGTTCACATCAACATGCTCTTCTTGAGAAACCAAAGAGGCTAAAGGAACATTATTTGGATCAACTTGAGCTTTACCATTAACAAGCATAGACATAATAGCATCAAGCCTTTCACTCAAAGAGGAGGTTTCCTCAACAGAATTTACCTTCTTACCTTGTGGAGCTCTCTAAGTGTGCCACTCTGAATAATTTATCATCATATCATCAAGAAGCTTTGTTGCATTGCCCAAAGTGATGGACATAAAGGTACCTCCAGCAGCTGAATCCAATAGGTTCCTTGAGGAGAAATTCGGTCCTGCATAAAAGGTTTGTATAATCATCCAAGTAGTCAGTCCATGAGTGGGACAATTCTTCAGCATAGCTTTCATTCTTTCCCAAGCTTTAGCAACATGTTCGTTGACTAATTGTTTAAAATTCATTATGTCACTTCTCAGGGATATAATCTTAGCGGGAGGATAATATTTTCCAATGAAAGCATCTCTACACTTAGTCCATGAATCAATACTATTTCTAGGCAAAGATAGCAACCATTCTTTTACTCTTCCTCTCAAGGAGAAAGGAAATAATTTCAGTTTAATACTATCTCCATCCAGATCTTTATATTTTTGCATCTCACATAGTTCAACAAAATTATTAAGGTGAGCAGCAGCATCATCAGTACTAACACCAGAAAATTGCTCTTTCATAACAAGATTTAATAAAGCAGGTTTAATTTCATAGAAAGCAATAGTAGGAGAAGGTGGAGCAATCGGTGTGCAAATAAAATCATTGTTGTTTGTGCTAGTGAAGTCACACAACTTAGTATTCTTAGATGAACTCATTTTAGCAAAATAAAAACAGACAGATAAATAACAGCTATAAAGTAAACTATTTTTGTTTGTGTTTTTGATATAAAGAAGCAAAACAAGACAATAAACAAAATAAAGAGGTTGAGAGTGAGAGACTCCCCTTGCTAGAATACTTCCTTCTCCCGGCAACGGCGCCAGAAATTCTTTGCTACACCTTGATGGTACCTTGACGGGGAGACTTCTTGATGATGATTAATTTTAAGTCCCCGACAACGGTGCCAGAAATTCTTTGCTACGCCTTGACGGTGCCTTGACTGGGAGACTTCTTGATGATGATGAACTTTAAGTCTCCGACAACGGCGCCAAAAATTCTTGATGCTATGGATGGCGTGTTGGGAACCCCAAGATGAGGGTGTGATGAGTACAGAGGTAAGAAATTTCGTCAGTTAAGAACCAAGGTTATCAATCCAGTAGGAGAAAGAGGATCTTCGGAAGGTTGATGCCACTAACGGTGGTGATGGCGCCTCACCGGTGTCAGCAACAACGCGGAACCTGCACACAACAAACCAAAATACTTTGTCCAAACGGTACAGTGAGGTTGTCAATCTCACCGGTCTTGCTGAAAACAAAGATTAGACGTATAGTGTGGAAAATGGTGTATGCTTGCAGTAAGTAAAGAAAGCAGGGAATTGTAGTTGTTTGTTTAACAGTGTAGGAAAATGGACCCGGGTTCATAGGTTCACTAGTGGTGTCTCTCCATAAAAGATAGCATGCTGGGTGAACAAATTACAGCTGGGCAATTGATAAATAGAGGTTGCACCATAGTACATATTCATGACATGATGACTACTATGATATTTAGTGCGAGGATTACAACAATATACATATACCATAATCCAACTGCATCTATGACTAATAATCCACCCTCAGGTTATCATCTGAACCTCCTTAGGTATTAAGTTGCAAGCAACAGATAATCGCATTACGCAATGTGTGTAATGTAAGCAATGATTGTGCACGCGGGCACTCACATCGCTGTTTTCTTCCTAGTGGCAACAAAACATCCTCCCCCATCACGTTTCTGTCACTCGAGCACAGGCGAAAAGGAGGCATGAACCCCAACTATCGAGCATAAATACTCCCTCTTGGAGTCACTAGCAACTACTTTGCCGGAGCAACCACTAACAATGGAAAGGATGCAAGATCACAAATAACATATGAAATAAAGACTATAATCAACTTGGCATAAGTTCAATATTCATCGGATCCCAGCAAAGACAACACATAGAATTACATAAGAACAATCTCGATCATGCTAGGCAGCTCACGAGATCTAAACATTGAGGCATAGGAGGAGAAGACAACCATCTAGCTACTGCTACGGACCCGTAGTCCTAGGATGAACTACTCACGCATCACTCCGGAGGCAGGCATGGTGATGAAGAGGCCTCCGGTGATGATTTCCTCTCCGACAGGGTGCCAGGAGACAGGTACATAGGGTTTTCCTTCGGAGAGGAATAAATAGGCGAAAGGGCGATGTCGGTGGGCCACCAGGGTGGCTTCACCACCCCGAGGCGCGACCAACGGGGGCCCACGCCTGGCTATGGTGATGAGGACATCCCTAGTACATTTGTTATTCCTCCTATTGATGATGATGTTGCTATTCAAGAGAAACAAGATGAAGTGAGGATTGGACCAATGACTAGATCAAGAACTAAACTAATAGAACAGCAGGTGAACTCACTCTTATTAAATTATGATGTTTGTTCTTATGAGAATTTTATACTACCTAAATCCCTGCATTTATGTATGATTCAGGTTGTTGATAACACAATCATTATGGGAGGAGAGGAGCATGGAGCCATGGAGCAATGCATGGGAGAACACATGGAGGATGATCATGGTAGCACATACAAGAGGGAGAAGCCAGGAGCAATGCATGATGGAGATGGGAGCACCAAGGACATGTCTTAGGTTGTTTTCACCTATTATTATGTGTCATGCGCATTAGGCTTATGGGGGCACCAAGGACATGTCCTAGGGTGTCCCATGCGTGTGGAATAAAGGCTTTTATGCCTATTGGCCGCACCCCCTCATGGGTCGGTTTATATCCCCTAGTACGAGTCAAAACCCCTTATGGGTCGAGTCCTAGTCAGGTTTGGGCTGGTGCTTGCGCAACCCAAGTTGTGGCCGCACCCCCTATCTCATATATACCTATTCACCTGAGTGTGAGAGGTTTAGACTACCTTTATTCATAAACCCTAGAGTTCCATTGTTGATTGCTCGAAGCATTCAACAGGAATTGATATTCTGCAAGTTTTGCGTGTTATCTGCTATTCCACAGGGAATTAGTTGATACATGACCACTAGTAGTCAGTGGATGCTCGTGCAAGTGTGTGGATTTACGAATATCCAAGGGATTGGTTGCTGCTGCAATTGGCATCAGGAATTAGCTGGAGAGTTCATGGAGAGACACAATTTATCAGATCCCTGTTATCGTGTGAGTTCATCGAGAAGATCGGGCAACCCATTATCATCTTGGTATCAGAGCCATGTTAACTTGGTGAGCTATCGTGATCTAGTAGATTAGTTCTTGTTTTCATTACCTACCCATAGAAAAAACCACAAAAAATAGGATTAGTTCGAGCCATAGCCTTAGATCATAACTTTTATCAAGTTTTAGTTGCTATTTTGTGGTTGATTTCGTGTTGCTTTTCTCCTATTTGAGTATTTTGTTTTAGGTCTAGGTTTAGGATTCTAAGTGTTCTTCGAGTTATCCCAATCGTGTCCACAAAATTTCACCCAAATACTCCCTTCCGATCCAAAGTTATACTCAATTTGAGTTGGGTTCGGTTTCCTGCCGTGGCACCAAATCGCGCAGATTCTCTGCCGCCGCCGTGTCCTAGCTGCAGTCGGAGTGCACCTCGACTGCGCCTTACAAAATCCCGCCCGCGGACCAGCCCAGCGCTTACCCGTAGCCCCCCAGTGCGCGCTGCCGCGGCACGCGATCTTCGCGTTTTTCTGTCGCGCGCCCACGCTGCTGCTCGCGCCAAACCACAGACAATGTCTGTACTCTTGCACGCGCCCGATTTTGGCCTGTTCGTGGCACCTGCGCGCTGCCCCGACAGCGACTTGGCTTGTTTCTCTGTCGCGGTACGATTTTCCTTCCGTGAGGTGTTCTATTAGCTATAGATATTTTTCGGTTTAGTTTTCTTTTCTACTTTCTTTAGGTTTTCTTTTCCGATCCTTGTGAGACATAGACATAGCCTTTCTACGACACCATATAGGTATCTTTCCCAAAAAGAATAGCTACTTATTGCTTCTACCAGGCTGCTCATTTTTCACATACATTGTGTCACACTGATATTTGTGTGCTTCTTTTTGCTCCTAGTTATTTTTGGCCAGTTATAAAAGTATATAAAAAAGAAAAAAACAGAAAATAGAAAAAGAGAAAAACAGAATTGAGAAAAGAGAAAAAGGCCTTGAGATACATTGCTATATTGTTCTTGGAGCTGTTTCATCACTACTATATTGACACTTTCCATTGAGCAATCTTGTGCCTGTGATATTTTTGAGGATAGCTAGTGTCTTTCGAGTGCATTGCAGTATTTCCATCCATATAATTGCATTGCCACATTTGTCTCCACTTTGGTGTGTGTTTCCTAGGTGTTATTTTCTGTCATCACAAACAGCAAATAGGACTTGTTATTGGTGTTGTTAGGTATCCATACCAAGCCCCACTATATATCCTGCTTTGCCTTCTGTTAGCTAAAATCCATGGGTATTCTTTTATTCACACCAAGTCATAGTAGTGCTGTTTACTTGTGGTAAGTACTACTGTTCACTTTGGAACAGTAAGTTAACCTCATTGCTTTGCTGTGTTGAGTGAGTTGTGAGAGAACACCACATCCCATATTTTTGTTTTCACTAACACATTAATCCACGGAGTCTGTGGCTAGTGATGTGCAGGTGGATAAAATTGTTGGGAAAACTACTGAGGCTACTTCTAAGAAGACTGTTGATGATATTCTCACATGGGGAGATCTATCCAAATTTAGAGACATGATCACTTCCAGAATTGATAAAAAACTTGATGAGTATGATGAAGTGGTAGCCACGCGAATTGATAAGAATATTGATGCTTATGATGAGAGTTTGAGGAGGGATTTATGGCAGATGGATATTAAAATTGAGAAAACCGCTTCTCAAGAATCTGTTGATATTATGCAAGAATCTCTCACTAATTTGACTAGACAAATTACACAATTTTCTACTCAACTAGAACAAAGAGGTAATGATGATGATTGGGAACCAGGTCGAGTCCAAGCTTATAATGGCCGTGGAGGTTTTGCTGCTAGAAGAATACAAGCTCATGATAATCATAGAGAAGATGATGGTTTGGGCAAGCCAAAATTTTCTATTCCTCCTTTCACTTTTGATACTGATGATGTAGAGGAATATTTGATGTGGGAGCTTAAAATTGAGAAGCTATGGAGATTGCATGATTACAATGACGATAGGAAGATTAAATTGGCTGCTTCTAGTTTTGATGGTTTTGCTCTATTGTGGTGGGATAATATTACACAATTGAGGGCTGAAAATGGTGATCCTGAAGTGGTTACTTGGGCTACTATGAAGCAACACATGCGGAACAGATTTGTACCCAAGAATTATGTGAGAACATTATATGATAAATTGCAACAATTGAAGCAAGGTACATTGTCTGTTGATGCTTATTATAGAGAGATGGAGTTGATTATTCAGAGGGCTAAAGTGAGAGAGGAACCAGAACATACTATGCAACGTTTTTTCTCAGGTTTGCAATTTAAAATCAGAAGCATTGTGAGGCACCTACAATATAATGATATGAATGAATTGCTACATCATGGAAGGGAGGCATAATCACAGCTAGCCGAGGAGGCAAAGATGAGTGCTAGGAGGTTGTTTTCACCTCGAAATAACAATTTTTCTTCTCCATCACCACAACCAGCACCTAGCCGTGGGGTTTCTACACCCAAGGCCGAGAGCACACCCTCCACTTCTAGGAGGAAAGTGCAACCAACAGCAGGTGCTAGTAGATCCAATTCTTCCACAACATGAAATAGAGACATGTCATGTCACACATGTGGTGGAAAAGGCCACTTTAAGAGAGAATGCCCAAAAAAAAGACCATGCTTGTTAACAAGGATAATGAGTATGAGACTGGAGATGATGCTGATCCTACCGAGGAGGATGATTGTGATGAGCAAGGAGGTCCACTTGATGCTTATGCCACACATTATTCCACTATTGCTTGCTCACAAAATGCTGCTGCTTTGAGTGTTATTCCTTCTCCAAAAAATCAAAGGTGCAATATTTTCCAAACCAAAGCAATCGTGGGTCCTAAAATGGCTTGCAAAGTTATTATTGATGGAGGAAGTTGCAGAAACGTGCTTGTAAAGAGCTATGTGCAAAACTAAAATTGAAATATATTCCACACCCTCATCCTTATTATATACAGTGGATGAGTGATAAAGGAGAGATGAAGGTGAGCTACATGGTGAGAGTGGAGTTCCAAATTGGGCCATATACTGATACCATTGAGTGTGATGTTGTGCCCATGTCTATTTGTCACATGTTGCTTGGAAGACCATGGCAGTTTGACAGGAATGTTACACATAATGGGAGAGCTAACACATACTAGTTGAATTGGCATGGGAAGGATATTATTTTGAGACCTATGACACCATAGCAAATTGTAAATGAGTCTTGTCAAAAAAATGAAGTGAATTTAGAGAGGGATAGTGAGAAAGAAAAACAAGAGAGTAATCCTTCTATGAGTGAAAAAAATAAGCTGAGTGGTAAAAATAAAAGTGAGGGAGTGAGCCTTTTATGTATGCTAGCCACCAAAGAGGATTTGAGAGATTTTAGTGAGGACCCTAGTATGCTTCCTATAGTGCTTATGCACAAGGGAGAAATTTTGGTTTCTTCTGACATGCCCCTATTCCTCTTGGTGTTTCTCATGTGTTGCAGGATTTTGATGATGTTTTTCCAGAGGAGATACCAGCAGGGCTGCCACCATTGCGTGGCACTGAGCACCCGATTGATTTGATCCCTGGAGCAACATTGCCAAACCGAGCCCCTTACAGGACAAATCCCCAAGAAACCAAGGAAATTCAGAAAAAAAGTGCAGGAGCTACTCGACAAATGTTATATTCGAATTAGCTTATCTCCATGTGATGTTCCTGTTATTTTAGTGCCTAAGAAAGATGGTACTTGGCGCATGTGTGTAGATTGTAGAGAAATTAACAACATCACTATTCGTTATCGTCATCCTATACCTCGTTTGGAGGACATGTTAGATGAATTAAGTGGTGTTATTGTTTTCTCTAAAATTGATTTGCGTAGTGGTTACCATCAAATAAGAATGAAAGAGGGGGATGAATGGAAAACTGCTTTCAAAACTAAATTTGGTTTATATGAATTGTTAGTGATGCCTTTTGGTTTAACTAATGCATCTAGTACTTTCATGAGACTTATGAACCATGTTTTGAGAGAGTTTATTGGAAAATTTGTGGTAGTTTATTTTGATGATATTCTCATATATAGCCACATTGAAACTGAGCATGTTGATCACATTAGACAAGTCTTGCATGTTTTAAGAGCAAATCAATTATATGGTAATCTTGCTAAATGTTCTTTTTGCAAAGACAAGGTCATTTTTCTGGGATATGTTGTATCTAAACATGGCATTGAGGTTGATGAACCTAAAATTGAAGCTATTAAAAATTGTCCTATTCCAACTAATGTTAGTCAAGTGAGAAGTTTTAATGGATTGGCTGGTTTCTATAGAAGATTTTTCAAGGATTTTAGTACTCTTTCTACTCCATTAAATGATTTAACTAAGAAGGGTGTTGATTTTACATGGGGGGTAGAACAAGATATTGCTTTTGATGAGATAAAGAACAAGCTGATTTCGGCCCCATTATTAATCTTGCCTAATTTCAACAAACAATTCAAAATTGAGTGTGATGCAAGTGGTATTGGTATTGGTGGTGTGCTTATGCAAGAAAATAAACGTGTTGCTTATTTTTCTGAGAAATTGCATGGTGCCCAATTGAACTATTCTGTTTATGATAAAGAATTGTATGCACTTGTTAGAGTTCTTGAGGTTTGGAAACATTATTTGTGGCCGAAAGAATTTATCATACATTCTGATCATGAAGCATTGAGATTTTTAAAGAGTCAATCTAGCCTTAATAAAAGACATGCTAAGTGGGTTGAATTCATTGGACCATTCCCATACATAATTAAATATAAGAAAGGAAAATATAATGTTGTTGCTGATGCTTTCTCTAGGAAAAGTATGCTTTTAACTCAATTGAATGTGAAAATTCCTGGTTTGGAGAGTGTAAAAGATTTGTATGCTCAAGACAATGATTTTAAAACTGCATATGCGAATTGTACTAATGTGAAAGCATGGGATAAATTTTATTTGCATGATGGATATTTGTTTAGAGCTAACAAATTATGTGTGCCCGAATCGTCCTTGCGTTTGTTATTGTTGCAGGAATCACATAGTGGTGGATTGATGGGACACTTTGGGAGGGAGAAAACATTGATGATGTTGGCTGATCACTTCTATTGTCCACGTATGAGAAGAGATGTGGAGAGGTTTGTGAGACGTTGCATCACTTGCAACAAGGCTAAGTCTAAACTGAAACCTCATGGTTTATATACTCCTATTCCTGCACCTACTACACCTTGGCAAGACATTAGTATGGATTTTGTGTTAGGTTTTCCTAGGACTAAAACAGGACATGATTTAATATTTGTGGTAGTTGATAGATTCTCTAAAATGTCACATTTTATTGCATGCCACAAGAGCGACGATGCATCGCACATTGCTAATCTGTTTTTCAGGGACATAGTGAGATTACATGGAGTACCCAAGACTATTGTTTCTGATCGTGATGTCAAGTTCATGAGTTATTTCTAGAAGACACTATGGGGGAAGCTGGGGACAAAGCTGTTGTTTTCTACGACTTGTCACCCCCAAACTGATGGACAAACGGAGGTGGTGAATCACACATTATCCACATTGATGCGAGCCATGATTAAAAAGAACCTACGGGAGTGGGAGGAGTGTTTGCCTCATGTTGAATTTGCATACAACATGGCTGTACATTCTACTACTCAGCTATGCCCGTTTGAGGTGGTGTATGGTTTCAAGCCCATAACATCACTTGATTTATTGCCACTTACTGTACAAGAGAGAATTAATATGGAGGCTTCAAAACGAGCTGATTATGTGAGGAAGATCCATGAGAAGACCAAGGAAGCAATTGAGAAGACATGTTGCTGAGAGAATAAACAAGAAGAGGAAGGAGCTACTTTTTTGGCCAGGGTGATTTGGTGTGGGTACATTTTCGTAAGGACATATTTCCCACATCGCGCAAGTCCAAGTTGATGCCACGAGGTGCTGGTCCATATAAAGTGCTTCAAAAGATTAATGATAATGCATACCAGATTGATCTTCCTAGTGATGAGTTTGGTGTGAGTAATTCGTTCAATGTTTTGATCTATCACCATACCATGGAGAGGACCTTGATGCATCGAGGTCGACGCCTTTTCAAGGGCTGGGGGGGTAGGATGATGAGGACATCCCTAGTACATTTGTTATTCCTCCTATTAATGATGATGTTGCTGTTCAAGAGAAACAAGATGAAGTGAGGATTGGACCAATGACTAGATCAAGAACCAAACTAATAGAACAGCAGGTGAACTCACTCCTATTAAATTATGATGTTTGTTCTTATGAGAATTTTATACTACCTAAATCCAATGCATTTATGTATGATTCAGGTTGTTGATAACACAAGCATTATGGGAGGAGAGGAGCATGGAGCCATGGAACAATGCATGGGAGAACACATGGAGGATGATCATGGCAGCACATACAAGAGGGAGAAGCCAGGAGCAATGCATGATGGAGATGGGAGCACCAAGGACATGTCTTAGGTTGTTTTCACCTATTATTATGTGTCATGCGCATTAGGCTTATGGGGGCACCAAGGACATGTCCTAGGGTGTCCCATGCATGTGGAATAAAGGCTGGTATGCCTATTGGCCGCACCCCCTCATGGGTCGGTTTGTATCCCCTAGTCCGAGTCAAAACCCCTTATGAGTCGAGTCCTAGTCAGGTTTGGGCTGGTGCTTGCGCAACCCAAGTTGTGGCCGCACCCTCCTCTCTCATATATACCTCTTCACCTGCGTGTGAGAGGTTTAGACTACCTTTATTCATAAACCCAATGTTCAAGATATCGCTTATCGGGAACTTATCGGTCGACCCCCGATAAGTGGTAAATCAACCAATTTATCGGGATATCGGCCGAAATATCGGAATATCGGCCACAATATCAGAATATCGACCAAAATATCGGCCAATTTATCTTATCGGCCAGACACCGGTAAGCGATAAATCGGCCGATTTATCGAAATATCGGCTGATATCCTTAACAGAGCATAAACCCTAGAACTCCATTGTTGATTGCTCGAAGCATTCATCAGGAATTGATATTCTGCAAGTTTTGCGTGTTATGTGCTATTCCACTGGGAATTAGTTGATACAGGACCACTAGTAGTCAGTGGCTGCTCTGCAAGTGTGTGGATTTACAAATATCCAAGGGATTGGTTGCTGCTGCAATTGGCATTAGGAATTAGCCGGAGAGTTCATGGAGAGACACAATTTATCAGATCCCTGTTATCGTGTGAGTTCATCGAGAAGATCGGGCAACCCCTTATCATATGGTGAGGCCCCTCTGGTGCCCGTCTTCGACTCCTCTTTGGACTTCTGGATGCTTCCGGGGAAAATAGGAACTTCGGGATTTGTGGGGTCCAATTCCTAGAATATTTCCATAACAACTTTTCTTAAATAAAAATAGCAGAAAATAGGGAACTGACACTTGACATCTTGTTAATAGGTTTGTCCCGGAAAACGTGTAAAAATGCTATAAAGAAGGGATAAAACATGTTGCAATTGGCATAATATCAACATGGAACATCAGAAATTATAGATACGTTTGAGACGTATCAGATATCAATAAGTACCTCAGGACGAGATAAATGATAAGACCATGATTAACCTCCTTAACCACCTTATCACATTATTCCTGATAATTGGTATGATTCATTTTACTTTTTATCGTGACATAGTATCCCCATGACTAGTGGCATGTCCTTGTCTGCGTAGACTTATTAACTGATTCTATCTCACCGAGTGGATCCAGGATGTATCTCTCTATTAAGTAGATGAGTGATTCCCAATCTTTAACTCTCACAATGAAATGAATAATTTCGTGACTACCCAGTGTTAGGCCTTTTTTATCACCTAGTTTATGGTGTGATACTCACTACCAAATTTCGCGCGGTCTGGAACATTTTAATAACGTTGCGGATGAGGTCCAAACCGTTGCTAACGGCAATCCGCAATGGTTTACGTGACGTAGTGAGAACATGCCTGATCGACTGTCACGGATGATTCTACAATGATTAAGTTCCCACTAAAACGTCGTGAAGATCACGACGGATCATTCGACCGTCACGAGCTACTGGCCGGCCCAACACAAGGCCTAACAAGGAGCGACATTTTTTTCGTCGCAGCGTGTGTACACGTGGCATCGTATTTTCCGTTACCTGTTACGGGCGCCGCTGATGTCCTGTCGCACCCTGGTTTCTAGGGGATACTCATCGGGCCGAACTGGATAGCAGATGCTTGGATTATGGGGCATAACTGCTCCTACGTCCCAGCTTCCTGGTAGGCCTGCGCTTATGCGCGACAACACAAGCCCTGCTATTCCACCGTCGATGTAAACTATCCACTAGAGACCATAGGCACTACTGTCGACGTACTTCATATCAATCACGCAGGGTACGTCAACAGCGTTAAACGGAATGATACCACAACACATCTCTAAGACACAAAAGATTGAAATAAGGTTGCAATTAGCCTTCACTAAGGCAGAGAATAGCAAATACAATCATTCAGAGGACACATGTCCCAACATAACATTCATTACATCAGCGGAAGCAAACAAAGGGTCTGAGTACAGACAAATCCAAATGGGCTTAAGAAGCCGGGAAATAAAAGAAGACGAAGCCCATCCACGAAGTCTCGGATCCTGCCCGGGTCCGCTATCTACTCGTCAACAGCGTCGTCGTACTCCACGTAGTAGCCTCCATGGGGATCCTCGGAATCGTCGTCTGCGTAAACCACAGCCCCAAAGGGGTCAGTACAACAACGTACTGGCAAGCAAGACTCACAGTTCACCAAAGTGTAACCCGTCAACACCAAGCACAGATGCCTTGGGTTCAACGGAGGAAAGGAGTTATAAAAGATGCTGCAACTGGCTGCGCTAACCAACTACAGAAACACTACCACTTCCAGCTAACAGAAAGGAGATAAGATAGCGGGACGTATCCAACTGTTGTTGACCATCAAACAAACCCATCCTGGATCTCGCCCCTTATCCAAAGAAGCAATCCGAGGATAACTCACACAGTTGGATTAATGAATAATGGATCAAGTTGTTGTGTCAATAAGTCTATTACTAGTCAAGTTAACATTAGTTAGGTGTAAGTTGTTCTGAGTACTTGTTAGCCAGTACTTTCACCAAGTCGTCACATAACCGCGGACAACACGGCTTCTCGAGAAGATTTATCCCTGCAGGGTGTGCTCCAGTACCCGTACACACTCAAGCCACCAACTAAAACTCAGGTGGACTCGACACGACTCGAACCATCTCTACAACCTGTCCTCGGAGCCACGGAGCTATAAGGTCCCGGCCAGTCCGACCTAACCTAAGCGCAGGGGTGAAAACCACACCCCCCGGCACCACAGGCCTCGCCCTATATGCATCATCATCAACAGTAACCATGGGAGCGACCCATTCATGCTTATGCGCAAATGGAACTCCCGAACTAAGTGTGGCTCTTCGGACAAACTGCGGATCAGGTCAAAGTCGAGGGGGGTTCCATACTACCACCCGGATGCGGTGAGCACGCTCATCATGGATCAGTAGACAAGACCCTTTTCCTATTAGGGTCGACACTAGCAGGCCTCAAAACCACAAAGGGCCTCCTGCCGGTGCCTTATCAGCATATTATTAACAACAAGTTGATTTATTAACATCGAGCCCCCAGAACATAATAGAAGTAACAACAGAAAGTAACGGGTAACAGACTCGAGCAAAGCAACCTAAGCATGCTAGT
Source organism: Alopecurus myosuroides (assembly GCA_028641055.1). Taxonomy (NCBI): domain Eukaryota; kingdom Viridiplantae; phylum Streptophyta; class Magnoliopsida; order Poales; family Poaceae; genus Alopecurus; species Alopecurus myosuroides. The sequence goes on along the minus strand of CM054059.1, from coordinate 338,151,267 downwards.
AAGACAATGGCTCAACCAAAGGGGTGATAGGAGTGGAGGTGAGGCAATATCAAGGTTAAGGGATTCATGTGATAGGTTCGTAACAGAAACAACTACTACTAAGGCTAGCAGAAAAGAACAACGGAAAGTATCGGTAACCAATGTTGAAAGGAACACAGTGGTTCATGTGAGTGATGACTTGCCTGCAAACCCAGTAGCCTGGTACTGAGCTAGAACCTCTGAAGGGGTGTCGTAAGGATCGTCGGTCTCAACGTCGTCGTCTAACCGAGAAGAAGCAAACAGACAATGCAGAAAGGGTAGACAATCAATATCATGGCATAGTGCACAATCATGGGGATGATGCATGTCATGTTAATAGTTGCATCAAAATAAACTAGCTAACATGGTAACACAAATTAAATGGACACATATGCAATTTTGAGTTGCATATGAAAAGCCCATGAATTTTGGGTTAGATTATTTGTTTTCCAACTAATCAACAGATGAAGGTGAATTAGTATGATGCATGGATGAGGAAAACAACAAAATAACAACAATAGAACCAATTTAAAATAGGGTTTACCAATTTAGAAATTTATTTAGTAAGTTATGGAATTTTTGGTTCCTTAAAGGGATTACACAAATAGTTGTTGTTTTCACCAATTTAAATTGTGCAAAACAAATAACAAAATTCATATTTGAAAAGTTTATACTTTTCTAGGTTGAAAACATATTTTGCATGTTCAAAAATAATTTAATTTGAGCAAGTTATGATTTTATCAAATTTAAATGAATTAAACAAGTATTAAATTATTTAAGCAATTTTAATTATTCAATTCATGAAACAAAATTTATATTTGAATTGGTGGTTCAAAATGGTATGGAAAACATATTTTATTTGCATGATTTGGATTAATAATGAATTAGTTATGGATTTTAGCAAATTGCAGTTGAATTATTTGAATTCAAATTTGAATTGCATTTTGAAAATTCAAAACAGAAAACAAATGTTATAATTAGGTAGATAATTAAATTTGGTGCAGTGTACATATTTTATTTTCATTATTTGGGTTTGTGAAATAAAAGTTATGTGATTTTTGAGTTTAGGGGTTAATCTGAAATAAAAACTGGACTGATAATTAAAATAGAAAAAGCAGAAAAGAAAAAGGCACCGAGCAGTGACCTACACAGGCCACTGCCAGTGGGCCCATCTCCTGCGTGGCGCCTAGGTGGCCTCCAGGGTCCATGACGCGTGGGCCCAGCGCGGGGCGCGCAGAAGGAAAAAAATTGGGGAGGCAAATGCCTCCCCTGGGATTCGATCCCGCAACCTATCGCTTCCGCGCACGGTTGTTCTACCAGATGGGCTGGTGCGAGTTCTTGTCAGTTACAGGAGCAGGTTACACGTTAAGGTTCGTTTTCCGTCAGTTAAAAGTTTAACTGAACTTTCTTCTCTCGTGCAGGTACAGGAAACCATCGACAGAGGAAAACGATCGACGGGCATCGTGGCCGCCGGCGACTCGGCTGCTCGCGGGCCGGTCCGCGGTGGCGCGCGGCGGCGCGGATGCGGCCGGTGTCCGGCCGCGCTGTGCTGGTGCGAGGCGGAGAGGGGATAGGAGGCGAGGGCGGAACAGGGGCTCACCTCGACCACGAACAGAAGTGGTCGCTGCAGCGGTGGCGTGCGGCCGGCGGCGAAAACGGTTGGCGGCGGCGATTCCGGTGATGGCGGCGGAGATGGAGGGCACGGCGTGGAAGAGGACGCCGGGACGGTTCCGTTCCCGGCCCTAGCGCGGCCGGGCGGGCACCGTGGCGGCGGCGCCTCGCCGGAGAGAGGCGGCGGTGAGGAGCTCTCGGTGGTGGGTACAGAAACGAGAGAAAGAGAGCAGTACAAGGGAGAAGGGCGGCGGTGCGAGGGAGGAAGAAGGAGGAGGAGATTAGGGTTAGGAAGGGGAAAGGTGCTCGAGGAGCTTAAGAGGAGGAGGTGGGCGTGCGGATCACCGTTGCCCTTCTCTGAACCTGGTACGTGGACACCATGGATGGTGCTCCGTACAGGAGGTAGGAGATACAGAGGGGGTACCAGGCCTTGGGCAACTGGGCTGGCCCAAGTGGGCTGGGTGCCTTTCCCCCCTCTCTCTCTCTTTTTATTTTTTTCTGTTTATTACTTTTTTTTTGCAGATTTGGGAAAAAGAGAGATAAACAAATGGTTTTAGAGTTAGCAAAATTTGGAATAAATTTGGTATTGCTTCGTTTTGCAACAGCACTTGAAAACAAACTTTTGTTTTTCCAAATAAATTCAATTGATGTTATTGTTTGGTAATTAAATGATTTGAGCAAATTTTGGTATCAAAAGAAATAAATGAACCTAAGCCAAAAATTTAAAGTTTTGGATTCCACTTTTTGGTGGAACAAAATATTGTTTGTTTGGTAGTTTTTTTTATTTGACACATTGTAACATAACAAGTATGACAAATAATTGAATTTTGTTTTGGAATTCAAATAGAAATCAGATGGAAACAATTGAAATCAAATGCAACAGAAGCAATTATGATGACATGATGCAAAGCAAAAATAAAACAAGAAACAAAACATTCTAGGGGGTAGATTTTCATACTTGGGATGTTACAAAACGCCCCCTTGAAGGAATCGCGCCCCGAGATTCCTACTGAGAAAGGAAAAGGTCCGGATACTTCTTGCGAAGATCCTCCTCGGTCTCCCACGTTGCCTCTTTATCGGAATGATGCGACCATTGCACTTTCAAGAACTTGGTGCTCTTGTTGCGAGTCTTACGAACGGTCTCATCGAGAATTCGAACAGGGTGCTCCTCATAAGATAGATCATCTTGCAGTTCAATGGAATCATGATCAACTGCACGATCTGGATCTTTGAAACACCTCTTGAGCTGTGACACGTGAAACACATCGTGCACCTTGGATAGTTTTTCTGGAAGTTCAAGACGATAGGCATTTTCCGCACGCCTTGAGAGAATGTTGAAAGGACCAATGTATCTCGGTGCTAGCTTTCCTTTCACACCAAAACGATGAGTGCCTCTGAGGGGAGTTACACGGAGATATGCCTTGTCACCAGGTGCATAGATCATATCCCTGTGCTTGCTGTCATAGTAGCTTTTCTGACGAGACTGAGCAATCTTGAGATTGTCACGAATGATGCGAACTTTCTCTTCGGCTTCCTTAACAATGTCAGGGCCTAAGAGTGAACGTTCACCAGCTCCAGACCAATTGATTGGACTCCTGCATCTGCGGCCATAGAGTGCTTCAAACGGTGCCATGCCTAGGCTTGCCTGGAAGCTGTTGTTGTAGGAGAATTCAGCGTATGGAAGGCATTCCTCCCATTTCATGCCAAAGGAGAGACCACATGCTCTGAGCATATCCTCGAGAATCTGATTGACTCTTTCGACTTGCCCTTGAGACTGAGGGTGATAAGCTGTGCTGAACAGAAGTTTGGTGCCCAATGCTTCTTGAAAACTCTTCCAGAAATGCGAAGTGAATATACTTCCACGGTCTGAGCTTATTTCCAATGGAACACCATGAAGAGGAACAATCCTTGTTGTGTAGAGCTCTGCTAACTGGCTAGCTGAGATTGTTTCTTTGACAGCAAAGAAGTGAGCTACCTTAGTGAGACGATCAATAACAACGAAGATTGCATCGTTGCCCCTCTTGGACTTTGGAAAACCAGTGACGAAGTCCATTTCAATCATGTCCCACTTCCACTCAGGAATTTTCAGAGGTTGGAGAAGACCGGCTGTTTTCTGATGGACTGCCTTAACACGTTGACAAACGTCGCATTCAGAAACGTATTGAGCAATTTCACGTTTCATGCCAGACCACCAATACAGTGTTTTGAGATCCTGGTACATCTTTGTACTTCTAGGGTGGATGGAGAGAGGAGTTTCATGAGCCTCCTTGAGAATCACATCTTTGAGACTTTGAATTTGAGGAACTGCAATGCGTCCTTCGAAGAACACCGTTCCCTTGTCATCAATTGAGAAGCACTCATACTTCACATTGCCTGCTCTGATGTTATTTGCAATCTTCTTGATCTCAGCATCACGAAGTTGTTCAGAACGAATCTTGTCCTCGAGAGTTGGACTAGCTGTCAAGTTTGCAAGATAACCTTGAGGAACAAGACCAAGGTTCAGCTTCTGGAATTCTTCATGAAGTGGAGGTTGGCTTTCCATGATCATGAGATTATTGCAATACGACTTTCGACTGAGAGCATCGGCCATAACATTAGCCTTGCCTGGAGTGTAAGAAATGGTAAGATCGAAGTCTTTGATCTTTTCAATCCATCTCCTTTGCCTGAGGTTTAGATCTGGTTGAGTGAAGATGTATTTCAGACTCTTATGATCGGAAAAGATTTCAGTGCGATTACCCAACAAGTATTGCCTCCATTTCTTGAGGGCAAACACAACTGCTGCGAGTTCAAGATCATGAGTGGGATAGTTTTGCTCATGTGGGTTCAACTGACATGAAGCATAAGCCACAACTTGACGTTCTTGCATAAGAACTGCTCCTAGACCTTGGAGAGAAGCATCACAGAATATCTGGAAAGGTTTGGTGGTATCTGGGCCAACCAGAACTGGTGTAGAAGTGATTTTAGTCTTCAGGAGATTGAAACTTTCATCACATTGTGGATACCAAACGAACTTCTTGTCTTTCTTTGTGAGATCAGTGAGAGGTTTGGCAATCTTGGAGAAGTTTTGGACGAAACGACGGCAATAGCTAGCCAAACCAAGAAAACTTCTGACTTGCTTCACCGTCTTAGGAGGTTTCCAATCAACAATTGCCTTAACCTTTTCTGGATCAATGGCTATGCCCTTGGCAGAGATGACATGACCAAGATAAGCAACTTCTGGAATCCAGAACTCACATTTGGAGAACTTGGCATATAGACGATGCTCGCGAAGTTTCATGAGAGTGAGACGAAGATGTTCTCCATGCTCTTCCTCAGATTTGGAGTAGACCAGAATATCATCAAGATATACCACAACGAACTTGTCGAGGTATTCATGAAAGACAGAATTCATTAGTCGAGAGAATGTCGCCGGTGCATTGGTGAGACCAAAGGACATGACGGTGTATTCATATAGACCGTAGCGAGTGGTGAAGGTTGTCTTTGGAATATCTTCCTTTCTGATCTTTATCTGATGGTAACCCATCCTCAAATCCAACTTTGAGAATATTGAGGCTCCAGCAAGTTGATCAAAAAGATCATCGATACGAGGAATTGGATACTTGTTTTTGATGGTTTTCTCGTTGAGAGGACGATAGTCAACCACGAGTCTCTTTGTTTGATCCTTCTTCGCAACGAACAGAGTTGGGCATCCCCAAGCCGAGGAGCTAGGTTGAATGTAACCTTTTTCCATGTACATATCGATTTGCTCCTTCAACAACTTCAGTTCAGGAGGAGCTATCTTGTATGGATGCTTAGAGATTGGAGCAGTGCCTCGTTCAAGTTCGATCACGAACTCAACTGCTCTGTCAGGGGGCATTCCTGGCAATTCTTCTGGAAAGACATCAGGGAAATCACAAACCACCGGAATAGTTTTAATAGATGGTAGAGGATTTGCATTGAGAGTGTAGAGTTGAGCAACTGGATTTTCAGCATGGAAGTAGACTATCTGGCCAGAAGGGTGTGTGATTTTGACAGACTTAGCAGGACAATCAATGACTGCTTTGTTGGCTACCAGCCAATCCATCCCCAGAATGACATCAATATCTGAAGAGTGGAGAGCTATCAGAGATGCCTGGAATGGTAGGTTTCCAATTGTGATCTCGATGTTCTGGCTAACTTTATTGCTTTGCCAGCTAGATCCCGGTGATTTCACTAGGAGAGGGATAGACAACGGTTCGAAGTTGATTCCACTGTTGTTTGCAAAGCATTGAGAGATGAAAGAGTGTGAAGCACCAGAATCGAACAAGACTTTAGCACGAAACGAGTTCACAAGAAGTGTGCCCATTACAACCTCTGGAGATTCTTCTGCTCCCTGGGCCTTGACATGGTTCACCTTAACGGTTCTCACGCCAAGGTCGTTGCTGTTGTAGCAACCCAACGGAGGACCACGTATTCTTGTCGGGGTCGACCTGTGGCAAGGTGGAGGTGGAAAGAGGTGCCTTTGCGGACACTTATCGGAATAGTGGCCCGACTGTCCACACTGGTAGCATGTAACAACAGAACGAGGAGTTGTTGGACTTGGCTGAGATGGAGCACCTCCTGAAGATACCACTGGGTGGGAGGGCGGGGAAGAATTCCTGCCGGTCTTGGTAAGCAGATGGGCGGTGTTGGAGTGGTATATGGAACCCAAACTCTCCGTTTTTGTGGAGGCATGATAGCTTTCGAGAGATTAGCCTGTTCACGAGAGTGCTTACGAGATTCCTCAACCAACTTGCGCCCATGCTCTTCATTTAGAGCGATGTTGACGAGGTCCTCAAAATTCTTGGCCTTGACGTTGGTGAGAGCATACTTGAGTTCCGGGTTGAGACCCCTACGGAACTTTGCCATCTTTCTCGCTTCCGTGGAGATTTCATCTCCGGCGTAGCGAGCCAGACGATTGAACTCTCTTTGGTATTCGAGAACGTCCAAACTGCCTTGTGTGAAAGAATAGAATTCCTCACGCATTTTCTCCATGAGCCCATCGGGAATGTGATGGTGCACGAAGGCTTGCTTGAAATCCTCCCATGTGATTGCCACACTAGAACCTCTCATTTCTTGGAAATTCTCCCACCAAGACATGGATTGTCCACGGAGAAGGTAGGTCACGTAAGGAACACGGTCCTCGTCAGCCACATGAGCTACCACAAGAGTACGGTTCATTTCACGGAGCCAGTCATCAGCATCCAATGGCTCGGAGGAGTTATCAAACGTGCGCGGATTGAGCTCAAGGAACTCCCGAATAGACACACGGGCGTTGCCATTACTCCCAAGGTCTTGGTTCTGCTGCATCTGGTTTATAACTTGTGTCATCTGAGACAGCACTTTCCCCATCTCAGGTGGCAGTGTGGGTTCTTCGTCACCACTTTCCATCCTGAAGAGGATACCAAGATTAACACACTAACCGGATAACAAAATCCAATATAAGTGCTTAAAAGGAATACTTCAGACGGTAAGAAGGTAGCATGGATCAAACATATACTACCCTCAACGTTCACCATAAATGGTTTGAGTACGAAAGGATAACTAAACATAGCTAGGAATGGATACATCAATGGACGACAGGTTCTTGAGAGAAACATGATATTGAAGCAACATCGGGAAACTCGCGACCAAAACTCCTAAGGTACTACAGAAGAACCCAGAACACGTGAAATCCTAACTTGAAAGTTTAGATGAGAAGGGAAAATCAACGTTGCACTTCCTTACCAGAAAAGGGAGGGTGGGTGGGGAAAGAAATAAAATGGCAGAATTCCTACTCTCACGTTTCATTTTTCCTATATAGCTACAAAATAGTTTCTAGACTCAACTGCGACCAGTAAAAGGGATCCTACAGGCAGACATGCTCTGATACCATTTGTCGCACCCTGGTTTCTAGGGGATACTCATCGGGCCGAACTGGATAGCAGATGCTTGGATTATGGGGCATAACTGCTCCCACGTCCCAGCTTCCTGGTAGGCCTGCGCTTATGCGCGACAACACAAGCCCTGCTATTCCACCGTCGATGTAAACTATCCACTAGAGACCATAGGCACTATTGTCGACGTACTTCATATCAATCACGCAGGGTACGTCAACAGCGTTAAACGGAATGATACCACAACACATCTCTAAGACACAAAAGATTGAAATAAGGTTGCAATTAGCCTTCACTAAGGCAGAGAATAGCAAATACAATCATTCAGAGGACACATGTCCCAACATAACATTCATTACATCAGCGGAAGCAAACAAAGGGTCTGAGTACAGACAAATCCAAATGGGCTTAAGAAGCCGGGAAATAAAAGAAGACGAAGCCCATCCACGAAGTCTCGGATCCTGCCCGGGTCCGCTATCTACTCGTCAACAGCGTCGTCATACTCCACGTAGTAGCCTCCATGGGGATCCTCGGAATCGTCGTCTGCGTAAACCACAGCCCCAAAGGGGTCAGTACAACAACGTACTGGCAAGCAAGACTCACAGTTCACCAAAGTGTAACCCGTCAACACCAAGCACAGATGCCTTGGGTTCAACGGAGGAAAGGAGTTATAAAAGATGCTGCAACTGGCTGCGCTAACCAACTACAGAAACACTACCACTTCAAGCTAACAGAAAGGAGATAAGATAGCGGGACGTATCCAACTGTTGTTGACCATCAAACAAACCCATCCTGGATCTCGCCACTTATCCAAAGAAGCAATCCGAGGATAACTCACACAGTTGGATTAATGAATAATGGATCAAGTTGTTGTGTCAATAAGTCTATTACTAGTCAAGTTAACATTAGTTAGGTGTAAGTTGTTCTGAGTACTTGTTAGCCAGTACTTTCACCAAGTCGTCACATAACCGCGGACAACACGGCTTCTCGAGAAGATTTATCCCTGCAGGGTGTGCTCCAGTACCCGTACACACTCAAGCCACCAACTAAAACTCAGGTGGACTCGACACGACTCGAACCATCTCTACAACCTGTCCTCGGAGCCACGGAGCTATAAGGTCCCGGCCAGTCCGACTTAACCTAAGCGCAGGGGTGAAAACCACACCCCCCGGCACCACAGGCCTCGCCCTATATGCATGATCATCAACAGTAACCATGGGAGCGACCCATTCATGCTTATGCGCAAATGGAACTCCCGAACTAAGTGTGGCTCTTCGGACAAACTGCGGATCAGGTCAAAGTCGAGGGGGGTTCCATACTACCACCCGGATGCGGTGAGCACGCTCATCATGGATCAGTAGACAAGACCCTTTTCCTATTAGGGTCGACACTAGCAGGCCTCAAAACCACAAAGGGCCTCCTGCCGGTGCCTTATCAGCATATTATTAACAACATGTTGATTTATTAACATCGAGCCCCCAGAACATAATAGAAGTAACAACAGAAAGTAACGGGTAACAGACTCGAGCAAAGCAACCTAAGCATGCTAGTAAGACAATGGCTCAACCAAAGGGGTGATAGGAGTGGAGGTGAGGCAATATCAAGGTTAAGGGATTCATGTGATAGGTTCGTAACAGAAACAACTACTACTAAGGCTAGCAGAAAAGAACAACGGAAAATATCGGTAACCAATGTTGAAAGGAACACAGTGGTTCATGTGAGTGATGACTTGCCTGCAAACCCAGTAGCCTGGTACTGAGCTAGAACCTCTGAAGGGGTGTCGTAAGGATCGTCGGTCTCAACGTCGTCGTCTAACCGAGAAGAAGCAAACAGACAATGCAGAAAGGGTAGACAATCAATATCATGGCATAGTGCACAATCATGGGGATGATGCATGTCATGTTAATAGTTGCATCAAAATAAACTAGCTAACATGGTAACACAAATTAAATGGACACATATGCAATTTTGAGTTGCATATGAAAAGCCCATGAATTTTGGGTTAGATTATTTGTTTTCCAACTAATCAACAGATGAAGGTGAATTAGTATGATGCATGGATGAGGAAAACAACAAAATAACAACAATAGAACCAATTTAAAATAGGGTTTACCAATTTAGAAATTTATTTAGTAAGTTATGGAATTTTTGGTTCCTTAAAGGGATTACACAAATAGTTGTTGTTTTCACCAATTTAAATTGTGCAAAACAAATAACAAAATTCATATTTGAAAAGTTTATACTTTTCTAGGTTGAAAACATATTTTGCATGTTCAAAAATAATTTAATTTGAGCAAGTTATGATTTTATCAAATTTAAATGAATTAAACAAGTATTAAATTATTTAAGCAATTTTAATTATTCAATTCGTGAAACAAAATTTATATTTGAATTGGTGGTTCAAAATGGTATGGAAAACATATTTTATTTGCATGATTTGGATTAATAATGAATTAGTTATGGATTTTAGCAAATTGCAGTTGAATTATTTGAATTCAAATTTGAATTGCATTTTGAAAATTCAAAACAGAAAACAAATGTTATAATTAGGTAGATAATTAAATTTGGTGCAGTGTACATATTTTATTTTCATTATTTGGGTTTGTGAAATAAAAGTTATGTGATTTTTGAGTTTAGGGGTTAATCTGAAATAAAAACTGGACTGATAATTAAAATAGAAAAAGCAGAAAAGAAAAAGGCACCGAGCAGTGACCTACACAGGCCACTGCCAGTGGGCCCATCTCCTGCGTGGCGCCTAGGTGGCCTCCAGGGTCCATGACGCGTGGGCCCAGCGCGGGGCGCGCAGAAGGAAAAAAATTGGGGAGGCAAATGCCTCCCCTGGGATTCGATCCCGCAACCTATCGCTTCCGCGCACGGTTGTTCTACCAGATGGGCTGGTGCGAGTTCTTGTCAGTTACAGGAGCAGGTTACACGTTAAGGTTCGTTTTCCGTCAGTTAAAAGTTTAACTGAACTTTCTTCTCTCGTGCAGGTACAGGAAACCATCGACAGAGGAAAACGATCGACGGGCATCGTGGCCGCCGGCGACTCGGCTGCTCGCGGGCCGGTCCGCGGTGGCCCGCGGCGGCGCGGATGCGGCCGGTGTCCGGCCGCGCTGTGCTGGTGCGAGGCGGAGAGGGGATAGGAGGCGAGGGCGGAACAGGGGCTCACCTCGACCACGAACAGAAGTGGTCGCTGCAGCGGTGGCGTGCGGCCGGCGGCGAAAACGGTTGGCGGCGGCGATTCCGGTGATGGCGGCGGAGATGGAGGGCACGGCGTGGAAGAGGACGCCGGGACGGTTCCGTTCCCGGCCCTAGCGCGGCCGGGCGGGCACCGTGGCGGCGACGCCTCGCCGGAGAGAGGCGGCGGTGAGGAGCTCTCGGTGGTGGGTACAGAAACGAGAGAAAGAGAGCAGTACAAGGGAGAAGGGCGGCGGTGCGAGGGAGGAAGAAGGAGGAGGAGATTAGGGTTAGGAAGGGGAAAGGTGCTCGAGGAGCTTAAGAGGAGGAGGTGGGCGTGCGGATCACCGTTGCCCTTCTCTGAACCTGGTACGTGGACACCATGGATGGTGCTCCGTACAGGAGGTAGGAGATACAGAGGGGGTACCAGGCCTTGGGCAACTGGGCTGGCCCAAGTGGGCTGGGTGCCTTTCCCCCCTCTCTCTCTCTTTTTATTTTTTTCTGTTTATTACTTTTTTTTTGCAGATTTGGGAAAAAGAGAGATAAACAAATGGTTTTAGAGTTAGCAAAATTTGGAATAAATTTGGTATTGCTTCGTTTTGCAACAGCACTTGAAAACAAACTTTTGTTTTTCCAAATAAATTCAATTGATGTTATTGTTTGGTAATTAAATGATTTGAGCAAATTTTGGTATCAAAAGAAATAAATGAACCTAAGCCAAAAATTTAAAGTTTTGGATTCCACTTTTTGGTGGAACAAAATATTGTTTGTTTGGTAGTTTTTTTTATTTGACACATTGTAACATAACAAGTATGACAAATAATTGAATTTTGTTTTGGAATTCAAATAGAAATCAGATGGAAACAATTGAAATCAAATGCAACAGAAGCAATTATGATGACATGATGCAAAGCAAAAATAAAACAAGAAACAAAACATTCTAGGGGGTAGATTTTCATACTTGGGATGTTACATGTCCCTTCTACCATTCCTGACATCATCATTGTCTTGACATTTTTAAAATGTCGCGGTTGGAAATACCTTTGCCTCCTTTTATGACGTCATTGTTCCTGTTTTATGATGTCATAATATGTGCGACGTTTATTTCTCGTCGCGAGTTCAAGCGCTATAGGGTACCATGTGGCGCTCTCATAAAGTTCTACGTATACGCTTATTCTCGACGAATTTATAACGATGTCCGACGTTGTGACATTTTAGTTCATCGTAAGATGTCGCGAATCATGAGCCAGCACATGGACCAACACGACATCTCTACGTCAAAACGTATCCGTGACGTGTTTTTCCGTCGCGATTTCCATCCAATGTCGCCTCATGGACCTACCATATAGTACCACGTGTCCTCGTATCCGTAACGGATTGTATCTGTCGCCAGGTACTCTCGTGACGTCATCGTGCCTCGACGTATTTTTTCATCAGGGTTCGAAAGGCCATTTAGCCGGTGCGAACACATTTTAAATTCTAGCACTACAAGTTTTCACAGAGAAGCACACGCAAAAACATGCATCAAATAAGACTGGTTACAACCTCACAAGGGTCACCTACAGAGGCATCAAACGCCATCTGCAATAGTTCACAACCTCACAAGGGCCACCAGCAGAGGCATCGAATGCCTAAACCCTATAGTTCATAACTTCACAAGGGGCACAAAAAATCTCACCGAGGGCACCTACCAAAAATCCACCAAAATACGTGACGAAGAGAAATAGTTTCATATCAGCTACCCAATTGCCCAGCCGCTGGGTTGTGCTGGGGCGTACCCAGTGCGCAGCCGCAGGGTTGTGTTGGATCGTACCCAGTAGTTGTTGAATAAGGTCATTGGATTTAATTTGAGACTGGGTATTGTAAGACCCCGGGGTTTACCCAATTAGTTTTGTTTGTTTTCTTTTGTGCATCATCATGTTTCATGCATCATATCCCATGGCATCAATACAAGTATTTTCTACAATATTCTAAATGGTTAAAACTTGTTTTCTAAATCCCTAAAACAACTTGTTTTGTTCTATTTTTTCTGTAAAATGAATAAACATAAGTACAAAAAAAAGATGGTTTGGGGCCGCTAGGCCAAACCGGCCCAGCAGGAGCCCACACCAAAATCCAACACCCAGCCCACCACCGAAGCCTCCTCCATCCTACGTCCGTACACAAAGAGAACACACAGGTACAGGTAGGAGGCGTTCCTCCTGTCCCTTTCACCACCAAACCACCCCCACGCCATGGTCCCCCTCTTCCCCTTCTTTATCTACAAGCCGCCCCTGCTCCTCCCAAGAAACCCTAGCTTCCATCTTTTCTTCCCTCCCCGCCGCCACCTTTCTCCTCGTGATCTCTCTTCTTCCTCTCTGTTTTTCTCTGAACCACCGAGAGAAAGAGACCCTCCATGGCCGGTAGTAGGAGCACCAAGGGCTGCTGCCGTGGTCACTGCGAGGATCTCCGGAAGCTTGGAACGGAACTGTGGCATCTTCCTCATCGTCCTTATTCCCTCGCTTGAACCTGGGAGGCACCAGCAGCGTCGCACCATCCTCGTCAAGATCGCCGCCCGTCCGTGCGGAGCTCAACGGTGCACTGTCTTCCTTTCCTCGGATCCGGTTGTCGTCATCTTCCTCGCACCTAACCCTCGCGCCATCGACCTATTCGAGGTGAGCCTCACCTCCGGGACAACTCCATCTTCCCTCTCCTTATCTGTGGGCTCATCCTCGTGCGTTGCCGGCCGCCATGAATGAACTCAGCTGTGCGTGGCTGCTGCTCCTCTACTTTGATCCTGCACGCACGTAGACGTGCATCCGCGCACACACAAAACGACACCTGTTACCTGTACGTGCACCACGCACACACACACTCGGCTGCACCCACGCACACGAGCTCCTCCCGATTCGTCGGAGATCCCCGTGAGATCCCCGTCCAGCTACTCTCCGTTGCCGGTGTTGCACATTCAGTTTCGTCAGAAACAACAAAGCGACGTTATACTTCAACTCGCTTCAGATCTGTCTTCTAGCACAACAACGACAACAACCCAGTGTCTTGCCACCCTATCCGCATGCGGGGATGGCCCACCTTTTGATGACACTGGAAGCCACCGTGGCTCCAACCTCGCCTCGTGAGCGCCGCGTGGACGCCGGTCCCGCTAGTCATTCTCTCGGGCTAGCGAGCTGCCAGGTGAAAGTCGTCCCAGATCCAGATCTGGATCTGGAATCTTGCACCCAGGCTTCTGTCCTTCTCCTTTTTATACCGGAGCCCTTCCACACTCTGTTTCCACCACGAACAGGTCCCTGCTTTTTTCCAAAAAACACCCCAATGTTCAAATCCTCATATCTTTTGTTTTATTAACCAAAATAATGCAAATTTTATGTCTATTTTGACAAAAAAATGCAAGGAATATTAATATGTCATCCATGTTCCTGTTTGCATCTTTCATTTTGCATTTTAATAGTGTTATGCATGTGCACCTAAATAACAAACATGGAATGTGTCGGGGCACTTAATTAAATATTGCCCCATTCCATTTAATTCGGTTTAGCCCACCAATTATATGTTATCCATGCTAATAAACATTTAATTTGATGGTTAACTAATTAACTTGAACCCATAAATAAATTGATCGGACTTCGGTTCCGCCTAGATTGGTTTAGTTGCATTCTCGCATGTCATGCATCCATATCATGATCATGCTGGATCTTTTCCCGTAGTTGTAAGTGTTGCATCTCGTAGTGTTGTTTAGTGCTTTTCTTCTTCGCGGATAGGACGTCGAGATGATGTGAGCAACGACAACTTCTGCTTCCTCTAAAGCTGGAATTCCAGGCAAGCTTTACTCACTTGCTATCTATGGCTGCCGTTCCTCACTTGTTATCGATATTTTCCGTTGTCTTTATTCTAGCCTTATGATTCAATGCTTGTGTCTCGATCCTATCATATGTTTACCTTGCATCCATGATATAGCCTTCCCTCCACTTCCTTTTAACTTTTATTTGTTTACCTTGTCGGCCCTCGTGTTGTAGTTGCATACTTAGTGTTGTTTACGCTTGAGTCTTGTTGTCCTTTGTCCTATCACCTGCTTAATTTGATAGTCGGGTTTCATGTAGCGCCCTCACATTTAATAATGTAAGAACTACTGTGTTAAGTGCTAGTCCATGGATCAATGCTAGCACCACAGAACAAAATGTAATGTATCATTGCAGAAGTATCAAAAATTATTACAAAGGATCCAGAATAGCCAAGTATGGCTTTATTACAAAGTGCATAGTCTTGAAAGACTAGCAAAACTCAGAGTTCTAAACAGCAGAAATAAAGATAGCAATGAGCCTCCATCTTAAATCATGCGCCACAGGCATTACATGTTAGGTGTAGACTCGAGTCCAAACACTTCATCAAATTTCATCCTCAGAATTTCCTACACGTTGGAATATGCAGCCCCCGAAGGAGATTCAGTACAAACAATGTACTGGCAAATGATAATATGGTGGATATAAAATGTCAAGTCTAAACTACATGCATATCTGGCTTGGTCGAGTTTAGGCTATTTGTAGAAAGCAAGTTTTCCCTAACACTTTTGAAAAAGAATTTTCTTTTCAAAGATTGGCACAATAGGACACACCCATGAGCACCACAACTAATATTTCCTTAGCCAAATTTTACTTCTTCAAAACGGTGTTGAGATTCTTCCATCCATCCTTGTCTAGCTGCTCGAAGTTGTCCATTACAGGGAACATGGCTATGATCATAGTTTCTAACTCTGCAGAGGTTGTGCACTTTCACCCTTTGTCTTCAATTAGCCCAAACATCCTATACACCCGGAGTGTATCATGGAAAGGAGAGAATTGAGACGAGATCTTTCAGAAGCAAGAATTCAACCCATCCAGCAAGACCCGTTCCACCTATAATTCTGCTACATCTTCATGTCAAGCAAGGGCTGAACTCTCACAACTTAGTTGATCAAGACAGAGCCCATATGTCAAAGGGCTACACGGAAAGCTACTAAACTTAGAGGACTTGGTAATCTCTTTGTTTCCTGGGTGGCAATCCACAAGTGAACACCCCTCGGGGCGACACTGAACTCTCATCAACCAAACAACCAAATCCACCCAGGTGGTTCATTGAAATTTATACTTAGAATTTTTCACAACATTGAGTAAAACAAATTTGTAGCAAGGCTAAGCATCAACTAAGTATAAGTCTCAAAAGTAAAGTCTAAAGGATGACTACACACTACTTGGGATTTTGCATAGCATAATAATAACTTAGTAAAAATTCCCTATCATGCATACTACTCAAAACACTAGTAATGCATAGTAAAATATGGGGATTTGATGGTGTGTCACTTGCCTTGGCAATAGGATGAACAATCACAGCAAGAATAACAGCAACAAGAGTAGACTTGCTCCTCTTCACAATCTAGTTCAAGCAAAACAAGCCACACATAAACATACAACACAAACATAACATAAAAACAAAATAACAATACAAAAACATGTATGCATGTTATGCCATGATCAGATTAATGCACGAAATTCACAAATAGTAATAATTACTAAAAATTATGTTCCCTGATGTTAATAACATGGTTAAGATGCATGAAAAACAAATTAATTATCAAATTATAATTATAAGCATTATTAGGGTTTTAATATAGGCTAATATGAAGATTAATAGGGTTTCTGTTACAAAGTTGCACAAATTATTTTTACTACGTGTCTACTGGATAGAGGACATCAAAACAAAACCATAGCAATTGATTTCACCTAAAAAGGATTTATAGATTAAAAGTTATGCTTTCCTAAAATAGTGATTAATATAGATCTACAAATAACATGTGATTTCACGTTTCAAATTTTAAATTTGAATAGCCTAGATTAATCTACACATTACTCTGATTTCAAAAAGTCCAAAATCATCTAAATCGGAGTTACAGAACAAAAGTTATAGATTTTACAAATTTTAGCAATTTTCTGTAATTTTAAATCAATTTTAAAACGCGCTGACTGTGCGCTATGTGGCGCGCTGGGATTGGTGCGGAGCTGGCGCGGCGGCTGACGCGACGGATGACGAGGCGAGCGACGTGGCGATGTCCTATTCGCCGATACCGGTTCACGCGCGTGGTCTAATCTGGCCCGTTTGATCGAGATCGGACGGCGGAGGATGGAGGGTTGACTCACTGGGTTGAATCTCGCCGGAGAGGAAGAAGATGGCGGCGGCGCTCGCAGATGCGGATGGCGGCGGCGCTCGCAGATGCGGATGGCGGCGGTTATAGCTGGGCATTCGGTTAATATGGTTAATTCGGTTCGGTTTATACGGTTTTTTGGTTTATACGGTTTCAATACTTCGGTAAATACGGTTTTATACGAGAATATGGTTCGGTTTCGGTAATAACCATTTAATTTCGGTTCGGTTTCGGTAATAACCAAATTAACCAAACTTGACGCGAATTTTAAAATAACAATTTCTTTTGGTGCCCATATATTACAAAATAATGGAATAGACTATAAAATTAATACGCATATGGTCCAAAGTAACCAAATAACCCATAAAAGTTAATGAAAGTATATACAAGTAGTAAATCACATACTACAAGTAACCTATAATGTTAATAAAAGTAGCAAATAAGTACATGTTAATAGCATTCGGTTTTTTATTGGTTAACCATTCGGTTTTCGGTTATTAACCGTATTAACCACATGCATATGGTTAGCTATTTTACTAACCGTAACCTTAACCGGAAACCAAAATAACCATAATTTTGGTTCGGTTTCGGTTTTTTGGGTTCGGTTTCACGGTTTTCGGTTAACCGTGCCCAGTTATAGCGGCGGTGCTCCGGCACTTCTCCGGCCTTGGCGAAGACGGCTTTGGGTGCGGCTCCTCTCGGCGACGCTCCTAGCGCTCTTGATTCCGCTCCTCGGTCCTCCAACCGACGACGGCGAGCAATCCCCGAGCTCGGGATCCCAATGGAGGCGGCGGCGTTTTTCCGGCGAGATTGAACGGGAAACGGCGAGATGCAGGTCTAGGGTTTGGGTTTCTCGAGGCGCTATGCGCGGACGTCGAGGGAGGGCTTATAAGGGCAGAAGACGTGGGGGAGAGGGCAGGGCGCGAGGCGGAATCGGAGTTCGACCGTGGCACGGCGGCGAGATCCCGCTCGGACACGGCCGCGATGACGTCAGCATGACGTGGGCTGGCGTCACGCGTGGGGCCGCATTGTCAGCGGGAGAAGAAAGGGGAGCGGGCTGGTGCGGGGCTGGGGTTTGGACCGGCCCACGGCTACCGTGCTGCGCGCGCAACAGAGAGAGAGAGGGTGAGGGGGAAGTGGGCTCGGCCGAGGGGAGAGGAGAGCGTGGGCTGGTGTGCTGTGCTGCGTTTTTTGTTTCTTAATTTAATTGATTCAATTTCATTTCAAAACCCCACCAAAACAAATCAGAAAAATACAAAGAAATATGTTTTGAAAAGCTTGTGAAAAATAGAATATTTTGGTACTATTATTTCCCAAAAATAAAATACTTACTTTAGGAAATTGATTTAAATACAAAAGATGGTTTTAATAGGTAAAAACACCCAAAATTTTGTGCTAAGCAAATTAAAAGCCAATTTTTATGCAATCAAAATACAAGTATGCTATGATGATCATGAATACATGATGGTTTTAAATTTTTTAAAATTTTCAAAATCCTAGGATGTTACATTTCAACTTAATCAATATCATGTTAATCTTCGGGGTAATAATAATTTGATGATAAGGCACCGGCAGGAGGCTCGGCGTGGTTTTGGAGCCTGCTAGTGTCGAACTTAGGAAAAGGGTCTTGTCCTTTGATCGATGATGAGCGCGCTAACCGCATGTGGGTGGTGAGTATGGACACTCCCCTTGATTTAGTACTAGAGTTCCTGCTCATCCAGGGGCCACACTTGTTCGGGTTTTCCATTTGGCAAGATAACTTGCTGGTACGAGCCCATGGCGCTACAGTGACCTGATGTAGTCGTTGCGGTTAGGGAGGCACGTTCTTACAGTGTTATGAAGGTCCTGTTTCAGGGTAGAATAACCGTGCACTCAAATTTTCCCGTGGTGCATTGGATGTGCAGTGGTGATATGATAGATCGAGTGGAGATATCCTGCCTTTGTGGTTGTGGATTGATCGAACGTGTACAGGTACTGTAGCTCACCCTGCAGGGATAAATCTTTTCGAGAAGTCGTGTTGTCCGTGGTTATGTGGCAACTTGGTGAAAGTGTTGTGATGGGGGTGGCCCAATCTTCTCAGTGAACTCACAGATAACTCCAGTATGATAACTAGTGCGCCACTAAGAACTCTCCCGGCTGATCCCTGATGCCAATGCAAAAGATAGCAACCCCAAGGATATTCTCAACTCCACACTCTTGCACAAGTAATCCACCGACTACAAGTGGTCCTGTACCGTCTTATTCCCAGTGGAACAGCAGGTAACACGTAAAGTTTGCAGATGAACTTCCAGATGAAAGGCTTACAAGCAGTTTCAATCTAGAGGTCTAGGGTTTATGTTTTAACGTAGTCTAATCTATTCCACACGCAGGTGGTAGCTATATATGAGGGAGGGGTGCGGCCACAAACTCCTTGCGCAAGCAATCCCTCTCCTACTCGACTAGGACTCCTATTTCCTAACACATATGGATACAAACCGACCCCACACACAAAGGGGTGCGGCCATATTGGTATACACACCAATTGGACTCGTTTTGGAAACTGGCAGAAATCTATTCGTGGCTTGTTTTGGTCACCACGGTTTGCACGAGTCGAATTTCTTGATGGGGCCGGATCCATTGGAAAGCCCATCAAATTCCCTATCCGTATTGTGCTCGTTTGCTGTATTTGGAGCCCGTATGAAGAATCCATGACTATTTCAAATTCGGGACTCCTGGCAGTCCGAACTGAAACATCATTTCCTTGTAGTTGTTTTCCATGGCTCCTTCTTTTGCTCCTTGCTTCCTCTTCTCCATCCATGTTTGTGTTATCAATAAACCTAATCATACATATCATAGGCTTAGGTAGTATAACGTTCTCACAAACACAAACATTATTTATTACTAGGAAAGAATTCACCTTATAATAAACATCAGTGAGACTCAATATTTTCTTCCAACTCAAGCATGAATAAACCTCATGGACCTCTATTATGTCCATATCATCCTCCCTTTCTTCAAGAAAAGCCGTCCTCGGCTTGTAGTAAGCTGAAAGTGGAAGAAACAAAAAGAACAACGTTTATGCACAATACAAATATCTATAATGAGGTGCATTAGTTGTTATCATATCATAAAATTGTGCCCTAGACATGTGACCACGAATTTTTCTTAAAAACATCACATAATTGTCATAGCACTCCATAAAATAGCAATCACAATTGCAAATATAAGTGAAGCTCAATAAATCATGATCAAAGGGAGAATCATATGTGTATATATTTTTATTGTTTAGTATCAATTCAAGTATTCTCACAGAAGATCTATGATCAAATTTATGTTTATTACTACACTCAAAGGTGGAAACATGCTTATTATTTTCATCATGAAAATTGCAACTTAATTTGCAAATATAAGTGAAGAGCAATTTATTAGCACATGTATGTGACAAGTATTGTGGCAAACCAAACATATGTGTAAAAATACTGTCAAAAAAAAAACATATGTGTAAAATCATGTTCATATGTAGGAAGTTCTAGCTTATTTACCCAAGGTAAAACAATGTTCAATTCGGCCACTTTATCACAAGTTATGCATATGTGATTCACCATAAAAATTTCACTCATGTTATAGTCACCAATCAAGTTAAAAGTGAAATAAGAAACATAATTGCTAGAATTGACATATGAAATTTCAGCAACCTTTTTCATAGCACTTTGCACATTAATTGATTCATTTAACATGATGTAATCCACAATATCATTAGGTGGTATTTTAGCAAGTACTTCTTTATGTGAAATCAAAACCACATGATTAAATTTCGGGATTAGCACATTATCACATGTAGTTGGACTATCTATGTTTGTTAACTCACAAGAATCAACTAGCAATTTAGTCGGTTCACATAAATCAATACTTGAGAGGGGTAATACGAAATCAGCACCTTTATCAATAGCATCCTCCTCAGAATAATTAGGTACCAATTCAACTATCTCAAGTGGTGATGCAGGTTCTACTTGTTGTGGCTCCCTTTCTTCAAAAGTAACCTGCATATCACAAGAAACAAAACTAGGCACAATGGCATGCTCCTCCAATGGTTGTGGTGATGGTGGTGGTGGTGCAGGTTGTACTATAGGCTCCCTTTCTTCAAAAGCAACCTGCACATCACATGACACAACACTAGGAGTAGACATAGTTACATTAGTAGAAACAGCCTCATAGGTCTTCTCAACCTCTACAACTCTCATAACCAATGGTTGATGTCTAATTCTTTTAAATGTTGCAGGACTTTCATGTATTATCCAATCTCTCTTATTATTCCAAAAGAATTGTATATCAGGATAATGGCTATCAAAATTAACCTTATAGAGATTGCACCAAAAATCACTCAACAAAATGTGACAGCAAGTAAATGCTCTAGGAAGCACATGACACCTAACTTCTACTGTATGATCATAAATAGTTAACGGAATCATTGTAGCATGAGTAATGTGAAGTGTAGCATCATTAGTTTTTAGCATAAATGAATGACGAGGTGCATAAGATGTCAACTGTAATGCTTCAACAACCTCAATACTAACAAAACTAAACCACCGTGTACCCTTATCAAGAGTAATAGCAACAGTACTACCATTGATGTCTCCTCTGAAGTGGAACAAATTTGGTGCAAGTATTCCACTAGAATCCTCCTCCCAGAAAGCATCACTACACATAGAAGAACCACTAAACTTCATTGATTAACTTGTTAGTAACAAAATAACAATGGGATGTGGTGTTCTCTCACAACTCACTCAAAAATCTAGCAAGACAATAGATTATCTTACCGTTCCAAAGTGAATAGAAATACTTACCAACAAGTATTGGCAACTAATATGCTTTGATGTGAAGAAGAGAATACCCAGGGTGTTAACAATCACAAGACAAACAAAGGTATATGGTGGGGCTTGGAATGGATACCTAACAACACCAAAATAACAATCCTATTTGCTATCCAATGTGATATAAAAAAGCACAGGAAACACACACCAAGTATGAAGACAAATGTGGCAATGCAAATATATGGAGGAAATTTTGCAATGCACTGGAAAGACACTAGCCAAGCTCAAATAATATTCAGGCACAAGATTGCTCAATCGTGTGTCAATATTGCAATGATGAAAACAGCTCCACAAATATATCAATGTATCTCAAGGCCTTTTTGCTTTTTTTTCTCTTTTTCACTTTTTTTCTTTTTTTTTATACTTTTTACTGGCCAAATAACAACACTAGGAGCAACACTGTCAAGTGATAACAATGCTATGAACAATGTGACACAAATATATGATAAAGAGCAGCCTGAAAACGAGCAAAATATAGCTAGTCTTATAGGTTGTGTACCTAAAATTTTGCTGTAGAATGGCTCTGGCTAAGGCTCACAAAGATTAGACTGAAAACCGTGTTGTATGGCAGTAATTTATGCAGGTGAAAACTGTTGAGAAGGCACGGAATTACACGCGCGAGTGGTCCAGAAATATGCTGCGGGCGAAACAAACAAAGGCATACTGGACGCGCGCTCTTTGGCCGGTAGCGTGGACGGTAAAAGAGGCGACAGGTATCGCGCGTGGCCGGTAGCTCGGGATCTGGAGATTTTTGGCAGGTACAGCGTGGCGCGCGCGCGGCGGAAGTCCAGGCAGCGCACGGAATCCGATGCTCGGAAGATGTGCTCGCCCGAACAAGTTTATCGGCCGGTATCGTTTCCAGCGACAAAACCGGAAAAGGTAGCAGCGAGCGGATTGGCTGGTAGCAGGTTCGACACGGAATAGAAACGCGGGCGCGGCGTGGTTTCCAAACGAACGCGTGCAGGTGTTTTGGCTGGTAGCAGATACAGAGTCTGCGGGAAACGCGTGGAGTGCGGGGTGTGTCGCGCGTGACTGGTGGTGGCAGCGAATCGGGACTGCGGGTGGAGCGAGCGTGCGTTTCGCACGCGATTGGTTGGTCGTGGGCGGAATCAGCGCGCGAGTGGGCCAAGATCCGTGCGCGCAGTGGGTGGCCAATTTGGCTGGTGGCGGATTGGACGCTGACGCGCCTTGTCTGTTAGCGCGAAAAGGAAATCGCGATGTGGTTTGGCTGGCGCGCGGTTCTGTGGAATCGCCGCGATGCGAGGTCCGCGGTTGGAATCGCCGCGATGCCTGGTTCCTTATCGAGCTCGGATTCCGTGCGCGAGGTGGGTGGGACCAGGTGTTTGCGGTAGATGGAGGCGCGCGTGGTCGGTGATTGCCTTTGGCACGGAAGTAACTGCTTTTGGCTGGTACTGTTTCACGGAACTGCGTGCGAAAAGACAAGATGCGGTCGGAAACGAATCCGACAACGCCAAGGAGCGCGCGTACCAAGCAGATGCCAATGATTGAAACAGCGCGCGGCAGCGGATCTAGGGCAATGCGCAGCAGGTTTGGGCAGTATTTTTGGCGAGATTTTCGGTATAGATCTAAACAAACGATGAACACGATGAACCCTAATAGACAAAAACTAAAAACAGAAAAAGGGAACGCAAATCAACAAGAAACAGCAACTAGTAGATGCAAATTGGTGTTGATCTAGGCTCTGGCAATGAACTAAACAACTATTTTTGTGGGGCAATTTTCTGTATAGGAATAAAAAACACTCGAATCTAAAGGGAAATTTGATAGCTCACCGAGGAAACCTGTAAATCTGATACCAAGATGATAAGGGGTGGCCCAATCTTCTCAGTGAACTCACAGATAACTCCAGTATGATAACTAGTGCGCCACTAAGAACTCTCCCGGCTGATCCCTGATGCCAATGCAAAAGATAGCAACCCCAAGAATATTCTCAACTCCACACTCTTGCACAAGTAATCCACCGACTACAAGTGGTCCTGTACCGTCTTATTCCCAGTGGAACAGCAGATAACACGTAAAGTTTGTAGATGAACTTCCAGATGAAAGGCTTACAAGCAGTTTCAATCTAGAGGTCTAGGGTTTATGTTTTAACGTAGTCTAATCTATTCCACACGCAGGTGGTAGCTATATATGAGGGAGGGGTGCGGCCACAAGCTCCTTGCGCAAGCAATCCCTCTCCTACTCGACTAGG
This sequence comes from Alopecurus myosuroides, assembly GCA_028641055.1. Taxonomy (NCBI): domain Eukaryota; kingdom Viridiplantae; phylum Streptophyta; class Magnoliopsida; order Poales; family Poaceae; genus Alopecurus; species Alopecurus myosuroides. The sequence continues at coordinate 338,127,357 of CM054059.1, read as the reverse complement.
ACTCCTATTTCCTAACACATATGGATACAAACCGACCCCACACACAAAGGGGTGCGGCCATATTGGTATACACACCAATTGGACTCGTTTTGGAAACTGGCAGAAATCTATTCGTGACTTGTTTCGGTCACCACGGTTTGAACGAGTCGAATTTCTTGATGGGGCCGGGTCCATTGGAAAGCCCATCAAATTCCCTATCCGTATTGTGCTCGTTTGCTGTATTTGGAGCCCGTATGAAGAATCCATGACTATTTCAAATTCGGGACTCCTGGCAGTCCGAACTGAAACATCATTTCCTTATAGTTGTTTTCCATGCCTCCTTCTTTTGCTCCTTGCTTCCTCTTCTCTATCCATGTTTGTGTTATCAATAAACCTAATCATACATATCATAGGCTTAGGTAGTATAACGTTCTCACAAACACAAACATTATTGATTACTAGGAAAGAATTCACCTTATAATAAACATCAGTGAGACTCAATATTTCCTTCCAACTCAAGCATGAATAAACCTCATGGACCTCTATTATGTCCATATCATGTTGGCTAACAAGTACTCAGACAACTTACACCTAATGATGATAGCTTGAATAGTAAGATGGATATACCTTCACCATATTATAAATGTCATCTTAATCAACCGTGTGAGTTTTCCTCAGTTACTTCCTGGCACTTTGTGAGGGGGGTTAACCCTGGATGGGTATTGTCGTGGGATAGTCACGGCAGACGTTACAGAGGTAACTTAGTTTGGGGCAAATCGACTCTGGTGTTTGGGAGAGGGTTTAGCTCGAATTGGACACAAGGATTATCTTGGTTCAGCCTTTCCATTGGAGATAATAGCTTACTTCCAGCTGGGATCTTATTAACTATCGATCTAGAGGTTCGGGCTGCAATGTCACCGAGACTCCAAATCTAGGGTTACAAATACTAACTCTCGTATACCCTGAATCTAGGGTTTCCACTCGAAATCTCTTAGTCTCCCTGATCTATGCCAGGAGAACCGGTTTATATAACACCCGGTTTCCTGGCTTTCCTTACAAGATTCGGCTAGAGTCCTACCCGGAGTCCTCTCGTAACCCTAAACTACTCTTCGTAATCCCCAAGTCTTGGACTCCACGGTTTTACACCGCCTCTCGGGCCTTCTAGAACTTCCTTCCATCAAGCCGGGTTACCAATACAACCACTGGCCCATTAATAACACCCGGCCCAGTATCGCAGTACAAGGTCTCATGTGGATTCCCTCCTGTCGGGTCTCGTCCCCATTCATGGGACTGCCGGGTTATCATCCCCCCGACAGTAGTCCCCAGAATAGCTTGGGCATCTTGGTTGGCGCGCCCTCCTCGTAGGTTCAACTTTGAACCAACCATGAAGCGCATGCTATTCCCTGCAAAACAACAAACATTTACTTATATAACGTTACGGGTTAGATTGCTTTAACTATAGCCAGGCCGGCTCTCTCGGCGGTCCATATAATAACCCTACTATCACACTAGCCGGATACCATCTCTTAGATCAACTCTGCACGACGTACATTTCATAACCCGACTTTCATACTCTTCACAAGCTGGTCCGAGTGACAACTTTGAGTCCGGCTCTTTGGGCGGTCATCTATAACTCGGCTGCCTGACGATAACTCTCAAGATCTCATTCCCGTAATCAACGGTCCGAGTATATCTTTCCGCAAATCTCTCCATTTTACTAGTTGGCATTCTAGGGTTTCACCGCACCTATAAATATAGGGCCCGGGGAAAACCCTAATCACAAACGCCACCGCACTTTCTCTTCTTCTTCTTCCCCCAAGCGCTCCATTGGAGCCCAAGGGCCCGGGCTTGAAACTTGAGCCGCCGGACTCCACGCGCACGCTGCTGACCCCGACAGCCGGCCCGCCGTTCCGCACCGCTGTATTAACCGGGCTTCTTCTTCAAGATCTCGCCGCGCCATTGGATCCCAAACCTCAAGCTCGAAGCTTGAACGCCGGACCATACGCGCGCCACCGTCACCCTCACGAGCCGGGCCGCAGTTCCACGCCACGCTCGCCGGACTTCACTCCGCCGCCGTTTTCCGGTAAGCCTTTCCAGATCTAGGTTTTCACTTTTAGATTTTTGAGTTCGTGTTCTTCGCGCCTTTCGCCTTCATTTTTTCCTTGCTTTGTTTTTAATTTTTTTTTCTTCTAGATCCATTTCAATGGCACCCAAGGCCGCTCCTAGGTCCAAGGGCAAGACCTCGGCTTTGAAGCAAAAGCCGGGTCAATCCATTTCAGCCAGCTGGGCTAAGTCGACCGTCACGCTCGAGAAATTAGAAGAGCTAGCCGAGTCTGGGGTCCTCCCCCTTCAGTCGGAGATCTCCTGGAGGGCGGCTGAGGAGGAGAGCCGGCCTTCGCCTAAATCAGGTGAAGTTATCGTTTTTCTTGAGCACGTGACCCGGGGTTTCCGTCCCCCGGGTCATCCTTTCTTTCGCGAGGTTCTCCATCACTATAAGCTCCGGTTTTCGACATCGGCCCTAACTCGATTTTGAACATTTGCCACTTCATTGTTCTCTGTGAAGCTTATCTTTGCATCGCCCCCAATCTTGCTTTGTTCCTTGAACTTTTCCAATGCAAGCCTTGCCGTGAAAACACGGATGGACCCCCCTTGTCTGTGGGGGCGTGTCCATCCAAAGACGCAAGAAATCGTTAATGTCGACTCTCAGTCTTCATTCCCACGTGAAGCACTGGCAGAAAACGTTCTTTTATTGCAAGGACGCATCCAAACCCGGCGAAAAGCCTTTGCCGGATTTTTCCACTGAAACCCTTTCTCTTAGCCATAACTTAAGCGCTTTCGCTCCAGAAACCGACAGCCAATCTATTCAACCACTCCTTCATGAGCTAGCCGTCTTAGCAGCCCACGGTCTGTGTGGGTTAAGCTTGATCAAGACCTGTATCAGCTATAGAATCCCGCCCAATATCATTTGCCCAAAGCTGCTCTGCGAATACTCGGGCCATCTGACCGACTCTCTCCGATACTCGGAGAAGTCATACCCGGCCGCAGACGTCAACAAGGCTATGAAAAATTTCTTGGCTGAGAAGATGGATGCTATCAAGAGCATTTCTGGGCTCTCCCCCTTCTCCCGCTCAAACCCGGCTCCACCAGTAAGAACCGTCTAATCCCTTTTGTACCGATTGATTTTTCTAGCTCGCATATACTAACTTTTATCTTTGCTGCTTTTTACCCAGGAATATGACGAATGGTGGAAGATTGTCACCCCTCCTCCCTCTGAAAACTCGGAAGAAGAAGAGCCGAGTGACAGCGAAGAAGGTGATTCCGAGTTACTGAACAAGTACTTTGTCAACTTACTAGATCAAGATTCTCCTCCACCTTTATTCCTGACAATACACCACAATCACCAGCTCCGGCTGACAAGGTCGATTCCGAGTCTGAGGAGAGTGAGGCAGAGCCGGAAGCCGAGTTAAGCAAAAAGAGGAAGGCCAAGGGGGTCACCTTCAAGGTATCCTATTCTTTCATAACCTCAAACCCGGACTCATATACTGATTTGTGCAAACCACTCAAATTTCTAACCCCCGTATCATCTCAGAAGGTTGCATCTCCTCCAGCTAAGCGGCGGGCAACCCGGTCTTCGCCGGGTGACGAGCCCCTTAACCCCGGGATTTCTCTTCAATCACCCGCTCGCCGAGCCGGTACTCCTTCAACTTATATTGTTTGCACTCCTCAAAAATTTCCATCTCCGAGTCATACATTAGCCGGAAAACTCCGAGTCTCACTTTCCAATTCTCTATCAGTGTCCTCCGGGTCTAGCAATGATCTCCCCAGTGACTTTGTCATGAATACCGGGTAATTTTCATACCTTGCTTGACAATACCTTTATACTTTGCAGGTTTTACTTTTATAAACCACTAACACTTTTCTTTTTCTTCCTTCAATGCTAAGGTCACACTCGGCGACCCGGTTGAGACCCCTGTCGATGATCCAACGGCGGAAGACCTGGAGAGTGCCGCTAATCCTCCACCTACTGAAGAGCAAGAGCCGGCTAACACGGCCAACCCAAGGACCGAGTCTCCTCCTCCCGCACATCAGTCGGCTGATCCCGATGTTGAATATCTTGGGACGCAAAGGGCGGCTCCTGCTCCAAATACCGCAGCAACCAGAGTCGACACAAGGAAACAAGAGACAACCCCACCACCGTATGATCAGAATGCCACCGCTTCCAGGCCGACTCTTAGTGGCCATGAGTTTGAAAAGCTAATGAAGGAGTATCGCTCCCCGAAAGCAACTGAAGAGGAGATTGTCGAGTCTCTGGCAGCTGAGCACCAGGTTAGTTTACCTAGTACTATTTATATACTCGTCCTAGTCCCCAAGTTCCGAATGAACTGTCCACAGTCATTCGGTACTTTGCAATATATAGTCTTTCTTATGCAACTTCAGAACATCCTAGTCCCCAAGTTCCAAGTGAACTGTCCACAGTCACTTGGTACTTGCAAATATGGCTTTTGAGCTCATTGCCGACTGATGTTTCTTTTTCTTTTTCAGGCTTAGATCACCCGGACTGATGAACTATTGGCAAAGACCAATGAACTCCTGCAAGCTGAAACAAAACTCCATGAAGACCTGGAGGCCAACGTCAAGGAGCTCTCCAAACAGTGCAAGAAGTATAAGAAGAGACTCCACGCCGCTGAGGAGCTTGTGAGGAAACTCTCAACTTTCATTGCCAAGACTTATAACTCCATCATAGGTAAGGCACATCTAAATTTCCGACTATCGCCTTGTATTACTCGGATTTCCCGTTTTAGAAGGTTTTTGACCCGGATCTTACTATCTTACTTCTCTTTTTGTACTGCAGGTCTAGGTGAAGTTGCTGGGAACATGATGATCTCAAAACGCTGAAAATACTCAAGACTGTCATCCGACAATTTTCGGCAGGGATAAAATTGACTCTTGAAGCTGTGAAGTGGACCGGTACCTACGCCGGTGTAACACAAATGCTTGAAGCGTATTCGACAATCCCTGCCTGGATTGATATCTGGAAGCACTCAGCATGCCGGGTTGGAGTGATACGCGGCCTTGCACTGGCTAAAGCCTATTACCCCAAGATTGAGCCAGCAATGCTTGTGAACGGGTTTCCCGAGTTTAATACTGATGGTTCTAAATTCACGGGAAAAGACCTCAAGGCCATCAATGCCCAGATCCGTCACTCGGCCAGCTTGATTGCAGAAAAGCTCGATGTAAACAAGCTTACCCCCCATATGATGCTGAAGATAAGACGGTGCCCTCCAAATTCCCTGCTCCTTTTGATATATTGACTCGATACAAGGAGGAGGTCGCCAAGAAAAAAGCCGAGGCCGGTTCTGCGCCAACTTCCTCAACTCCGGTTGTTCCTCCTCCAGCTCGCGCTGATTCCGCGGTTGACCCGGACATTGAAACAGAGAAGGCAACGGAGGAGAATACTGAAGACCCGGCCGCCAAGACCACTGGTGATGACTCGGCTACGGCAGCCGAGTTATGTTCTCATTTTTATCAGCAAACAATCATTCGGCCAATAGGCATTGTAATATGGCTTTTACACTTGTTATTTGATAGTGCGTGTGTGCACTTTTGATACTATTCCTCTGGTTTGTAACACATTTAAACTCCTGTGGTTTAGACGACCCTTCTGGTTGTCGCTTTAATATGCTCGTTACAAACTCTATTTGGCACAACTTTATTTATTATATGCTTTGGGAGAAAGATGCCAAGTCTTGACCTTAGGATTGGGAAGAATTTCTCGCAAGTCCCCAAGACCCGGATTCTAGGTCTTAGGAATCTTGGCTTGAGAAGTTTTGTTTCTCAAGTCCCCGAGTCCCAAATTTTGGCTGTTATATACTTATACATTTTGAAGTTACACGCAATATGGAATGAACTTTCGGCTGTTGCCTTTGCTCTGCGTAACTTATGGTTTAGATGACCCTTTTGACCCTTCTAGTTATAAGCCGGGTTTCGCATGGATTTTCAATGTTGCTATAACTCTAGTAAAAACAGGGTCAGGCAAGTCCCCATGGGCATCATGACTGATTGGATTTATAGGTTAGCAAACACGCCATTTTGGTGCGAGTTACATCAAGCTTAATCGAAATATGTCAAGAAAAAATTTAGCTCTATTGTCTGGGTTATGAGATTGTAACTATACTTATTACAAGTAATCAGTCCCCACAACCGATTGGCATCATGGCCGGGTCTTAGTGTACAACTGTGCTATTCAAGCAATCAGCCCCCAAGACCTAAATATATGCACTATGCAACTGTAGGCTTTCTGCTCTACCGGCTTACAGATAGCTTGGGCACTAGAAAGGAAAAGATGTGCAAATTATACTCACTAAATCATATTTAACTGAAATAATCCACTAGTAAATACAGGGCATGATTTAACTACAGAAAAATATGCAAGAAATTGACAAAATTCAAAGAACATAATGACTATCATGATTTAACCATCTCTTTATTGATGTGAAAAGGTTAGGTCAGCAGGCCGCCTCATTAAAAACCCTCCAGTCCCCTTAGGTACCCTGGATAGGAAAAGAGTGCGTCTGAAACTTGCTGCCTGTTACATCGTGTAATATAATTTGCAAACCGATTCTATGCTAAGTGTAATAAGGACGTAGCTGAGCCACGTTCCATGGTCGTTCACGCTCTTGCATGGAGGAGGTGGAATGAGCAGTATCATTCACATAATTCGACTCTTCCCTTGCATCTACCAGATAATACGATACGTTGTGTAGATTCCGGCTTATAATGAACGGACCCTCCCATGGAGGAGAAAACTTGTGTTTTCCTTCCTTGGATTGCACCAAACATAGCACCAGGTCTCCTTCTTGAAAAACACGCGTCTTGACTCGGCGGCTATGGTATCGCCGTAAATCCTGCTGATATATTGCGGACCGCTCCAAGGCTTCTTCCCTGTGCTCTTCTAACATATCCACAACATCTTGCCGGGTCTTCTCAGTCTCTACCTCAACATAAGCCGACACTCGTGGCGAGTCATGGATAATATCGCTTGGGAGAACCGCCTCTGCACCATAAACCATAAAAAACAGGGTCATCTGAGTAGACCTGTTAGGTGTAGTATTGATTCCCCAAACAACAGAAGGTAACTCCTCCACCCATGCTCCAGCAGCTCTGAGACACGGGACTCGCAGTCGTGGTTTTAACCCACGCAATAGCTCTTGGTTTGCTCTCTCCACCTGACCATTGGCTTGCAGATGGGCCACCGAGGCTACGTCAAGTCGAATGCCATTGTTTCCGCAAAACCTTTCCATCTCCCCTAAGGACATGTTGGTTCCATTGTCTGTGACTATGCTGTGGGGGTATCCAAACCGATATATGATCTTCTTCAAGAATTTCACAGTTGTGGCTGCCTCACAGTTCGTAACTGGCATAACCTCAACCCACTTTGTGAACTTATCCACGGCTACCAATAAATGGGTCTTTTTGCACGGAGACATATGGAAAGGGCCTACCATATCCATACCCCAGACAGCGAATGTCCAGGTCAAAGGGATTGTCCATAGCTCCATAGCCGGCACATGGATTTGCCGAGCGTACCTTTGGCATCCATCACACCTTGCCACCAAGAGTTCTGCATCTGCCAAAGCTGTAAGCCAAAAGAAACCGTGCCGATACGCCTTGGCCACAAGGGATCTTGTGGAGGCATGGTGTCCACAATCACCTTCATGAATTTCCTTCAATATTTGCCGGCCTTCTTCTGGAGCTACACAGCATAGAAAGACACCTGTAGCACTTCTCTTGTAAAGCTCACCACCGAAGATGGAATAACCTTTTGCCCGTCCCTGGATTTGCCGGGCTACGACTTCCTGCTGTGGTAACTCGCCCCGCAATAGAAACGCCAACAATAGCTCAGTCCACTCTGGAATAGTGCGTATAGCGGCCACAAATTCCGAGTCTGGGTCTCGGTTAGCTACTTCTTCTTCTGACTCGGTTTTAACGGAGGGCCGCCACAATTCATCCAGGAAAACGTTGGGTGGAACCGGCTCTCGGCGAGAGCCGAGTCTCGACAGGGCATCTGCAGCTTCGTTCTTTCGCCGGTCAATGTGCTCCACCTGGTATCCTGAGAAAGACCTGGCAACTTTGTCCACCTCTCTGCGGTATGCTGCCATTGTTGCATCCTTCTTGTCCCATGTTCCTGAGACCTTACGTACAACAAGATCCGAGTCTCCGTAGCACATTATACGCTTAATGTTCATCTCCTTTGCTACACGCAATCCATGTAACATGGCCTCATACTCAGCTATGTTGTTAGAACAATCAAAGTGAATTTGCAAGACGTAACGTAACTTATCTCCTTTTGGCGATGTGAGCACAACGCCAGCTCCTGATCCTTCATACTGCTTGGAGCCGTCGAAATGCATAACCCAAGATTCTGAACTTGGCACCAACAAGGGTACGTTTGTCTGAGTCCAATCATTAACAAAATCAACCAGCGCCTGAGACTTGATTGCAGACCGGGGCTCGTAATTGATGTGGTAATTACCCATCTCGATGGCCCACTTGGCTACCCTTCCTGTAGCATCCTAATTTCTTATGATATCTGCCATGGGTATGGAACTTACCACAGTAATGGGGTGTTCTTAAAAATACGGCTTCAATTTCTGACTGGCCATGAATACCCCAAAACCCAGTTTCTGCCAATGTGGGTACCGCTGCTTTTCTTATAATAAGACCTTGCTCACATAATAAACTAGCCGTTGCACCGGGTAATCTTTTCCATCCTCTTTGCGCTCAACCACGACCACTGCACTAACTGCCCGAGGCCCGGACGCGACGTACAGCAACATGGGCTCTTTGGGACCTGGTGCTGCCAGAACCGGTGCTTCAGACAACTGCTTCTTCAGAGCTTCGAACGCTTCATCCGCCTCTTGATCCCATACAAATTTGTCTGTTTTCTTCAAGAGTCGGTATAAGGATATTTCTTTTTCTCCGAGCCGGGATATAAACAGGCTCAGTGCCGCCACGCATCCTGTAAGTTTCTGGACGTGTTTCAATTCCTCTAGATTTTTTAGGCTCTGAATAGCTTTGATCTTCTCCGGGTTAGCCTCGATTCCCCGCTCAGAAACGATGAAACCGAGTAATTTGCCCGCAGGAACTCCGAATACACATTTTGTTGGGTTGAGCTTCATTTGATATCTCCTCGGGTTTTTGAATGTCTCTTTCCGGTCATCAATGAATGTTTCTGCGTTCCTTGTTTTGATCACCAGGTCATCAACATATGCATGGACATTGCGTCCAATCTGATCCTCGAAACACTTCTGAATGCACCGCTGATATGTTGTGCCAGCGTTTTTCAATCCAAAGGTCATGGATTTGTAACAAAAGGCTCCAAAGGGGGTTATGAATGACGTCTTCTCCCAATCCTCCTCTTTGAGCTTTATCTGATGATACCCGGAATAGGCATCCAGAAAACATAGCAGGTCACTTCCTACCACTGCATCTATGATCTGGTCTATCCTTGGAAGGGAAAACGGATCTTTTGGACAATGCTTGTTGAGGCTCGTGTAATCTATGCACATTCTCCACTCGTTATTCTTTTTCAGCACTAAAACCGGGTTTGCCAACCACTGGGGTGAAAAACCTCCATGATAAAGCTGGCCGCCAAGAGCCGAGCTACCTCTGCTCCTATAGCTTTTCTTCTTTCCTCATTCATTTTCCTCAAACCCTGCTTCACTGGCCGGGACTTGGGATCAACGTGTAAGCTGTGTTCAGCAAGTTCAGTCGGGATACCCGGCATGTCGCTGGGCGTCCAAGCAAAGACATCCTGATTCTCGCGGATAAACTCGATAAGCGTGCCTTCCTCCTTGCTATCCAGGTTTGAACCTATGGCAAACTGCTTGGAAGAGTCGCCCTCAATGAAAGCCACCATCTTTGTGTCTTGGGCTGCATTGAACTTAGCTCTCACATCATCAGTATTTGGTTTCTTTAGAGCGGTTCGATCTTCCGGGTCGACCTGAGACCTGTAATACCTGAGTTCCTCCTTTGCACAAGCTTGTTCTACAAGCCCCGCATCTCCCTCATCACACTCTGCTGCCATAACCCTGTTCCCATTTATAGTGATGGTTCGTTTAGGACCCGGAACTTCAGCTGTAAGTACACGTAACACGGCCTTGCCATGAATTTGGCGTAAGCCGGCCTTCCAAACAGTGCATGATAAGGACTACGCAACTTCACCACCTTGAATGTGAGCCACTCCACTCTGTAATTATCCTTGGATTCTCCAAAAGCAACCTCTAGTGTTATCTTTCCCTCAGGGCAGGCCGAGTGTCCTGGCACAATTCCATGGAAAACTATGGAGCTTTTCTGCAGCTGAGACTCCTTGAGCCCCATACGTAAAAAGGTCTCCCAGTATAGGATATTGATACTACTCCCGCCATCCATCAGAACCTTCTTTAGCTCGTAACCATTGACCTGCGGCGCTACCACCAAAGCTAACACGCCCGGTTGTTCTATTGCTTCCGGGTGATCCCTCCTACTCCATGTTACTTCCTGATCTGACAATCTCAGATATCTTGGAACACCCGAGGAAGCCAAGTTTACAGCTCTTTTGAGTATCTTCCTCTCGCTTTTGGAGGTCCCAGTGGTGTGGACATGATACTGTCCTAACTGCTTTGGGTTAGCCTGAAAACCACCTGCCCCACCCTGGTTATGACCTGGATTGCCAGCTCCTACATTGCCCGCGGGGGGTGGCCCGTTGCCCGGGTTTCCACCCAGACCCGGTCCTCCTCCCCGGCCTGCACCCTGCAGAGCCTTCTGTATTACTTCATTTTTCCACCTCTGCAGATACACACATTGCTCCAATGAATGATTAGCCGGCCTGCCATTCCTGCTATGGCACGGGCAAGGCATCTTGAAGGCTTCTATGTGATTAGCCGGCCGTGGTGGTCCTGGTAATTGTTTCCTCCGTTGAAGTTTCCTCCGTTAAAGTTTCCATCCACTCTGGGTCTTGCAAACCTGGCTTAGCGCTGGCGACTAACACGGAGCTTCCCTCATATGGACATTTATGTTGATTGTTTCCATTACCACCATTGCTACCTCCATTATTATTCGGCGCAGTCCCATTTCCGGTTCTTCCATTATTGTTCGCACTAGATTTCCCCTTTTTGTCCTCGATATCTTCTTCTGTGGTGTCAGTGGAGGCATGCTTGTTGCACGCGTCCATCAACTCTCCCATTGTAATTTCCGAAACATGCCTGCTGGATTTCATGCGTACTAATTTTTGCACCAAGGGCGTATATCTGCATGTCTTCGCCATAGCTTGTATCGCATCCTTGGGCTGGATATCAGTGGAAGAGTGGAGTATCTCCATAACTCGGCGCACCCAGCTGCGTGCCGACTCTCCCTTTCTCTGCACACACCGATTCAAGTCATCAATCGTGTATAATTTCCTGCAAGTTCCATGAAAGTGCTTGACGAAAGCCGACTTGAGATCACTCCAAGAACTGGTAGATTTCTCAGGCAAGTTATTGAACCATTGTAACGTCCCTGCTTTTTGGAAAGTCCAAAAATCACTAAAATTTGAAACTTTTTGTTTTCATGTTTAGTAAGTCACCAAAAACCAAATGAGATGCAAGAAACAAAAGAAAACAATACACATTTCAATGATATTGAAATTAAGAATCCAGTAGGCCTCTATTTTCCTAAACCCTAAAAGCCCATTCAAAATTTTCATTATTCAAAGAAATTGTTTTCTCTTAGAAAACCTTATTTTATAACATGTTTTCAAATCAAATATTACTTTGAATAATGTTTTATAGACTTGGAAACCATAGAATTATTACCTCTAACAGTTCCTATGCCTCAAAATTATTTTATGAGAATAACAACTATTTTTATTGATATCCAAATGTCATTCCAAGTTTTAAACATAAAGTGGTATTCATAAAATGATTTGATTTGAAAATAACATAAAATAGGTCTTGAAAACAATATTAAAGCTTGAGGAGTTTTCTAAATTTTATTTAAGCCAGTTTTATATTTATTTAATTTTCTATTTTGAAAATGGATTTAAGTTGCTATTAGTAAATCACTGAAATGTTAAGTTTATAAAAATATGAAAGTGAGGTAAAAAGAATTTCAAAAATAGTATTTGATATGTTTATTGTCTCTGAAATTTTATTTAATCAAAACCTCATTTTATTAATTTTCTAATTTAAAAATATACATTAAGTACTATTAGTGATTTAATTTTAATTATAAAATATAAAAAAATGATTTGTGTTGGAAACATCAAAATAATGTTTCTATTTGGTAGATAATTCAATTACAAATTTTTAGAAATTTAAATGAGGTTGTTTGGATTTATAAAACAGAAATTATAAGAGAAATAAGAAAAAAAAAAGGGATTGATGACGTCATGATGACGTCATCTCGTCATCAACCTCCCTCCATCAGTTTCAACCGAATAATGGAGGAATTAAATCCTCTTGATTCCGGGCGTTACAAGCCATCATTCTCCGAGCCGTTTGCTCCCCCTTAAAGCCCCCTACCTCCTCTCTGTTTCCCCTGTCCTCCCTCTCATAATCGTGCCCCGAGGCCGTAGAATTTGCTCGCCGGACTTGCTTCGGGCCGCCGCCGTATTTGGTTGTTTCCGGCCACCTCGGTGAGTGCTCGGCGCCCCTCTGTGGTCCTCCACTTTCCCCGTGGCCGTGCGCTCCCCTTGAGCCCTTCCCACACATTTTCCACCGCAGGTTTGTCGCAGCCGTGCACATCCATGGCCGCCGGAGTCGCCGCCACCTCCCTCTGCATCGCGCCGTTGCTACGGGCATCGCCGAGGATCCCCGAGGCCACCATCGAGTTCATCGTGGCTCTCTGCCCCTTCTTGCAACCCCCCCGAGCCCGGAGCACCTCGGAAACGCCACCGCCATCAACGACTGCAACTCCGGCCGCCCTGCGAGCTTCCTTTTGTCCTTGCCCGTTAGATCTATGACGGAGGGCCTAGATTAGATCTTTTAAACGAAGAGGTATCGGCGAATCAGAGAGCGCCGCGTCAGCACGCGTGTTACTTCCTTATCCGCCGCTCGGTGCAGCACGTAGACGGCCCAAGCCCATCTGTTATCCGTCGCCCTGCGCGTCATTTAGCGAATCTGAGCCCAGCTATCTCTGGGATTTATTCCCGAATAAAAACAGAATATCTATTTTGCATAAAAGCCCTTGCAACTTCAAGTCATCATATCTTTTCAACCACTTGGCCAAATTTAGCAATCTTGGACTTTTTGAAAAGCCCTTGACATCTAGAAACTTTTGGCACTAGCCAAATTCAAATTTGACAAACTTAAAATTGTTCATTTTCAAATATGCTTGTTTGATGAAATTTGGCATAATTCAAATTTTACAAATCCAAAAATTGTAAATAAAATATATTTGGAAACCTTAGGATGTGTACTTTCATAACCTCTGTCCCAAAATAATTATTGATCAAATTAAAATTGATTTTAGAATTAAATTGTCTGTTTGAGTATTTTGACATAGAATTATTTCTATAAATAATTAGAAAATGTTTTCATAGGCAAAGTTGATTCTTTTGGTAGCCTTTAACCAGAGACATCATTTACCAACAATTTTGGACACCCTTGGACCATGACCATGTATTTTAGCCAAAAATCCATCATAGTAGTCCATCTAGTTATTATGTCTTAGATTTTGTTTCTATCTCTTTCTACCATTGTTTGTTGTGGCCATTTTTGGATCCAAGACCAAGTCCCTAAAATTACCAAGTAGTGAACCTCAAACACTAGCACCCTAGTATTCTATCTACTTCTCCATTCCCCTATTCTTGCTTCAAGAAATCATCAAGTTAGCAAAATGGAGATCAAGACTCAAGCACAAGAAGAAAACTTCATTTCCAACTTAGTGGAAACATGAAGAGCTACAAGGAAGATCAATGAAGAACTTTTGAAGAAAAGACTTGGACTCCACACCTAGAAGAAAACTCAAGAAGTACAAGTGTGAAGAAATTTAGAAGAAAACATCTCCCCCTCTCTTCCTATCCTTCTTCTTATTTTCTTTCAAATTTGACTTAGTTGTATTTGTGCCCATCCCATACCCAAACCAATTAGTGAAGTCAAACACATGAAGAATCTATCAAGACCAAGAGAAGCACCACACCAAGGAGGAAACAACTTAGATGGCATGATGATGATCTTCAAGAAGGCAATCACATGAGGTCTAGAAGCAATTCACACAAGTTGAAGAATAACAAGTTGTTTTTGTCCAACCATTGACCCAAATGGAAAACCCAAGACTTAGTAATATTTTTCCCTTTGATGATGAAGTTAGTAGACCTACCCTAACCACAATGGAAAATACTAACATAGTCACTCAAATATTTTTGAAGGTGAATATGACCAAGTGTTTGCATGTATTACTTTAGTTGAAGAAGTAATATGTTTATTCTTAGTGAACTCTTGGAACTTCCTCGACAAGTATGTTTATAATAAAGTTAGATCACATCAAACTCAACCTAGTCCATCCCAAGTAAAACCTTGGAGTTTCCTTAACAAGTATTGAACTCCAATCTTGACCTTGCCCTAGCCAACTTGGTACAACCCCTTTGTTATGATTATTTGCTATGTTTGTTTTCTTCACTTGTATGTTTGTTTGTTAGGATGCTTGTTTATTTGGTTTTGTGTTTTCAATGAATAGATTGTACGGAGAGCAACGATCTTTTGTGAAGAGTGTGACTTCTTCACCAACTTCAACAAGGCAAGTAACACACCATCAACTACCCATTATTTTCTATATGCATTAGTTGATTTTGACTAGTATGCATGATAGGAAATTTTACTAAGTTATACTATGCTATGCTATTATCCTAGTAGTATGTAGCCATCCCTTTTACCTTGTTATTTTGATAGCCTTAGAATTTATTAGGTGCTATGCAATGTTACAAATTGTATTACTAGATGTTGAGGAAAAATCCTAAGTATAACTAATGAATGAACCACCTGGGTGGAAGTGGTAAGACTGGGTTATGTTGAGTGTTTCCTCAGGGCCCTTATCTAAGGGTTATTCCACTTGAGGTTGTCACTTGCGGATGGCCATCCAGGAACAAAGAGATTACTATGTCCTTCTAAGTTTAGTAGCTTCCCGTGCCGCCTTTTGAAATATGGGCTCTGTCTTGATCAACTAAGTTGTGAGGGTTCAGCCCAGGCTTGACTAGCAGATGTAGCAAAATTATAGGTGGAACGGTCTTGCCGGTGGGTTTGGACTTCTTCTTCTGAAAGATCTCGTCTCAATTCTCTCTTTTCCATGATGCACTCCGGGTGTATAGGATGTTTGGACTAATTGAAGACAAAGGGTGAAAGTGCACAACCTCTGCAGAGTCAACAAACTAAGATCTTAGCCGTGTCCCCGGTTATGGACAACTATGAGCAGCTGGACAAGGATTGACGGAAGAATCTCATCACCAATTTCAATAAGTAAAATTTGACCAAGTGAACATTATTGTGGTGCTTGGATCTTAATCCAATGTTGCCACCCTTTTGAAAAGAAAAGTTTGTTTTACAAAAGTGATAGGCGAAAACTGGCTTTATGCAAACTTAGCCAAAACTCCACTCGGCGAAATAAGCATGTAGTATTAGTCTTGCCATTTATATCCACCATAGTGTTACTTGCCAATACAGTAAATTGTATTGACTCCCTTGTGGCTGCATATTCCATATTGCAGATATTTCTGAAGACGAGTGAGGATTTCGTTTAGGATCTCGAGACTATCGCCAACATGTTCTGCCTGTGGCACATGAAGAAGATGGGCTCAATGTTGTACTATGTTTTCTGCTGTATATCTTTGTTTTCTGCTAGTCTTCTAAGACTATGCAAGTTGTAATACTATTTTGTAAAGACCGGATCATGCGATATAATAGATTTTGATGCATTTGCATGATATTTCATCTTGTACTGTGGAGCTAGCAATTGATCCAGGGACTAGCACAATAACACAGGTGTCCTTACATTATTTAAATGTGGGAACGCTACAAAATGGTATCAGAGCATTGTGTTGCCTGTAGGATTCGAGACCCTAGGTTTGGATTAGAATAGGAAAATCCATAGGAATAAAATTTTACTATCTTACAACTACTCCTCAAAGAAATCTTTTATAACTTCATTTCTCCTCGTACTCCTTCCCATGATACATTTCTAATAATTACTCTTATCTGTAGATGGCCAGTATCATCCAATCACTCAAGAAAGGACCAATGATGACCATGACCCTGGAGTGCGACACTGAGTTCCCAAGAGCACTGAAGGATCTCATGTTAATCATGGGATTTGAAGGACCAGCAGTCTATTGGGGTTTTCCCTACATAGATGAGGAGGATGGTTTCGTATATTGGTGGGTGCAGATTCATCTGTACAGAAACAAGGAGTACGACCACAAGATGGGAGGAGATTGCATGTTCACTAACAGGATAATGCATTTTTCATTCCTCGATTCAGCAAGAAGTGCTGCATGGAGTGCTATTAAAGAACTTACAGAGAGACTCAAGTGGAGACTTCACAACACTAAGAAGGGTCTCAAAGAAGCCGAAGAAGAGATCAACACTCTTGAAAAAGAGATTACAATGTACAAGAACGCGGCGATCATCGTGAAGACTAAGTATTGAAGACCTCTCATAAGGAATAAAGCAAGAAAGTTGTTACCCTACCTTAAATAGTAGACCACCATGAGATGTAATAAAGTTGTGAGATACGAAAACACGATTAGTGTATTGATCATACCAATGAGTGTGGTATGACAATATTAGTTTGTTTTCAAAAAAACTATGTTGTTTGGTGTGATGAATGTGTTGCTTTGTGTTTGTTATGTGTTGTTTGTAAGATGAGTTTCCTTGATCTGTTGTGTTTGGATAGGAACCTTCTTAGATCCTTTCTAACCTCTACTTATCTTCCCTAAAACCTCAAAACAGATGTCTAGCCAGAATGCCAACAACCCGGAGAACTCAATAGCAATGCAGATGCTACTAGAAGCTCAAACTCAGCTGATACAACTGATGACCCAGAACCAAGCAAGCAAACCCAATATGGAGTTAACACCAGGAATGCAACAAGTGTTAGATACCCAATCCCAGATAGTGCACATGATGTCCCAAAACATGACCAATAGTGGAAACCATCAACCCTTGGTAGCTAGAGATAACCAGGAGACAGAAGAAGAAATGTTTTCAAAACTCAAAGCCTGCAAAGCTTGTGGAGAGATAGGACACTATTACAAAGATTGCCCAGATGAGTGGCCCCATGGTGATGTAAACAACTCAATTGAAGGATACTTCACTCAAGTTACTTGTTTTCTGTGTGAAGGAACAACACATGTTCCAACACAATGTCCACTTTACCCCATGGTACAACAAGTTGGACAACAAGCCAAGATAGAAATGCTTAGTGCAATCCAAGAGAACTTAGGAAAACCAGAAGTGAAGGGAAAACGCAAGCTGGATACTTTTCAGATGGACCATGTCAAGATGAATACTGGAGCCAAGACTACACCACACCCATGTTCATCCAAACCCACCACCAAGAATTGTTATTCTTGTGAAGAAGATGGGCATTTATCCAGGAATTGTCCCAACAAGAAACCCATTCTTTCAACCAACACAGTTGAGTATACCGGGCAGCAGTATGAAGATATGATGGCCAATTTAACTCCACCAAGGAAGAAGAAGAAACTTCAGAAGAACCCCAATCCTGTCTATAGAGACATCAACCAAGTGACTTGCTTCAAATGCAGAGATAAAGGACACTATGCAAATGGATGCCCTCAAAGGGAGAAGGAAGGAAACATGACTTTCTGAAAGAAGGAATCTTAGGCAAAGTTTCATGTTGAAAATAAATTTATTTTCCCTAGAAGTTCTTCCAGTGTAATAAACCACAATGAATGTCTGAGAAATGTGTTCCCATTATAATTAGATGATGTTGTGAAATCCTCTCAACTTGATCTTTTGATTGACCCAAAGAGTGACCCCTCGGTGTCAAAGGTAGTTCAACAAATCTATGTTGGTCTACAGCTCTACCACGAAGGAAAGTTCTATTCAAGCCAATCTCAAATCAATCTACACTCCAATCTAATGAAAATAGACTACCCACCAAAGCTTCTTTTAAGGGTGGTAGCCTACCCAGTTGTCCTGGAACCCAGTTACCCAAACCTAATCTTTCTTTCTTGCCTTCCCAAATCTCGGGACGAGATTTCTTTTAAGGGTGGTAGTCTGTAACATCCCTGATTTTCGGAAAGTCCAAAAATCACTAAAATTTGAAACTTTTTGTTTTCATGTTTAGTAAGTCACCAAAAACCAAATGAGATGCAAGAAACAAAAGAAAACAATACACATTTCAATGATATTGAAATTAAGAATCCAGTAGGCCTCTATTTTCCTAAACCCTAAAAGCCCATTCAAAATTTTCATTATTCAAAGAAATTGTTTTCTCTTAGAAAACCTTATTTTATAACATGTTTTAAAATCAAATATTACTTTGAATAATGTTTTATAGACTTGGAAACCATAGAATTATTACCTCTAACAGTTCCTATGCCTCAAAATTATTTTATGAGAATAACAACTATTTTTATTGATATCCAAATGTCATTCCAAGTTTTAAACATAAAGTGGTATTCATAAAATGATTTGATTTGAAAATAACATAAAATAGGTCTTGAAAACAATATTAAAGCTTGAGGAGTTTTCTAAATTTTATTTAAGCCACTTTTATATTTATTTAATTTTCTATTTTGAAAATGGATTTAAGTTGCTATTAGTAAATCACTGAAATGTTAAGTTTATAAAAATATGAAAGTGAGGTAAAAAGAATTTCAAAAATAGTATTTGATATGTTTATTGTCTCTGAAATTTTATTTAATCAAAACCTCATTTTATTAATTTTCTAATTTAAAAATATACATTAAGTACTATTAGTGATTTAATTTTAATTATAAAATATAAAAAAATGATTTGTGTTGGAAACATTAAAATAATGTTTCTATTTGGTAGATAATTCAATTACAAATTTTTAGAAATTTAAATGAGGTTGTTTGGATTTATAAAACAGAAATTATAAGAGAAATAAGAAAAAAAAAAGGGATTGATGACGTCATGATGACGTCATCTCGTCATCAACCTCCCTCCATCAGTTTCAACCGAATAATGGAGGAATTAAATCCTCTTGATTCCGGGCGTTACAAGCCATCATTCTCCGAGCCGTTTGCTCCCCCTTAAAGCCCCCTACCTCCTCTCTGTTTTCCCTCTCCTCCCTCTCATAATCGTGCCCCGAGGCCGTAGAATTTGCTCGCCGGACTTGCTTCGGGCCGCCGCCGTATTTGGTTGTTTCCGGCCACCTCGGTGAGTGCTCGCCGCCCCTCTGTGGTCCTCCACTTTCCCCGTGGCCGTGCGCTCCCCTTGAGCCCTTCCCACACATTTCCACCGCAGGTTTGTCGCCGTCGTGCACATCCGTGGCCGCCGGAGTCGCCGCCACCTCCCTCTACATCGCGCCGTCGCTACGGGCATCGCCGAGGATCCCCGAGGCCACCATCGAGTTCGTCGTGGCGCTCTGCCCCTCCTTGCAATCCCCCGAGCCCGGAGCACCTCGGAAACGCCACCGCCATCAAAGACTGCAACTCCGGCCGCCGCCTCGACATTTTCCGGCGAGATTCCACCGCCCGGTGAGCTTCCTTTTGTCCCTGCCCGTTAGATCTATGACGGAGGGCCTAGATTAGATCTTTTAAACGAAAAGGTATCGGCGAATCAGAGAGCGCCGCGTCAGCACGCGTGTTACTTCCTTATCCGCCGCTCGGTGCAGCACGTAGACGGCCCAAGCCCATCTGTTATCCGTCGCCCTGCGCGTCATTTAGCGAATCTGAGCCCAGCTATCTCTGGGATTTATTCCCGAATAAAAACAGAATATCAATTTTGCAGAAAAGCCCTTGCAACTTCAAATCATCATATCTTTTTAACCACTTGGCCAAATTTAGCAATCTTGGACTTTTTGAAAAGCCCTTGACATCTAGAAACTTTTGGCACTGGCCAAATTCAAATTTGACAAACATAAAATTGTTCATTTTCAAATATGCTTGTTTGATGAAATTTGGCATAATTCAAATTTTACAAATCCAAAAATTGTAAATAAAATATATTTGGAAACCTTAGGATGGGTACTTTCATAACCTCTGTCCCAAAATAATTATTGATCAAATTAAAATTGATTTTAGAATTAAATTGTCTGTTTGAGTATTTTGACATAGAATTATTTCTATAAATAATTAGAAAATGTTTTCATAGGCAAAGTTGATTATTTTGGTAGCCTTTAACCAGAGACATCATTTACCAACAATTTTGGACACCCTTGGACCATGACCATGTATTTTAGCCAAAAATCCATCATAGTAGTCCATCTAGTTATTATGTCTTAGATTTTTTTTTCTATCTCTTTCTAACATTGTTTGTTGTGGCCATTTTTAGATCCAAGACCAAGTCCCTAAAATTACCAAGTAGTGAACCTCAAACACTAGCACCCTAGTATTTTATCTACTTCTCCATTCCCCTATTCTTGCTTCAAGAAATCATCAAGTTAACAAAATGGAGATCAAGACTCAAGCACAAGAAGAAAACTTCATTTCCAACTTAGTGGAAACATGAAGAGCTACAAGGAAGATCAATGAAGAAGTTTTGAAGAAAAGACTTGGACTCCATACCTAGAAGAAAACTCAAGAAGTACAAGTGTGAAGAAATTTAGAAGAAAACATCTCCCCCTCTCTTCCTATCCTTCTTCTTATTTTCTTTCAAATTTGACTTAGTGGTATTTGTGCCCATCCCATACCCAAACCAATTAGTGAAGTAAAACACATGAAGAATCTATCAAGACCAAGAGAAGCACCACACCAAGGAGGAAACAACTTAGATGGCATGATGATGATCTTCAAGAAGGCAATCACATGAGGTCTAGAAGCAATTCACACAAGTTGAAGAATAACAAGTTGTTTTTGTCCAACCATTGACCCAAATGGAAAACCCAAGACTTAGTAATATTTTTCCCTTTGATGATGAAGTTAGTAGACCTACCCTAACCACAATGGAAAATACTAACATAGTCACTCAAATATTTTTGAAGGTGAATATGACCAAGTGTTTGCATGTATTACTTTAGTTGAAGAAGTAATATGTTTATTCTTAGTGAACTCTTGGAACTTCCTCGACAAGTATGTTTATATTTAAGTTAGATCACATCAAACTCAACCTAGTCCATCCCAAGTAAAACCTTGGAGTTTCCTTAACAAGTATTGAACTCCAATCTTGACCTTGCCCTAGCCAACTTGGTACAACCCCTTTGTTATGATTATTTGCTATGTTTGTTTTCTTCACTTGTATGTTTGTTTGTTAGGATGCTTGTTTATTTGGTTTTGTGTTTTCAATGAATAGATTGTACGGAGAGCAACGATCTTTTGTGAAGAGTGTGAATTCTTCACCAACTTCAACAAGGCAAGTAACACACCATCAACTACCCATTATTTTCTATATGCATTAGTTGATTTTGAGTAGTATGCATGATAGGAAATTTTACTAAGTTATACTATGCTATGCTATTATACTAGTAGTGTGTAGCCATCCCTTTTACCTTGTTATTTTGATAGCCTTAGAATTTATTAGGTGCTATGCAATGTTACAAATTGTATTACTAGATGTTGAGGAAAAATCCTAAGTATAACTAATGAATGAACCACCTGGGTGGAAGTGGTAAGACTGGGTTATGTTGAGTGTTTCCTCAGGGCCCTTATCTAAGGGTTATTCCACTTGAGGTTGTCACTTGCGGATGGCCACCCAGGAACAAAGAGATTACTATGTCCTTCTAAGTTTAGTAGCTTCCCGTGCAGCCTTTTGACATATGGGCTCTGTCTTGATCAACTAAGTTGTGAGGGTTCAACCCAGGCTTGACTAGCAGATGTAGCAAAATTATAGGTGGAACGGCCTTGCCGGTGGGTTTGGACTTCTTCTTCTGAAAGATCTCGTCTCAATTCTCTCCTTTCCATGATGCACTCCGGGTGTATAGGATGTTTAGACTAATTGAAGACAAAGGGTGAAAGTGCACAACCTCTGCAGAGTCAACAAACTAAGATCTTAGCCGTGTCCCCGGTTATGGACAACTATGAGCAGCTGGACAAGGATTGACGGAAGAATATCATCACCAATTTCAATAAGTAAAATTTGACCAAGTGAAAAGTATTGTGGTGCTTGGATCTTAATCGAATGTTGCCACCCTTTTGAAAAGAAAAGTTTGTTTTACAAAAGTGATAGGAGAAAACTGGCTTTATGCAAACTTAGCCAAAACTCCACTCAGCCAAATAAGCATGTAGTATTAGTCTTGCCATTTATATCCACCATAGTGTTACTTGCCAATACATTAAATTGTATTGACTCCCTTGTGGCTGCATATTCCATATTGCAGATATTTCTGAAGAGGAGTGAGGATTTCGTTTAGGATCTCGAGACTATCGCCAACATGTTCTGCCTGTGGCACAAGAAGAAGATGGGCTCAATGTTGTACTATGTTTTCCGCGGTATATCTTTGTTTTCTGCTAGTCTTCTAAGACTATGCAAGTTTTAATACTATTTTGTAAAGACCGGATCATGCGATATAATAGATTGTGATGCATTTGCATGATATTTCATCTTGTACTGTGGAGCTAGCAATTGATCCAGGGACTAGCACAATAACACATTTGTCCTTACATTATTTAAATGTGGGAACTCTACAACCATAATTTAGCTGCTCCTTCAGACATCATGAGATACATAAACTTGGCTTGGAGCTTTTCTGAAGCATTGCGAATAGACATATCCATCTCGTAACTGCTTAACCAGGTCTCAGGATCCATGGTTGGCTCGTAGTTGAAAACTTTACCCGGCTCCTTGAACTTGTACGGATACGGCTCGGCCCTGATAGCGTCTGATAAGCATTTGGGTCCGGCTAAGTTGGTCAGCACTGGCCTTACTCTCGAAACGTGTGAAACCTCGGCTGCCGCAGCGGGAGGCGCGCTAACTACCGGACCTCGTACTGCAGACCCGGCCGCACGCCTTGCCCGGGAACTATCCACAATAGCCTGTGCCGTTGAAACCGCTGGAGCTGCTAGCCTAAGTGGAGGAGGCGGCATTTTTTGCTGCTCTGTCCTCCGTCGTGCTGGTGCCGACTGAATGTTCCTCGTATTGCCTTCCTGCCGACTGATGTATGGCGTCCTGTGCATCCCGCTCCTGTTGTCCGGGTAATTGGCTTGCTGAGCCACCGCAGTGCGTAGCATCTCTATAGCCCGCCGGGTCTCCATCGCTTGAGGTGATTCTCCCAGTGGAATACGGTTGAGCGCTAAAGTTGCGGTGTACACATTGTCCATAGGGTTATTGAAGTGACCCGGTGGGGTATGGAATCGCGATGGTGGTGGCTGCACAGTATTAACCCCAGGCACCCCAACGGGTAGCACAGGTGACCCGGTCGGTACATTCACCGGTTGTCCTCCAAGCGTCGCTCCTTTATACCCGGTCCCTTGGTTCACAATCGTGATCGGCTGGTCTTGAGGTGTGACAAACAATGCGGCCGGCTGTAGGGCTCCGCCTGTCGCTGGCAGTCTCGTCTGATGGCTCTGATTATATACTCTAGTCATTTGTGCCTGTATACGGTCCTCTGACTCATCCAACTGACGCTGACGCGCGGCCATCTGTAATTTCTCGGCCTCTACATCTCTTCTTTGTTGTTCCAACGCTCGGCGGGCTACATCCAGGTCTCTGGCCCGGGCCGCTGCGTTCTCCGGGGTTATCACCGTAGCTAACACTGTGGGATCCAAGATCAAGTTGTTACTGAATAGAGCCGGATTTGGTGGGTGTGATGTTCTTGCACCGGCTGTTCTGTTCGTCCTGAATCCGAACATGTTCCTGTGATGAGCAATTTCGCCTGTTTCGCTGGTGACGGATGTTTGCTCGCCATCGACCCGGGCTCCGGCGGGTCTCCATTAACCGGCGTCTGTTGTTGGGCCAGTGCTTGCGCCGCACCAGCCGCGGCTAAGGTCACATCACCCTGGTTTAGATTTATTGCAGGGGCTGTGTAGACCGCGACTCGGCGCGCAATGCCTGGTGAAGATTCATACTCTTCTTCCTCGTAGCTATCCTCCTCATACCGATCTTCGAGCAGATGCAGGATAGATTCGGTATCTTCATCTTCATTAACCCGGCCACGCGGGGTCCATGCCGGCTCCTCCGGCTGTTCCCTCTTCGCGGTGGGTGCTTCCTCCAGTTCTGCCGTTCCTACTGACTCTTCACCATCCGACTGAACGCAAGTGGCGGCCCCTGATACAGAATCATACTCATTATTGTCAGAAATTAACC
Organism: Alopecurus myosuroides; assembly: GCA_028641055.1. Taxonomy (NCBI): domain Eukaryota; kingdom Viridiplantae; phylum Streptophyta; class Magnoliopsida; order Poales; family Poaceae; genus Alopecurus; species Alopecurus myosuroides. The sequence goes on along the minus strand of CM054059.1, from coordinate 338,102,977 downwards.
CCGACGTACGTACCATACCCACGAAGACGTTGACGCGGCCGATCGTGACGACAGATCCGGTTTCCAGCAAGTCCGACTCTGGCCCCCAGCAAGAATCGTCGACAATCTTCTCTCCTTCGGGGTTGGTGACGATCTCGCCGCCGACGAAGTTCTTCATGCCTTTTAGAGCTTCTCCCGTGATATAAACACCTTCGGACGCAGGCACCGCTGTGGGCGCCAACTGTCGTGGGATAGTCACGGCAGACGTTACTAGAGGTAACTTAGTTTGGGGAAAATCGACTCTGGTGTTTGGGAGAGGGTTTAGCTCGAATTGGTTACAAGGATTATCCTGGTTCAGCCTCTCCATTGGCGATAATAGCTTACTTCCATCTGGGATCTTATTAACTATCGATCTAGAGGTTCGGGCTGCAATGTCGCCGAGACTCCAAATCTAGGGTTACAGATACTAACTCTCGTATACCCTAAATCTAGGGTTTCCACTCGAAGTCTCTTAGTCTCCCTGATCTATGCCAGGAGAACCGGTTTATATAACACCCGGTTTCCTGGCTTTCCTTACAAGATTCGGCTAGAGTCCTACCCGGAGTCCTCTCGTAACCCTAAACTACTCTTCGTAATCCCCAAGTCTTGGACTCCACGCTTTTACACCGCCTCTCGGGCCTTCTAGAACTTCCTTCCATCGAGCCGGGTTACCAATACAACCACTGGCCTATTAATAACACCCGGCCCAGTATCGCAATACAAGGTCTCGTGTGGATTCCCTCCTGTCGGGTCTCATCCCCATACATGGGCCTGCCGGGTTATCATCCCTCCGTCAGGTATTGTTTCTGGTGATTATTTGTAGTTGGTTTCGTCGCGCTCTCTCATCCCTTTCTAATAGACGAGAGTTGTAGCGTGTCTCTGTAGATTGCTTAGTGATGCTCGCTGCCGCTTCATTACAAAAAAAAAATTTGTACCAAAAGTATTTGTATCTTATGATGACTGGTTGCACTGATATCTTGTGAGCATTGCTTGCCTCTTGTTGGTACATTCAAAGTACTAACCCCATGATTCGGGGTTGTATTCACAATGAAGTCAACAGATTTGAAGTATGATGACATTAGCGTGGGAATCCCTCCGGCTTGGCCTGGGCAGGGATTGGATGCCATCGGTTATCTTCAAGACTCTTAGTCCAATTTGTATCTTGTCTGTAGTCGGATACCATTTTGTTTTCCGTTGTTATTTGGATCTTTGTATTGTATCAGTTGTATTCCTGACTCGTTGGAGTCATGTTATATGTCTCTCTTCTGTTGTTGTTGCGGATTATTCGTGAACTGTTGTAATGGTATCAGAAATGACAACTCAGGATTAGATATTATGTGGATTTTGGCGGAACGCTGAAATCCCCATAGTTACTGATCTAGGGGCGTCACAGGTATCCTCTGTAGATTGCTTTCGAATGTCATCCAGTTCTTGTTGGCGGGCGATCCTATGTGCATCCGCCTGATCCCTGGCTACTTTCAGCTCCATGACAAGTTCCCGCTTCCCAGCTATCTCCACCTCAAGCTGACGTTGCAGCTCAGACCTTTTTGCTCTAAATCGGCTGGATGTAACGCATATGTTCTTTACGAACGTAGGTTTTCGGTTTTCCCGCTCGAGCACATCAGCGACAGCTTCGGCGGCAGACAGATGTGGCCTGATAGTGCCCACCGGCGAAGCTAGCGCCATCGTCTATCCATTTCAGCCTAAGAAGCATGGAAAAGGGTAAGATGAGATTGCAGCTGAACTAGCTCGTAAGGAACATTGATATGAAATATAAGATGACAAGCATATATGATCTAGCAGATGACAACCAATTATACACACATGTACATTACTAGCGACAAGCGTAGGTAACTTATCTAATGACAAGGATGTACAAAACATAGTTGGAAACCATGCTGAAATGACACCACGCTCAAGTGCAGATTTTAACAGAAGTATCTGGTGATGCTGAAATGACAACAGATCTGCATGTACAAGCATATATGCAACAACAACCGAATTAGTTTTTTTGTAGACAAATGACCTTTTATTGCCTACCTTTGATTTAACAAAGCTCAGAGTTCGCATAGAGTTGATTACACGCGTTGCGGCATTCAACTTAGCCAAAGTAGCTTTTAAGGGACTACTCAAACAACCCTAGTCATACTAGGAGGGTAAACATGTATGAAGGTGACGTATAGGAGGATCATGAAGTGGATAGTATAACTCTAAAAGACTCATAACTAAGTTGAATCACATGCACGAGTAAGAGTTTGAAAGGACTCAAAACATGGGTGGAGCCATGAGGTTGTGCTTGCCTTGCTCGTCGAAGGTGGAACTGGGGTTGTCGTAGAAGGCTGCATCAACCTCCGGGTCTCGGTCTACCGATAACAAGAAACACCGGAAATAAGGCAGACAATCAATACATGGTAACCGTGCAATGCACAATATGTATGTATGATTAAAACAATGCAATGGATTTAAGCCTTAAAGGATAAAACATAATGCTAGGGTTTTACGTCGGAAAACGACGACCACTTGAGGGGGAATACCCTACTTTAGGGGTGTGTCCAAGATTAGTTGCTCAAATGACTTGGAGAACCTCATAGCTAGGTTGCATTTGTTTTCCTGATCAAAATGGTATATTACACTTAATTTTCTAATTTTAATGATTTAAAACTTTATTTTCATTATTTTAATGAATTTAATACAAACTCCAAATTTGGCCTCATATTGAACTTTATCAAACATGTATGAAAATGACATAAACAAATAGCTTACATTTTTCTGAACATTTTGCATATTGTTCCATAATTTTTGGGGTTATAAATTAAAAGTTATTTAATTTACAAGTTTTATTTTTATTTTGTAATTTCTATTTACTGTGGGCCCCACACGCCAGTTTCAATTTAAATAAAAAGAAACACTAAAAAACCCGAGGCCGACACGTGGCCAGGTGACGTCGTGATGACGTCACCTTGACGTCACGCGGTGACCGGCCGGGGGCAGAGGTGGACGCCGGCGGCGTTTCCGGCAACTCCCGGACGCATGGTTGGTCTCATTCGACTCGTCTCGTCTCCGTCTACCTAATAGCGGCGGCGCCACCCTCGGAAAGTTGTCGACGGCGAGCCGCCGTGGAGGAGCTGCAGCAAGGCGCTCGGGTCTCCGGCGGGAACACAATTCCGACCACGGGAAGCTCAGCGGAGAGGATAGGAGGGTGACAAATATCACCGGGAGCACGTCAGGATAGACGGCGGGGTCGTGGAAGCTCCGGAGCCGCGGCGCGGTGGAAAAATCGGCCGACGGCCGAAGAGGGAGGAGGCGACGCGATTCACAGCGTCTAGCCCATCCCGGCGGCTCCAGGCGCTTGTGGAGGAAGAGGGTGTCGCCGCGGACCTGTAGGACTACTCGGTGAGGTCGGGGAGGCGGTAGAACAGCGGCGGCGGCGGATCTCCAGCGGAGCTAGGGTTCAGTCGCACGGGGAGGATACATAGAGAGGAGGAGGCGACTGGGGGGGTCCTCCGAGGTCTCCTTGATGCATACGGCTCTTGGGGGGTCTCCTACTCCTCCACGTCACGACGTCGTCGTCTTCCTCGTCCTTCTGGCCGGACGCGAGGCAGAAAGAAGAAAGGAAAACAATTCCCAAAAAATCCCCTGCGAGATTTGCAAATTTACGAAGAGGTCCTCCTGGGGCTGAAAACAGACAGAAATTGAGGTTTTGGGGTCCTTTTTGGAAACCAAAATTTACACAAAAATAACCATTGGAAAGCTCTTCAAAAATGTGACATTTCCATTATTTGTTTGGTTCATTTTGAAGAACTTTTTAGAACAAGTTTGTGGAAGTCTAGATTAAGTGATTTTTTTACTAATTCACTGATTAATTTTCATATGCAAATTTTTTTGTCCACTTTTTCATGCATGTATGCCATATACACAACACCTCTCTTTATTACACAAAAGTAGGGATGTCACAATTCTACCCCCTTACAAGAATCTCGTCCCAAGATTCCTAGGTTTTAGAAAAGAAGTCGGGGTACTAAGATCGTAAACGATCTTCTCGTTCCCAGGTTGCTTCGTTCTCGGAATGATGTGACCATTGAACTTTGAGGAACTTGATGGTTTGGCCGCGATTTCTTCGTTCGGCCTCATCGAGAATACGGACATGAACCTCTTTGTAAGAGAGATAATCCTTGATCTTGATTGTCTCGTGGTCCACACCATGGACGAGGTCTTTAAAGCAACGTTTGTGTTGGGAGACATGGAACATATCATGAACATCCATAAATCCTCGAGGCAACTGCAGTTGATATGAAACTTGACCTTGTTTTCCAATGATGGGAAAAGGACCAATGTAATGAGGAGGTAGTTTTCCTGTGATTCCAAAACATTTTCCACCTTTCAGAGGTGTGACTCGAAGGTAAGCTTTCTCGCCAATTTCGTAATGAACATCTTGGTGATGACGATCATAATAACTTCTCTGACGATACTGGGTTGTTTTCAGTCGTTCACGAATGATACAAACAATTTCTTCCGCTTCCTTGATTGTATCCGGACTAAAGAATGATCTTTCACCGGTTTTAGACCAATTCAGCGGAGTTCGACATTTACGGCCATACAGAACTTCAAAAGGAGCCTTGCCCACGCTAGATTGATAACAGTTGTTATAGGTGAACTCGACAAATGGAAGAAACTTCTCCCAATCCGTACCAAAGGATATAACACAAGCTCGGAGCATGTCCTCAAGAATTTGATTCACTCTCTCAGTTTGGCCACCGGTTTGTGGATGGAAAGCAGTGCTGAAAGATAGACGAGTTCCCATAGCTTGCTGGAAACTTGCCCAAAACTTGGAGGTAAACAAACTTCCACGATCAGAGATGATCCTCTTTGGAACACCGTGAATACTGACTATCCGGGAAACATACAGATCCGCCAATTGGATAGCGGTAATATCTTCTCGGATAGGAAGAAAATGAGAAACCTTTGATAGACGGTCAACCACCACCCAGATAGCATCCTGGCCTTTCTTTGTCTTGGGAAGACCGGTGATAAAATCCATACCCACTCCATCCCACTTCCATTCAGGAATAGGAAGGGGTTGAAGAACACTGGCGGGTCTTTGATGTTCTGCTTTCACACGACGACATACATCGCATTCAGCAGCGTACTGAGCGATTTCTCGCTTCATCTGGGTCCACCAGAATTTTGGACGAAGATTTTGATACGTTTTGGTGCTACCAGGATGAATAGAAAGAGGTGTGTCATGAGCCTCTTGGAGTATTAGCTTTCTCAAGTTTCGGTTCTTGGGCACAACCAAACGATTTTTGAAGTAAACAATGCCTTGATCATCAACAGAGAAACACTTAGCAACACCGCTAGAAATGTTCTTCTTGATCTTGGCAATACCTAAGTTGTTCTTTTGAGCATCTTTTATTTTATCTTCAAGAGATGGCTTTATTTCTAGATTAGCCAGATATTCGGAAGGAACAACATCAAGGTTGAGCTTGGAAAACTCCTCATGAAGAGAAGGTTGGGCTTGTTGTATCATCAAGTTGTTACAATAAGACTTACGACTTAGCGCGTCGGCGACGACATTTGCTTTGCCGGGTTGATAGTTGAGACCCAAGTCAAAGTCCTTGATTATCTCCAACCATCTTCTCTGTCAGAGATTCAGATCCGGTTGGGTAAACAGATATTTCAAACTCTGATGATCTGAGTATAACTCACAATGGTTACCAATAAGGTAATGACGCCATTGCTTAAGAGCATGGACCACGGCTGCTAGCTCAAGATCATGGGTTGGATAGTTGCGCTCATGTGGTTTAAACTGACGAGAACCATAAGCCACCGCATGACCTTCTTGCATTAACACACAACCGAGTCCTTGTTGAGAGGCATCATAGAAGATGACAAAGTCCTTTCTCGTGACAGGAAAAACAAGCATAGGAGCGGTAGTCAGTTTGGTTTTCAGAGTTTGGAAACTTTCCTCTGCCTTCTCTAACCACTCAGACTTTTTGCCTTTCTTAAGAAGTGAAGTCATAGGTTTGGCAATTTTGGAAAAAAATTCGATGAAACGACAGTAGTAACCAGCCATCCCGAGAAAACTCCGAACATCCTTGACTGACTTAGGTGTTCTCCAATACAGAATGGTTTGGACCTTGTCTGGAATGACGGCAACACCTTCAGCAGACACTACGTGTCCGAGATAGACGAGCTCTTTTAACCAGAATTCACACTTGGAGAACTTGGCATACAACGTGTGCTCACGGAGTTTGGACAACACCAAACACATATGTTCTGAATGTTCATCTTTTGTTTTGGAATAGACCAAGATATCATCGATATAGACCACGACGAACTTATCAAGATACTCCATGAATACTGAGTTCATAAGCCTCATGAAGGTAGCTGGAGCATTGGTGAGACCGAAGGACATGACGGTGTAATCGTAAAGACCATAACGAGTAGTGAACGTCGTTTTGGGAATGTCCTCCTTTCTGATCTTTATTTGATGGTACCCTGATCGTAGGTCCATCTTGGAAAATACAGTTGCACCAGCTAGCTGATAAAACAAGTCATTGATTCTTGGAAGAGGGTATTTGTTTTGGATGGTCACTGCATTCAACGACAGGTAATCAAAAACAAGACATGGAACATTGGTATCCCGCTTCTTGACAAAGATAGTGGGACAACCCCAAGAAGATGTGCTAGGTTGGATGAAACCTTTTTATTCTAACTCGTCTATTTGGCGCTTCAATTCAACCAACTCTTCTAGGGCCATACGATAAGGTCTTTTGGACATAGGAGCGGTACCAGGGACTAACTCAATGACAAATTTCACACTTCGATCAGGTGGCATGCCAGGTAACTCTTCAGGAAACATATCAGGAAAATCACTGACTACAGGTAACTCATGAATTTTAGGAGGATAATCACCTTGCATGAAGTATAGCTGCAGTTCAGGAGAAAGTTGTGTGCGTGCTGATGGCGGAATGGTGAACTCTGACCAATACTCTATAGAAACTCCAGAAGGATGTTTCAAAGTGAGGGATTTCGTTGCACAATCCAGTATGGCTCCATATTTCGAGAGCCAATCCATGCCCAATATAACATCAAGGTCAGTGGACTTTAGTGCGATGAAGGTTTCGGGGAATTTCCAATATCCCACCTCAACCATCAGCTCTGGCGTAACCATGGTGGTTTGCCAGTTGCAACCAGGGGAGTTTACCATGAACGGTTTTGACAACTTTTTAAAAGGTATCCCATGCATTATAGCAAACCCTTCTGATATGAATGTATGCGATGCTCCAGAGTCAAATAAGGCTAAAGCCTAAATTGAGTTGACATGAATCGTACCCATTAAGACGCTTGGATCTTCCTGAGCATCCTCAATAGTCACATGGTTAATACGACCACGTCTAGCACCAACAAGCTTCACCACTTTCTTGGTAGGAGGAGCTGCACGTCTAGCATGATTCTGAGGGCACTCCCTCGAGAAGTGACCATGCTGGCCACACCGGTAGCAGCCATTGCTAGGGGGAGCGGCAAATGGAGGACGATAACCTTGTTCACCACCATAGGTTGATGTAGCAGGTGGTGCAGAAGGACGAGGAGCATATCCAGATGGCCTTGGCTAAAACGGAGCCCTAGGCACAACGTTGTATGGAATGAAAACATGGCACTTCCTCTTAAGACCAGAAGGTGATGCATGGGAATCGCCAGCACTCTTTTTCATAGCGGTCTCCATCTCCTTTTTGCCACGCTCAAGAGTGATGGCCTGGTTGTATAGTTCCTGGAAGTTCTAGAAATTGAAAGGCAACAGCTCATAACGAACAGTTGGGTTCAGGCCCTTGCGAAACAGATCCTGCTTGTCCTCGTCATTAGTGACATCACGAGGAGCATAGCGAGCCAGACGGGTGAAAGCACGACCATAGGCCTCAATGTCCATATTGCCATGTGTAAGATCAAGGAATTCCTTCCTTTTACCACTGCCTTCGGAATGTAAGCCTCACGGAAAGCAGTACGGAACTCTGCCCAGGTGACCTCATGATCTGGCACCTGCAACGCCAGGAATCCTTCCCACCAAGCACCAGCAGCACCATCTAGCTTGTCGGTGGCGAAGTTCACGCGGTGACGTTCCTGTACACGAGAGCTAGAAACTTGCGCTCTATTGTGCAAAGCCAATCGTTAACATCGAGAGGCTCAGTAGATTCAGTAAAGTATGGTGGCTGATCTTTAAGGAAATCCACAAGTGTAACACCGGCAGCACGACGTTCAGTGTTCTGGGCCACACGCTCCAGAAGATGCTCATTCCTCAGACGATTGTTCTCAATGCTCCGCAGCACCTACGCCATTGAGGGTGGTGGCGGAGGTGTTGCCTCAGGAGGAGGGTTGTTACGGCCACGAGTACCACCCGACATCCTGAGTAAAAGGAAGAAGAATCATGAACAACACATCCATGGAAAAAGATACAATGGAACGACATGTGATAGTTTCAACGGAATCAAGATGCATGCCGAAATGTAGTAGAATAGAACGAATGAACGTGAGGTGTATCATTTCATCAACATGGAGATAACAACATACAAATGTTTATTGAAACCAGTCAAAGTACAAACCATACATAGTGGCGGTACAAGCATACAAGCTTAACTACATACATCACTGAAGGAAGTACGGTATATACACATCACCAAAGTTCTGCTCATATACATTATTTTTCTACAACTTCGGATTTCGAGTACATGAAAGCAACTATTACTGTAGCTGGAACCGGTAATAGTATCAGTATCCTCCAAAGTCGAAAGGAAGTGGAACCATAGCACCACCTGTGCGATAACAATGATTACTGTTTTAACATGTGTGAGTTTTCCTCGGGTTACCTCCGGGCATTGGTTGAGGGGGGTTAACCTTGGATGGGTATTGTTCTTGGTGAGTAGTTATAGTTGTTTCAATGCGCTCTCTCATCCCTTCCTAATAGACGAGAGTTGCAGCGTGTCTCCATAGACTGCTTAGTGATGCCCGCTGCCGCTTCATTACAACAACCTCTTCCTTAGTACCCAAAGTAATTGTATCTTGTGCTGACTGGTTGCATTGGTATCTTGTGAGTATTGCTTGCCGCTTGTTGGTACATCCAAAGTACTGACCCCATGATTCGGGGATGTATTCACAATGGAGTCGACAGGTTTGAAGTTTGACGATGTTAGCTTGGGAATCCCTCCGGCTTGGCCTGGGTAGGGATTGGACGCCATCGGTTATCTTCAGGACTCTTAGTCCAATTTGTATATTGTCCGTAGTCAGATACCATTTTGGTTTCCGTTGTTATTTGGATCTTTGTATTGTATCAATTGTATTCTTGACTCGTGGAGTCGTGTTGTATATATCTTCTGTTGTTGTTGCGGATTATTCGTGAACTGTTGTAATGGTATCCGAAATGACAACTCGGGATCAGATATTATGTGGATTCTGGCGGGAACGCTGAAATCCCCATAGTACCCGATCCAAGGGGCGTCACAAATGGTATCAGAGCATAGTTCCGATTTCCGATATTGTTTTGATACGAATGGTTATCAAAGCAACGGGTCCGCAAAGCCTGTAGGATAACCTCGCTAACGTTCGTGTTTCTAGAGTGTCAAAACTATTTTTGCTAAACCTATTTTGAAAATATCCCAATAGGATTCTTATTTTCTCCTCATCTCTACTCTAATTCTCCTCTTACCTTATTTGTTTTGGAGTCTCCTCTCTTGTCTATCTTTCAAAGTGTTAGGATCCTACGTGGGTTGAAGTTCTCTTAGCCTTTTACCCTAATAGGTTCGATCTTCAGAAGATTCAGAAGAACATCGTCACTGATGTGAGCAATACTTCTTGTTAGTGGTCTCGAGCCGAAGAATCTGGAGCCATAAGAATTGACAGTGGTGCTGATCATCATCTGATTGGTCGACCAATTCCTTTTGTTCTCGTGTTTTCCTTCATTCGTTTTCACGGGTGTTATGTTTGCTCAAAGTTACACCCTCCTCCTTTCCGGTGTACCTTAAAGGATGTTCATACCGTTTTGGAAGAGTAAATGAGAAGGATCAACATTGGTGAACTGGGACGATCCCTTGAGCATGTGTTGCTCATGACCATGGAACCGTTGTGAAATCTTATCATTATGATTCCTCTTGTTGTTTGTGGTCACAACTTTCCCGCTATCAGATGGAAGGTTATCCAATCATAGCATTGACCACTGATACCTTTCCTCCACGTCTTTCCGGTGTTTCTTGATGATACAAGACGATCACATCATTCTCTCTAAATTCCGTGAGTGGGTTATGTGATTCATTTATTCATGTTTGGAGTAATGCTTTGGGTGCGGGATGGAGTAGCTACCATACCGTATACTCTTATCATTCGCTCTTGTGACACTGAATATTCGGATCATTGTGTGGCTCTCTCTTCTTCGTATGAAGTTAGAGGTGATTTTATCTTCTATGACCTCTCCTTCTAATCTGATTTATCTGGAGCAATCATCTCTTGTTAGTGGCGTCGAGAAGATTGAAAAGTTGACCAAAGACTCGCTAGTCCAGCTTTCCCCTCTCTCTTGGCGTTGGCAGATTGCGACGGCGCAATCCCTTGTTAGTGGTGTCGTTTGTAACACCCGGGGTTTTTCCCAAATTAGAAATTGCTTGTTTTCTTTTTCGCATCATAGCACCATGCATCATCATGCATCGAACACTTGCAAAATAATTAACTTGCATCAAATCCTAATTCTTTCTAAATTTTCTCGAATTAATTTGGTGCCTCAAACTTTATAAAAATTTGTGCTAACTGTTTCTAAAAAAAGTAATAAACAAAAAAAAGGTTGTGGAAGAGGGCAGACCAGCCCATCAGGCCGAAGCAAAGGAGCCCATCCATCCATCCATCCAGCCTAGCTCCTTGCTTCCCCTTCATTGGTAAAGAGAGCACGAGGAGGGCGTTCTCCTCCTGTCACTGTCAATCACCATGATCTCCTCCCCATGGTCCCCTCCTCTCCTAGCTTTCCCTCCATAAAGCCGCCTACCGCATCCCCTCCAGGAACCCTAGCCCTCCTCCGTCTTTCTCCATCCGCCGCTGCCACATCTCTACCTCCTCTGGTTTCGTTTGCCTACTCTGAATTTTCTGAACCGAGGGAGAGCCCGGAGCAGGTCGTCGTTGCCCCGCCACCATGGTCTCCGTCGAGCCGAGATGACCGCGGGAACGGAACCACCATGCTCTCATCTTCGTACCTGGTAAAGATCGGGAGCCAAAGATTCACGGAACATCGCCGACAAGCTCATCTTCCTCTGGCGTCCGTCCATCCTCGACGACAGGCTTGCCACTACCACCTCGTCAACGGACCCTTAGAACTTGCCTTCTAGCCCCCCATGCTGAGCACCTCTTTCGGGACTCGTTTCCACTGCCCTCCCTTGCTCTGTGTGCGTGCCTTCGAGCAGCACAAGTCGTTCACCGTCCGCTTCAGGCCACCGCCAAACGCATCTGTTGTCTCCGTCACCTGAAGATGTGGATCTTCAGTTTCGTCAGTATACTAGACGTAGATGCTACTTCTTAAACAGTTAGATCTGTACGTAATCATGAGAACGTCCACAGCCTAGTGGCTTCGCACCTGACCCACATCCCTGGGATCCCAGGTTCGAATCCCACCCGAGGCAGGTGCCTCCTTTTTTCGATTTTATTCGCGTCGCTACATGCCCCACCTTCAATCTCTCCCTCCACCCGGTGACCTTTTTTCGATTTTATTCGCGTCGCTACATGCCCCACCTTCAATCTCTCCTGCTGGAACTCCACCCGGTGACAGAAGACTCAGATCCCGATCTGGATCTGCAGTTTCTCTCCCAGGTCCCTGGCTTTCCTGTTTTTGCACTCGAGCCCTCCCACTCTCTGTTTTCATTATGAACAAGTCCCTGTTTTTACAGAAAACAGCCAAATCTTTAAATGCTCATAACTTTTGTTTTACTAATCCAAATAACACAAACTTTATGTCTATTTTTATCAGCAAAATGCAAGGAATATTATGTCATCCATGCTCATGCTTGCATCTTGCCTTGTTAGTAGTGTTAATAAACGTGGAATGTGTTCAGTACTTAATTTAAATTGTGTCGTATTCCATTTAATATTGTGTAGATCATCTATATATTGTTCGCCATGTTAACCAAAATTTAGTTTGATGGTTAGATAAACAACTTGAACCTTCTAATTAAATTTCTCGTACTTCGGTTCTGCTTAAATTGGTTAAGTTGCATTTTCCTTTGCATCTCGCATGTCATGCATATAAAATTAGGATCATGCTGGATCTTTTGCCTTAGTTGTAAATATTGAATTTGTTGTTCTTTTAGTGCTTTGCTTCTTCGCGGATACCACGTTGAGATGATGTGAGCACCGACAAGTTCTGCTACCTCTACAAGCTGGATTCTAGGCAAGCTTTACTCACTTGCTACCTATGGCTGCCGTTCCTCACTTGTTACGGATGCTTTCCGTTGTCTTTATTCTAACCTTACGATTCGATGCTTGTGTCTCGATCCTATCATATGTTTACCTTGAAGCCATGATATAGCATCCCCCACCTCCTATGACATGTTTGTTTTCTTGTTTGCCCTGCGAGTCGTAGCGCATCCTTAGGTTCTTTGGCAAGTTTGGTTCTTTGTCACCTGACTAGTATGATAGGTTGGTTCAACTTATTTAAAATAATCTTAACGCTTGGGGTAATAATAAATTTTGAATTCGAGTTAAGGCACCAGCGTGAGGCCCCTCGAGGCTTTTTGTCCCTCTGGTGTCGCCTTAGGAAAGGTTATTGTCCGCTGATCCAAGATTGAGCGCGCTAACCAAATAGTGGGAGGAATGGGACTCCCCGCAACCTATTAGCCCTGCTGCACTCTTGTCCAGGATGCCACAACGTAGTTCGGGCTTTCCATTTGGGTACGCACACCACCAGTTCTGCAGGTACAATGGCAACAACGTTGAGGATGACGATGGTATGTTACCGATGTGCGTACAATTATATAGGTTTCCGCGGCATGACGTGAAGCGGACAGTTCCGTCAGGTTTGATCCGTTTTCGCGCGTATGCGCAAACGAATAGGTCCGCTTCGAAGCATCGGCCGGACTCTCGAGGCGGTTCCAGCCTAGCTAGGTGGCTACCTTGACTTGTTTGTGGTAAGGTGAAGTGTTGTGCCGACAGTCTCGCGATAGTTTCGTGCGTGTGGCTACAGTAGTGCATCCCTGAAGGGTTAAATCTTTTCGAGAAGGCGTATCGTCCGCTCTTATGTGACGATCTTGGAGAAAGTGTTGGCTAACAAGAGTCAGACAACTTACACCTAATGATATTTGTTAATCTGTGCGATAACAATGATTACTATTTAAACATGTGTGAGTTTTCCTCGGGTTACCTCCGGGCATTGGTTGAGGGGGGTTAACCCTGGATGGGTATTGTTCTTGGTGAGTAGTTATAGTTGTTTCAATGCGCTCTCTCATCCCTTCCTAATAGACGAGAGTTGTAGCGTGTCTCCATAGACTGCTTAGTGCCGCCCGCTGCTGTTTCATTACAACAACCTCTTCCTTAGTACCCAAAGTAATTGTATCTTGTGATGACTGTTTGCATTGGTATCTTGTGAGTATTGCTTGCAGCTTGTTGGTACATTCAAAGTACTGACCCCATGATTCGGGGTTGTATTCACAATGCAGTCGACACATTTGAAGTTTTACGACGTTAGCTTGGGAATCCGTCCGGCTTGGCCTGGGCAGGGATTGGACGCTATCGGTTATCTTCAGGACACTTAGTCCAATTTGTATCTTATCCGTAGTCGGATACCATTTCGTTTTCCGCTATTATTTGGATCTTTGTATTGTATCAGTTGTATTCTTGACTCGTTGGAGTCATGTTGTATATATCTTCTGTTGTTGTTGCGGATTATTCGTGAACTGTTGTAATGGTATGAGAAATGACAACCCGGGATCAGATATTGTGTGGATTCTGGCGGGAATGCTGAAATTCCCATAGTACCTGATCCAGGGGGGTCACATGCACTCTTCATACCTTCCTCTTGGGGTCTCCCAACGAACGTGTGTCCACACGCATCAAGCACTTTTTCTGGCGTTCTTGACAGGGAGGAAGAGGATTTCTGCAAGAGGAGTCTCTCACCTCCAATCTCTTTACTTTGTTTTTGTTTTGCTTAGTTTATTTTATTTTTTCTTGTTTGCTTATTTATATCAAAAACACACAAAAAAATTAGTTCTTATTCTAGTTGTTATTTTTATCCTATTTTAAATCCTACTAAAATGAGTACTCCTAAGAACACTAAGTTGTGTGACTTTACTAGCACAAACAACAATGATTTTATTAGTACACCTATTGCTCCGCCTGCTCGTACTACTGATTTTTATAAAATTAAGCCTTGCACTGAAATAAAGCCCTAAACATGCTCGGTGAGTTGCTAGGGTTCGTATGTCAGTTATGCAATTTTACTCAAATTATCCCGAAATAGACCCCGGAGGGGCAATTCGGACGATACTGGAAGTGAGTACCATTTTAAAAGCTCGAATGGGTTTGAAAACACCATAACTAGGTTGCATTTGTCATTTTGAACAATTTGGTATATAGCTTTTAAGTTTCTAATTTTAGTGAATAAAAACTTATTTTTCTATTTTAAATGATTTAAACCACATTAAATAAAGGCCATTTTTGGAGTTTCTCAAACATGTGTGAAAATGATATATTTGGGTAGAGTACATTTTTATGAGCAACTCCATATTTTTATTTTATTTTTCTAAGTAACATTTGAGTAGTTATTTAATTTACAAAATTAACTCATTTTCAGGAATTTTCCTCGGGTTTCTAAAAAAAGGACTTATGACGTCACGCTTGCGTCAGGACGATGTCACCCTGCTCTGATTCAACACAGATGGACTCGAATCCGCCGATTTCGCGCGCGTTTTGCAAAACAGAGCACACCACAAGAAAGAGGAGGTCGTGGGGAACCTAATGGTGGCGGCGCCGCTGTCTAATTGTCGCCGGAGGGCTGCCGGCGGTGAGGTTATGCGGCGGCGCTCGGCGGCGCACGGTGATGTGAGGATGCAGAGCGATATGGGCATAACGGAGGGCATGAGCGTGGTCAGGGAATTACCAGCAAGACGATGATGTGAACGGAGGGGCGAGGGGCGGCCGGAATCGTAGCCGGCATGCAGAAACCTGCGGCGGCCGTGGAGGTTGAAGACAGCAAAATTCGGCCTTTCCCATGCTTACCTGCTTCTCCATAATCGAGGAGGTAGAGGAGGTCGAGGGGAGGACGAGGGAGTTCTCGGCATGGTCGCGGACGACCCAAAACGGCGGTGGCGAGCTCGCCGGAAAAAGCTAGGGTTTCGGTCGGCAGGGACAAGAGACAGAGAGGGAGGGAGTACGTGAGCGAGAGTGAGGAGAGATGGGAGGCCACGACGTCTCCTCGCTTATCCTTGCGAGCAAGCTAGCAGGGATGAGGTGGCAATCGACGCCGGCGGTGCCTCCACGCAGCTACTCCTATTGTCAAAGGTTGAAGACAACCTTTTTGCACAAAGCCCCATGGAGTTTTGGAAAAACACCAAAAGGTCATTTTCTCTTTTAAAACAGCAAAGAGAAATATGTTTTCTGGGTCTTTTTTGAAGAATAAAATTTGGAAGGCTCACAAAATTTCCAACCACACCATATATATGTTTGGTGAAATTGAATTACTTTTCAGTACAAAATTTTGGAACCCCTTTTAAGTACTATTTGCGGGATTTTTCTCAAACCATTTAAATTGTTTCAAACATGGTTTCAAATTTTGTTTTCATGCATGTATGAGATGAACAAAACACCACACACTTTTGTTAGCAAAATTGGGATGTTACAGCAATGCCCCGGCCCATAGATTCTAGACCGCTACCTGGGAACCCCAAACTACTCGTCGATGTCCATGTTGGAATCACCACCACTGTGAGAACTTCACCTGAACCAAATTTAAGCAAATCTGAGTACGAGATGTACTCAACAAGACTTAGTTAACCTATTATATATCTGTTATTTTCATAAAGGGTTTTATGAAGGTTAATTTGCGTAAAGCAAATTTTGTTTTCCAAATCGAGAAAGAATATCAGGTCTCATGTAGTGTTTTCAAAAAATATGAGAAAACGACCCAACTAATGAAATCATCATCATTTCATTCCACCAATATTATTTCCCAGCATCTCACATCATCAACATATTTTACGTCACGCTCAAGTTGTTTATGATATCGTGTCTTCCACCAAGTCGTCCTTAACTGCGGATACGGCTTTTTGAAAAGATTGTCGTGCAGGCATGTAAACTTTACCCACACGTATCATCTGACTCTTAGCGCCACATGTACGCTCTTCCATGCAGCGCGGCAGAGAGTGGCTGGCTCCAACCTTTACGTTGTGTAACCCTACCCATGAGTCAACCCAAACAGGGCCACCCCGTCAACAGGGAGTTGGCCACCTCCTGACGGCACCTGAACTGTGAGTCGGGATCAAGATCCGCGTACATCCATCACTTGACCCGATTACACCCTAGGTTTTCTCCAAAACGTTTTCTGACTCACATGCAGATGGAAATCTCAAACTACGTGAATCATGGATGTGGCCAAACAAGTTAGTTAGTCGAGCGAGGTTCATTGGCTCGCGCGTGTAGTTGCACACTCAGTCTTGGCTTCCACGACGAGACCTTAATCCTAGAGTTGGCAAGTATAGGAGAAACAACCACTTCCCACGTGGCCTCCCATCCAAGCCTTAATCAAGTTAACCACACAATGCTCAACTTTCCACTTCGTTGTATGATACTAGGTTCTCGCAGCTCTGATTCAACAATCGGATGGAGCAGAGCCAAACAAACATGTAAAGCTAAGTGAAGCAAATATAAAGCTCTAGCGGTGCACACAAGAAATACTATGGCGGCTAGGAGAAGTGGAACAGGATATTGAGGCGATGCAGTCAATAGGAGAACTCTATCCACTCACATCAAATACTTTGGAACAAAATGCAAAGTACGAGAATCAAAAGTAGCTGGAAAAACATATATGAGCAGATAAGAGGTTATGCTTGCCATATTTCAAAAAACCAGATAAAGGCTTCAGGATTAAGTGCTTGACCTGTCGTATAAGATCAAGTATTCGTCAATTAGCATTGATGGCCTTCTCTTCGGAGTCGCGTTCTACCGATATGAAGCAAATACCGGAAAGAGGGAACAACGATCAACCATGGCATAATGCAATGCGCAATATGTATGCATGACAAGTTAATGCACTTTTTTAAAGACCTAAACATGTTCGATGGGTTGCTAGGGTTCGCATGGTAGTTGTGCATATTTATTGAAATCAGCCCAAAAACGGACGTAAAGGGGCATTTCGGGCAATTCTGAAAGTGTGTCGAAATTAAAGTGCTCAAATGAGTTTGAACATATCATGAATGCGTTGCATTTGCCTTTATGAGCATTTTGATATATAACTTGCAATTTTCTAAATTTATTGAATAAAATACTATTTTCTCCATTTTTAAATGAATTAATTCAAATTCAAGTAACTGTCAAAATTCAAATTATTCAAACATGTTTGAAAGTGTTATAAACATCTATAGTTTATTTTTCTGAACATTTTGGTATACCAAACACATTTTTTTGATATACCACTTAAAAGATATTGAATTATCAATTTTTATTCATTTTCTAGAAAACAAATAAAACATGATTGCGGCGTCATCGTGACGTCAATCTCACATCATGCGGAGGCAATATTCTCTGTTGAACTCAATATCAATCAATTCGTTGTGTGCTTCGTGGAATTGATCGGTGCAATAGCTAGAGGAAGTGACAGGATTCAAATGGTGGCAGGGGAGGACCATATGGTCAGTGCAGCTTCGCCCGCGACCATGGGCGCGACGGCAGACGGCGGACATCGACGCATCCGCGAACTAGAGAGGGAGGGGTAGGGATGAGGGTACCAAGACGGAGCTGAGCTCACCAGGAACATCGTGGAGGGGTCGAGGAGGCCGGGGAAGGCACGGTGGAGGAGATTGAGTGGCGGAGGCGCTCCGCCGGAGGCAGGGAAGACGCGGACGACGACGGGGATCCCGGCCATACCGGATCGATTCCTTACACGGGAAGATAGAGGACAGGACAACGGATCTAGGGATGGCCTCAGTTTACATCGTTGTGGCCGGAGATGACGGCGATTGGCGGCGGTCGGCTCTTAGGGTTTTGGGTTCTGCTCACTGAAAGGCTGCGATAGAGAGAGAGACGGTGGCCTTCTCCTCGTAGTTATCTGCACAAGCAACCAGAGGAACAGGACGTGGCAGTCGACGACGGCGACTCGGGCAGGCAGCTACTTGCCTTCTGTCCGGAGGAGGAAGAAAAGAAAATAAATTTATGAGAACCCCCTGGCCTTTCCAGAATTACAAAGGAGCCCTTGTGAGGTATAAAGCTGAACAGAAAATTATTTTTGAGGGACATTTTGCAAAGATAAAATTTGGCAACTTCACAAGATTTGAACATCAGCATACTTTGGTTTGTCCAAATTGAAAACTTTTTGAATTCAAATTTTCGTTGATCACTTTAAGTTATTTTTTAGCAAGTTTTATTAAAAATTCAAATTTGAATTTAAATGAAATTTTTCATGCATGCTATGAAATGAACACAACACCACAAACCCTTTATTAGCAAAAGAGGGATGTTACAAATCTACCCCCCTTACAAGAATCTTGTCCCGAAATTCCCGAAGGAGAAAGAAGGAAAGAACACCGGTTTGAATGATCTTCTCGAACCTTACCGTTCTCTTCTTGAAGAGGTTGATTGGTAGCACTGTGAAGATCTTTATCGGCTACACCTTAGGCAAGACGGAATGACTCTGAAAGATTTTATCTCCATGGAGATCGAGTATCTCATGACCAACTCAGGGAAGGAGTGTTCTCGGCAAATTTGAGCTAACGACATGGGACACATCAAGGTAACAGAGGGAATGGGAGAAGGTTTCAAGTCTGTGGACGGTTATTAAAAGGATTTAGGATATTAACTTTGAACAAGACCTTAAATCCTTTTAGAAAATGAAGGTTGAACAAATTGTGACATTGAGGTTTCTTCAAAACAGAATATCAAGATGGAAAGGATTCTCTTGGATACCACAAAGTAATATCCGTCGACGAGAGAGAACACGAGAACACAATGGAATCATGCGTCGGAGAAAGTTTGAAAACATAGGCAGGTTCACTTTGCGGAGTGGACATGGAATATGGATAACTTTCATTCGTTTCATCAAGGTTTGTCGAAATCGTTGTCAAGGATCGTGATGTTACTTCACAATAGAAGATGAGTAACTAAAAGATGTCGGGGCACCATAACAAAGAAGGACTTCTTGGTCAAACCATAAATATGAGTAACCAACGGGGATTGAAACACCGAAAGGAAGTAAGGAATCTCTTTCATGTGGTATAGTTGATGTAGAAATATGTCTACCACATGATTAAAAATCCAAGGCTGAAGCGACTGACAAATTCACACATCGTGTGAGATGAATAGAACTTCAGGTACCATCAACGTAAAAAGGGGAATTGACCAAGTTAAAGATCACCGCAAGTTGTTTCTCATGATGAACTTGTGTCCACTTGAAGAAAGGGTTGGAACATTGATAGGAACGCATTGAACAAAACAGCTTCGAAACTCTCCTTGATGTTCTATATACCAATATCAAACTTTTGATAAGCCTTCAATAGGTCATCAAGTGAAATTTGGACTTTGGTTTGGAAGAACAATGAGGCAACTTCTAGAATAAGTCGCACAAGAATCCTCACGGAGGGTGGTTGTTCTTACTGATTCGAAGGGATATGACATGAGGCCTTCCGGCTAATTGTGTCAACCACAACATAAACCATGTCGAATTTTCAAATGGACCTAGTTCAATACCTTGAGGAAACACCAACCATCATTACTGCTTGAGATTCAGCTCTGATTCACGGGTTGATAACTTAGAATCAACATGTTTGATCGAAGAGGTTGCACCAATTACCAATGAGATACATTTAATGGATTCTCAAGATATGGACTACGATGCCACGCTCAAGAAGATGAGCGAGATTGCATAACTCATGTATTAGAAAATTGCGAAGCCATTTGCACCTACATGGTTTACTTGCAAATTAAGGAACACATAGGAGTCCTTGTTATGAACACAATTAAAAGATAACGAAGTTCTTGGACTTCTTCTCTTTCACGAAAAATCAAACAGTGGCTTGGTGTGGATGCGAACTTATAGAAGACATGGAGGCAACAACCTACCATCTCAAGAATAGTCCACACATGCATGACCAACTTGGGATTATTCCCGAGGGAACGAGGAAACTATACTCGGATCCATGGCGACAGCTTTAACCAAAAGCACACAAACCAGAGTAAGTCATTTCAAACATCTAGAACACAACTTCGTGATGACACAAAGATGGTTCTAAAAAAATTCCAACATTAGTGTCAATTGTTCAAAATGAACCTCTTGCAACTAGGAGAAAATAAGAATGTCATCAATGGGCTCGACAACACGCTTATCAAAATACTCCAAGAGAAAGGAATCATATGTTAGATGAACAAGGCAAAATATTGGTTAGACCAAAGGACATGAAAGTATACTCAGGCGAGACCACCATGAGTGAAACCCTATCAAGACAATCCTTGAATCTAAGCTTGATTTGACGATATCCCAGATCAAATCAAAGGTTTTTGAGACAGTATGTCCAGGAAGGAGATATCATACTACTTCAACATGACCAGAACTGGACATCCCATTTCGAAGGAACAAGTTAGGAAGAGCTCATTTCTTTCAACTCTCCAAATTGTTGTTTAAGCTCAACCAACTAGTTCAGAGTATCCAACACCATTTCTTGGATATATGAGTAGTTCAAATTACCCCTTATTTAGACATAACAGTGAGGTAACAACCTTCTGATACTTCTAGGAAGACAACCAGAATATCACGAACCACCGGTATGTCTCGGAGTTCGAGAGGAATATTGCTTTTCAAAGCAACCGATATGGTCTTGAGAGCTTCGGCATGAACCTAACTCTTCGACCAAGAATTTGGACCGAAATGAACGGATTTGTTAATACAGTCAACCTCAAGTAGAGACCGGGTGACTAATAGTGCTAAGAAGGATACAAATGTTTCTTAGATTTTTTTCAAAGCAATAAGAATTGCTAAGAACAACTGATACACACATCAATACACACACCCAACATTCTCGAGCATTTAAGCTTGGAGAAATGGTGAGTAAAGACGTGCAAGAGCATCACTTCATCATTAAGTCCATATAACTCAACACGATCTCTTGATATAAAATAGTGTGATACTCGGATGTGGAGCGGAACAAAAGCGAGTGAACCTTCTTTAATCTGCGGGTTACAAAACTTTGCCCTGGTTCTCGAGATGAAAGAGGTACTGGAGTTTGTTTCTCCTAACATTCCAAGGAGGAATTTCTGACAGAACACAAGAACAAATGCATTGGAAGACTCCAACACACATATGCAACTTGGTTTCCAAACAAGGGACGAAGTTTAGGAAGCAACTAAAGATTGGGAAAATGCTCAGGAAAATCCTGAGATCACATTGAATGCATAGGGTCATACTCATTTGTAAAACCCATGCTAAATAGATTGGTATAGCTGAACCAAGAACAAAGATATGCAATTCATGATGTTCACTCTTGTTGTGATCCCTTTGATTCCAAGAGAAAACCTATGGATATTGGAGTTGAATTTACTTAGCCATCCTGCGGTAGAAAATGTTCCTCAGGGTCAACAGAACAAAACTTGGGTTGAAGGCCAGCATCATGTACTGATAGAGTGAGCATCACATGGTTATAAACCGCATGATTTAACACACCGCAACTCAGCACATTCCAGGATCTTCGGTTCAAGTCCAAGGGTTAAAAACACCGATAAAGGGGGTAATTACTATGCGAGTGCCGTCAAAGCACTACGAGTAGAAATCACGAAATATGTTTCAGAAGAAAAACATAACTCCGGAAATATCTGAGCAAAGGATAGGGGATACATTCGAGATGAAAGGAAATCTCGAGATTCTGAGTTGAAACTTAAGAACATAAGAATGCAGAATCCACACAACTCTGAGAGATTATGATGGAAGGAACACTCCTAGTTGAATTAAGATATAACAGAGTATAGAACACACGACTCTATAAACTCAAAACTAGGTCAACTTGGGTAAAAGACGTCCATGACAAAGAAGATACCTAGGTTTTGAATGACTAGAAGAGATAGCAAAACCTTTTTAAATAAAAACATGTAAGGTGACACAGAGTTAGAGAGATACAAGATAAGGAGTAAAAATAGTTTTCACAATCACTAGACTCAACACCGACCAAGCAGTAAGGTTTTCCTACAGGCAGTCCTGCTCTGATACAAGACCTGTCGCGACCCCGGACCTAGAGGTATACATATTGTTATGTGCCCATAGTGATGGACCCACAAGGGCTTCGGGGTTACCCGCCTCGGCCGCGACAAACAAAGTCAGATAGACCGGATTTATCGGCACGCATGCCGGATAACACTGGTACTACTACTCCTTGTGTTCATGCTAGTCATAACCAACTGTGCATATCAAAGCGTCCATGAGTCGTATGAAACTGAATGAACGGGACCAAAGCTATACAGAGGTGCTATGTGTCCAGAAAGTGCAACAAGAATCGAGGGTTACTTGGGTTACCAAGCCCAGGCCAAGTAAACATCGGCAAGCGTGCTCGGAAATGGATCATCGGCCCCACAACCCCTCGACTGTCACAACGACGCAGACATAGCCAAAATCGTATAACGATAGGTCGAAACCAACAAAAGATCAAAGCAGCACTCTAGACATGAAGTTGTATAAAGAAAGTATTACTAGAGTATAGCTTTACAAACATAGGTCACATGACCCAACATAACATCAGACAGGAAGGCAAATTATGTTGCTAGTCAACAAGATACCAAAAGGCCTAAGAAGGCGCAACATAAAGAGACGTCCCAGCCCATAGATTCAAGGATGCTACCTGGAAACCCCAAACTACTCGTCCATGTCCATGTTGGAATCACCACCACTGTGAGAAGTTCACCTGAACCAAATTTAAGTTAACCTAAGTACGGGAGGTACTCAACAAGACTTAGTTAACCTATTATATATCTGTTATTTTCAGAAAGGGTTTTATGAAGGTTAATTTGCGTAAAGCAAATTTTGTTTTCCAAATCAAGGAAGAATAGCACGTCTCATGTAGTGTTTTCAAAACAGATGAAAAAACGACTCAACTACTGAAATCATCATCCTTTTATTCCACCAATATTATTTCCCAGCATCTGACATGCTACAAGGGTCACCTCTCTCGGCATCTCTGAGGAGGCACCCTTCATTCATTGTCAACATATTTTACGTCACAAGATGTCTATGACCTCTTGTCTTCCGCCAAGTCGTCCTTAACCGTGGACACGAGTTTTCGAAAAGATTGCCCTGCAAGGATATACACTTTACCCACACGACCCTCCAACTCTTAGCGCCACATGTACGCTCTTCCATGGATCACGCCAGAGGGTGGCTGGCTCCGACTTTTACATTACGTAACCCTATCCATGAGTCAACCCAAACAGGACCACCCCGTCAACAGGGACTTGGCCACCTCCTCACGGCACCTGTTCTATGAGTCGGGATCAAGATCCATGTACGTCCATGACTTGTCCCGGTCACTCCCTAGGTTTTCTCCAAAACGTTTTCTTACTCACACGCATATGGAAAGCTCAAACTACGTGACTCATGGATGTGGTCAAACAAGTTAGTTAATCGAGCGAGGTTCATTGGCTTGAGCGTGTGGTTGCACGCTCAGTCTTGCCTTTCGCGACGAGACCTTAAACCTAGGGTTGGCAAGTATAGGACAAACAAACCACTTCCCAAGTGGCCTCCCATCCAAGCCTTAATCAAGTTAACCACACAACGCTCAACTTTCCACGTCGTTATATCATACTAGGTTCTCGCAGCTATGATTCATCAACCGGATGGAGCAGAGCCAAACAAACATGTAAAGCTAAGTGAAGCAAATATAAAGCTCCGGCGGTGCACACAAGAAAACCTATTGACGGCTAGGAGCAGTGGAACTGGATATTGAGGCGATGCAGTTAATAGGAGAACTCTATCCACTGACTCCAAATAGTTTGGAACCGAATGCAAAGTACGAGAATCAAAAGCCGTTGGAAAATATATATGGGCATATAATAGTTTATGCTTGCCTTGATTCAGAAAACCAGATAAAGGCTTTAGGAATAATGCTTCACTTGTCGGTTAAGATCAAGTATTCCTCAATTGGCATTGATGGCCTTCTCTTCCGAGTCGTGTTCTATCGATAAGAAGCAAATACCGGAAAGAGAGAACAACAATCAACCATGGCATAATGCAATGCGCAATATGTATGCATGAAAAGTTAATGCACATTGGTAAATACCTAAACATGTTCAATGGGTTGCTAGGATTCGCATGGCAGTTATGCATTTTTATTGAAATCAACCCCGAAACCTACTTGAAGGGGCATTTCAGGCAATTCTGAAAGTGTGACGAAATTAAAGTGCTCAGATGAGTTTTGAAAATATCATGAATGCATTGCATTTGTCTTTGTGAGCATTTTGATATATAACTTGCAATTTTCTGAATTTATGAAATAAAATACTATTTTCTCCATTTTTTAATGAATTAATTCAAATTCGAATAATTGAGAAATTCAAATTATTCAAACAAGTTTGAAAATATTATAAACGTGTATAGTTTATTTTTCTGAAAACATATTTTTTTGATATACCAATGAAAAGATATTGAATTATGTATTTTTATTGCAAATGACTTCGTATGCCAATAATTATGCCAAAAATCAGCACTAATCAGAGGAAAGATGGTACTCCCTCCGACCAGAATAATTGTCACAGCCTCTATAGAATTTTTCACTAGCTACGACAGTTATTTCAGAAAAGAGTTAGTAATAGTCGGGCTTGGTGAATTGAAGAGGCAATAATACAAGGATTATAAACCATAATAGGTGCATTCTAGATACACTAATTTTTGGTGCACTTATAAAATGAAATGGGCATGAAAATCATTTAGGGCATCCAATCACCTATGTTGTGTATCAGCAATACATAATATTATAAAATAATTATTTACTACTACGTTGGAACACACAGGTATTTAGCTAGTAAGTAAGAGGCCTGTGAGAGAATTGCTTATTTGGCACTGCCTTAAAATCATATTCCTTCTTTGACATCGGATTTTTTTTGTTCCCTATATGACATTCCTTGCCTAGATTACCAATTGGTACCCCATAATCTAGCACTATGTTTGTTGGGTAAAAAAAGTTTCGTCCAAACACATGTGAGGACGTAGTGCAAAACCTATGGATGAATCAGATCCTAATTTCACCACTGTGCTAAAAAGTTGTGATTTAAAGAAATAATTTGAACACATGTACGGTAAGTATTGGAAGATTCTTACAAACATAAAATGATTACACACCGCAGTACATGTATTTGCTAATCCATGAGCTCTAGGTGTCTAATAGCCTAACTGGCTTACATGATCATCTGATGAGGACATCCCTAGTACATCACCACTTAAACAAGATGAAGTGAGACTTGGACCTATGACAAGATCAAGGACCAAGCTACTAGAACAGCAGGTGAATTCACTCCTTATAGATTATGATGTTTGTGATAGTGAGAATTTTATACTGCCTAAGTCTATGCATTTATGTATGATTAGGTTTATTGATAACACAAACATGATGGTGAAAACAAACATACAAGATGGTGAAAACAAGACTACCATGGTGAAAACAAATCTGCAAGATGGTGAAAACAATCATGCAAGTGTGGAAAACAATTACTAGCTTGTTATTCCACACTTAGAGAGAAGGCAAACAAGAGGAGGGCGCCCCATTGAATATCAGTGCGCCATATAGAAATCCTACTATGAGTAGGTATGGTTTGTATACCATATTTGGCCGCACCCCCTAAAGTGGGTTGGTTTGTATCCTTTCTAGAGTCCAAGTAGGAGTCCTAGTCCAAGAGGGATAGGTGCTTGCACAAGTGAGCCCTTGTGGCCGCACCCCTCCCCCTTATATACTCCCTTCCTGCGAGTTGTGGAGGTAGATCCGGTTTAAAACAAAGAAAACCCTAACCTCTAGATTGTATTGCTGCTAAGCATTCATCTTGAAGTTTACCATTGCAAAGTTGTGTGATATCTTGTTATTCCATTGGGAATAGGGGATACATGACCACTTGTGATATTTTATTACTTGTGCAAGAGTGTGTAGTTGAGAATATCCAGATGGCTTGATTGTTGTTGCATCTGGAAACAGGGGTCATCCAAGTGAGAGGTCTCAGTGTAGCACTAGTTATCAGAAAATCCAGAAAATCCAGTAAAAGAGAGAGAAGCTCATTTAGAAGATTTGGCCACCCCATATCATCTTGGTATCAGATTCTCAGGTTTACTCGGTGAGCAAATTTATCCATAGTTTAGTTGTTTTTATTTCCTATCCAGAAAGAGCAAAAAAGAATATTAGGGTTAGTTTTTGACAGAGCCTAGATCAACACTAAATTGCTACTCTAACTGTTGTTTCTTGTTGATTTGTGTTCCTGTTTTTCTGTTTTTAGTTTTCATCTATTAGGGTTAGGGTTCATCTAGTTCTTCTTTTGTTTCCATCTATACCGAAAATCCCAACAAAAATAGTTGTTGCCGTGTGTTCTATCTCTCGGGAAAGTCTAGAACTACAGCTTGTTTACAGGTTGATCTAGTTCCTCGAGTTCATATTGCTGCGGAAAATTTTGGTGATGGTTGCTCTCGGGTTCCTTGTCCTACTCGGATTCCAATCCGATCTCTACCGCGGCACAGAATTACCCAAATCACTGCCGCGCTCGCACTCCTAGCTCCAGTCGGAGTCATGTTGTGGCTCAAAATCGCGTGAAAACGCTGCCGCCGCTACCGCCACCCGCGTGCACCACCCTAGCCACTCTCGGATTCGACCCGCGCGGGCTTACAAAACCATCACCGCGCGCCCACCACAACACACCGCAGAACAACACGTGCGCGCTGTTGCGAGTCCTCTGCCGGGCAGAGTTTTTCGCTCATTTTCGCTGTCGTACGGCACAGATCATGTTGTTTCTCTGTCGCCGCCACAAACTTCTGTCGTGAGCCATCTTTTGCTCGTTTTTCTTAGTTTTTCCTTTGTTTTTCTCTTGTTTTCTCTCTAGGGTTATGTTCTGATCTTTGATAAGTCTTAGCTACAGCCATTCTACAGCAATATTTAGGTACCCAAAACCCAAAGACTAGCTGTTTTATTGCTCTAACAGGCTGCTCAATTTGATCAATTTATGTCCACTTTTCGGTTTTCCATTAATTAGTGCTCCTAGTTGATTCAAAGGCCATTGAAAAAATCAAAAAAAATAGAGAAAAGACAAAAATTATTTAAAAAATAGAAAGAGAGAAATATCAAAAGGAGGCCGAGACATACTATCACTAGTGGAACCTTATCATATTCGATATTTTTTTGGACATTTGAGCAATCTTCTGCCTGTTTTCATGGATTTTTTGCTAGTGTCTTTCTAGTGCTTGCAATATCTCTTCCATATAATTGCTAAGCCACATTTGTCTCCTAGTGTGAGTGTGTTCGTTTAGTGTTTTTCATCACATTAGAGAGTGCATTGGAGTTGTTATTTTGGTGTTGTTAGGATTCCCAACCAAGCCCCACCAAATACCCTGTTTTCATTGTGATACTTGATAGCTCGGTTATTCTCTTCTCACACTTAGCACATTATTCATTGCTCCTTGTTGGTAAGTCAATCCTATTCACTTTGGAACAGTAAGTGAAGCCATCTTTGCTTGGTTTTGAGTGAGTAGTGAGAGGCACCACAACCCATTGATTATTTTTGTTACTAACAGATTAATCATGAGTTCTACTAGTGATGTTGATGTGCAGGTAAAGAAGAAACCCGGGGACTTGGTGCAATGGAATGAATATGAAGCACTAAGAGATACCATATTGCTACAGAAATAGGCAAGAATGATGATACATTGAGGCAAGAAATAACTACTCTTGATTTGAAGATAGAAGATGCTGCAACACAAGAATCTGTTGATACTATACACGAGACGTTGAGACCTTTGACACAACAAATGACAAATTTATCAGCTCTAGTGGAACAAATACAACAAAGACCTCAAGCTATTGCTCCTATTGATGATGGGAGAGGCAATGTCAATGGAGGTCGTGGAGGTTATGCAAGAACAGTTCCTTTGGAAAACAATAGAGAGGATGATGGCTTGGGAAAACCAAAATTCTCTATCCCTAGTCTTGCTTGTGATTCTGAGGATGTGGAAGAATGCTTGATGTGGGAGATGAAAATTGAGAAATTATGGAGACTACATGATTACCCCCAGGAGAGGAAGGTTAAGCTTGCATCTTCTGGTTTTGATGGCTATGCTCTCTTGTGGTGGGATGGAATTACAAGATTGAGGGAAGAACAAGAACAACCAGAAGTTAATACTAGGAGAGAGATTAAACAACTGCTAAGAGAAAGATTTTTTCCAAGGAATTATATTAGAACTCTCTATGACAAGCTAAAACAATTGAAGCAAGGTATCAAATCTGTGGATACTTATTACAAGGAGATGGAATTGATACTTCAAAGGTCTCGGGTTAGAGAAGAACCAGAGCAAACTATGCAAAGATTCTTGTCAGGATTGCAATTCAAAATTAAGAGCATTGTGAGGCATGTTCAATATAACAATATGAGTGAATTGTTGCATCAAGCAAGGGGAGATGAGAAGAGGCTAAATGAGGAGGTTCAAGTGAGAGGAGTTTCTCATCTCAAAAATCTGTTTTTCACACCACCTACACCTCCAATTGCTGCAACCCGTGGGAATACAAGTGCTAAACCCGAGACAAACACCTCAAGTGCAAGGAAAACAACAACACCAGCTTCGGGTTCTAGTAGTGCTACACCTCCCACACAAAATAGAGACATGAAATGCCATACATGTGGAGGAAAAGGGCACTTTAAGAGAGATTTCCCAAAATCATGATTATCAATGTTGATGATGAGTATGAGACTACAGATGATGCCAATCTTAATGAGGAGGATACATATGATGAGGATGGTCATGTTGATGCTTATGCTACAAATTATCAAACCATTGTTTGCACACAAGTTTTGAGTATTGTTCCTAGTGATGAGAGGCAAAGATGCAATCTATTTCAAACAAAGGCAATTGTTGGTCGTCAAATGGCTTGCAAGGTGATCATTGATGGAGGGAGTTGCAGAAATTTAGCAAGCAAGGAGTTATGTGCAAAGCTAAGATTGAGATATATTACATACCCACACCCATATTATATTCAGTGGTTGAATGACAAAGAAGAAATCAGGGTATGCCAAATTGTGAGAGTGGAATTTCAGATTGGACCATAAAAAAGATACAATTGAGTGTGATGTGGTTCCTATGTCAGTTTGTCAGCTATTACTTGGAAGATCTTGGCAATTTGATAGGAAGGTTACACACAATAGGAGAGCAAACACATACCAATTGAATTGGAATAATAAGGATATTATCTTGAGGCCTATGACACCACAACAGATTGTGAATGAGTCTAGACAAAAAGTTGAAGTGAATCTAGAGAAAGAGAGTGAGAGAGAGAGATGAGAAGAGTGAAAACACAAATTCTGTGGGTGAAAACAAACCTAGGCCGAGTGCTAAAAGTAAGGGAGTGAGCCTTTTAACAATGTTAGCCACCAAATAAGACTTGAGAGAGTTTGGAGAGGATCCTAGATTAGTACCTATAGTGCTCATGCAAAGGGGGAAAATTTAGTTTCTAATGACATGACTCCTCTTTCTGTTGGTGTTTCTAATGTTTTGCAGGAGTTTGATGATGTTTTTTCAGAAGAAATACACTCAGGGCTGCCACCATTGAGAGGGATTGAGCACCAAATTGATTTAATTCCTGGATCATCATTACCAAACCGAGCTCCCTATAGGACAAATCCCCAAGAGACAAAGGAAATTCAGAAACAAGTACAAGAGCTTCTTGACAAAGGTTATATTCGAGTAAGCCTATCTCCTTGTGTTGTTCCTGTTATTTTAGTTCCTAAGAAAGATGGTACTTGGCGCATGTGTGTAGATTGTAGAGAAATTAACAACATCACTATTCGTTATCGTCATCCTGTACCACGTTTGGAAGACATGTTAGATGAATTAAGTGGTGCTGTTATTTTCTCTAAAATTCATTTACGTAGTGCTTATCATCAAATTAGGATGACAGAGGGGGATGAGTGGAAAACAGACTTTAAAACAAAATTTGGTTTATATGAGTGATTAGTAATGCCTTTTGGATTAACTAATGCACATATTACTTTAATGAGATTAATGAACCATGTTTTGAGAGATTTTATTGGCAAATTTGTGGTTGTTTACTTTGATGATATTCTCATATATAGCCACAATGAACATGAACACATTGATCATATTAGACAAGTTTTGCATGTGCTAAGAGAAAATAAATTGTATGGAAATTTAGAGAAGTGCACTTTTTGCAAAGATAAGGTCATATTTCTTGGATATGTTGTTTCTAAACATGGGATTGAAGTGGATGAATCTAAAATTGAAGCAATTAAAAATTGGCTAATTCCCATAAATGTGAGTCAAGTAAGAGGTTTTAATGGACTAGGTTGATTTTATAAAAGATTTATGAAAGATTTTAGTACTATTGCCGCCTCCTTGAATGATTTGACAAAGAAATGTGTAAATTTCGAGTGGGGGTGGCTCAAGATATTGCTTTTGATACTTTGAATAATAACTTGATTTCGGCCTCGTTATTGATGCTACCAAATTTTAATAGACAATTTGAAATTGAATGTGATACTAGTGGCATAGGTATTGGAGGTGTGCTAATGCAAGATAAGAAACCAATTGCTTATTTTTCAGAGAAATTACATGGAACTCAATTAGATTATTCTGTCTATGATAAATAATTGTATGTACTTTTTAGAGTTCTTGAAGTTTGGAAACATTATTTGTGGCCAAAAGAATTTATTATACATTCTGATCATGAGGCATTAAAAAATTTAAAGAGCCAATCCAATCTTAATAAGAGACATGCTAAATGGGTAGAATTCATTGAATCTTTCCCATACATTATTAAACATAAGAAAGGATTAAATAATGTGGTTGTTGATGCTTTGTCTAGGAAAAATATGTTACTCACTAAATTGGATGTTCAAGTTTCGGGTTTGGAAGAATTAAAACCACTATATGCTGAAGATAAAGAATTTTCTACACCTTATGCTAAATGTTCTAATGTGCAGGATTGGGATAAGTATCATATACATGATGGATTTTTGTTTAGATCTAACAAATTATGTATTTCCGAGTGTTGTTTGCGTTTGATGTTATTGTAGGAATCTCATAGTGGTGGATTAATGGGACACTTTGGACGTGAGAAAACATTGCTTATGTTGGCTAAAAAAAAAATTGGCACATGTGAGAAGAGATGTTTATAGATTTGTGCAAAGGTGCATCAATTGCAATAAAGCCAAGTCAAAATTAAAGCCCCACGGTTTGTATACTCCATTACCTGCACCAACTACACCATGGGAAGATATAAGTATGGATTTTGTGCTAGGTTTACCAAGGACTAAAAGGGGGCATGATTCTATATTTGTGGTAGTGGATAGATTCTCTAAAATGTCACACTTTATTGCTTGCCACAAGAGCGACGATGCGTCGCATATTGCTAATCTGTTTTTCAGAGACAGAGTGAGATTACATGGAGTATCAAGGACTATTGTTTCTGATAGAGATGTGAAGTTTATGAGCTACTTTTGGAAGACACTACGGGGGAACTAAGAACAAATCTGCTATTTTCAACATGTCACCCCCAAACAGATGGACAAACAGAGGTGGTTAATAGAACATTATCAACACTACTGAGAACTATGATCAAGAAAATTTTGAGGGAGTGGGAGGATTGTTTGCCACATGTGGAATTTGCATATAATAGAGTTATGCATTCAACTACTCAGTTTTTTCCATTTGACGTGGTCTATGGATTCAAACCCATTACACCACTTGATTTGCTACCACTTCCTATACAAGAGAGAACAAATATGGAGCCATCAAAGAGAGCTGATTTTGTGAAGAAGATACATGAGAAGACAAGGGATGCTATAGAGAAGAAAGAGAAGTATGTTGCTCAAAGAAAAATAAGAAGAGAAAGGAGTTCTATTTCAAGGAGATTTGGTATGGGTACACTTTCGAAATGACAGATTTCCTAAGCTCAGAAAATCTAAATTATTGCCTCGAGGTGTTGGTCCCTACAAAGTGATTGCCAAGATTAATGATAATGCTTACAAGATAGATCTTCCAATTGATGAATTTGGAGTGAGTAATTCCTTCAGTGTTGCTGATTTGACACTATATCATGAAGATGATCTTGATGCGTCGAGGTCGACGTCTTTTCAAGAGGGAGAGGATGATGAGGACATCTCTAGTACATCACCACTTAAACAAATGAAGTGAGACTTGAATCTATGACAAGACCAAGCTACTAGAACCTATGATGTTTGTGATAGTGAGAATTTTATACTGCCTAAGTCTATGCACTTACGCATAATCAGATTTATTGATAACACAAACATGATGGTGAAAACAAACATACAAGATGGTGAAAACAAAACTAGAAAACAAATGAGCAATATGATAAAAACAATCATGCAAGTGTGAAGGAAAACAAGAGCAGCTTGTTATTCCACACTTAAAGAGAAGGAAAACAAGAGTAGCTTGTTATTCCACACTCACAGAGAAGGAAAACAAGAGGAGGACGCCTCATTGAATATCAATGCGCCATATAGAAATCCTATTATGAGTATGTATGGTTTGCATATCATATTTGGCCGCACCCCCTAAAGTGGGTCGGTTTTTATCCTTTCTAGAGTCCAAGTAGGAGTCCTAGTCAAGAGAGATATGTGCTCACGCAAGGGAGCCCGTGGCCGCATCCCTCCCCCTTATATACTCCCCTCCTGCGAGTTATGGAGGTAGAGTTGTGGAGGTAGATCCAGTTTAAACCAAAGAAAACTCTAGCCTCTAAATTGTATTTGCTGCTAAGCATTCATCTTGAAGTTTACCATTGGAATGTTGCGTGATATCATGTTATTTCATTGAGAATAAGAGGAATACAGGACCACTTGTGATTTTTGATTACTTGTGCAAAAATGTGTAGTTAAGAATATCCAAAGGGTTTGGTTGTTATTGCATCAGGGGTCAAGTGAGAGATCTCAATGTAGCACTAGTCTCTACTACCTAAAAAGCACAATTGGTTCCGTAGTCTGCCACTCCGACGTTCCGTTCGTCCAACCTCCCGTCCTCTGATCAAGCGCCGACATGTGGGGCTTAAGTAACTGTAGCAGCGATAACTGGACCGATTGACCAGGGCCAGCATGCGTCTCCCCATTGCGCCCCAATTTCTTGGATCGCATCTCGCGACCATCGCCTTCGCTCGCCTAACTCGAGCACCGCGTCGTTGTCCTCGGCCGCTCGCCCCTGCCATCGCCACGGCATCGACAACGACGAAGAAAAGGCGGCAACGTCCCCCTGGACCCGGCGCGTCCCGCTCCTGCCGCCAAACCGGCTCTCCGGCGTACCCCGCTCTCGATCGGACTGCCGCCGTCAAGCACCGACGAGCGCAGCCTCCACCGCGAGTCCACGCCTCCTGCATCTTCCCCGTCTAAGGAGAGTGCGGGCTCACCCGCGCGACTTTATCCCCCCCCCTCCTCTTCTCCCCTTGGAGACTCTCATTCGTACTGCCCAACTATGGTTCTTGCCAATTTACTTGAAAGTGGAAGGTCATGGCGATGTGGCCGAGGAAGATGCCAAAACGGCCGTCGACGATGCCATCCTGTAAGTAGTTCATTGTAAGTGCACGACCACCATTGTTGGTTACTACTAATTTGTGTTGCTCTTGGTTTATTGAGGTTTATTCACCCTTAGTTTGACACCATGACAGAAGCCATAAAATCTGCATTTAGATGCAGCTGGACAGTTACTTTGAATTTACATTTAGACGCAACTGAACATTTACTTCGTTTTTTTTTTCTCTCAACAATATGAGTGTTATAAAAAGTAGTGCTGCACGAAAGAGACGAATCGAAGCTAATGATCTGTATGTACTTAAGTGGAACTTACATATTGTTTCTGTTATTACTGTAGGAATATTCAATTCGGTCTGCAGATATACAATGGAAGCTTGATTGCCTGAGCATATACGTAGAGCTGTTTCAGCATAAGCATAATTTTTAAATTTTTGCACATCGTTTTGAGCCTTTGAGGACTTGATGTTGCGGCCAAAGTGCTATAATATTTCTTAGAAGACCCAGTGACAACAGTAAGTGGTAACTTTTGTTTGATTTATCATTTAGATTCACCCATTTAAATAATCCTCTTTTCTGATCCTTGCATAGTTGATTTATCATTTGTATTGACTATATACATTCGCACTATACTTTCTCATTCATGATTCCATTGTGCTTTAGAATATGTTAATGGTATCATAGCTCTTTAGAATTTTCTGCAAGGCCCGGATTCTTAATATGTTCTTCAATTTTACAGTGCTTCATCACTTTTGTTTCTGTCCTGATACTTGACAATAGTTGTTATGAAAGAGTTACACTTGTATGCTATTTTTTACAGTGTTTATAAGCTTATGCTGTCATATAATATTTTATGGGTCACATGATCCTGCATTGACAGTAGAAGTTCTCACGTGTATTGTTTTTATGGGTGGGAATGCAGGGTGCATGCTACAACTAATATATTGGCTAGGTTTGTTATTATGTGGAGGTGTCTCTTAACTCTACTATCAATCACAAGTTCTCATGATGGAGTTGTCAAGGAATGTGTGTATCATTAATTCATCTGATTTATAAGCTATGGCACACTTATGTTGCAGGTACACATACTTTAGCTCTTCTCTTCAAATAAGCTTGATCTGCACATGATATCCTTATATCTCTGCTTATCACATTTCTTAGGGCATTGTTAATATTTTAGAAAGTCTCTTTGATACAGAACAGTAGATCCATATATTTATTTTCTTTGATCAGGAGTTATGTCTTAGAATGATACTTTAAGACATGATATGTGGTTACCTCTTTGTTGTAACTCAAGGTATGTAAATGATCTGAGTTGCGCATTATCCCATGATTTAATAGCGTGATAAATACTGTAGTTCAGATTTTATTCATCGACACGTTCTAGAGCCTTACGCATGCACCACTGCACTTTAATCGTAGACATCATCTCATGTCTGATGGATAGGGATCCGTGAGGAGACCGGGTTATCTATGTCTCATCATCATGAATCCATCTCTATGCATTTCCCGTGTTTGATAAAATACATGACTAGGTAATCATAATTAATCCTAATACGGACACCAGGACAAAGAGTGGATAATTTTTAAGCTTATGTTGTCATACATTATTTTATGCGTCACATGATCCTGCATTGATTACAGAAGTTTTGATGCGTATTGTTTTTATGGGTGGCAAACTGGCAATCCAGGGTGCAGGATGCATATCTAATATATAGGCTAAGTTTATTAGTATGTGGAGGTGTCACTTCACTCTATTAACAATCACAAGGTTTTTTTGGTTTATTAGTATATTGGCTACCTCCAAGACACAACCTTCGTCAATGATGCCAACCTGCAGGATGTGAGAAACTGCCAGCGTTCTTCATTGCAAGCTACAGCCAGGACAGAAGGTTTCGTGATGCGATGCACTGCCCTTCAGGCAGAGATGTATGCCATGGCTGAATAGATACAACTATTTACACTTGGTGGACCACCTTTTCCTCCATCTGATGATGATGTACACCAGGATGTTACGGTTGAGGATGTGCCCTTGCAATCTGTTGAAGATGTGACTTTTGTCTTGTCACTATGCCATTGCCACCAACTCTGGAACCTATGATAGACGGTGTCTCTCTTGGTGATTCACTGACACCTCTACAACAGACCACTTTATCCGAGGTAACTGTGATGAATAAATTTACCTCATGTCACTCACCTACACCAGACCATCAGGCATGATTTGTGTCTGGAGCTTATTTCAAATGTCCAGTGATTTTGTCCGCAGTTTGTTTTGCAATTAGATGCACCATGGTTTAGCTGAGAGCTTCTTCACGAGGAGCATGAAAGCTCAGCTTGGCGCTTTCAGATTCAAACTTCTACCGCAAGTTTGCACAGTAGGAAGATTGGAAGTTGTTGACCTATACATTACGAATTTGTATCTTACAACCTGGTTTGTTTTGGGGGGGAAAGTTGCAATATCATTTATTACTTGTACATTATATCATATTCCTTTTGGGGGGTAATATGTCGTTTCTTGCTCCTATATATTTTGGGGCAAAATGTTGTTTCTTACTCTTAGTTACCATGAGATACCTGCACGATGGATTTTTTTTTCTTTGCACAATGGAGTATTATGTTATCATAGCTTTCATGATTTCCTTGATAAATTGTAACTTATTTGTATCCTTCAATCGATCCGTTAGAAAAAAATCATTTAATTGTCTTGCAATTTTTAAGCATAACCAGTGATGGCGGACTAGAGTGGGGAATGGATAAAGTGAGACATTGATTGATTGTATAAATTATGGTCACAATAAATTATCTTCTATACATATTGTTTTCCTGTGCGATGTTAGTGTGAATGACTTGAGGAGACGGAGGAGAGCGACCAAGGCATATGGGAGCTAGAGTTTGAGTCAAAGCCCACGGGCAGAGAGTGTTGAATGGAGGCTGACGGCTACACCTTGTCATCTCATGATGTGGGGCACACGAGAGGAAGATGGTCACAAGGGTGAGCAATGCAATATGAAATCAAAGTGGGTCACTTGCAGTGATGAACTGCATGCCATTTAGTTAGAGTCACCTAAACTACATGATCTCCGGCTCTCCCCTTGATTTGATGGTGTTGGCATTGAAATGTTTATTACCAAGGTTGTCTTCTTTTGAATACCATCCACACCAGTGCAGTATTCATGTGCATTATGTTGGTGTGTGGCGTGGAAAGAAATTTCCGAGATTTAGAAAGAGGCCTTACCTCCATTTACTTTCTCCCCCCTCTGTTTCATATTACTTACACTGAAATGGATGTATCTATACATTTTTTTAGTGCTAGATATATCCATTTCAAATGTCATATATTATGAAACAGAGGGGCGTGTAACCTAATTTCTAAACAAGGTTTGGCAATAGGAAGCCATCCCATATTGCACTGCCCGTGGTGCCCCCAGAATTGCCACTTTGAAGCTGCGATCCGAAAATACTGCTATCACCACTAACAGAAATTAATGATAGTAGGTTACTAAAGCATGATGTGTCATCGGTGATGAGTTTATCATCACCCGTAGCAACGCACGGGCAAATTACTAGTTATCACAAAATTCAGAAAATGCATAAAAAGAGAGAGCTATAGGTGTCTAATAGACAGTCTCGCTTACATGATCATCCAGTCGTAGACTCATAGCTGAGTCGTTCAAGAAAAATAAGTGGTTGCAACGGTAGCTTGACACTAGGAGGTCACGGAATGAGTGGCTAGAAAATGACTGCAGCTGCACTCGCGCTAGACAAGTCGGTTTTTTTTTTCAGTTCTAGATCGCGACAGGAGATTGTGGTACTCCGTATTGATTTTTGTTGGTTTGACACCTACGCACTTACGGAAGGGTACTTAATCCACCATCGAAGAAGTTGACGGAAGAATGTAATGTAACTGACGGTGGTGTCATCCAAGGTAAAAAAATTACACCAGGTGTCATTTAGGAAACAAAATATTTTCCGATGTCAATTTTAAGCTAATGTCAAATAAGAAATTCTCTCGATAGGTAATGGCAACCTGAACGACTAGATGGTCTGATTAGACGTAGAGATCAGGTTGCAAGGACATTATAAAAAATGCTTCATTTCAGTTTAAATTATAAACAAATATTCCCAGAGCAAGCTAAAGCCGAAATGTTATAAAAGTGCAGTTTGGTAAAAAAAAATGTACTTCAAACAATCAGTTGTGACAAACTCTACTCGGAAACTTAGATCACCACACATTTTCCCTAATAAACGTCACCACCGAAACATCACTCAACACAAACAAGTCAAACAGAACACAACACCCAGTTCTCAACTATCAGGTCACTGAACAAAGAAACACATAATAGTGCCAAAGTATGCATAAAATTGACAATAATGCAAGGAAATAAAGATTCTCAGCTCTCAATGATTTTCACACTAAAAGCAGCTGATGTCTGATAAACAAAGGTTCAGAGGTCCAAATAGCTGATATCTGCTAGGCTCACACTTGAAAATTGTAAAGACGCCGTAGCAAGCCCAAGAAGAAAGCATAAATTTAAACCCAGGACCAAAATGCCTAACTCATGGTCTTCGCATGATAAAACATTGTCATCTAGTGCGACTTGACGTACTCCTGCACAATGTTAAGGCCCTCAGACTCTTCACCATAATCCTGTTGAATAAAATAGAGACAAAAGTCAGAACTGAACCATAAAGACAAAGCAGTCCTTTTCAATATTACAATATAAGTGGCAAATTTATACCTTGACAACAACGCAAGAGCAGCCTACAACCTTCCTTGCCTTGCCCTCAGAGTCTATCTTGCAAAGCTGCACAGGAACATAATATGAGCTTGTTAGCATCATGCTAGACATACTTCCACACAATAAACAGCACGAATAACCAGAATGAGAGTTAATAATGGAAGGCATCCCCAAAGTAGAAGCTCAAAGAATTTAAAAGACAACTACTCCCTCCGTACCAACATTCATTTAAGATGTTTTAGCATTTTCTAGACAAAATGTACCTAAACATGTTGTTGTCTAGATACATTTTGTCTAGGAAATGCTAAAACATCTTATATTTTGATAGGGATAGTGTGCATGTTAATACAAGAATATAAATATCAACAAGTACATTGCCTGGTACAAAAATTAAGAATATAACACTGATTCAGTCATTAGCTTAATATAAAGAAATAGATTCCCCAAATGCTTCAATTAAGTATAACAAGGTTAATATTTCAGAGGCATTAGCGAACTCACCCCTGACCACTCGCCAAGAGTCTTAGCACTTGGCACCGTGACCAGGTGAACATTGTGCTCAGCGCAGAGTGCCTTAACCAGCTTCACGTAATCAGGCTGGTCACAATCCTCAGCCAGCACACAAAGCTGAGCCACATGCTTCTCAATGGCCTTGGCAGCCTCACGGAGACCCTTCACAAGCCCATCATGAGCACTTGACTTCTTCATGACAAGCTGCAGAGCAGTCATCAAGTCCATTGGCTCACCAAGAACTGGGGTAGGCGCCTCCACAACAGGGGCCACAGGTGCTGGGGCTTCTTCCCTGCAAAAGTAGGGCGGCATTAGCAAGTTAAATAGCTGGACCTGAGAAAAGCAAGCCTGTCAAACAAAGGTTACAAGTCAATTTAACATTGTACAAATAACTTGGATTCACACGATTGAAGCTGAAAATTTTCCCCACCATTAAATACTCTTCAATTAATTATCTCATGACAAACGTTATTAAACAATGACATAATGCAACTATCTGAAATCAACGGTTGGATAACTCCATTCACAATTTGTTGTGGAGTTCTGAATCGCAAGAAAAATGGGGAAGACTCTACTGATTGAAACATCTCCATAAAAAATACAACTCCCGCAAAAAGAACCTATTGACAAAAGGGCAAGGAAGCACTACACATACGAGAAATGTTTTGATCAGTTTTCCTGGACAAACATCAGCTACGCGTTTACCTATTATTTATTAGTTACGAAACATGTAGGCAGCCATAAAACTAGGTTCTCTCACACATCTGGTGTACAAATCCATATGTACAACAAATAACACATGTGGTATCTGTTAATCGAAAAGGGACCTAGCAATCACAAGAGTATTTCATCCGTATTTGTCAGGAGTACAACCGAACAATCAGATTTCTATTAGTAGCCTGAAAGCAAAGCGTCAGTCCGAATAGTGCAACGACAACCGACATCGCAATTAAGATCACTAGCACACTAAGGCAGCCAATAGTAGTAAGGAAACGAGCAGAGCCAAGGTTTTGGCTGGAACACTTACGCCATCTCGTGCGCTCAAATAGACAGAGGCGACTGCGAGGGGAGAGAGATCTGGAAGCCTGGAGCAAACAAATCGAAATGTTAGCATCCGATTAGCAAGGTAGACCGAAGGAAGAAGACATAGGGTAAAGGGCAGCGCCGCCACCTTGGGAGCTTGGAGCGGCGGCGGTAGGGTTTTCGCGAGGAGGGCAGGAGGTTCGAGACGGCCGGGAGAAGGGGCTACTTATATAGCTACTGGGACTCGGGCCGGAGTCAAGGCTTTGCTGGGCTGATAGAGGCCCAGAAAATTGCTTAAGATGGCTCACTAAGCAGCCCATGGAAAACCCGCGACGGGGACGGTACAAAACCTCTCTTGAGCGCCTCGAACCCTAGAGATCCGGTTCTTCCTCCTTCTGCGGCCATGGCAAGTGTCTCTTCCTTCGGAAACCGTATACCTTGAATATTGTGCTAACGCTACGATCTCACGCACTCGTCTCCGTGTGCTGCTTTGTTGTTGCAGACGTTCAAGCGCAGGAATGGTGGGCGGAACAAGCACGGCCGCGGCCATGTCAAGTACATCCGCTGCTCCAACTGCGCCAAGTGCTGCCCCAAGGTACTTGCCGCCTTCCTACTAGAGAATTAACCCTGATAGAGATTCATGCTAGTACTAACTCAGATATAATCTTATTATTTAGCATGGCAAAGATAGATTTTAGCTGTATCTCTATAATTTTGCGGCAAGCTGGTGAGGTGAACTTAGGCTAATCAGATCATGTGTAATTTGACGTGGGATTCGCTGTTAATTTCGATCGATTGAATGGTCGTGAAATGCAAGCGTTTCTTTGTTCGATTGCAGGACAAGGCTATCAAGCGTTTCTTGGTGAGGAACATTGTTGAGCAGGCTGCAGTCAGGGATGTGCAGGAGGCTTGTGTGCATGATGGTATGATAATCTATTTCTTCTCATTTGCCTCCACTGTACTATAAGTTCAGTTCTGTAAAGATAACATGAATTTTGGTGAAAATTCAGGCTACATTCTCCCTAAGCTATACGCAAAGGTCCATCACTGTGTCTCATGTGCAATCCATGCTCACATTGTTCGGGTGCGCTCTCGAGAGAACAGGAGAAACCGTGATCCGCCACAGCGTTTCAGGCGCAGGGTATACTTTTACTTTCTTAGTCCCACCTGCGTTATTTATGTTGTATTGTGCATCTGTTTACTATAGGAAATATCCCTTTATCGAATTGTTCAATTGACTTCACGCTTTGTGAATTATTGTGATATTCGTAGCTTAACATATTGCATTCCATGCCAAGTTTTCTGTGCCATGGATCATGTTTATTCTGGAGATCAGGCTTAACAGTGGCTGCTCCTTTGTTTCCATTGTTTGCTGAAAATTACTGCCAGATAGCATTGAATTTACAGCAGATTTTACTAAATAGGAAGATCCTTCAATATTGCATTTTCTAATGATGGCCAACGTTGTAATCTGGTCTATATGTTCTTGTTTATGCATTTGCAGAAGTTACTATTGCTTTTGGATTAATTTTGTGGATACAAATCTGTTATTCTTTTTTGCGAGGAGGATAAAAAATAGTTAACAGCTGTGATTGGTATGCGTGTTGTGGAAGTTCAGGCTGCCTTTTCTCTTAGGTGAAATTCTTAATTAACATCTTCTTATCTGAATGTGCTTTCAGGAGGACGGGCTGCGGCCTGGGCAAGGTGCGCCACGACCTGGTGGTCCTCCTCCTGTAGCTGGTGCTGGTGCCGCTCCTGCTTCTGTTGCTCGCGTGTGAGCTTTGTTTTCAGGTGCCTGGGACGCATGGAGTCATGGGAAAAATATTTGTTGCTGATGTTTCTGTGAGACCAATGGTGCCGTAATAGTTTGTTCACGTGTCAATCATCACTATTATGTTGTTAAATGTAAACAGTCTGTTTGGTAATCTCATGGACCATCATGCACCTCTTTTTGCCATTGAATTAAGTAGCCTTAAAAAACCTTGCTACTGACCGCAACAGTCTGATGCTCTAAGACCGGGTTGATTGTCTACATAACTAAAAATGTCAAGATGGATTGGTGGTTTTGATGATTTGGATATATGTTGTTGGCTCGCGTGCAACAGTTGTTGAATGGGTCAGTATAAAGAGGTTGCCTCCTATGTCTATAAACAGAGTTTCAGCATTTCCAGCGGATGGGCTAAAAAACGCGCGTCTATTTAGAGTGTGCTGTTGCATGTTACGCATGCGAGGAATTTCATAGGTGCTAAAATATAGAGCGCGACGCATTTGCTGTTCCAGAAGCTGTAAAATAGGACGGTCAACACTAAAATAACTAAAGTTCAAACATAGTAGGAGAAATACAACAGAAATGTATTTAAAAACTAAGATGAGTCTGACTAGTCAAAGGACGTTGGAGATGTCGTCCGCTAGCGCTGTCCACCTAGGGTCCTAATCGTCAGTGCCGCCCGCCGCTCCAGCTTGTCCACCTTAGGGTCCCAATCGTCAGTGTCGTCCGCCGCTCCTCTTGGAGCTCTGCGCGCTCGCCCCCTGGATCTGCCAATACTGCTCTTCCTCGGCGGCTTTGCGAGGGTGGCGGGCATACCACTCTATCGCGGTGCATTGCTTGGCGGCGGTGGTGGCGACGGTCCTCCTCCGTGACGAGACGCGGCGTCGGCGCCAGGACCGCTACCTGACGTGTGTTGCGTGTGCCGGAGAAGTCTATTTGGCCGAGCGGGTGGCTCCACACCGCCGCGTCGTAGGCGCAGGCGGCCTCGATGGCCGTCAGGTACGACCCAAAGTTGATGCGATTGTCGCTCGGCGGAGAAGGTGTCGTTGGTGCACGGGCGGACGCCGCGGTAGGCGAAAATGCTTCAGCTGCGCGGCAGCATGGCGGAGCGGCGGCGGTTGCGGTGGTGAAGCACCGGGAAAGGAGAAGACGCGGGGGAGTTCCGTGGCCGTTGGCGTGGCGCTGCCGACGCTTTTTGTAATGCGGTTGTGGCACTGAAGCGACAGGGGACAGGGGAGACGAAAAGGCGCGAGTGAAGTTTCACCGGCGGTTGGCGCGTGGCACCACGTTTTGTCGCGTGCGGGCCGCCACGCGCTAGATTTCCCGCTTGAGTCACCGCGCGCGCCGCTTTTTTTCCACGCGTGTCGTTTTTCGCGTCCACTGGAGCGCGCCGCGCTGGCTCCCGTGCGCTATTTTGACGCGACTGGTGATGATGCTCTTAGGGTGAGCAAGTTGCAATAATAGTCCAAAAACACTACACCACACTAATCTCCCCCTACCCCAATCCTAACACATCACATTGCAATAAATTGTCGTGGAGGACAGGGCATGAA
Source organism: Alopecurus myosuroides (assembly GCA_028641055.1). Lineage (NCBI taxonomy): Eukaryota > Viridiplantae > Streptophyta > Magnoliopsida > Poales > Poaceae > Alopecurus > Alopecurus myosuroides. Next base: position 338,059,436 of record CM054059.1, on the reverse strand, counting down.
GTGATGTGAGAGTTGTGTCGTCGCATTCCCGCTTGTGTGGGCCCGGCGGTGGGCGGCTCAACACATCTCTCTTGTACAAACACCTTACGAGAGTCCTCATTGCACAAAGTGTCTTTGAGTGTTGATTCCACACAGCATACCAATGCAGGAATCGAGTTTCACGATGACTTTCAGATCAGCATTTTGGCGGCATGTTCTTGACTGCCTCCTATTGCGCAAGGAGGGTTTCATACCCACAATCCTAACTCAAAAGCCACATCCAATGCAGATGGCATCGGGTATGCGCTCATAAAACCCCACGGGGCTAAATTGACATCGATGGCAACTCTTATAAGGTGGGGTACACCTACATTACACACATGGTAAAACTGCTATCCTTTTGGCGCTTCCGGCGCGTTCCATGATGTGAACTCAATCGCGTGGAATGCGCACTTGGCGCAACAAAGAAATTACAACCCACTCTCGTAGTCTCATCATATCAGGAAAAAATAATAACTTCAATCAGACCAAGACGAGGAGCCGTTATAAACTACGTTTTTGTAAAACAACATGAATATTATTTCGGTTTCCATAACCCCAATACATTATTACTGATAAAATCGTAGAATATTTGTAAACAATTCTATCTTTAGAAAGAGTACTCAGATTTTAACACTTAGTTGCTTTACAAATTTGCATATTGTACATACTCGACTACGTGTAATTCTACTCCCTCCGTCTCAAATTAATTTTCATGGATTTGTCAAAATATGGATGCATATAAACATATTTTAGTGTATTGATAAATCCATATTTTGACAAATACAAGACGATTAATTCGAGACAGAGGGAGTATGATAACATGTTACTACCATAAGTTTCAAATACTGGATCAGTCCAGCAAAGTATTACAACTCAATGACAATGGGGGAGTTTGTCAGATCAATAATCTTGGGGCAAAGCATTACAACTCAAATACTCAATGACAATGGGGGAGCTTGTCAGGTCAATAATCTTGGGGCAAATTCTAGCTACTATGTTGCAATCTCTAGCAAACCGGCCAACTGGAGTAACCAAGTCTACCACATCGGTTTTGTGGAAGAGATGGTTACCATTATCTAGACCTACTTGCCTTCGGCCTTGGGGACACTTGTACTGACACAAAATCCACTAATCTTCGTGAAACGTCATCGTTGCATGAGCTCACGGAACATCGAGGTGATGTTCTAGATTCGTGCAATTCCGATGTCTCATGAATTACGCTCCATTACATATAACCGAGGTCAACAGTGGGACTTCTGCTCCAGTCCATATAACCGAGGTCATCTGATGTAGCCCACCCAACTCCACCAAGTGCACCGATGACAAGATCACGCACAAAGGCCATTCATGATAAGGTGAACTCGCTCCTCTCGCTCTATACTTTCGGTCACGTGGAGGATGGTGCGCTACCTCATGGTTCCACACTTTGCGTGCTCAGGTCCAAACCCACCACGGAGGTCCCGGAAAGCACCAAAGACGATGCGCGAGAAGGAACCAAGAAGGACGGAGGAAACGACATCGAATTCGGAGTCCCGACGGAGAAGATAGGGGGAAAGGAACCCCCCCCCCCCGGCCTCAGGAGCCGGCCAGGCCGGGCACCCAACAGAGGGGGCCGGCCTCCACCTCGGCCTCGTGCCGGCCACCTTCCCCCTCAGGCCGGACACCCTCCAGAGAGGGCCGGCCTCCACCCCGGCCTCCCTCGCCCCCACCTCGGCCCCAGGCCGGCCACCCCTCCAGGCCGGCCCCTTCGCCCACCACGGCCCCAGGCCGGGCCCTAGGGCGACATGCGCCTGGAGGCGCCTCTCTGCCCCCACCCCGGCCCCATGGCCGGCCAGGCCGGGCCCCCAGGCCGGCGTGGGCCAAAATGCACGCAAATGACTCGTTTTCGACCCCGTTTTCGCCTGCTTCGACCCCCGGCTATATAAGGACGACCCCGAGCTAGATCTAGGGTTTTAGAGTTGAATTTAGAACATTTGGAGCTCAGCTCTCTTGTATCCCTCTTTGAGGAACTACTCCTACGGTGTGTACCTAGGAACGTATCAAGGCTACTCCTTCGACTTCGTCTAGGATCATATCAAGGCACATCCCAACTACTTGTCCTCTCCCCATCGGGTTTCAGTCAAGAGTTGTCCAATCTTCCTCTCATTTATCTTGAGGTTCTATTGGCGTAGTGGTACCGGCTACGGGTGTGAGACGGTTTGTATCAAGGTGAGTTCAGTTGGATCGATTGTTCCGTAGGCGGCCCTCGGGGCTTAGTTGACGGGAGGTTGGATCTTTCGGTTCTTGCGATTTATCCCGATTTGTGTGTTGCCCCTCGTTTCCCCCATGTTCTCCCTCAATTCCCCCATCTCGTGTTCTTGTGTTCTTCGTTCATTCTTCGTCGATTCGTGAAGATCGGGCCAATCTAGGAGTTCAACTCCATATCATGTGGTATCCAGAGCTAGATTGACACGAATCCGACACCCCACCCTCTCCCCTATCACCAATTTTTCTTATATCCACCATAAATTCGAAAATTTCACAAAAATAGTCACAAAGGGATTTCGACCGATCTGTTGATTCGTTGAGTTTTTCGTGGTTTTGTTTCATAGATTTGTTGCCAAACACCACCCCACAGGCCCACACCTTTCTATTCAGCCATTTTTCCCAAATTCGCCCAAATTTTTTCTTGATTTTGAAGGAATTTCGAATTTGAGCCAAAATCTCAAAAAATCTCAGCTCTTCGATTTCCGGACAGATTTTGAAACTTGTTTTTCTTTGTCGTTTTTTATCCGAATTGAGTGCAACAAAGTGCTACGCGACGCCCACGACATCACCTACGCTTCCACATCAACGGATCGCCACGACATCAACTCCCCCACGGCCGCAAGTCCGTGATCATCAATAAGAGAGGTATAACTTGCTTCCGCTTGAACCACCCCACCCCATTGTGTTACTTACCTATTCGGACTAGTTCTTTTTACACCGCTTGGCATCGCATTTGTGGCATCGAGAGTGCGAGGTTAGCGCTTATGAGAGATTAGCTACGATTAGGCATTGGCACTTTGGAATCCATCAAAAGAGAAAATCAAAAAAAAAGAGAAAAAGAGAAAATAGAAAAAGAAGCAAAGGATCGGTGCCAATTGCTTTCCATTGTAGGAACGTGTAGCATTGCGTCGCAAAAGAGAAAGAGTGACCGATTGCCACGGTGCGAATCTTGTTGCCTTTTCAAATTTGCGGTTTGAGCTAGCGTCCTCCTTGTGTTAGTGTGGCATTGAGCATTAGTCTACGTTAGGTCCATTTCGTCTCCGCTCGTCCATTGGTCGCACTAACCCCATTTTTCCCTTGCGTGTGTGTGTTCCAACATATTTCCATCCTATAGGTTTGGTTTTTGTGCTAACTTTTCTTTTATTCTTCTCCACGATTGACAACAAACTTTTCTTCGGTTTTGTCAATTTTTCCTCGCCACTTTCCTAACCTATTTGCCTTCCATATAAAGTGTGTGTGTTGTCGTTTGCGGTTTCTTTCGATCTTTTTGGATTCGCTCTTGACATACCGCCCTACACCTAGGCTCGTCCACTAGCCTCAATACGACCAATAAAGGTAACGTTGGGTAAGTGAGGCGTCTATTTCTTCAATATCACCCTTGTGTGTGTTTTTGAGATGGATAGGGAAGGAGTATTCACAAGTCCGAGCTCGGAAGACGAAGGCAATCCATTCTACAACGACAATGCTTACGCCAACTTTGTCACCCACAATGACCACTTTAAACTCCGTGAACTCGTCAAGGACGGGTTGCAACGCTGTGAGCGTCGACTCCAAGAGCAAGAGGCTCGATTGAATGATCAAATGACGCGCATCAACATCAACTTGGCTAATCTTGCCAATCGCCGTCATTCATCATCGTCCTCAAGGTCTCGTCGCTCAAGCCACCACAATCAAGATCTTCACCAACCTCGTCGCCATGATCGCCATGATCGACATGATCGCCACAACGTGGAGGAGGGTGGACAACCTCAACAACCACAACCACCTCCTCCCCAACCTCAACAACCTCCGCGACAAAAATGGTATGAGGATAGCTCGCCATCACCACCAGCTCGACATCGCCAAGGCCGTGGTGACCCTCTTCAACAACCGCAACGCCCGGACCTTCGACAACACCATCATCCTCCACCTCCACAAGGCCACGCTCAAGACTATGGCCACAATGATTTCGTGGAAGATGCTCGTCAACATCGAAGGCCACCTATGCGCCATGCGCGTCCCAACAACAATGACCGCCAAGAACATGATCATCCTCAACACCCTCGAGATGAACAAGTGCTTCCGCAACACCCTCGCCAAGAACAAGAACGTCCTCGACAACAACACAATGGCAATGATGATAGTGAACGCCGTGAAGCGAGGCTCCGTCACCACCAACAACCACCATCTAATGACCACCGGCGTCATCCTCCCCATCATGATCGCCACCGCCAAGACAATGAGGATGACCCCTATGATGATTCACCTCCCATTTATGATGAAGACCCCCATGAGCGCCAACATGAGAGTCCCCATCGTCAACAAGAGGACAACAACATGAGTGCTCTTCGTTTCAATGTCCCCAAGTTCAATGGTGAGAATGATCCCGAAGAATATCTTGCTTGGGCTCTCAAAGTAGACAAGATCTTCGGTATTCACAACTTCACCGACAAGAAGATGGTTGCTCCAGCATCTTTGGAATTCGAAGGCTATGCACTCTTATGGTGGGATCGTCTACAAGCCGAAAGAGTCCGCAACCGCATTGCTCCTTGATATGGGGTGGCCCAATATTCTCAATGAGCTTTTCTCTCTCTTTTTGTATTTTCTGATATATGTGGATAACTAGTGCTACACTGAGACCTCTCACTTGGATGACCCGTGTTGCCAATGCAACAACAATCAAGCCCTTTGGATATTCTCAACTACACACTCTTGCACAAGCAATCAATGATCACAAGTGGTCCTGTATCCCCCTAATTCCCAATGGAATAGCAAGATATCACGCAAACTTTGACTTGGTAATACTTCAAGATGAATGCTTAGCAGCAATACAATCTCAAGGCTAGGGTTTCTGTTGTCTAAATTGTTCTCCCCTAATCCACACGCAGGTGGTAAGAATATAAGGGGGAGGGGTGCGGCCACAAGGGTCCTTGCGCAAGCAACCCACCTCCTACTAGGACTAGGACTCCTATTAGGACTAGGAGTCCAACTAGGACACTAATAGCACAAATATGGATACAAACCGACCCACACTATGGGATTTCGGCCACACATGGTGTACAAACCATACCTATTCGAAAATAGGATTTCTATGGTGCATTTGACTTGGTGGAGGCACCTATCCCCATGTCTTGATGAATAACAATTGTTTTATTGGAACAACAATTGTTATGAATTGTTTTCACCATCTTGCTTTATTGTTTTTCACCAATGTGATCTTGTTTCACCATGTTGAATGTTTGTTTTCACCATGGTCATGTGGTCTTCTATCAACTCTCCATTCATGCTTGTGATAACATAATCCTTAGGCATATCCCTATCATCCTCCCTTTCTTCAAGACAAGACGTCCTCGGCTTCTGATAATCTGAAAGTGGAAGAAAAAAAAGAACAAAGTGTATGCACAATATATGTATCTATAATGGCATTCATTAGTGGTTAGTAAAACAAAATATTGTGCATATGTCATATGATCACAAAGTTTGTATGAAAATAACACATAATAGTCATAGCAATCATAATTGCCAATATAAGTGAAGCTTGTTTTAATGGCACATGTATCCAACCAATATTGTGGTAAACTAAAAATATGTGTGCAATCATGCCCATATGTAGGATTGAATTCATCTAGCCAAGGTAACATATTATGTAATTCGGCCACATTATCATAGGTTATACATATGTGATGTACCATGAAAATTTTACTCAAGTTATAATCACCAATCAAATTAAGTTTGAAGCTAGTACCATATGTGCTAGAATTATCATAATCTATTTTATTCATAGCACATTGCACATCAATTGGTTCTTTTAACAAGATATAATAGACAATATGATTAAATGATATCATAGCAAGTACTTCTTTATGTGTAATAAGCACCACATTGTGAAATTTCGAATTCATCATAGTATAATATGGTTGTAAATTATCACATAATTTAATACTTGTTTTTGCTAAACCGAAATCAATACCTTTGTCAATACTATCCTCCTCATTTGTAGTAGGTATGAAATCATCAATATCTTGTGAGTTTGAAGGTTGTAGCTCCCTTTCTTCAAAATAACCTTCATATCACAAGCAAGAACACCAGTACCCGTAGCATATTCCTCCAATATGTGTGATGTTTGTGATGTTTCTTTGTGCTCCCTTTCTTCACTAGCAACATGTACACAAGAAACAACACTAGGAAGAGAAATTATTTCATTAGTTAAAAGGCTCACTCCTTTATTTGTTCCACTCGGCCTAGACTTGTCTTCCTCCACAGATTTGGTTTTTTCACTCTCCTTCTCTAGATTCAACTCTATTTTCTGTCTTGATTCATTCACAATCTGTTGTGGTGTCATAGGCCTCAAAATCCTATCCTTATTATTCCAATTCAAGTGATATGTGTTTGCTCTCCCCATATGTGTAACCTTCTTGTCAAATTGCCAAGGTCTTCCAAATAATAAGTGACAAACTGTCATGGGAACCACATCACACTCAATTGTATCTTTGTATGGTCCAATTTGAAAATCCACTCTCACCATATGGCATACCTTGATTTCTTCCTTGTTACTTAACCATTGAATATAATATGGATGTGGGTGTGGATTGTAATTCAACCTTAGCTTTGCACATAACTCCTTGCTTGCTAGATTTCTACAACTTCCTCCATCAATAATCACCTTGCAAGCCATATTGGGTCCAACAATTGCCTTGGTTTGAAATAAATTGCATCTTTGGCTCTCATCATTGCTAGGAATAACACTCAAAGCCTTGGTGCAAACAATGGTTGGATAATTTGTAGCATAAGCATTAAGTGGACCATCATCATCATCATCATCATATGTATCCTCTCCATTAGGATTAGCATCATCTCCACTCTCATACTCATCATTAGCATTGATCACCATAATTTTCTTGTTAGGACAATCTCACTTGAAGTGCCCTCTTCCTCCACAAGTATGGCATGTCATGTCTCTATGTCTAGCTGTTGATTGAGTAGAACCACTTCCACTAGCTGCTGGTTGTGGTGTTTACTTTGAATTATTGATGCTTGTCTCGGTTTTGGATGGTGTACTAGCTGCTGGTTGTGCAATTGGAGGTGTTGGAGGTGAAAAAGAAGAAGATCTTGATGGAAAAATCCTCCTTGGAGCCATAGTAACCTCCTCGGCCAACCTCTTTTCTGCCTCCCTTGATTGATGCAACAATTCTGTCATATTGCTATATTGAACATGCCTCACAATGCATCTAATTTGAAAGTTCAATCCTGAAAGAAATCTTTGCATTGTTTGCTCATGTGCTTCAACAACCCGAGCTCTTTGTAGAACTAATTCCATCTCCTTGTAATATTGATCCACTGAATTTGTTCCTTGCTTCAAATTTTGCAATTTATCATAGAGAGTCCTCAAATAATTTGTTGGAACAAACCTTGCAGTCATGAGTTGTTTCATCTCGGCCCAAGTAGTAATTTCTGGTTGATTTTGTGTTTCCCTCAATCTTATGATGTCATCCCACCACAAGAGAGCATAACCATCAAATCCAGAAGATGCTAGCTTGATTTTCCTCTCATCAGTGTAATTATGCAATCTCCATAGCTTTTCTATCTTCAATTCCCACATCAAGAACTCCTCAACATCATCATTATCACATGTGAGAGTAGGCACAAAGAATTTTGGTTTCCCAAGGCCATCCTCTTCTCTATTATCATCAACCAATGGTACCCTTCTAGGTGGAAAATTTCCACGGCCTCCATATGCAATGGCTTGGCCTTCTTCATGATTACCACCTAGATTAGCTCTTTGTAATTGTGTGGAGATATTTGCAACTTCCCTTGTGAGATTAGTCATGGCTTCTTGAAGAACACGAATTGAATTAGCAGCCTCATTTTGTTTCTCAATAACCACTGTCAAATCCTTCCTTAGGACATCATCATATTCTTCTATTTTCTTCTCAACTCTTTGCTCAATCCGATTAGCAACTCCTCCTCTAAAGAGATTAAAATCTGCCCATGTACATGTATCATCAGCAGTCTTTGTTTTGGGCATCAAATTAGCTTCCTCCTTGTCACCCTGCACAGAAGCTTCACTAGCAAAACTCATGATTAATAGGTTAGTGAAACAAATAATCAATGGGTTTTGGTGCCTCTCAAAACTCACTCAAACCAGCAAAGAAAGGTTCACTTACTGTTCCAAAGTGAATAAGGATCAACTTACCAACAAGTACCAATGAAAACTGTGTCAAGTGTGAGAAGAGACTACCCAGGCTCTCAAGTGTTACAATGCAAAACAAGGTATTTGGTGGGGCTTGGTTGGGATTCCTAACAACACCAAAATAACAACTCCAATGCACTGCTCAATGTGATAAAAATTACTAAAGGAAACACACTCACTCTTGGAGACAATTGTGGCTTAGCAAATATATGGTAGAGATTTTGCAAGCACAAGAAAGACACTAGCAAATACTCAATGAAACAGGCACAAGATTGCTCAAGATGTCCACAAAATTTCCAATATGAAATAGCTTCCACTAGTGATAAGTAGCTCGGCCTCTTTTGCTTTTTCTTTCTTTCTATTTTTTTTATACTTTTTCCTTTTTCTCAATTTTTCTGATTTTTTAATGGCCTTTGAATCAACTAGGAGCAACAATGTAAATGGAAAACAAAAAGTGGACAGAAAGTTGATCAAATGAGCAGCCTGTTAGAGCAATTAAACAGCTAGTCTTTGGGTTTTGGGAACCTAATATTTGCTGTAGAAAGGCTGTAGCTATGGCTTATCAAAGATCAGAACGAAATCCTAGAGAAAACAGGAAGAAAAACAAAAGAAAAACTAAGAAAAACGGATGAAAAACGAGCTCACGGCAGGAGTTTTGGTCACAGCAGAGAAAACAGCTAAAACGCTGTCGCGACAGAGCGCGTGTGGTGCGGTGGTGTGCTGCGTTACGGTGCGCGGGGTTGTTTTGTAAGCGCGCGCAAGGGATCCGAGTGCGACCAGGAGCGGAAGTGGCGGCAGCGGCGGCAGAGTTTTGCGCGGTTTTGGGTCTCACGGCAGCGAGTCCGAGCGCGGGTGGGAAACCGACTGCGGCTAGGATGTGCGCGCGCTGGTAAGCAGATTTGGGCACCGTGGGGCGGTTTGGTAAGCGCGCGCGTTAGCGAATCTGAGCTGCGGCAGGAACTAGAGCACGGCAGCGATTTGAAGCAAAACGGTGCCACGGCAGTTACCCGAGAACAACTAGAATTGCCAATATGATATAGATCGATTTAGCAACAGCAGCAACGCAATCTTATGAACCCTAGGAACTAGATAAACTTGAAAACAAGCTGTAGGTCTAAAAATTCCAAAGAGCAACAAGATCCACAATATTTTTGGTGGGGATTTTCGGTATAGAAACAAAAGGAACTAGATGAACCCTAAAAGATGAAAACCTAAAAACAGAAAAACAGGAACACAAATCAACAAAAAGCAGCAACTTAGTAGATGCAAATTGGTGTTGATCTAGGCTCTGCCAATGATCTAAACAAGTATTTTTGTGTGGCTTTTTCTGGATAGGAATAAAAACAACTAAAACTAGGGATAACTTTGCTCACCGAGTAAACCTGGAGAATCTGATACCAAGATGATATGGGGTGGCCCAATCTTCTCAATGAGCTTCTCTTTCTCTTTTTGTATTTTCTGATATATGTGGATAACTAGTGCTACACTGAGACCTCTCACTTGGATGACCCTTGTTGCCAATGCAACAACAATCAAGCCCTTTGGATATTCTCAACTACACACTCTTGCACAAGCAATCAATGATCACAAGTGGTCCTGTATCCCCCTAATTCCCAATGGAATAGCAAGATATCACGCAAACTTTGACTTGGTAATACTTCAAGATGAATGCTTAGCAGCAATACAATCTCAAGGCTAGGGTTTCTGTTGTGTAAATTGTTCTCCCCTAATCCACACGCAGGTGGTAAGAATATAAGGGGGAGGGGTGCGGCCACAAGGGTCCTTGCGCAAGCAACCCACCTCCTACTAGGACTAGGACTCCTATTAGGACTAGGAGTCCAACTAGGACACTAATAGCACAAATATGGATACAAACCGACCACACTATGGGATTTCGGCCACACATGGTATACAAACCATACCTATTCGAAAATAGGATTTCTATGGTGCATTTGACTTGGTGGAGGCACCTATCCCCATGTATTGATGAATAACAATTGTTTTATTGGAACAACAATTGTTATGAATTGTTTTCACCATCTTGCTTTATTATTTTTCACCAATGTGATCTTGTTTCACCATCTTGAATGTTTGTTTTCACCATGGTCATGTGGTCTTCTATCAACTCTCCATTCATGCTTGTGATAACAAAATCCTTAGGCATATCCCTATCAATCCTATTGCCACTTGGAATGAGATGAAGCAATTCATGCATGCTAGATTCGTTCCTCCTCACTACAAGCGTGACCTCTTCAAGAAGCTCCAAGAACTTCGTCAAGGTGTGAAGTCCGTTGATGAGTATTACAATGAAATGGAGACATCTTTGATTCGAGCTCATTTGATAGAATATCAAGAGCAAACAATGGCCCGCTTCCTCAATGGCCTCAACTATCCTATAAGGAAGATCATCGAGTATCAACCGTATGAAAACATTGTGGCCCTTGTCCACCAAGCTCTCAAGGCGAAACGCCAAATTGCGGAAGATCTCAAGTATAACAAGCAAAAGGCTTTCTTCAACTCAAGACCATCATCCTCGTCTCCAATGACACAAGTTCCTCCACCAACTACCAACAAGAGCAACACTCGAGCCTCTAGTGCTCCCAACAAGTCTTCCCAACCATTCAAGAAGCAAGTGCCTTCCACCTCCTCTTCAAGTGCTCCTCAAGTCAAGTCAAGCACTATTACTTGCTTCAAGTGTGGCGGTAGTGGACACAAGTCCTTTGAGTGTTCCAACAAGATGATCATGATTGTCAACCAAGACGATGAACGTGATTCCATGAGTGAAGGCGAATACTATTCCTTGCATCAAGTTGCTCTCAACTCTTTGGACGTGCCCAACGATGATGAAGAAAGTGTCTATTGCGATGAGGACAAGAATCCATCGCTAGTGGTCACAAGAGTCCTCACTACTTCTCCTCAAGATGAGCATGATCAACGGTGCAATCTCTTTCAAACTAGAGCCGGTATTGATGGCAAGTCAATCAAGGTCATCATCGATGCTGGAAGTTGACACAACTTGGCTAGCAAAGAGATTTGCGACAAACTACAATTGACTTACAAGCAACATCCTCATCCATACCATGTCCAATGGCTTAGTGACTCCGACACCTTCAAGATTCAACACATGGTCTCCGTGCATTTCAAGATTGGTCCCTATGAAGACACGGTGGAGTGTGACATTGTTCCTATGACCGTGTGTCATCTTATTCTTGGTCGACCTTGGCAATACGACCAGAGTGCTATTCATGATGGGCGTACCAATCACTATAGCTTCAAGTGGAATAACAAGACATTTGTGCTTCGTCCCATGTCTCCTAGTCAAGTGATCACCGACAACGCCAAGACTCTTGCACGTAAACAAGAAGAGCTCAAGTCTCGTGAGATGAGTGGTGAGAGAGTGATCCACCTAAAAGAGAGTGAGAGCCACAAGCCAAAGATGAGTGGAAAATTTCCGAGTGATTCCAAAGGCTTTGCCTTACTTGCCACTAAAAGAGAGATGCGAGAGCTACGAGATGACCCAACCATACTACACTTTGTCCTATTGTGCAAAGGGGAAGCACTTGAAACTAACGACATGACAAATTTTCCTCCATCTTTGTTGCCTTTGTTGCAGGAATTTGAAGACGTCTTTCCCGATGAGCTCCCTCCGGGCCTTCCTCCTCTACGAGGAATCGAGCACCGCATTGACCTCATTCCGGGCGCGCCCCTTCCAAACCGCGCTCCTTACCGCACCAACCCCGAGGAAACTAAGGAGATTGAGCGCCAAATCCAAGAACTACTAGAAAAATGTTTTATTCGCGAATCTCTTAGCCCTTGTGCCATGCCGGTTATCCTTGTTCCAAAGCAAGATTCTACTTCCCGCATGTGTATGGATTGTCGACCTATCAATGCTATCACCGTTAGATATAGACATCCTATTCCTAGTCTCGATGACATGCTTGATGAATTGAGTGGTGCTACTATCTTTTCCAAAATTGATCTTAAAAGTGGTTACCATCAAATTCGTATGAGTATAGGTGATGAATGGAAAACGGCTTTCAAAACAAAACTTGGTTTGTATGAATGGCTTGTTATGCCCTTTGGCCTTTCGAATGCCCCGTCTACCTTCATGCGCCTCATGAATGAAGTTTTGCGTCCTTTCATTGGCAAATTTGTGGTGGTTTACTTCGACGACATTCTCATTTATAGCAAGTCTTTGGAAGATCACCTTGATCATGTTTCACAAGTATTGTTGGCTCTTCGCAAAGCAAAAAATTTCGCCAATCTTTCCAAATGCAATTTTTGCACCAACAAGCTTGTTTTCTTGTGTTTTGTGATCTCTTCCAATGGTATTGAAGTAGATAACAAGAAGATTGAGGCAATTAGGAATTGGCCCAACCCTACCTCCGTGGGTGAGATAAGGCGCTTTCATGGCCTTGCCGGTTTCTATCGCCGCTTTGTCAAAGATTTTTCAACTATTGCTTGCCCTTTGAATGAACTTACCAAAAAGAATGTACCTTTTGTTTGGGGCAATGCGCAACAAAAAGCTTTCGACACACTTAAGAGATGCTTAACCGAAGCTCCTTTGCTTGTCTTACCGGATTTTGAGAAAACTTTTGAGATTGAATGTGATGCTAGTGGCATAGGAATTGGTGGCGTTCTCATGCAAAACGGACGCCCCGTAGCATACCATAGTGAAAAACTTGATGGCGCTAAACTAAATTATCCAATCTATGATAAGGAACTTTTTGCTTTGGTTAGAGTCCTAGAAGTTTGGCAACACTACCTTTGGCCGAAAGAATTTGTCATTCATTCCGATCACGAATCATTGAAATACTTGAAAAGCCAAACCAACTTGAACAAGAGGCATGCTAAGTGGGTAGAATTCATTGAATCTTTTCCTTATGTCATTAAGTACAAGAAAGGTAAAGAGAATGTGGTAGCCGATGCCTTGTCTAGAAAAGAGTGTCTTCTTACACGTCTTGACATCAATGTGATTGGTTTGGATGAGATCAAAGACTTATATGCTTCCGATACTTTCTTTGGTCCTATCTTTGAGAAATGCTTGCCTAACCGAGGTTTTGATGACTACTATCTTCACAAAGGTTTCTTGTTTAAGGCTAACAAATTGTGTATCCCCGAGTCCTCTCTTCGTTTGTTGTTATTGAAGAAATCACATGAAGGAGGTCTCATGGGATACTTTGGACGCGACAAGACCTATGCCATGCTCTCCACCAACTACTATTGGCCCAAGATGAAGCATCAAGTTGAGAGACACGTCAAGAGATGTTCTACATGCCTCCGAGCTAAGTCTACTTCCAACCCCCATGGTCTTTACATGCCCTTGCCTATCCCACATGCACCTTGGAGTGATATTAGCATGGATTTTGTGTTAGGCCTCCCACAAACTAAAACCAACATGGATTCAATCTTTGTAGTTGTGGATTGTTTCTCTAAGATGGCACATTTCATTCCTTGCAACCGAACCGACGATGCTTCACATGTTGCTACTTTGTTTTTCAGGGAAATTGTGCGTTTACATGGTGTACCTACTTCAATTGTCTCGGACCGCGACGTCAAGTTCACCTCATACTTTTGGAAGACGTTGATGGCCAAGCTCGGCGTCAAGCTACTCTTCTCCACCGCCTATCACCCACAAACGGATGGACAAACCGAGGTCGTCAACCGCACACTCTCTTCACTACTTCGAGCATTGATCATGCCCAACTTGAAGAATTGGGAGGAATGCATCCCACACGCCGAGTTCGCCTACAACCGTGCTCTACACCAAGCTACCAAGAAGAGCCCCTTCGAGATCGTCTACGGCTTCAACCCCAACACCGCCCTCGACATACTTCCGTTGCCTCTACGCGAGCGAGCAAACATGGACATTGACAAGCGCACCGACTACATCAAGAAGCTACACGACTCCACAAGAGCTACGCTTGAGAAGCATTCCGAGCATCGAGCCTCTATCATGAACATGAACAAGAAACCCATGGTGTTCCAAGAAGGTGACCTCGTGTGGCTACACTTGCGCAAGGACCGGTTCCCCGAAGAGCACAACTCCAAGCTCAAGCCAAGAGGCGACGGCCCCTTCAAGGTCATCAAACGCATCAACAACAACGCCTACAAGCTCGACTTACCGCAATCCAAGTACCTCGTCCACAACTCCTTCAATGTCAAGGACCTCTCTCCCTTCCATGTATACCCAAGTGATGAAGACGACGCTGAGTCGAGGTCGACTCTTTTTCAAGGGGGGAGATGATGTAGCCCACCCAACTCCACCAAGTGCACCGATGACAAGATCACGCGCAAAGGCCATTCATGATAAGGTGAACTCGCTCCTCTCGCTCTATACTTTCGGTCACATGGAGGATGGTGCGCTACCTCATGGTTCCACACTTTGCGTGCTCAGGTCCAAACCCACCACGGAGGTCCCGGAAAGCACCCAAGACGATGCGCGAGAAGGAACCAAGAAGGACGGAGGAAACGGCATCGAATTCGGAGTCCCGACAGAGAAGATAGGGGGAAAGGAACCCTCCCCGGCCTCAGGAGCCGGCCAGGCCGGCCTCCCCCACCTCCAGGCCGGGCACCCAACAGAGGGGGCCGGCCTCCACCTCGGCCTCGGGCTGGCCACCTTCCCCCTCAGGCCGACCCCCTCCAGAGAGGGCCGGCCTCCACCCCGGCCTCGGGCCGGCCCCTCCAGGCCGGCCTCCCTCGCCCCCACCTCGGCCCCAGGCCGGCCCCTGCGCCCACCACGGCCCCAGACTGGCGTGCGCCTGGAGGCGCCTCTCTGCCCCCACCCCGGCCCCATGGCCGGCCAGGCTGGGCCCCCAGGCCGGCGTGGGGCAAAATGCACGCAAATGACTCGTTTTCGACCCCGTTTTCGCCTGCTTCGACCCCCGGCTATATAAGGATGACCCCGAGCTAGATCTAGGGTTTTAGAGTTGAATTTAGAACATTTGGAGCTCAGCTCTCTTGTATCCCTCTTTGAGGAACTACTCCTACGGTGTGTACCTAGGAACGTATCAAGGCTACTCCTCCGACTTCGTCGAGGATCGTATCAAGGCACATCCCAACTACTTGTCCTCTCCCTATCGGGTTTCAGTCAGGAGTTGTCCGATCTTCCTCTCGTTTATCTTGAGGTTCTATTGGCGTAGTGGTACCGGCTACGGGTGTGAGACGGTTTGTATCAAGGTGAGTTCAGTTGGATCGATTGTTCCGTAGGAGGCCCTCGGGGCTTAGTTGACGGGAGGTTGGATCTTTCGGTTCTTGCGATTTATCCTGATTTGTGTGTTGCCCCGCGTTTCCCCCACGTTCCCCCTCGATTCCCCCATCTCGTGTTCTTGTGTTCTTCGCGTTCTTCATTCGTTCTTCGTCGATTCGTGAAGATCGGGCCAATCTAGGAGTTCAACTCCATATCATCATCAATGGGATTTCTGCTCGATTCCATATAATTGAGGTTGTCAATGGAATATCCAACATCATAGTCTGCAATTCTACTTTCTTCTTGCACTGGCTGCGGGGCAGAGGATTATGGAATTCTTGATCCAAAGACCACATTCCATTCAACTGGAGCTAACTCATCGATGTCTGATTCACCGCTTGCGGCACCTATTTCTAAATCTATTGCCTGCAAACCATGATTGGAAGTCTCGCCACCAACAGTCTCATCGGATTCTTCATCCTCTCTAGGATCCTTATCCTCATCAAATGAAATGCCCTTGTCGTAACACGGAAGATCCTCCATCGGGCTAACAAAAACTTTCATATGACATGGGAGGGCCGGACAGCCTGCAGTGAATTTTATGTTCTTTGTGGAGAATAATTTCACCGTCAGATTCAGGCTGGCAACGAGCCGTTCATCAGTATATTGTTTGCTAAACTCCGTCCCCAAGAAGCCATGGATGGCGCAGCAAGAACCGCAAAGATATGACACAAAGAGAGAGGGGCCTTACTTCTCCCTGAAGGGAGGTTGAGCATGGTGTAAGCAATCTTGACCTTGTTGCCAATTCCACCGAGCAACTTGAAGCCAGCGGCGGCCTTGCAAACTGCGAGCGACTCTGTTGGGTGCTGCCACGCCCACTCGAACTGCAACAGGGGCCGACCACATTTAGCAAGAGGCAGATCAATCGACATATGATCCATCAATAGCAAAAAAAATATTGAGGGGGTCCAAAGAAAATTCTTTGAAGCGAGATGAGACGGAAGAAGGGATGGTTAATTACTGGAGGGAGGCGACGTTGGTGGGTAAGCCATGGATATAGAGCACCATCTCCCAGGGGCGGCCGCGCTTGGTCTGCCAGGCGCCGCATCGGAGCTCGCTGTTGTGTTGCCTGATCCGCCGCTGCCGGTTCACCGTGAACCTGCCATCCCCACGGCCAACCGACCAATCCATCCATCAATTAGGTGCGACGTGGAGGTGAAGAAACAAAGATGAATTTTTTTCTGCAAGTCGAGGTGGCGGTACCCGATGTACGTGCGGATCTTGATGCGCGGACAGAGGGACTGGAGGAGGTAGCAGCAGAAGAACCCGTCCCCTCCGCCGACTTTCTTAGGTCCATCTTTGCCGCCGCCAGCTTTCTCCGGTCAGTCTTTACCGTCACCGGCCACAGTTACCGGCTTCACCATAGGGGGCAGGCCATTTCATGACTTTTTCTTGCTCCTGGCCGCCATTTCCCTGCTCCTTCCCATCTCTCTTTCCCCTCTCGATCCGTCAATTTTCAAGAGAGACATTCGTGGGACAATTTGATTTCATCTTTGGAGGAACCACGAGAAAAGGGAGAAAATAGCCGTTGTGGACTACTCCCTCGGTTATGAAATATAAGACGCGGAACGTTTTCACGTACAACTTTCCTCATGCACAAAATATTTTGGAGTTTTCCATATTGCCCTCCCATCGAGGGGCTCCTCTCTCGTTCCGCCACTCGCTCCCGCAGGCCTGCTCCCCGCTCCTCTCGCTCTCTCTCTCTCTTTCTCTATAGGGCAAATATATATATATATATATATATATGAGAAATTACCTCCTGTCAAGGAGGGTAGCTACACAGGCATCCCTCTATCGACACATGGCTAACGCCGATAGTGCATCCCGAAGGCAGGAACACATGTCCGCACTAGGTCTCACCTCTCTCCTCTTTTCTTTGTTTTATTTAATCTGTCTCTAGCGATTATTTTTCACAGATGAAGTCGGCCCGGGTCACGAGTATATTCCTTTCTCCGGGACCATCACCATCACCATGCCCTCTCCTATGTCAGCTTCATGGTGAGGCAGCGCCTCCCATCTTATCCGACTACGTCTCACTGGAATCTGGAGACTCCTCCTCGGCCATCCTTGCGGCGCTCGTCGGATTCGACCCAACCGACTGTCAGGTGCAGCGCTGGATTTGCCGCCCCAAATCATCCACGGCTCACCATCCTGCCGAGATGGAGCTATACTCCCCGATCCCGCTGCCTCCCTTACTATGTTGGTCTCTCCCCATTCTGCTTTTTATTCGTACTTATCTAGGTTCGTGTCTTATCGGAGATCTAAAATATTGTTCACGTCTTTGGAGTCTCGTTGGGTCCTTTTGGATCCATTCCCGGCCGGCATCAGGAGCTCCACCAGGTGCAGTGCTAGAATCTTGATCTTATTTGATAACACTTTTTCTTCCTTCGATTCATTTTTCGGTTGCTCTCAGGATCCATGAAGTGTGGCGCAGCGCTAGCTCGCCATCTTGATGCAGTTGATCCACCAGATATGGTAGAGAGGGCCGTGGACCTGCTATTGTCGTAGCCGTTGACGAGGTCGTATTCGCGGATCTGCTTGAGCGGTGACGCGCTAGTGGTAACAGAGTACTGCTGTGTCTCGTGGCCATTGACGAGGTCGTATACGTGTTTCATCTTTGACCTTTGTGTGCCTCCATCCTGTTGCAGCCTAGAGCTGGGCTCCCATGACGCCACTGCCGCCATCCACTTCGTTTGTCTCCATTGAATCGTTCCTTTTTTTCAGATCTTCTTTTGTTCGTGGTCTAGACCCATGTGTTATAGATTTTGTAAATCTTAGATGACAATGAGATTTGTGATTTGCGTTTTAGGGAGCCTGGGATTCCTTTTTGCTTTTTTTTCCTGATCTACATTGTATTGCCTTTCTCGTGATATTGCCTAATTAGATTATGGGGTTGATGTGTAATTAGGCAGATGGGTCTGTGGTTGTATTTCCTTGCTGCTTCCGTCAGATGGACGACTGCAATTTATTTTTTATAATCGTATAAATTTTAGAGATAGCTTGCTGGCCTCAGACAGGTTCACCGATAAGCTTCACTAGAGAAAATCTGCTGGGTGCTAGTCAGCCGAAGAAGGGGCGTTCTGGGCTCTTGTGCCGCCTTCTGGTTGGCTGTGTCATCTAAGGATGTGGTGTGAATTTTTCTTCGACAAATATCTCTCCGCGGTAGGAGGCGCCGCACAAGTACTTGGGGTTCCAACAAAAAGTAAAAGGGATTGTGTTTTAATAGAACAAAGTTCAAAAGACCAGCTAAACTCACGAGCACCTCGAGGCACACATGCATCCATAAAAGCTCCAAATCTTGAAGGGAATCAACACTTTATTTTGTAGAGCCCACTACCTTGGCTCATTCCTGGTGGACGCATACACACATGACACCGCAAAACTATCCACTTTACTAGGTCAGATAACGGGAGGCCAAATACTGCCGTTAATCAACAATACTGCCGTTAATCAACAGTTCGAGATTGAGAGAATCCAACGGTGTTTGCAGCATGGGTAGCTACACCCCAGGACAGGTCTCATATACTGCCGTACTGAGGTATGTGACATACTTTTTTGGTCTGAGTATTTTTATATACTATATCTAATATACTCCAAAACAACTTATGTGAAAATTATAAAATTGAAAATGTAGTTTGCACTATATAATCAAAATACTGATATATACCGGTGCCCATGCTCCTAGGTGCCCCATTTGGGCTTCCTATTAGACTCCCAGGGTGTAGAATAAGTAATTCTACCCCCGGTCGGCCAACGAGGCGGACCACGCCGCTGGTTCCGTCGGACCTTCTCACTGTGGTTCGAACCACCCCAAACGTCGTAACTTTTTTCTCGTATGTTACGTCAACGGTTTTTTTTTGTTCCAATTAGTTTGGGGGGGGGGTATGGAGCTGCCCACGAACACCTTCACCTAATCTTTTTATTCTGGTTAGCAATTGAGCCTCGATTTAGGACGAACACTGCGGTGGTCTCAACGGCCAGCGGTTTCAGCGGCGATTGGCGTTGCCGGTGATCTTGTGGGCCAGAGATTCTGCGGAGATTAGCGCTGCTGGTGGTCTCGTCCGGCAGAGGTTTCGGCGGCGAGCAGGGGAGGATTGGGTGGCGAGCGGCGGGTGGCCTCGGATGCGAGCGGTGCGTCGGGTGGCCTCGTCGGCTGGCGGCGGTGTGGAGGTGGGCGCGCCGCGGCAGCACCATCTTGGGCGTGTAAACTGCAGATTAAAGCGGCGGCTTCGCCTGGCTTCACGGAGGTATTCGATCTGGATTTGCGATGACAGCTTCTATATTCACCGTATGTACTCTTTAGTATTGACCAGCGCCCGCCACTCCGCTCTATACACAGGCTCGTGGTCGTGTTCCCTCGCCCAATATCCATGGAGTCCTCTCTCTCTCAAGGTGAGGGCGGCTATGACTGTTCGTGGCGCCGGCGCCGGGCGGTTGTATGGAGCTGTAGTGTCCAGATGAGTACAGATCGGAATAAAAGGTCAAACATGTCTCCCTGACATTTCTTTTCTTCTAGTCTGTATAAGTAGCTTGTAGGATTCTTGCTCTTCTAGCTGTCATTTATTTTGTGTTACTGTAGTATTAGTACATGGATTTTTTTTAAATGTGTTCTAAATTCCCTTGCTCTAGAGGTTAGCTTCAATAGCTGAAGCTGTAGACAACCACCGCCCCTGTCTTTGGTCTGCATGTTGCAAAGGCAACAGAATTTTCCATATCTATATTTACAACAAAGCAGTACTACATGAGCATATAACTTCTAAATATGAGCTTCATGTGTTTGACGGTCCATGATATGGAGTAGAGAAAGATTCATACAAAAATATATATTTATCTTGTATTTATCGAGCAACAACCGTAGTGGTACTGCAAAATTATTTTCCCCATTAGTGCATCAGTGATGTGCACCAAATTTTTTTGGCCGCTGTTGTCGGACGGCTGGATCCGGATCTGGCAGGGTGTAGATGGGTGGTGGTCACCGGCGGCGCTACAGCGCGGCGGGATGTGGCTGCGGGACGAATCGGCGTCGGGGTGGGTTGTGGACTTGTGGTAGGGGGCAACATTGGCATTGGGCTGCTCTGTCTTCGGATCCCCTTCGTCTGGATGTATATATTTCTGAGAAAATATACGTATTTTCATGTGCATCATTTTACCCGGTATGACAGTTCCCTTGACATGGTTTCATTTTGTTTCATATAATATTGATTTATCCACAAGATTTTCATAAATTGCATACTAAGTCTGCTAGTGACATTTCAGTTTTACCATGTCATTCCTGTTTCTATCTTTGATTTCTTCATGTGTTACCTGCTTCCCACTTCCTAATTTTTCATGGCTATTAGCACTCGATCCATCAGATGATATGCACGGTAATCTTGTGCATTTTTCTGACAGAAACTATGTGTCTTTAACGCATTTGACAAAATATTTTGGAGTGCATATGTAGTTTACAACTTTATATGTAGCCATTGTTCCGCAGATTAGTTTCTTCATTTTCAAGCATAGTTTGCAACAGCATTAGTTTTTGCGTCGAATTGCAAGTGACAACACTTGTTGTACCCGTCTTGTTGGTTTTGAAAATAGGTTACAACTCTACTCACAGCTTTATTATTCTTCTGTAATAATTTGTTTATTTCTTGCTTTATTTCAGTTATCAGTCTCCCTGAAAAGCTAGATGCACATGTACGCTTGCCTAATTTTGTTGCACAATGTAAGATGCATTGGCTTTGTCCTTTTATAGATGTCAACTAAGTACCGACTAACTATTTAGATTCACATGTACAAAAAATAAATTATGTTTGGATCATGTTCTTCTGAATGTTTCCAAGAATAACTTCTTGTCCATCATTAAATGATTTTTTTCAAAACTAACTGTACAATTATTTTGCACGGTCGCAAAAACAATAATAATCTTATATAGCCAATCTCTACTTGCTGATGGAGCTTGCAGATTTACCATCCATTGGACGAAATTTCTAGAACAAACCAGCAACAAGGCTGGTCATGATAGTACAATAAGTTCAAGACTGATGAGAAGCAAATGATAGAAGGGCTAAACTTATAGCAACTCGGCAACAACAATGCTATGATGAGTTGGCCTTCAGCACCGTGCTGCTTAGTAGGGTGGAGATGAACCATCATAACGTGATGCTGTGGGGTCAATGTAATAATCTGAATTACACCGTGACATGTACTATTGTAATTAGCCTGTTAGGCCTTCCTGTATTCATCCTATGTCAGATAAAGTCTAATGTTGTGTGATGAGGTGATTTAATCAATAATGATTTTATGCTTAAGTAATAAAGCGTGTATGACATCGATAGTTTTGCAAAAAAATCTTACGGCGCGGGAGTAAAAACACGTTGACTGGCAGGCTCTTATGAAGGCTCTTACGGTGGCTGATTTCCTAGGTATCCTTAACCTCATTTTACATCAGTAGTTGAGAGAGTTAAAGAGAAAAAAGAGGAGGCACACGACCTGGCCTGGTAACACGGGTGTACGCCCGCAGGAGATTATTATGTCGCATGCAAAAAAAAATTACGACGCGCGGGATTTGGAGCCCGGTGCCCCGCTTGAGATTATTATGTCGCATGCAACCTTTTTTACGACATGCGGGATTGGGAGCCCGGTGCGGGCGTGTGCATCTGGGTGCCGCTCACGTCGGTAGGCTGGCTGGGGTGCAGAATATTATTTTGCACCCGATGCGGTCGCGTTATTTGACTCCGTGGGTGCAAAATAATATTCTGCACCCTAGCCAGCCTACCGACGTGAGCGGCACCCAGATGCACACGCCCGCACCGGGCTCCCAATCCCGCATGTCGTAAAAAAGGTTGCATGCGACATAATAATCTCAAGCGGGGCACCGGGCTCCAAATCCCGCGCGTCGTAATTTTTTTTTGCATGCGACATAATAATCTCCTGCGGGCGTACACCCGTGTTACCAGGCCAGGTCGTGTGCCTCCTCTTTTTTCTCTTTAACTCTCTCAACTACTGATGTAAAATGAGGTTAAGGATACCTAGGAAATTAGCCACCGTAAGAGCCTTCGTAAGAGCCTGCCAGTAAACGTGTTTTTTCTCCCGCGCCGTAAGATTTTTTTGCAAAACTATCGATGTCATACACGCTTAATTACTTAAGCATAAAATCATTATTGATTAAATCACCTCATCACACAACATAAGACTTTATCTGACATAGGATGAATACAGGAAGGCCTAACAGGCTAATTACAATAGTACATGTCACGGTGTAATTTAGATTATTACATTCACCCCACAGCATCACGTTATGATGGTTCATCTCCACCCTACTAAGGGCATCTCCAGCCGTCCCCCCCCAGGGGGCTTTTTTCGCGGCGGAAGCGGCGAATAGCGCCGCTTCTTCACCACTCGCCCCTCCCAGAGGCCCAAATAGCGCCGTTTCGGCGCTATTTAGCGCCGCGGCACCCAGGCCAAACCCAGCCCGCTGGGTTCGGCCTTGGGGGGCGAAACTGCGCGACCGCGCGCGCGGGACAGCTCTGTCAGCGACGCGACGAGAAATCGCGGGAACAGAACCGCCCCCGTGATCGTCTTCTCGGCTGCCGCGCGGTCAAAGGCTGTCGCCGTTTATGGCGTGGCGGCCGCCCAGTGCATGCGCCCCGCCCAAAGGCTGCCGGCGTAATGGCGTGGCGGGCGGCAGCGAGGGGACGCGCGCACGCAGTAAATGCCCGGCCGCTCGCCGCGCTATAAACCCCCCCCCCCGCCGCGCGCCGCGCCCCACCATTCTTCCACCGGCGAGCTCCTCCCCTCTTCTTCCTCTCGACGCTCTCCTCCCCTCTTCTCTCCACGAAAAATGGCCGGCTACAAGGACGGGGCTGCGGCCAACGGGTTCCCGCGCCATAACCTGCGCCGGAGCGAGGCGATGGACCTCTACCGCGCGGGCTACCCATGCCCGCCGAACATGCGCCTCCCTAGCTCCGCTGCGGGGGCGAGCCGCTGGGCGCTCAGCGCCGGCGGTGTCCCCGTGCCTCCCCTCCCCTCTTCTGACCGGCGCCTCTTCCTCGTCCGCGACGTCCAGCTCCTCCACCGGACAGTCCATGTCCACCTCCCCCCCTTTCTGAACGCCGGCGCGCCCGCCCGTAGGCGCAGCGGCGGCGCGCTCCGCCTCGGCGAGCCACGCTTCGAACGCGTGGTTCGCCCAAAGACGGAGGACGGCGGCGACGACGACGAAGCCGAGTGGCCCGACCAGAAGGTCGTGGAGCAGCTGTCGCTGGACACGCTGCAGCCACTCGACGACGACACCGCCACTCGGTGGAGCCTGCGGGACACCACCGAGGCGGAGCTCGAGCTCCAGCGCCGCCTGCTGGCGGAAGCCGAGCAGCGCAAGGCGGCGCGCGAACGTGAGGCCGCCGCCAACGCGCCTCCGCGTCCCTCCCCCGCCGCCGCAGAAGGAGAACGAGTACATCATCCTCGACCCGGACTCCGACGACGAGGGCGTGATCCAGCAAGCCCTCGAGGCGAGCAGGTGGGACTGCGGCGGCGGCGACGAGGGACAGGGGCCGAGCAAGCGCCCCGGCGACGACGACAACGACGACGGCGGCGATTACAGCCAGGCTATCGCCGCCAGCCTCGGCCTAAAGTAGTTTAGTTTAGTTTCTAGTTTAAAATTTTCGTTCTAGCTTAAATTCGCGCCGAATATGTACGCACTTTGCAAATTTCAATAAAAATCGACTAGTTTTCAAATTGCGTTTGTTTTGGGCCGATTCTTGGGCTCGGGAAGCGACTGGGAACGATGCCCCCCAGGTTCCAAAATAGCGCCGTTTAGCGCCGCGGCGGCCCCAAAACGGCGGCGTTTTGGGCCCTGGGGGGCGCAATGACTGGAGATGCCCTAAGCAGCACGGTGCTGAAGGCCAACTCATCATAACATTGATGTTGTCGAGTTGCTATAAGTTTAGCCCATCTATCACTTGCTTCTCATCAGTCTTGAACTTATTGTACTATCATGACCAGTCTTGTTGCTGGTTTGTTATAGAAATTTCGTCCAATATGGTAAATCTGCAAGCTCCATCAGCAAGTAGAGATTGGCTATATAAGATTATTATTGTTATTGCGACCGTGCCAAATAATTGTACAGTTAGTTTTGAAAAAAAATCATTTAATGATGGACAAGAAGTTATTCTTGGAAACATTCAGAAGAACATGACCCAAACATAATTTATTTTTTGTACATGTGAATCTAAATAGTTAGTCGGTACTTAGTTGACATCTATAAAAGGACAAAGCCAATGCATCTTACATTGTGCAACAAAGTTAGGCAAGTGTACATGTGCATCTAGCTTTTCAGGGAGACTGATAACTGAAATAAAGCAAGAAATAAACAAATTATTACAGAAGAATAATAAAGCTGTGAGTAGAGTTGTAACCTATTTTCAAAACCAACAAGACGGGTACAACAAGTGTTGTCACTTGCAATTCGACGCAAAAACTAATGCTGTTGCAAACTGTGTTTGAAAATGAAGAAACTAATCTGCGGAACAATGGCTACATATAAAGTTGTAAACTACATATGCACTCCAAAATATTTTGTCAAATGCGTTAAAGACACATAGTTTCTGTCAGAAAAATGCACAAGATTACCGTGCATATCATCTGATGGATCGAGTGCTAATAGCCATGAAAAATTAGGAAGTGGGGAGCAGGTAACACATGAAGAAATCAAAGATAGAAACAGGAATGACATGGTAAAACTGAAATTTCACTAGCAGACTTAGTATGCAATTTATGAAAATCTTGTGGATAAATCAATATTATATGAAACAAAATGAAACCATGTCAAGGGAACTGTCATACCGGGTAAAGTGATGCACATGAAAATACGTATATTTTCTCAGAAATATATACATCCAGACGAAGGGGATCCGAAGACAGAGCAGCCCAATGCCAATGTTGCCCCCTACCACAAGTCCACAACCCACCCCGCTGTCCGATAACGGCGCCGATTCGTCCCGCAGCCACATCCCGCCGCGCTGTAGCGCCGCCGGTGACCACCACCCATCTACACCCTCCCAGATCCGGATCCAGCCGTCCGACAACAGCGGCCAACAAAATTTGGTGCACATCACTGATGCACTAATGGGGAAAATCATTTAGCAGAACCACTACGGTTGTTGCTCGATAAATACAAGACAAATACATATTTTTGTATGAATCTTTCTCTACTCCATATCATGGACCGTCAAACACATGAAGCTCATATTTAGAAGTTATATGCTCATGTAGTA
Source organism: Alopecurus myosuroides (assembly GCA_028641055.1). Classification (NCBI taxonomy): domain Eukaryota; kingdom Viridiplantae; phylum Streptophyta; class Magnoliopsida; order Poales; family Poaceae; genus Alopecurus; species Alopecurus myosuroides. Next base: position 338,033,497 of record CM054059.1, on the reverse strand, counting down.
CTGCTTTGTTGTAAATATAGATATGGAAAATTCTGTTGCCTCTGCAACATGCAGACCAAAGAGAGGGGCGGTGGTTGTCTACAGCTTCAGCTATTGAAGCTAACCTCTAGAGCAAGGGAATTTAGAACACATTTAAAAAAAATCCATGTACTAGTACTACAGTAACACAAAATAAATGACAGCTAGAAGAGCAAGAATCCTACGAGCTACTTATACAGACTAGAAGAAAAGAAATGTCACGGAGACATGTTTGACCTTTTATTCCGATCTGTACTCATCTGGACACTACAGCTCCATACAACCGCCCGGCGCCGGCGCCACGAACAGTCATAGCCGCCCTCACCTTGAGAGAGAGAGGACTCCACGGATATTGGGCGAGGGAACACGACCACGAGCCTGTGTATAGAGCGACTCAGAGTGGCGGGCGCTGGTCAATACTAAAGAGTACATACGGTGAATATAGAAGCTGCCATCGCAAATCCAGATCGAATACCTCCGTGAAGCCAGGCGAAGCCGCCGCTTTAATCTGCAGTTTACACGCCCAAGATGGTGCTGCCGCAGCCCGCCCACCTCCACACCGCCGCCAGCCGACGAGGCCACCCGACGCACCGCTCGCATCCGAGGCCACCCGCCGCTCGCCACCCAATCCTCCCCTGCTCGCCGCCGAAACCTCTGCCGGACGAGACCACCGGCAGCGCTAATCTCCGCAGAATCTCTGGCCCACAAGATCACCGGCAACGCCAATCGCCGCTGAAACCGCTGGCCGTTGAGACCACCGCAGGGTTACCCCGTTTAGCATTTTTCAATTGAATCGACAAATTAGTTATCAACCTTATCTCGTTGCATGGATCATGACTAGTTCAAAAATCAGTTACGCAATAATTGGGATTGGTTTGCATCGGTATTAATACCCGGCTGAAACTCCTGACTCTGGCCTATATGGTGGCGCAGATACCATTTTCTGGAGACGTCCACCCGTTGCGGTAGGGTGCGCCGATCCAAGATATACAAGCCGGAGACGTAAGAAATTTTCATGCACTAATTTCTAGTTTTGGATGTCAATTTCCTAGGTTGATCTCTAGCTGCATCGTTTGTTACAGGTTGCATTAGAGAAGTTCCACGAGTGAGACTAATCACTGCGGCCAGCTGCGCGGGTGGACGATACGGTCCAACGATGATCCCACCGGCGAGCACGACAACGCCGACGACCAAAGACGAGATGAGATATGACCAGCAGCGGCTAGATGGCACCGACGATACTTGGCTGGTGGCAAGTCGACGACTACACGGAGAGGACATGCATGAGGCTTACCGTGGTTCAACGATGGAGACGAGATGCGATCGGCCTGTTACTCACGCCGGAGACACAAGATGGGATCTGACTGTCGAAGCCTGATGAGTGATGACGGAGGTGCCTGTGATTGTTGGCGCATGCCCGACTCGTTTGGGCCGATGGGCGATGGCCGATGCATCCAGCCGAGATGCAATCAGATGGATGGATGTACGAGTAATACTTTGGCTGATGAGGATCCGATGTGATTAGCAGTACAACGCTAACCTCGCATGCAAATCTGATTGTTCCTACTCCGATGGATTTTCTAGCTAGCTCACAAGATATACACGAATCAATATATGTATATACTTCTTTATGGATGACATATACTTCTGCACTTTTTGTACATCACATGATTTTACTCTTTTTTTGGCAGCATATACTTGTTTGGATCAAATGAAGTATATACAATAATCAGTACATACAGTCCTAATCTAACAAGTTGCAGTATGTACTTTTTAATAGTGCCATCGGATATAAGAAAGCAGTATATAAAATTGTTGCTTCGAGACTAGCTAGTATGATATCTTGTCCAGGTTTCTGTTGCCTGGCTGTGTACACATGCAACTGGTTGCGTATAATCCTCCAAATTTCAAACAGTAGTGCATATACTCCAGACTAGTACTAGCATAGATACCCACATGTAAATCAGTATATACCCCATAAAAAATATTACCCCTTCAATAAAGCATTACATACCCCCTTTAAAACAGAGGTAAATGCTCCATATAAAATGAGGTATATACTCTGTCGCAAAATAATATAGACTACCTAGCAGAATTTGTATGCACTGCCTGCACATACACCACTGCCCCTTGAAACTGAAGATAGAAAACATACTTGTATATACCACATGAACGGAGCAACCATTTAGCTAAGCCCTATGGTATACGGTCACAGGAATTGTACATGCTATACTCCTTTTATTTCATATACTGCTTTTCATTTACTATACAATTAATGTGTGAAAAATCAGTATATACTCCATTGGAATAAAAAAAAAGTATATACGCCTTTGCCAAGCAGCAGATACCACTTTGGAACTAACAACTAAGCAGTATGTACATACCACCGAGAAAAGACACCCTTATTTTGCAAGCAGTATCATCCCAAAAGAAAAGTTTTTACCTTCCCTACAAAACGAAGTATATAGCCTTTACCTATAAAATAGTATATATCCTTTTTTTGCACTGGGTATATACCCTTAAATTGACGAGAATTATATTCTCCTATGGAAAGTTCAACTACTTGAATCTGTACAATATACTCCCTAATAAGTGGTAAGGTTTTGGTTTGTTACTTCCCGGGGTTAATTGCAAAAAAAAAAAAAGAACGAACGCATGAGTTTGTTGTTTGAATTAAATATCACGTTCCTAGCCTCTAGGAGAAGCTACGACTTACAAGTAGGTAACACGGGAAGTTAATTAGCTTTTTAAAATAAGTGGTACGGCTGGTTTGTTACTCCCTAATAGGTTGTTGCATGCGCGTGACAGGTTAGACATCCTCTTTATCCGTTCGTTTGGTATATCCAACCCATTCGGCCTGTTAAGGAATAGGAGTATGTACACCTGGGAGTATAAAAGTGGACTTCTATATATATATATAACAAAAATAGTGTGCTACCCCCTGGCTAGCTGCGCACCCTGATCCGGCCATTGGATCATCCTATAGATCATTTTTCCACGGCCGATCGACTTAACGGTGTTCAGTGACTTCCGTCCATATTTGTCGAGCCCGCACGTCCCACCCTGTCCTCGCATCGTCCTCCTCCCGACCTACACTCAAGCCTCCTCCCGTCCAGACACTCTCGGGCTCCCGGATCCAACAGGGCGCCGTCGGCCAGCACCGATGCGGATCTCTGTGTCCACAAAGGTCGTGGAACGAATGGGGTCGAGGAGGACGAGAAGAAGGCAACCAACTCCCCAAGGATAGATTCCCGTCGGCGTGTGGCTCAACGGCCGGGAGGCGCGCCTTGCCGTGGTCCGTGGAGGTCAGGTACACCGCTATAAGTGGTTTTCCCAGCTTCCGTCGTCTCCGCGTGAAATAAACGCGTCCATGGCCGAGATGCAGGGCGAGCCGTCCTCTACATGATCCTCTACCAGATCCCTTGCACGCATGGCCACCGCATCTAACGCCCGCCCCCAAAGCAGGCCCGCCGTCCCCTCCGTTTCGGCGCCCCGCCCCTCTCCGACCTCCTCCTCGTGCCCCGTTTTCCTGCGCGTCATCCAACTTTGTGGAACTCATGGATCCCCTGTGTCCGTGATGCGAGAACCAGGTACCGCCGGTGGGAGCATTGTTCGGGGCCGACGATGGCACATATCTCGGAGCCTGTTGGCGGAGCTACGGCTCAAATCTTTCATTCAGCGCCTCCATGGCCGACCCGTGCTGCTCCCTCCCCATCGCGAGTCCCAAATTTCACCACAAGGCCCGGCCGCCTCCACTGTTGCTCCACCAATCCGAAGTGTGGTCCTGGGCGGGTGTTTTTCTTCTTCTCGTTAACGGCTGCTCCACGGACGGTGCTGACCGGAACGGGGGGATGGCTAGGGGTGGCCCCGTGCTGCTGGATCGAGGTAGAACGATGGCGTCGTTTGGTGATTTTTCGGAGATGAAAAATGGGGTGATGGAGAGAATGGGTGCATGGCGTCTCGGGCAGAGCCGCACCGGTGGAGATGAGATTTTTTTGACGCCCGTGCGGTACAGGGCTCCACTAATCCAGCCGGGGACGGCGCAATTTTTCCAGATCTTTTCGTTCAAATCTGAGGGTCGGGGCGGGCCATGGAGGTCGTGTGGCTGCCGCCGGAGAAGCTGGACGGGGTCTAGGGCAAGGGAGACGCCGGAGAAGCTGGACGAGGCCTAGGACAAGGGCTCAGAGGCCGGGATACGGAGGTGCGGTGGTCGTCGGTCGGTCACGGGCGTGGTATAAGGCGTTGGCGGCGGGCGCGCAGCCGGGATGGCCACGAGTTCTGCGGGGGCGACGCGGACACGAGATGCATGGGATCACGCCGCCATACCTGATAGGAGCTCCACGGCTGACATGTCGCCGGCTCACCACGACCACGTCAGGGATAAAGGAGATGAAGAAGAAGCTAGGACGGACGGGATGCAGAGGAGGACGATGGTGGTCAGTCGGTTTGGGGAGTAAAAACAGGGGTCGTCCGGTAGAGTAGGCCGTGGTCACGGGTCCATTTTCAGTTTTTATTTTAAATATAATTGGAGGGGATGGGTACGCGTGCCTCCAACCTTCCCTCTGTTCCTTTTTGTTCGTTGACACAAACTGGAAAAGTAAACGGCCGTGAACGCAGCAAACGGCAGCACTGATCTTGATACCACATCGGATGGCTCCTAGTACGTGCATAGCTATATATATGTATATACGTACAAAATAAGTATGTAGAAAAATTACACATACTACATAAAAAGTAGTATATATACTGCCGAAATAGTAATATATACTGCATACCAGCTGTACATACTCTCCGGTATGATAGATACTACATACATTATACTAACCACATGTGGGTGTAGCTACACCCGGGAGTAGCATAAATTTATCATATATATATATAGAGAGAGAGCTCCTTTTTTATACTGTCATGGATACATACTCCTATGCCTTATAGGTTTGAATCAGTTGGTTATAACCAATAGCTAGCAAACCAGCTGGCCGGGCGAATAGAAGAAAATGTTAGCAACATTCATGTAACAACTTTTAGTTGGCGTGAATGGTCCTACAATTAAGTAACAAAAAAGATACCATTTGAACGGGTACCACATACCACATATAATAATATAACCTTGCCCCCACGCATATAGTGTATACAAGTATGCCAGGTATCTTCAATTTCATAGAGTATTGCACGTCGGTGCATAATATATATGGTTGCTTTATGAATTGTCACGTATAATTTTTTCGGAGGTCATATATAGGGCGTACTACTTCTGCACTGGAGTGTGCACCTTATTGTTTGCTATGGAGTATGTATCAAATTTTTTGCCAACAAGTTTGTACCACATTTTTTCCAATGAAGTATATACCTTATGTCAAATGGTGTATATACCCATTTATTTTCAAGAACTATATACCATATTTTTCATGGTGAAGTATGTAACAAATAGAGAATGTGCTGCATTCTTTTTTCCATGTAGCTAGTATGTATAATTCTTCTTGAGTATGCACCACATTTCGATGAGGTATATACCACATTTTCTGCAATGAAGTATGTACCACTTTCTAGCAATAAATGAATACATTCATGTAAGGTTGAAGCTAGATTTCTTACATCCATGCATGTGTATTTTATCAAAAGCAAAATGACGGAGGAAGTATATACCATATACCAGATCATGAAGGTATATGATTCCCAAGAACAACAAGTGTACATACAATTCTCAAGTAGTAAACTCCATGTCGTCGACCTCCCTGTCAGGACCAAGCCTTCAGCGCACCGATTCAAACGGAGAAGATGGCCGGAAGTAACTGGAGGATCGCAGCTGACGGCCAGGATCTGTGGATACCGCTTCGTCGACAACGGACGGCCCTCCTGTCTCCTCGTGTCGCTGTAGCTAAACCAACAAAAGCTTGTCGTCTCCAACCACTCCCTCGTGGGTTTTACGTTCCTGCCCTTGTAATAGCTATAACTAGCGAATTCTAGAGCCTTCGAGCTCTCATCTTGTAATGACGGGGTAAACCCTAGACCACCAGTGTTCCTAGTTGGTAACGGTGTCTCTGCAATCAACGCAAATCCCCCTAAATCTCCTCTGTTCTGCGTGTCTTCTGAACTTTTCTCTGAATTTCCTAGTTCTAGTGCTTGTCAATTGGTATAAGAGCCAATCTTTCCTCGGAGGCGTTCGGATCTGGGTGCTGAAGTGAAGTTGGAGGAGCCGTAAAATTCCTCCCTTCCCACCCTCTCCCGGCGGCGGCGCAAGACGGCGTTGGTGGCGGTGATTCGATCGGTACAGGTTTGGTTTGGCTGGGGGTTGCAGTGACACAACGTCACTGTGGTAAAATCCCTCCCACCCTCCCAGATCGGTTGTACTCCGGCGGCGGGCGACGACGACGGTGCATGCGAAGGTAAAAACTGTTTCCCAAGGTCTGGTTGCAGCGTTTGCTGTGGTAAAATCCCTTCCTTGTGCAACAGTTTGCAGAAAATCGAGGTCTCATGTACTGTCCTGAAGCAAAAACCCTCCCTGTTCTTCTGCAACTCCAAACTGCAACATGGTTAATCCTGAAGAGTCCGGATCCACTGAGCAACTCGAGTTCCAATCACTACAGCTCGATGTTAAGACACTCCAGCGTGCTAGAGAGGAAGACAGATTGAATTTTACGCCTTTCGTGACACTGTGGCGTCCAATTTTCAGAATGTGCAGAAAACGTTAACTGAATTACACCTCTCTCTGACGAACTTCATGACGGCTATTCCCTCGCAAAAGGGAGACACCCCTCATATTACCACTGATATGGGCATGACTGCACAGAATACCACACCTCTGGGGCATGGCAAGAAACCCGTGGACTTGCAAAGCTCACCAGCCACAGTGGGTTCGGCTACCTTGCATGACAATGCAACGGGAAAAGAGCTGCATCTGGATGGGACCATCAAAGTACCTTATCGTCATCCCCATTTTGGAAGCAAACCACAGCAACTGGCCATGGAGATGAAGAATGGACCTGCAACCATGGAATCGGCTCACAATGCCATGCAGATTGTTCAAGTGGAGGGTACTGGGGGAGCTAATCCTCAGAGAGAAAATCACACAGAAGGGAGAAGGACAATGGCCATAGTGAAACCTGCAAAGTATAACATACCCGAGTTTGATGGCAACAACACCACTTCTTGGATTCAGACAGTGGAAATATATTTTGACGCTGCCAGAACACCTGCTGAGCTCAAGACTGAGATAGCAGTTACTTATTCGAAAGGCCCAGCCATGGAATGGTGGAGAGGAACAGGCATTGCAGCCCCTAACTTCCCATGGTATCGTTTCTGCAGATATGTAGAGGACAGATTCTCTGAGGCATCTGAGTGTGACAACGTGAGAGTTTTTCATGCTCTGCAGCAAACAAGCACTGTGAATGATTATGTATTAAAGTTTGAGCAGTCCATGAACTTAATGCGCCCGTATAACCCTGCTATTCCTGTGGAATAGTACACAAAGAGTTTCATAGCAGGTTTACAAGACAACATTCAACACTTTGTGCAGTGTCATGAGCCCCAAGATTTACAAAAAGCCATTTGGTTAGCCAGGCGTATGGAACAAGCTCAACCAGTCCGAAAAACTATGAGCAATTTTATCCCTATGCTAAAAGGCAAGTCCAATTTGAATCAATGAGAACCAATGTCCCAAATGCTGCTGCACTTATTGAACAAGCAAAACTAGCTGGAAACTGCTACAAATGCAAGGAAAAGTGGTTCACTGGCCATAAAAAGGTTTGCAGAACGGCAAACCAAGCACAAATACATGCTCTGCAAGAGGAAATTCCTGAGGAGGCTGAACTGGTCTATTTTACTGAGACATTGGAGGATAAGGAACCAATGATCATGCAAGTTAAACAGGACCCAGAATTACAAATATCAATGCATGCTCTCATGGGTATTGGAACAGTCAGATACACTTTCACAGTAACACTGTTTATTGGTAAACATCCAGCAACATCATTGATTGATAGTGGTAGCACAACCACTTTTCTCACTCCTACAATGGCAAACAGGGCAAACTGCCCACTGTCTCCAACAACTAAGAAAAGGGTCCACGTGGCAAATGGTGGGACTCTTTGGACTGAATTCATGGCCAAAAACTTCCCCTTTACTATCCAAGGACATGAATTTTCTACTGATTTCAGAATACTGAAACTTCATGGATATGATGCCATCCTAGGGGCTAATTGGATGTCTTGCCATTGCCCAGTTGAATTGGATTTCCAAGAAATGCAAGTACAGGTGACTACACCACTTGGCATTAAAATTCTTTGAAGGATGAGAGCCTGCCAACTGCACCTGTACCTGAACTAGATACTTCTGAAGATTTGTTTGATGAACCTATTTGTGGTGCTGTGATATTGCTACATCAAATAGTAGAGGATACCCCAGACAAAGGCCATGATAATCCTCTTATCCAAGCACTACTCAAAAGGTTTCAAATACTATTCTCCACACCAACAGAATTACCACCTCAAAGAGCTATGGATCATGCTATACCATTAATCCCTGGAGCCAAAATTGTCAACCAAAGGCCTTATAGATTGCCTTTCCATCATAAGGATGCTATGGAGAAAATCATTCAAGAAATGATTCACAACAAGATAATTAGAGATAGTGTGAGTCCTTATTCCTCTCCTGCTCTACTGGTGAAAAAGAAGGATTACACCTGGAGGGTGGTAAATGATTTCAGGAAACTCAATAGCCAAACAATCAAAAACAAATACCCCATTCCAGTAATTGAAGACCTACTGGATGAATTACAGGGAGCTATTGTTTTCTCCAAATTGGATCTGAGAAGTGGCTACCACCAGATTAGAATGCAAGAGAAAGATATTGAGAAAACTGCATTCAGTACTCATTTTGGCCACTATGAATATTTAGTAATGCCTTTTGGCCTGACAAATGCTCCAGCTACCTTTCAATTACTCATGAACACTGTCTTGGCACCATTTCTGAGAAAATTTTCCTTGGTTTTCTTTGATGACATCCTGGTCTACAGAAAAAGCATGACTGAACACATTACTCATTTGACTCAAATTTTCCAAACACTAGTTGATAACAAGTTGTTTGCCAAGCAGAACAAATGTGTTTTTGCACAGAAGCAAGTGGAATATTTGGGTCATGTCATCACTGCTAATGGTGTTGCTACTGATCCTATTAAAATTGCTGCAGTTGCAAAGTGGCCAATTCCTTCTAATGTATCTGATCTAAGAAGCTTCCTTGGCCTAGCTGGCTACTACAGAAGGTTTATACAAAACTATGGCATCATCTGTAAACCTCTGTTCTTGAGCCTGAAAAAGGATAATTTCATCTGGGGACAAGATCAGATGGATGCATTCAACAACATCAAAGAAAAATTGACCAGGGCACCTGTCTTAGCCTTGCCAAATTTTGCTGAGCCTTTCATTCTGGAGACTGATGCCTCTGGATATGGCATTGGGGCAGTTCTCATGCAATCTGGCAGACCCATCTCATTCTTCAGCAAAGCTATAGGGCCTAAGGCAGCTGGGTATTCAACTTATGACAAAGAAGCACTTGCCATTATTGAAGCCTTGAAGCACTGGAAACACTACTTTGCTGCATCAGCTATTATCAGAAGGACAGACCAAGAAAGTTTAAAGTACATCCAAGAACAAAAACTTACTGAAGGTATCCAACATAAACTTCTGATCAAGCTACTGGGGTACAATTTCTTTGTGGAATACAAGCAAAGGAAAACAAACAAAGTGGCAGATGCTCTATCTAGGGTCCAATACAAAATAAATGCCCTATCTGCCTCTGCTATTGCTCCTACTTGGATTACTGGAGTCACCACAAGTTATCAACAAGATGAAAAATGCAAGAAAATGCCGACTCAGCTTGCTATTGATCCTCTAGCTCTCAAAAACCACACACTCCAACATGGTATACTAAGGTACAAAAACAGAATAATCATTGGCAAGGACCCACTATTACAGAGGAAACTAGTGGCTGCTATGCACAACTCTGAACTGGGAGGTCATTCAGGACACAGGGCCACATATCATAGAGTCAAATTATTATTCCATTGGCCTGATATGAATAAGTTCATCATTGAGTACATCAAGGAATGCCCTGTATGCCAAATTAATAAACCAGAACATTCCAAGTATCCAGGTCTTCTTCAGCCATGGCCTGTTCCTGATTTTGCCTGGGCTCACATCAGCATGGATTTTGTGGAGGGACTCCCAATTTCTTGCAACAAAGACATGGTCTTAGTGGTAGCGGATAGATTCACTAAATATAGCCACTTCATATCCCTCAAACATCCTATCACTGTCAGCACAGTGGTTTCTGCTTTCACTGATAATATCTTTAAGCTGCATGGCCCTCCCCTAGTAATTGTTACAGACAGGGACAAAATATTCACTAGCCATTTCTGGCAGGAGCTATTTAAACAACTGGGAGTTAAACTCCATTTCAGCACATCTTACCATCCTCAAACTGATGGCCAGACTGAAAGAGTCAATCAATGCCTGGAGAATTATTTGAGATGTTTGGCTTTCCTACAGCCAAAGAAATGGGCAAAATGGCTCTCCCTTGCTGAGTGGTGGTATAATACCAGCTACCATACTGCCCTCAAGATCACACCATTCCAGGCCCTATATAACAGACAACCCAACATGATTGATGAGGCTGCTCTGTACCCTAGTGACCTCACTGCCAATTTGCATCAGTATTAACTGCAGAACAAACTGCTGCTCTCATCAAGGAAAACCTCCTCAAGGCACAGAACAGAATGAAGGTACAGGCCGATAAAAATCGCTCTGAAAGAACCCTGGCAGTAGGTGACATGGTGTACCTCAAGCTCCAACCTTACAGGCACACATCCTTGAGCATTCACAGACATCTCAAGCTGCATTCCAAATACTATGGGCCATTCAGGGTGTTGCAGAAAATTGGCAATGTGTCTTACAAAATTCTGTTACCTGACAACTGCAAACTGCACCCCACCTTCCATGTTAGTCAGCTCAAGAAACACCTGGGCCCCAAAGCAGTGGCCAACCCCAACCTTCCCATACTCAATGATGATGGAACAATCTTACTGGAACCTGAACAATTGCTTGGCAGGAAACTGATTCCGAGGTCCCAAGGCGATATCCAAATTCCAGTTGTCAGATGGGTCATCAAATGTATCAACTTACCAGTCGAGGCAGCTACCTGGGAAGACGCCACGTTCATCCAGAAGGTGTTCCCCAATTTCATTCCTGAGGACAGGTCTGCTGCTATCGGGGGGGGGGGGAATTCAGGACCAATCCTTCAGCGCACCGATTCAAACAGAGAAGATGGCGGGAAGTAACTGGAGGATCGCAACTGACGGCCAGGATCTGCGGATACCGCTTCGTCGACAACGGAGGGCCCTCCTGTCTCCTCGCGTCGCTGTAGCTAAACCAACAAAAGCCTGTCGTCTCCAACCACTCCCTCGTGGGTTTTACGTTCCTGCCCTTGTAATAGCTATAACTAGCGAATTCTAGAGCCTTCGAGCTCTCATCTTGTAATGACGGGGAAAACCCTAGACCACCAGTGTTCCTGGTTGGTAACGACGTCTCTGCAATCAATGCAAATCCCCCTAAATCTCCTCGGTTCTACGTGTCTTCTGAACTTTTCTCTGAATTTCCTAGTTCTAGTGCTTGTCACTCCCGCAATCGGCAACCCATCGCCATTGTTGAGCCGGGCAGCATGCTGTTGTTGTCGAGCTGCCGTTGGCCGCACGTTGTCTTTGTCGGTCTATTGTCACCCCGCCACTTTTCGCATGCCGTCACCGGCCGTTGTCGACCTGCCGCTAGCGGCATACCGAAGTGGTCGAGCTGCCGCCGGCCTCATGTCGTCTCCGTGGTCGACGAGCCATGGCAAGCCAGCATGCCGCCTCCGTTGTTAGACGCAGTTGTAAATGATACAGCTCTCTAATCTAACTTCTAGGTACATGAAGCACCGTGGCCGTGTGGGCACGGCATCTTGTCCTGCCTGCGGAGAAATACATGAACACAACGGAGATAACTACAAACATAAGCCATTACCGGGCACCAAAAGAATTGCACATCTGCCTAGGGTATACCATGTGAAATCTACATTTATACCTTTTGAGCTTTTGAGATCTACGATATCACTAGATTCATACTACATGAGCTATAGCTCCATACCCATCATCCACAAAAAAAAAAGCTAGATTCATACCCATTGGCATATGGATTCATACCGCGTGAGCTAGCTTCATACCCGGCTGGGTAGAAAAAGCTATCTTCATACGACGAGTTAATAGCATAAAACCACCACATTTTCGCCAAAATTCCGAAAAACCACCAGTTTTCGTTTATTTAGCAAAAAACCACCACATTTTGTTTTGATTTTTGCAATGTGCACTGATCACTTGCTAAGAGAAAATTGATACAGAAACTGACAGTGGGCCCCAGCTGTCAGTCCAATAAAAAATAAAAAATGCTAACGTGGCACAAGGGCCCACTTGTCATCACCTTCAACCAGATCAGCTCTCCTACACATTTTATCAAACACCTTGGCTGCAGGGCGGACGACGTTGACGTGTCCGGTGACGCGGAGGCGGCGCCGGCGAGCAGGTAGGCTCCCGTGCGGCGAGCAAGCTAGCTGGCGAAGACGACCTCAACAACTACTTCATGCCCACAGTCTACTCCACTAGCCGCCAGTACACCCCGGAGCAGTACGCCGATGTGCTCGTCAACCAGTACACGCAGCAGCTCAGGGTACGCACGTACAGACACCGCCGGTCCGCGTCATTACCAGTATAATCTACGTGATGTGCATGCTTATTGATTATAAATCCTGCACCTTGCACAGATCCTGTACAACAACGGAGCCAGGAAGGTGGCGCTGATGGGCGTAGGGCAGGTCGGGTGCAACCCGAACAAGCTCGCGCAGCAGAGTCCAAACGGCGTCACCTGCGTCGAGCGGATCAACAACGCCATCTAGATCTTCAACCAGAAGTTGGTGGACCTCGTCGACCAGTTCAACACGCTGCCGGGGGCGCCACTTCACCTTCATCAACGCCTACGGGATCTTCCAGGACCTCCGCGAAGAGCCGCGGGTGCACCGGGCCTTCACCATCGACGCAGCTAGGGTGGCGCGGTTAAAGCGGCAGACCGGCGGGTGCTCGACCTTCGTCGCGCTGACGGCGTTCTTCTGGCGCGCGACGGCGCGCCCCATGAGGATGCGACCCAAGCAGAGGAGCAGGCTTATGTTTGCGGTCGACGTCAGGCGGCGCGTCGACCCGACGCTGCCTCGCGGTTTCTTTGGGAACGCCGTCGTCTTCGCAAGCTAGCTTGCTCGCCGCACGGGAGCCTACCTGCTCGCCGGCGCCGCCTCCGCGTCACCGGAGACGTCAACGTCGTCCGCCCTGCAGCCAAGGTGTTTGATAAAATGTGTACGAGAGCTGATCTGGTTAAAGGTGATGACAAGCGGGCCCTTGTACCACGTCAGCATTTTTTATTTTTTATTGGACTGACGGTTGGGGCCCACTGTCAGTTTCTGTATCAATTTTCTCTTAGCGAGTGATCAGTGCACATTGCAAAAATCAAAACAAAATGTGGTGGATTTTTGCTAAATAAACGAAAACTGGTGGTTTTTCAGAATTTTGGCAGAAATGTGGTGGTTTTATGCTATTAACTCTCATACGACTTTGGTGCAGCACTGCAGCGTACATGAGGTGGGGTATCAAAGATACTAACGGGTGTTGCCGGAGGACGTCGCTGGCCGATCTTCTCGCCGGCTGGAGTTGAAAGACAGGAACCTTGACACCCATGCCACCTATGTCGATGGAGGGAAAGGACTTCCAGCAGATTCACCGCGTGTCTTGCCAGCATCGCCTGCACTGGATGCGAGTCATATGCAATCCAAGCGGCGGCGGCTTTTTTTGTGAGATGCAAGATGACAGGGCCAACGAGATGCAAGATAAGTGGGCTGATAGATATTTTTCCGCGTTTCTCTCTAGAGATGTGTGATGACTGCATGCTGCAAATATGGATTCCATTCAACCAGATTTAAAATTCCACTGGATAATCCGCTATGACAAAAACTAATCGTACCGGATCTAATTGATAAACCCGTCTGGGAGTAAGCCATGGACGCTAGTTTTTTTTTTTGCAAGGTAATACGTTCTCATTCATAAGATAAAATATCCGGTTACAAGACACGTGAACACCGACATTACAGTACTGAAAGGATAGTATAATCCTATGCAACAGACCAACGCATGTCCATCTGCTTCGGCACCACCAAGAGAGACAAGACAAATCACCTCTTCATCCGAGCTCGACGCGGCTCCATCGCTGATCTGCATCTTTACGGACCTCCAAAATAGTTTGCCAGAAGCAAAACCATTGCCGTTGAACGAATCAGACCGGGGCAACGTGTCCCCGGACACGCCATCGAACTCCAGAACTGGCATCCCCGCACGACTACAACGTCGAAGGAAGAAACCAGAACTGCCATCTTCCATCCACAAACCCAGCAGAAGATGCACCATCTTCCAGCAGTTAACTGCGCACTGCGCGTACTCTCGGATGACAAATCCTCCCTGCTCCACTATGACGCCGGAGGCAACGCCGCAGCAACGGGGACAGAACAGAAGGAGAGACACACCCGATGGGATCGCCGCCACCGCCTCGCCGATACCATCCATGAACCCTAACGCCACCGATCTGAAAGATCGGCGAACACACGATGCCATCAACCGTGAGACGCCGTCTTGAAGGACGCCGCCGGTGTGGGAGTGGAGTTGAGACAGATTTATTCGTCGAAGCGCCGCTCCCACCACCCCAACGACGCTCCACAGGCTACAAAACCAAACCCTAACTACAGAAGAGAGGAACGAGGTCCCCACTCCCTCCTACCGCCGGAGCGGCAATCGGAGAGAGAGCGGACCAACGCCGTGGCCGGGGGAGATCGGGGGTCAAAGTTCGATTATTCATCCGTCGGCGACGGGGCTGCTAGTTGAGGAGGCAGTGAATATGCGTGCGCCGGCTCTTGATCTGCTCTGTGGAGCAACGCCGATGAGGAGTTGTGGAACTAGAACTATGCCGACCCTGGCGCTTGATCTGCTCTCTGGAGCAACACCGGCGATGACAAGCGTGAAGACGGCGTCTTCGTCCTCACTGTCCGTACCCAGCCACGCCACGGCTCCATCACCAGCATCACTGTCCTCAAGGTGCCCCTGTCTCTTCTCTTCCGTTTACTGCAGTCTTCATGTGTTAGTTTGCAGTAGGTCAGTAGGTTTATTTTAGTATCTCCTATTATTGTTGCATGTTGCTTGATATAGCAGTAGCATATTTTGATATTGTGTACTAAACTTGGTAAGATTTGCATTAATTACTGATGAAACAGGATTAGTCTAGCGTTATCATAAGCTGAAGTATAATTATTGATGAAACAATATTAGTGTAGCAGGAGCAATTAGATTACTCTTTGCTTGCTTGATCAATGTAGAAAAATCAGTGAAAACTTTATGTTGAGCAATTGTAGGTAGCATCCGTCACATTCCTGCTGCTCTGCACATGAAAGAATTACTGGAACCTTTTGGCAACAAATTAACCTCAAAGAAAATGCAACTAGTAGCCCAGGGGGCTTTGTAGTCTTGTTCCTCTTTGCTTTCTACTCTGATCTTTGTGTAGTAAAAAATTAATTTCTTGCTAGCTTGCAACAATTCCTTGCTTGTTTGCAAGTGGTGTAGTGGGTATGAACTCCTGCTTGCTTGCTTGTGTGTGCAAGTACTCATCAGATATTGGAGTTTAAATGTCTGTGTGCAAATGATATTTGGACTAATATTTGGAGTAACTCTGAAATTTTAACGATGAATCTGAATGAATGGAGTAATATTGGAGTAGTAATTTTCTTATCTTGCTGAAACCTTGCACGCGCATTGGGAGTGTTAAAAATACCATGAATAGATATGCACTGAGTAAATTGTGCGATATTATACGAATATGCAGTGCTATTTTTCTATGCTTAAGAAGACATGGCTTGTACCCTGGAGGGACATAACAATATAATTGTAATTTGTGATTTTTGTGAAATTCATTTTTGCCTATCTGGTAATGGTCTGTGTTAAGTATACAAAAGATACAAACGATACTTATTGGTAATGATCTGGAGGGACAAAACATGCTGCTAGCTTGTCAGATTAAGATAAAGAAAGCACAATTACAAGGTCTGAATTTGTGCTTTCGTCAGCGTGCGAGCGATCTGCTGCTTGTGCTTGTGTACTGCATTAATTTCTTTAGTAGTGCTTGTGTTTCTTCAGCAAGTTCTTGTGTAAATTTTTTAGTACTCCTTTCTTAGGTAATGTACTGCTTGATTCAATTAAATTTTGTGCATGCTTAGTGCTTGCAGCGCTAGGAAACTTTGCTTCCAGTAGCCTACTCCTTGCTTGGCTCAGCCATTTGGTGAAATATCAAGTTTAGATGCATTTCTTGCAGTAGTTTATGTGGAGTAGAACACTCATCTATTCTAAGGAATGAGTTTTTTTAGTAGAACTCTCATCTATTGCAGGATGATGAGCTCGATAGAATGTTGGACTTCTTGGTTTAGTTGTTTGTATGTAGTGTCTCTGGTGTGGTTCTGTTGTGTACTCTTGGAGTAATTGGTTAAAAATCATGGAGTGTCAACTCGTGTAGTTCTTGTTCTTGGACTATAATGGTTATGTTGACGAGTAGTGCTGAGTTCATGTAGTTTAGGTTCTGTTGTGTTGCTAATCTTGCAATATTTAGGAGTACTTATTCTGTGACTGTGATTTTAGGGAGAGATATTTAACTGTTGTACACTTGATGTATATCTGCAATATTCCATTAGCATATCTCTGTCAAAGGAAGCTGGACACCAATAGACCTGAAAACAGAAAGGCAACATCTGACACCAATACTCATACCTCTGGAGAACCTGAATTAACAGCTTACTTGCTTGAGTATTTTCCTCTGGAAAACATGTACTCTAGCTTCTGCCTTCTTGAAATAATGTACGTAATTGATCATTACTTGCATCCATGCTGGGTTCAGTACATACCAAATTACTCACATCGTTTGAGTCACTTTTAGGACTAAAAAACACGCCTCGGTTTGAACAATAAGTCAATGCTTATGTTGTTGTCCGAGTCTCTTATCTTAGATGATTTTTTATAGAGAAATGAATGAGATTTCTCTTTGTTTGTTGTTGCTTGTTGTGCATTTCTCTGAATATTGCTTCTCTAATTTCAGTGTGGCCTGATACCAGCGGCATCTCAACTGTGGCATGTCATGCAATATTGTGATGTTGCTGATGATGGTGTGTTGTGTGGTTTCTGCTTCTGATGTTTCTGCCGAAATTGTACTACTGATGTTGATATTTCTGTTGTTTTAGCAACAAATTGTGTTGTTGTTGTTGTTCTACTGCCGCTGACTGCCACTTTCTGTTTGCATAGATCTGCACAGGAGTAACAGTTGATTCCTCTCGCCAACATCGGTGTTCAGTTTCAACTTGTCATGGCTGCTGGACCAAGTTGGGGCGGTGAGGAGATAGGATGGCGAGGATCTCGACGAGGCGAAGAGCTGGGCAAGGACAAGATCTGTGGGGGGAGCTGGGCAGCGACAAGATGCTCACCTCGCTGGACCGGCGAGGATTTGGGCGAGGCCAGGAGCATGGGGAGGAGCTGGGCGGTGACGATATGCTCACCTCGCGAAGCCGGCGAGGATCCGGGGGAGGAGCTAAGCGGCAACAAGATGCTCACCTCACTGTGCCGACAAGGATCTTGGCAAGTACGTGATGTGGAAGAACCTAGGCGAGTACCCGATGGGAAAGAACCTGGGCAAGTTCCTGAGGCCCTGTTTGTTTGTAGGGGTTTAGTGGGGATTAGTGGGGATAATCCCCTAGGGGTTTGTGTGAAACACCTCTCCACACCCAATCCCCACCAAGCACCAATCCCCATCCCCTCCGTGACGTCTATGGGTCTGTTTTTTTTTTATCTCAGCTCGTTAGTGTCCCTGCTTTGGTGGTACTCGATACAACATAAAATTGGAGCAACTCTGGGTCACGTGTTCCTGTACATTTGGCCGTCAGGAGAGAACCTGGCTGTTAAACTGACTAGTAGACTAGTATATCACGTGTTCCTGTACATTTGGCGCAGCACGTATATGTACTAATCTGTGTTATTCATCTATGGTACATACTAATCAGCTAGAAGTACTAGCAATCAGCCAAGGATAAATCGATAGATAGTAGATCAGCAGATGCGAAGCACAAAAGAGTTTAAAAAAAAAAACTCCAAGATTGCGCACATAATATGATCCAAAACAACATTATCCAAGACATGACAATTGGCAGGAAGTATACAACAACCTCTCTGTTCAAAACATGCATTTGGTAGGCAGGGTTTGGTTACCAGGCATCAGACTGATCAATACATGAATTTTGCTGTTTCAAAACAACGTCTATGCTGTTTCAAGATGGGATACCGGAAGTATTTAGTCCAACGGCTGAAACGGCAAAGCGGCCTTCCTTCATTCCTTCCTGCATACCGGAAGTATTATGGAAAGAATTTAGAATGTATATAAGTCATAAGATTTCTTGAAAAAAATACATGCTAGTGGTATTTGTGTTTGAAATGGTCCTCCTATTCATTTCCGTTATATATAACAGACGACATTGCCTTGTATTTATGTTCAGAAATCAATCATGGGCCGCTAAGATATACTTAGATGAACTAATTGCTTCTTGTTGCAACCTAACAAAGATAAGGGGAGGTTAGCATATGCAAGCAACATTTTCAAACTGCTCGATGTGTCGGACTTGACTTGTGATGGAGACACTACACAAAGAATCAAGGCATCTAGCCTGTATTACCGAGAACTGGTGGCTGCAACTGCATCACTATACTGTGCTCATCAGCGGATGCAGTATTTGGAATGCCCTTTCCGTCTGATGTTCACATTATAGTGATAACTGATCAAAGCAGGTACACTTTGATATTAAGATTGTAGTGTTGTGGTATCTCAAATGAGTGTATGGTCCCACTAGGAACAGATTGAAGATTATCTTAAGACAGAAAAATGATTATTCAGATCATGGCCACTATCGGCCCAACAGTCCTTCAAATAACGACAGAACATCAAGGCATCTATGTACTTCAAGTTGGTATTTACGGTTCACACTATTGTATCATGCTTAACAAAGAAAAATGTGACTGTGATGGATGATAAATGATGGATAATGTGACTGTGAATTGATTTTAGTTAAGAAGAAGAACAACAAAGATGCCAAACAGACTATAGGTTTTGCATCAACGCTATTTTCACAGTATTAGTGGACAGTGTGCCTAGTCCAATTGAAAGTTATTTTTGGCTTAGGAAACAAGAGATAATCACCCAAACCTGTTCAGTAATGTGTCTTTGTCTCTGTGTATGTGTCGACCAGGACCTAGAGTTTATCTTCACTGGGACATCAACTGTGTAACTGAAATATGCAGCTACAACTAAAAGGCAGTAATTCCTTGCTGCTGTTTTTGTGCTTTACGATTCAAACTATAATTGACTTTAAAGATATCATAAAAGGAAGGTTTGTCTCAAATGGTCGCATTCGTCAATCACATAGATATTGGCCATCACACATCAACTTGAAAGAAAACTAGTTTTAACTGACAAAATTCACAAAAAAAGGGCTAGTAGTCGTCTAGTCAATATGGCCATCACTGACGATTCCAAGCAAATGTTTTAGTTCATTCATAGTAGTCGTCTGGTCAATGAAGATTGAACAAAACTAGTAAGAAGCCGAGGCCATGCTTAGGCACATAAGAGGGCATAGATTTATAGCTTGGCATGCCTAGCAGTGTAAGTGGTATGTTTAGCATCACTTACAAGATTACAAAGTGCTAATACACATCAAGTCCACAAGCTTCTCACCAGATTGAAAGATAATGACAAGCGTTTAAAAAACAACCAATTAACAATTTTACTGCAGGAAGACTTAGACATGCATCTGACTATATGGTAAACCAACCAGTTTTGGTAGTACATGTTAACTCATTCCATGTGGAGTCTAATATGTAGTCACACTTCCAGTTTGTGCTCAAATTTGTCAAGTGTGGTAGCAAAATTGTAGCCCCTAGCCATCAACAACTCATCAGAACTGCAAGACAGATGGCTTGTAGCTAAAACCAGCCATCAACCATCTTTGGACCTAGGTTTTATTTTTACTGGGACATCAAACTGCATACACACTATACAACTGACAAATGCAACAGCAAACTCAAAATACAGAAACTTGGCAATACACAGGCATGCGTAGCCACACAAGAACACATACGGGTTGGCTCGGGGTGATGATTTTACCTGGCCGGAGGGACTGCTTGAGCTTGTTGGCCTTGTCGGCGTCGAAGACGCAGAGGGTGTAGACTGGATCAGCGCACCTTGAATTTGACGGCGTCGTTGGTCCTTATCTAGTGGATCTGCTTCGGCTGTCGAACCAAAACACACAGAATAGAGAGAGAGAGAGAGAGAGAGAGAGAGAGAGAGTAAGCTGCAGACCGGAGAAGCAAATCAAGAACGGCGACGACCTTGTTGACCGGCGACGACGACCTCGGCGGTTGGTTGCAGCCTGGATAGATACCCTTCCGCCGTCCTTCTCTCCCCTTCCCTCTCCCTTGTCCGCCGCCGTCTCTTCCCTTCCCTCGATGTGTACGCCGCCGCCGCCGTCCCTTCCTGCCTCCCTTCGCTTCTGTCCCTCGGTCGAGGATAATACGCGAGGGGGTACTAGCGTATTGGATCCACGAAGAAACACACGGGGTTTCGGGATACACGGGGAAAGGCTGGGAACTTACCGGCCCAAAAACATTAGAAACAAATGATGATTTTGGGCTACGCTGGGTTTCGGGATTGGGCCGGTATAAAACTCGCCTATCCCCAAAAATACCGGAGAAACAAACAGGCCCTGATTGGGAAGTTCCTAATGACGGTCTTGATGGGGGAGAACTGGGTGGGGAGCCGGGGAAGAATGTGGAGGTGTGCGCCGACGATGGGCGCCTGGAGGAGTGCCCCGACGATGAGCGCCTATGTCGCTTTCTTGTATCGATTCGCTCGGCGGGGAATTGCTGCGTGCATGTATCATTATACTGATTGGCTAGGCATGTGCCCATATGTACTCTGTACCGATTCGTTCTGACCGGGTTTATTAATTCCATTTGCAACTTTTTTCTGGTTTGTCCTAAAATGCTAGAACGTCTTACTTTATGAAACAGAAGGAGTACAAGCGTTCTCAACAACACACATGTCCTGGTTTTTGCAACTTTCCCTTTTTACCGTTTGCAATTGGAAAAAATCTAGGGTAGACCTATGTTTCACAAAATTCACAAATCATATTGTCGAGACATCGTAGTAGAGTTCATAGACGGGGGTGCCATGAGCCTACGGATCGAGACGTGGAGGGACGTGGTAGACCAACAACCAGGAATACCAATTTTACCCAGGTTCGGTACGTCGCAACTAGGCGGCGTTCCTACTACTGCAATCTCACTAAATTAGGACTGAAGCCTAAAGTATACAAAGTACAATGTGAGTAGGGTTTCGCTAACTCGGCGAGGATCAACTTCCCGGCGAGTTGGCTTCTAGCTAATTGTCTATGTCTTCTTCTCTCCCGTCCGACTTTATATAAATAGCAGGGTTATGGCTTACAGAAAGGAAAACCTCGAAGACTACGGTAAGTTTCTAACTTGGAAAGAAGGAATCCGGCTTCTATTCCAAGCCGCACCACGTGGGCCGTGGTCCGGGTTCTTCTCGAATCTGGCTTCTGTGCGTCACCCTGGTAATCCGGCTGTTTAGGACAATGTCGGATATACCCCTAATCGTTATATATCCGACAGTAGCCCCCAAGAAGGATTGAGACTCCAATCTACCGTCTTTCGTCAATCTGCATTCTTTTCCGAGAAATGTTGGCACTTTGTCTCGATTCTTCTTTTCCTCAAATCATGCTTTAATGCGAAACTCGGATTTTGTCAAAATCCGCCTTTTTTCTTCCACGAGTCTTCGTGGAGAAGGAACTTCCTGACGTCAGCGGTAAAATCGTGCTAACGTCAGGGACGTTTGGGTTCAATGTGAAACCCCGAAACGTATCTCTGACAGATTCTCGCGGGAAACGGGGAGATAGCAATTATCACTCGTCCCCTCATTTCCCGGATTTTCCGGTGCGTGACACGCGTCGAAGATCTAACGGTCAAAAGAGCCGTTGTGGCGCATCTCAAAGTTTTTTTCGGCTATAAATAGCCGTCCTCGAGCCCTCCGACCGTTCTTCCGCTCTCACTCCATCTCCCAACCCTCAAGCGCCATTGCTCCCGAGCCAAGAACTTGCTAGTGCGAGCAGACCCCGTGCGTTCCGCACCGTCCGCGGAGGTTCATCATCGGAGGTTCTAGATCTTCTCCGCGCTGCCCAAAAATGGCTACCACTGACTCACCACGCGCCGCAGAGGAAAACTCCGTCTCCGTCGACATCGACGAGATCATCAACAGCATGGATCCCCAAGTGGATTCTCCCGGCCGCGCCGCTGTGAGCGCGCCGGAGAAAACTGCCGGTGGTCTGGCCCGCGAGG
This sequence comes from Alopecurus myosuroides, assembly GCA_028641055.1. Lineage (NCBI taxonomy): Eukaryota > Viridiplantae > Streptophyta > Magnoliopsida > Poales > Poaceae > Alopecurus > Alopecurus myosuroides. The sequence goes on along the minus strand of CM054059.1, from coordinate 338,010,876 downwards.
ATCCTCCCCTCACGGCCGAAAACTTGGCGTCATCTTCTTCCTCACCGTCTCCGCCCTTCACCGTCGAAACGGCGGAAGAGAAGGTCACCCTTGTCGGTGAGGAACTCACTGTCGCGGCCGCCGCCAGAGCGGAAGACGAAGGCGAAATGTCCGGGAATTGGAGCCGTTGCAACTTAGTTCCTTCCCATCTTCCGACAATGGAGAAGGAGGGAATGGTTCTGAAGGGGAAGTGGCGGCATGAGGAGGACGACTCCGAGCCAACGCCAAAAGATAGGGAAAGGGTTCTCCTTACCTCGCACATCAGCAGAGGTATGGGCTTTCCGCCTTCTGTCTTTTTCCTCCAGGTCCTCAACCACCATAACATTCAACCCCACAATCTTCCACCTAATTCCATTCTCTATCTAGCCGAGTTCCAGGCCATCTTTGAAGGGTATCTAGGATTAGAACCTAGGTTGGACTTTTGGCCTTATTGTTTCGGGGTTAAGCGTAAACCTTCTGAGGGCGCACTCCCGGCTTGCGGAACCATTTCCTTTACCCTCCATAGATTTAGGGAGGATTGGTTCCCCAAGATCAAAACCTCGGAATCCGTCAGGGTTTTGGATGGGTTCCTTCTTTTACCACCAAGATGTCCTGTTTCCTGCAAAGGAAACGGGAATTCCACCTTTTGTCAACTGCGCTGCTGCTCCCCAAGATAACTGGGCAGTAGACGCAGTTCAAAATTTCCTGGATGATTTAATGAAAATCAAATGGTGCATTGCAAAACTCGTCTCCTCCACTCCTCCTCTCACTGGAACCGACACAGTTCTGTGTTGGCTATCGCGGAACCCGGCTTCTATGTGAATACAAGGGTCCAGAAGATACAATGAGGGGAACGGACAAAGCGTTCTCCGAAAGGGACTTCAAGAAACGGGTTAATCATTTGGTCTCTACTCGCGACCAATATGAAGAAAGCCGAGAAATGTACCACGAAGGAAATCCGGTCCCAAAGGTAATGTTTTTCTTCTTTGGGCAGTTTCTCGGATTTTTATCTTTCTCAGTTCCTAACTTAGCCGAACTTTGGATTTTTTTCCTAGTTCGCCGATCTCTCCGACAAGGATCTTGCGACCGATTCCGAACTGGACGCAATGCGTGCCAACTTTTCTGGCGGAAGGAAACACAAGACGCCATCGAATGCTGAAGAAGTGGTGGAACTTGACGGAATTCCCGTTGCTACTTCCAGGTAAACCCTCCGGGTCTCCTTTTTCTCTGCTTTTTGTTGCAGGAGTTCTTTTCTTTTCTCGGAATTCTAACTTTCTCGGATTTTCTCTTTGTAGCCTAGCTCCAACAACACTGAAGCCAAAAGGCTCAAAGAAACAGAAGTATGTTGCCCACAACCTTCTCCTGCTGCTGCTCCAGACACTCCGGTCGTAGCTGCGGAGGAAAACATGGCTGCCAGAGAGGAGGAAACCCAATAGACCAGCCAACCCATTGCGCAGGAAACGGATGCAAGGAAAAGGGCGGTGCCGGAAATGGGTGGCCCTTCTCGTACATCTGAGGAGGAGCCCATTCCAACTTTTGACAAGGAATTCAAGGTAAAATAAGAGCCCTTTGACGAACACGGATTTATGAAACCGTGGGCGACAAAACACTTCGCTCCTGCTCCCTTAATCCGTCCTTGGCCGCAAGGCGGGCTTATTGTAAGGAATAACTTCGTATTTTCACCTCGGCAGGTCATCCAGGACGACCTTTGCCATATTGGGATTCTTTTTGCAGAGTATGCAAAAGAATTCAACGAAAACATGTCAGGTTTGCAACGGATGAGCTAGGTAATATCTCTAGTCCCCAAGCATTTTGTCAAAAGTATACTTTTTTGACTTAATGCTTTTTTCCATTACCTTGCTTGATTTTTTTGACTTAAGCGATTTGTTTTTTTCCATGTTTCAGCAAACTGCTGAAACCATTGACATGGAGATTTTCAACAAGCTCAGCATCAAGAATAAGGAGGTGAAAACCCTTCTTAATATTCTTGAAGATAAAGAATCTGAGCTGGCCTCCGTTCAGCAAAAGCTAGATGAATCAGCAGGTAAGTTTTTCATTGCTTTTGCTTTGAAATTTTTCTAAGTATTTTTCTGAGTTTCTAACTCTTCTTTTACTTGCTTTTCAGCTTCTTTGGCGAAAGCCAAACAAATTGCTGAAGATGCCGGCAATGCGGAGAACCTCCGCAAGGAAAACATGGAGCTTCACAAAATCACTGTGAAGCTCCAGAAAGACCTGGAGGCCAGCCAACTGGCTCTCGGCATTGCCGAGTCCAAGGCCTCCAACTAGGCCGAGAAGGACAAAGCCACCATGAGGGACCTGGAGAACACCCTGAACCAGCGCCTGGAGGAAGGCACGGAGATGGACCGCATCCTCGGTAAGTATTTTGACTTTTACCGGATTTTGATTTTTTTTCTTCTTCTTCCTTCCTTAACTTTCTTTTGTTGATTGAAACAGAAGGTAGCCCCCAGCTAACCCGGATCGAAAGAATCCGGGCTTTCGAGAAGGTCTTCACCGCACTCAAAGCTGTGGGGATGTTACTTATTAATAAGTACATTCCCGACAAATCAAGGGAGTTCTCGGAAGTTAGCAAACTTCCGGAAGCGAGCGTGGAGTTGGCGAACCGCAAGGAGTATTGGTTCCGCTCTGCGGCTCGCGGTGGTGCACACATGACCCTTGGGCTCATGCGTATGCACTATACCACCGCGAAATCTTGGCGCGTGGCATCCGGCATTCCTCAGGGATACACGAACGCTCAGCGGGCCAACATCTTTGATGAAATCAAAGGTCATGCCACCAAGATTGCCAATATGGTGAACATCTCCACCTTCAACCCCAAAGAAGAGATTTCGACAACTCCAGAGGAATCCAACAGCAAAGACGAAGACTCGGATGCTGAAGAAGCTGCTTGAATTCCTGGGTAGAAGATAGGAAAATAGAAGCATTACTGTTCCTACAATGTAACACTTATTGTAATGCTATCTATTATTTTGTATAAACAAGTACTCTGCCTTTGCAGTTAAATTATTAAGTCTTTGCAAGTTTTTCGGGTTTTAATTCCTTTATCTTCTAAGTTCTCTGGTTTGTATGTCTTCACTGTCCTTAGTGTTTGAAATGGCTCGATAGTACATAATCTTCATGCCAAGTGACTCGGTATAACCGATCAGTCAGACCTCGGAAACATGGATCGTACTAAAGGCATCTTTACTTACTAATTTCAGTGACCCAACACATAAACAATCAGATAATACTTAGAGAAAGTAAGGAATTTTGAAAATATTATGAAACTTAGGCACGCATGCACAATCTAGGTTTCCTTAAGCCTCCTTAGGCTGAGTATCATTCAGTTTTATAACTCCGAGCATGCAGGCACAATTCGGGTTAACATTGAGTATTTTGAAAGATCATTGAGAAATAGATAAGGCGGACTTATGCTTTGTATGAAAACAAATAAAACAGTAATGCATGAATTCCGAAAACTTTATTTCATGGTCTCAAAGATGTTTACATAGAAATTGAACTAAGTGTAGAAGGGACATAACTGCTGGATGCTCCAAGGCCTTTTTGTCTCTCATAGTTCAATATCTATCTTCCTCTTTCTTTTGCGATTCGGACGCTTGGGATCATCTTCCGTGTATCGAATATCTACAAGATAATACGATCCATTTTTCATAGCCTTGCTAATGACAAATGGTCCCTCCCAGACTGGGGCTAACTTGTGCTTCCTTTCTTGCACCAATCTTAGCACTAGGTCACCTTCTTTGAAAGATTTATGCCTGATTTTCCGACTATGGTAGCGTCTCAATCCCTGCTGATAAATGGCGGATCTTTGAAGCACAAGGTCTCGTTCTTCTTCTAAAATATCGACGACATCCTGTCGTGCGCATTCGGCATTCGAGTCATCGTAAGACTGCACTCTTGGGCTATCATGGAGCATATCCGTTGGAAGGATTGCTTCTGCGCCATAGACCAAGAAGAACGGGGTTTGCTCTGTTGATCTATTTGGCATTGTTCGAATACTCCAAAGCACAGGATGTAGTTCTTCTACCCATGCTCTAGCTGCTCTATGAAGAGGAGATTCGAGTCTTGGGCGTTTTCCTTGCAGGATTGAGCTATTCATTCTTTCAACCTGCCCATTGAATTGTGGGTGAGCCACAGATGTAAGATCTAGGCGTATTCCCATTTGTCGGCAATATTTTGCCAACTCTCCAATAGAGAAATTTGTCCCGTTGTCGGTGATTATACCGTGTGGAACGCCGTATCTCATGACTACATCAATGATGAAGTTTCTGGCAGTCACACCGTCAAGTTTCTTGATGGGTTTCGCCTCCACCCACTTGGTGTACTTATCCACTGCAACGAGTAGATGTGTAAGTCCGCCTCTTGCAGTTTTGATTGGTCCCATCATATCTAGCCCCCAGACCGCGAACGGCCATGTTATAGGGATATTTTTGAGTGCTTGAGCTGGCATATTTGTCTGCTTGGCGTAATACTGGCATCCGACACATGTGTTTACTATGTGTTCGGCACCTGTCTTAGGCTGTGAGCACCCTGCACGGAATGCTTTTTTGACTATGCTTTTTGATTGAGCGTGATGTCCGCAATCTCCTGCATGGATTTCGCGCAAAATTTCTCGTCCTTCCTCTGGCGAAATATATCGCTGAAAAATTCCGATAGTGCTTCGCTTATACAGGCAACCATTAATTACCGTGTATCCTTTGCATCGGTGCTGTATCTGCCTTTGCAAGACCTCGTCTGCTCCATCCGGGAACTTCTGATCAACTAAGAAGTTTAAATATGGAATTGTCCAATCTGGGTTAACGAGCAGAACTTCAATTGACTCGGAAACGAGAGGATAATCAATATCTCCACCTTTGATCGATGGTTCGTGCAAGTGTTGGACAAACACACCAGGTGGTAGGGTTCTCACTCTTTCTGACCCCATGCGGGCTAATGCATCCGCGTTCCAATTTTCTTCCCTTTTGATGTGAAGTACATCAAATCCAAGGAAGCAAATGGCAAACTCGTCCACCGTTCTCCGATATTCGGCCATGATGGAACTTTTGACGTCCATGTTTGGTTTAGCTGATGTTGTACCGAATCCGAGTCACCATGGCATAGTATGCAGTTGACGCCTATTTCTTTTGCAATATGCAAGCCATGAAGCAGTGCTTCGTATTCTGCCACGTTATTATTGGCGTTGAAGTGTATCTGCAATACATACTCCATAATGTCATCTTTTGGGGATTTCAGCACTACACCAGCTCCAGCACCTTCTTTCATCCTGGATCCATCAAAGTGCCTGATCCAGTATTCCGACTCCAGCATTGGTGTGTTCTCTATTGCTTCTGTCTAGTCAGCGACAAAATCTGCCAATACCTGGGATTTAATTGCCGTCCGGGGTTGGTACTTAATGTCGAATGCGGCTAGCTCAATGCCCCATTTGGCTACTCGGCCTGTTGCATCCGCATTGTTAATGATATCCCCTAGTGGTGCTTTATTTACCACTGTTATGGAATGTCCTTGGAAATAATGGCGAAGTTTTCTAGATGCGAAAAACACGCCATATGCCAGCTTTTGATAATGTGGGTACCTTTGCTTCGACTCGGAAAAAACTTCGCTAACATAGTATACTGGATGCTGATCCGGTATACTTTGTTCTTCTTTCCGCCTTTCCACAATTATCACAGCGCTAATAACCCTGTTTGTTGTTGTATCTTGTTGTTGTTAGATACAACAACATAGGTTCTTCGTGTTTTGGGGATGCCAAAATCGATGCTTTTATCAAAGTTTCTTTCAGCTGGGTTAATGCTTTGTCCGCCTCTTCTGTCCACTCAAATTTTTCGTATTTCTTCAACAATTTGTATAATGGCAGAGCTTTATCTCCTAGCCGGCTTATAAACCTGCTGACTGCGGGTGCAGAACCCGTCAATCTTTGTACATCCTTTAAACACGTAGGATTTATGATGTTCAAGATTGCCTTGATCTTTTCCGGGTTTACTTCTATTCCTCTGTGAGAAACGATAAAACCCAGAAGGAACCCTGAATACGCACTTTAATGGATTCAACTTCATTTTGTAAGTGCGCAAATTTTCGAAAGTTTCTCGTAGATCTTCAAGGAGTGTATCTTTTTCCTTGGAAAGGAAGGCAATGTCGTCCACATAAACGTGAACATTTTTGCCAATCTGACTATGCAAACAACGTTGCATGCAACGCTGGTAAGTTGCACTTGCGTTCTTCAGGCTAAAAGGCATGGTTATATAATAGTATTGATATGGGGTGGCCCAATCTTCTCAATGAGCTTCTCTCTCTTTTTGTGGATTTTCTTATAATAAGATAACTAGTGCTACACTGAGACCTCTCACTCAGCTGACCCCTGTTACCAATGCAACAACAATCAAGCTCTTTGGATATTCTCAACTACACACTCTTGCACAGGTAATCAAAGATCACAAGTGGTCCTGTATCCCCCTATTCTCAGATGGAATAACAAGATATCACACAACTTTGCAAGGGTAAACTTCAAGTAGTATGCTTAGCAGCAATACAAACTAGAGGCTAGGGTTTTGTATTTTGGTTTAAACTGGATCTAAACTCCACAACTCGCAGGAGGGGAGTATATAAGAGGGAGGGGTGCGGCCACAAGGGACCCCTTGCACAAGCACCTATCCTTCTTGGACTAGGACTCCTACTAGGACTCTAAGAGAGATACAAACCGATCCACCATTAAGGGATTCAGCCAATTATGGTATACAAACCATAACTATTTAGAATAGGATTTCTAAGTGGCGCATTTGACTTGTTGGAGGCGCCCTCCCCTTGTCATCATGAAATAAAAATTGTTTTCATTGAAATAACAATTGTTATTCTTTGGTTTGTCCATCTTGGACACTTGTTTTCACCATGGAAATCTTGTTTTCACCATCTTCTAGTCTTGTTTTCACCATGGCTCCTTTGTTTTCACCACTTGTAATCTTGTTTTCTGGCTCCTCTTGGTTGTTTTCTTCATCCATGTTTGTGTTATCAATAAACCCGATCATACATAAATGCATAGACTTAGGTAGTATAAAATTCTCATTATCACAAACATCATAATCTATAAGGAGTGAATTCACCTATTGTAACTTGGTCCTTGATCTTGTCATTGGTCCAAGTCTCACTTCATCTTGTTTAAGTGGCAATGTACTAGGGATGTCCTCATCAAGTATGTTCCATACGGGGTTATGAAGGAAGTTTTGATTTGATCCTCTTCCCTCATGCGTATTTGATGGTACCCGGAATAAGCATCCAAAAAGCATAAAAGCTTAGAGCCAGCAGTGTCATCTATTATTTGATCGATTCGCGGTAATGCGAACCTATCTTTTGGACACAGTTTGTTCAGGCCGGTGTAATATATACACATCCTAAGAACAATACTATCTTTCTTCAGGACTAATACTGGGTTCGCAGACCAATCAGTATGTATGACTTCCGTGATAAAATCTGCAGCCAAAAGCCAGATAATTTCCTTGCCAATAGCCTTCTGACTTCTTCCGTCAAATCGACGGAGACCTTGTTTGACGGGTTTAGATCCTGGAATCACTTTGAGTTGATGCTGAGCAAGCTCCCTGGGTACACCTGGCATGTCCGCATGACACCAGGCAAAAATATCCCAGTTCTGACGGAGGAACTTGATGAGCACACTTTCCTATTTGTCGATCATCCCTGTCCCCACTACGACAAAAAATTTCGGATCTTTGGGGTCTAGGATAACCTGTCTTTTATTCTCGGAAGCTTTGAAGCTATCTGCGGGCTTTCGGCTTTCTTTTCCTGCTGGCATTTCTGTCGGCGATACTTCCTTTGCCAACTCTTTCAATTCTTCCTTTGCTATTACTTTTTCGGCGCAAAGGGCGTTTCCTTTTTCCAGCTCGTTCGCCAATATGAAGTCTCCTGAAATGGTGATTACTCCTCCTTTTGGCCATGGCATCTTCAGCTGTTATAAATATAACATGATCTTGCCATGAATTTGGCGGAAGCTGGACGTCCGAGTATTGCATGGTATGCACTTTCAAACGGCACCACCTCGAAAGAGATTTTTTCCTGTCGGAAATGCTCTTTCTCTCCAAAGGTTACATCTAGGGAAATTTCTCCTAGGGATTGTGCTTGTCTGACAGGAACAATATCGTGGAAACATATGTTCCTTTGATTGAGCTAGGTCTCGGAGATTCGTAGATGCTTCAGTGTATCCAGGTACATTATATTGATGCTGGATCCTCCATCCATCAACACTCTTTTTAGCCTAGTGTTTTGAACAATAGGGCTTACAATTAGAGCTTGTGTGTCGGGTTCTAGGATATTTTCGGGATGATCAGACTGATCCCAGGTAATTGGTGTGTTTGAGTACTTCAAGAATTTGGGGGTTGGTGGAACAACCGCGTTTATTTCCCGAAGTGTCCTCTTTGCCACCTTTACAGAGGGAGTTGCCAGGAAAGTTAAATTGCATTCTCCATCAACTCTCGGGAATTTTGGTTCAACTTTTCGCTGCTGTTCTTGGATTTTTTCATCAGTGTCCGATTCACTGTCTTCTTTTCCAGCTTCTAGCTTTTGCTTGGATAATTTCCTCTTGGAGTTCTTTCCTTTATTCCCGGATCCTGTAGTGCCCTTCATATGCTTATTGAGGCGACACTGCGCATTTGTATGGGTAGGCTTCCCAAAATGCGAATGGTGGACACAGTTTTCCGACTTGGTTTTTTCCCACTCTTCCTTAGAATAGAAGATAGGTTATGTGCTTCTTCCTTTCCATTTGCCGCCAGTATCCTTTCCAAAGTTTAAATTTACTTCTTTGGGTTTTGTCTGTGCTTCTAGAGTGGTCTTCTTTTCAGAACGAGACGTATTTTTGGCCTGAACCAAAGCGTCAATATTTCCACCTCTCGCTCTGATGTCATCTTCGGCCGCTGTGTGTTCATTAGCGGTAGTAAGCGTAGATCCGAGATCTTTGTGCTCCTTTGAACCAACCATCAATAGTTAGAGGTCGGGTTTTAATCCATTGATGAAAGCATGCATTGCTTGTACATCACTTACTCCAGAGCAGCTGTTTTTCATTGTTGTCCATCTTGATATAAAGTCGACATACGACTCATCTTCAAATTGGACGCAACGATTTAGCTGGTTGATGCTCTTAGGGCGTTTGTACGTACCCCAGAAGTGCTGAGCGAATATTCTAGCCATATCATCCCAGCTATCCACTGTTCTTGACGGAAGCCCATTAATCCAACCTCTGGCTCCATCCAGCAACATTAGGGGGAGGAATTTTACTGCTTCCAGGTCTGTACCCTTGTTGATCTCAACGACAGTATAGTAATCTGAAAGCCATGTATCCGGGTTTGTACTTCCTGTATGCTTTTGGTAAGTTGGACCAACCTTGGCAAAGCCAGAATGTAGAGTTATTCTTCGGATCCTGTCAGTGAAACACTTAGGTCCAAAGTATAGATCATCTCTTTCCGCCTTATCGGCGTGTGCGGAATATCTGCCGGCTGAATGGACAGAAGGGGATCTGCTCCTTTCTGGCCCATTTTTGCGCGAATGCGCTCTTCCAGGATTACCCCTGTTTCGTCCGTTATCGCGTCCTTTTGAATGAGGCGGAGTTCTACTCCTTGGCCTTTCTTTATTCCTAGGAGGAGTACGGGAACTTTCACGTCTGTGAGGATTTTCATGTCTTCCGGCTTTTTCAGCAGGGCGTCTCGGACGCGGCATCATTTTTCCTTCTTTCCGGTTTTGTTCCTCCCGGTCTTTATGATCGCGGGGTATATTTCCGCCTTTCGGCATGTGGGATCCCGTTATGGACGCTTCATCCCTATTGTTCGGGATTTTCTTGTCCTTTTTAGGGTCTCCCTTTTTGTCCTTAGAATCGCCTAAATCTCCAGGTTCTCCGGGTCCAGGTGCTCCAGCGACGCAAGTGGCAGTTTTGCATAGGGAGGAGTCGTCATGCAACTTCCCTGATCTTGCCTGACCTCGCTGCTGTTGTTCCATTGCTTTACGCAGGAAAACATACACTCCTTGCAACTTTTCGTCTTTGGAGTACAGATCTTCATTAAGGATGGCGAACGCGGCTTCCGCGTTTTCAGCTGCGGTTTTATAGATGTGTTCGCCCTTAGCGTTTACGCCGTCAACCTGTCGTTGCCAAGAAGGGTTTTGCAACCGTTCCTTTGCTGACAGTACATCCGGCCTTGCGATTCCGGGTAATCTCATGGGCTTTATCCCGGACATATTCCGTCTCTCGAATTCTTCAATTTCCTCTTGCTTTGCTTTTACAGTAGATTGGGCTTTGAGGAGATTTTCTTGGGATCGGAATAGTTGTTGATGTTGTCGCATAATGGCTTGCCTTCTGGTTTCCAGCACTTCCGGTGGCTCGTAGGGTCCGACCGGGGTTTTGATCAGATTGATCTCGTCCTGTTCTGACAATTCAGGGACAGGGATTTCTTTCTTTTTCTTCTCCACAGGTGTGACCCCGCTTGCTCCTCCTGCTTCCAGGTTTTGGCTAGCATTATCTGCCAACTTTTTCTTCTGGAGTTTGTACTGGAGTTTCTTGGCAGTCTTCTTTTTCTTCTTGGAAGAGGGAGGTTTTTTACCAGGTTCTTCCTCTGTCAATTCCTTGACACTGGGGTAAATAGGGTTGGTTTCACCATCCTCTCTTTCCTCATCTGGTGGAGGTGTTTTCGGGTCTTCATCGTCTTCAACATTCGAGATATCAGTCGGTTTTGCCATAAGTACTTCATGGAAGCCCCCAGTCATAGATTTAACCTTTCTTTCGAAAGCGTCTTCATCTTCGTCTTCTGAATCTATATCTTCAGATCCAGGTTCCGACTCCAACCTTGCCTCTATGGTAGCTAGTACAGAGTCGGCTTCCGAATTCACCGTTTCATTGGCGGGTGTCGGATCTTCCAGTGGCTCTGTGGGATTGTTGTATTCTGCTTCTTCCACGGGATTACTTACTTCCGTGTTTTCAGCGACCTCGGATTGCACCATGCCAATGAAGTGAGATCTGATTGCAGGCATCTCCGAAGAGGCAGCGAATTCAGGATTTTGGCGATCTGAGAAAAATCCGGTATCATAGTTTTCTTCAACTGGGTATAGGGCGGGTGGGATAAATTTACTTCCACCACAGAATCCCATTGCTTCTGCAGTTAATCCGATAAAGATATTTGCAGATCCAATTGGTAAAACGCAGGCACTTACCAGATGATTCCGTGCTGGCATGTACGATCCGTTTTCGAGGAAGCGCCCAACGTCATTGTCGAATTCTAAGCTCCCGACAGTTATGGTACTCCCGATTCCGCCGAGTATCCCCGATCGAAACTTAACGCCTGACGTCACTGGCCCCACGGTGGGCACCAACTGTCGAGACATCGTAGTAGAGTTCATAGACGGGGGTGCCATGAGCCTACGGGTAGAGACGTGGGGGGACGTGGTAGCACAACAACCAGGAACACAAATTTTACCCAGGTCCGGTACGTCCCAACTAGGCGGCGTTCCTACTCCTGCAATCTCACTAAATCAGGGCTGAAGCCTGAAGTATACAAAGTACAATGTGAGTAGGGTTTCGCTAACTCGGCGAGGATCAACTTCCCGGCGAGTTGGCTTCTAGCTAATTGTCTATGTCTTCTTCTCTACCGTCCGGCTTTATATAAATAGTAGGGTTAGGGCTTACAGAAAGGAAAACCTAGAAGACTACGGTAAGTTTCTAACTTGGAAAGCAGGAATCCGCCTTCTATTCCAAGCCACACCACGTGGGCCGTGGTCCGGGTTCTTCTAGAATCCGGCTTCTGCGCGTCAGCTTACTGGGCCGCCTAATGGACCATGATCCATTACCATTCAGGCCACCCTGGTAATCCGGCTCTTTAGGACAATGCCGGATATACCCCTAATCGGTATATATCCGACACATATTTCAAATTTCTAAAAAAATTGAAAAAATTCCAGATGTAGATGATAGTGCATTCCATCAACGCGTAAAATCTCAACTCAAAAATAATTCATACTAGCAGCTGTCGCGCTAGACCGACTATTTCAATGACCCATACACATAATTGTAGGAGTACATCCAACCAGACAACATATAAAAGCCATTATCCAAGTTAGAAAACAAATTTTATTTACTCGAACCATCTGCGCATGCTATGTTACTGCCACCGGTCACATAAGTAGCATCTATTCTTGTTGTCATCAGCTTGGAAACTGCCTCATGGAACCTTTAAGTGCATCGATCTCTCTAAAATGTTTTGGAGTTAATAACAACACAATTAGGATTCTAACAGCGCGTATAAGTCCTTTCATGAAATATCAGGGTGACACAAAAAGGAAGAGGCAACAATATCTCAGCCAACATGTCGTGTGTCGAAACACGGACATCGGGAGTGACCGACGTCCAACTCCCAGATTTGTTCGGCAGTGGGGTGTGGGATGGAACTGCCTCCCTCCTTGTGTATGAATGGTAATGGTACGAAGCACGCGGACTAAGCTTTTTACCCAGGTTCAGGCCATCGTGAGATGGATCCCTATGTCATGCATGTCTGATCTGGAATTATGGGATGGTGAAAGTGGTTACAAGGTGGACGTGGGTTCTCAGTCGACCTAGGACGAGGTGTCTCCCGGGGCGACCCCCTGCTCTAGATATGGCCCCTCCGTTTTTGTTGTTCTTTCTCTCTCCCTCTCTTTTTCTAGGTTACTAGGTCCGATCCCTCTTCTCTTCGGATGGTGCCTCCTTTTATACTCAAGGGACACCACACGTGTCCGGTTGCATGCGCTCCGGGTGTATGGACACGCGCCAACTGTAGGAGACAGGTGGCACTAACGTTCTGTCACGGGACGACAGCTCCCCTGGGCTCTCCTTCCATCTTGCCACCCCGCCTCATTGCTCTGGTATCTGCCCTCCCGATCCCCACGCGGGAATCTATGGGCTCCAATGGCAGCGTCCCGGGCGCGTTCTTGGTGGATACCCTCCTCGGGATACCGCCTCTCTTCAGTCGGGCCCACCTGGCCCGTTGGTCGCTCTCCCAGCTGGGTGGTCTTGCTTATTCCTCAATCTCCGACCACCCCCGTGTGAGTGGTGTCGACAGTAGCCCCTGGGTGTGAAAACGACAGTGTTGTCACCTCGACCGCTGGGCCACGCCCTTACTGATGAAAGCGAGCCCGAGGTGGGAACGGTTCGGGAAAAGTGGGGCCCTTTCCTAAGACGGGCAGTTAATGTTGAGCGAGGGGGAGGCCAGCCGGTTGGCTTAAATACCTTCCGTCCTGCGAAAATGCCTTCCCATAGCAGCCCCCTCTTATTCTTCGGCTGTGTCACTCTTCTCATGGCATGCATGTGCCACAGCATGAGCCCTGCTCCTCAGGTGGCAGAGTCTTCACTGGCTGCGGAGGCCCGGGTCTCTCCCTGGGGCGATGTCCCTGCCCGAGTCCGCAGTCCTCGCCTCGGCACTCTTCTCCCCACTACTAGGGAAACTCCTACCGCCGGCGCGCCATATGGGCCTACCGCCGGCGCGTTGGTGAGCACCGGCGATGATCACGCCAGTGGCAAAATATTAGCGCCGGTGCGCTTGTCCTCTGTGCCGGGGGTAATCTTCTAGCGCCGGCACGCAAGTCTACTACGCCGGGGGTATATTTAGCGCTGGCGCTCTGGCCCACTGCGCCGGGGGTAACGATAGGTTATCCCCGGCGCACGAACCGCGCTGGTGGTAAGTCAAATAACTCCGACGATGCTACAATTTGATGTTTTTTTTAAAAAAATACGTTATTTATACTGTTACAAAAATAGCGAATTGCAAAGACATGGAGGCATACACAAAACAAGTAGCTAATACATATATATATATATATATATATATATATATATATATATATATATATATATCACACAAATATAGAAAGTCTCAAACGCGAATACAAATAAGTATCGAACTTGGAGGCATACACTAGTGGAGAACCAGGCATTAGCCCCTGTTGGGAAGGGCCTTATGCCCCGGCTTCCCAACCGGGTCTGCCAAACCCGGGCTAAAGGCCCCCCTTATGCCCCGGTGGGCTTACCAACCGGCGTAAAAGGCGTTCCCACGTGGGCTCTGCTCAGCAAGCAGGCCGGCGTCCTTTTACCCGGTTGGTAACACCAACCGGGGCAAAAGGTTTTTTTCTACCTGTTTTCCTATTCTCTGCACTAGATTAGAAATTCTATTTTATTTTCTGTTTTCCTGTTCTCTAAACATTTATAGTAAGAACGATGGAAAATTATCGAACAAAAACACAGATGAAAATGAACAGTAACATAAACATATAGTCTGCCACGAATACAAATATTGTTCGACACGATGACATAATTAAACATAGTTCGACACAAACAAAGTTCGAAACAAACATAGTACGACATATATTAAATAGAGCGACATAAGCATATTACGCCTCGGCGTCGGAGGCAGCCTTGCCCGAGATAGACTCGCCGGAGTCAGACTTCTCAGCCTCGGAGGCGGAGCTGCTGTCAGACGAGGTATCCTGGCAGCAAGGGGGGCGGACTAAGGTGTCGTCGAAGATCTTCACCTCCAGCACGTCCACCTCCTCATCGTTGATGTACCTGAATGTGAGCATGTTGCCCGCATTTAGGTTGAGCATGCGCGCGAACTGTCCACACCCATGGCGCAGGTAGAGGTCATCGTCACGTCGCTGCAGGACCACGTGCACGGGCCCGTTGTCGCAGCCCTCCAACCGGAGGCTAAAACTAAAGGGCCCCTTGCGCTCGAGGAGGATCGCCGATATCTACTGTGGAAGACGAAGCCTGTTCCGCACTGGGTGGAACAGGTTGACGTATAACTCCGGGAGCCGAAGACCGTCATCCTCCTCCTCCTCCTCCGCCGCTGCAGCCTCCTCCGCCACAGCAACAGCGCCGCGCCGTTTACCGTGTGTTGACCCCTTTGCACCACGTCTTTCCCCTCGTGCAGCGATTGCTGCCCCCGTGCTCCGCGTCTTACCCCCTGTGCAGCGCTTGCTGCCCCCGTGCTCCGCGTCCACGTCCACGAGTAGGAGGCGTCACTTCCTCCTCCATGATGGCTAGGGCGCCACCACCACATGCATTCTATGTACGCGATCCACGTGGACGTCCACGTCGACGTCCACCACGTTGTATGGGAGTGAATTCTTTGACGGGGACGGCGCCGCGCCCACCGGTTGCACGCGAACTGCGTCGAGGAGGTCTCGCCATGGCTACAAAAATGTATAACATCATAAGTTCATCAGTTTCATCAGTTCGCAACAATTGCATATAATCCAATAAAAATATAGTTAATAGCATCAATTTCATCAAAATTGCTGCAAATTTCATCAATTTCCTCCAAACCTCTAACTAATTTTTTGTGAAGTTGGACCTTCACATTTTGTGCTTGTTACAAGGTAGTACATGTGATAACGATGCGGGGGAAGAAAGAGTTTCTGGACATCTTTAAAATTAAACAAAATCATATATGTAATATTATGGTTAGTGAGATCCGAAAAAATTGGACCCTTTTGTGCGCATACATAACGGCGACATTCTTCATAACCTCGGACGAGATTTCGGAGGAATATCACCATTACGAATGTGCACCAAAGGGTTCAACTTCGTTCGGATCTCACCAACCATATAATATTACATATGTGACGTTATTTAGTTTTAAAGAAGTCCAGAAACCCTCGGATTCCTTTCTCTGGATCACCACCCCATGTAGTACCTCCTCTTAACAGGAACAAGATGGTCATCGGTCTATGTGCCTCATACATAAATTCCTAAGTACACGACGACGAGAACCAGAACGACGCCGTTAGGCTGCCCGATTCTCGTCGCCGGAGATCCTCGCCACCGCTCCTCTATTTTTTTGTGAAGTTGGACTTTCATATTTTGTGCTTGTTACGAGGTAGTACACGTGATGGCGATGCGGGGGAAGGAAGGGTTTCTGGACATCTTTAAAACTGAACAAAATCATATATGTAATATAGTGAGATCCGAACAAGATTAGACCCTTTTGTGCACATCCATAACGGCGATATTCTTCATAACCCCGAACGGGATTTCTGAGGAATATCACCATTACGAATGTGCACCAAAGGGTTTAACTTCGTTCGGATCTCACCAACCATATAATATTACATATATGACGTTATTTAGTTTCAAAGAAGTCCAGAAACCCTCGCATTCCTTTCCCCGGATCACCACCGCCTCTAGTACCCCCTCTTAACAAGAACAAGATGGTCATCGGTCTGTGTGCTAATGTACTAATAA
Source organism: Alopecurus myosuroides (assembly GCA_028641055.1). Lineage (NCBI taxonomy): Eukaryota > Viridiplantae > Streptophyta > Magnoliopsida > Poales > Poaceae > Alopecurus > Alopecurus myosuroides. The sequence goes on along the minus strand of CM054059.1, from coordinate 337,994,591 downwards.
AATAGCTAATGGTACTAAAATATGCCTCTAGCTAATAAATCACGATCGAATAATATCACTTATACATAGCTCGGGTTCATTTTATTTATCCTTAAGACATCACGATGTAATAATATCGCTTATACATATTCATGAAACATCTCTCAAACTAATTAACTCCGACCGGGTCCTAAACCGCGGGGTGCTGAGTCGCGAGTGTTACGCATCCATAGGTAAGGAACCCTCACAGGGTCATAGCTCACGTGTTAAGGAACCTTCCGAATAATCGACCAAACGCTGCTATACTCCCTATCAAGCAAGTACATGTAGCGACGGACGTGCTCGTCCTCCTCCCTGATACACTGTTGTACCACCTCCTCAGGGGCCGGATCTCTCCGCACCGACCGTGGCCAACGCGATGACCACCAAAGAATATCCGGGTCGACCACATCACCCGGATTTCTCACCAAGGCGCGTGTCCCGGTAGTAGGGACCTCCCAGTGCCAGCCCGGTGGGGCCCAGTCCCGGACATTGCCCGTCGGGTCCAACAGAGACATCGTCGCCAAGAAAAATAAACTAAAAACACATGCATGATATATGGACTAAGTAAATATTCCTAATTAAGTAAAAATTCACTAAATAAAAATTGTACTAATTATAAACATTCACTAAGTAAATTTCTAAACTAAAATTCCTATATTATAAAATCCATCTAATGGTACTAAGAAAAACCTAATTCACTTCTAAACTAAACATTCACTAAGAAAAAATAGGTAACTCCAAAACCTAAAATTTTTCTAAGTCTCCAATACCTAAATTTTTTCCTTTAAACCTCTAACTAATTTTTTCTAAGTCTACAAGACCTACATTATTTCTAAGTGTCCAAGAACTAAATTTTATACTAAGTCTCCAATACCTAATTTTTTTCTAAGTGTCCAAGACCTAAATTTTTTCTAAGTTTCCAATACCTAAATTTTTTCTAACACTAATACTAATCTATCACTAATACTAATCCAATACATAATACTAATCTAACACTAATACTAATCTAACACTAATACTAATCCAATACCTAATACCTAATACTAATCTAACACTAATACTAATCCAATACCTAATTTTTTTCTAAGTTGAGAACGATGAGGGCGCGGCGAGGAGGCGATCTCACCTGTGGAGGAGGCACAGCGGCGAGGAGGAAGGCTTGGGCGCGGGCGAGGCCGCCGGCGGCGATCTCGGGCGGCGCGGTGAGGCGAGGAGGAGAGGACGGGCGGCACAGAGAAGAGGCGTAGAGGAGCGGTGGCGGCGAGGATCCCCGGCGTCGAAATCGGGCAGCCTCACGGTGTCGCTCTGGATTTCGGCGCCGGGGGACTTAGCGAAACTGATGTGTTGCCCCGGGCGGTTGCTCCGCCTGGGGTTATATAGGCGGGGGCCTTTTGCCCAGGTTGGTAACACGAACCGGGGCAAAAGGCCCAAAATTTCAGGTTTTTTTCTGCCGCCAATTTTTTCCTTTGCCACATTTCAAATACTATTTAAAATACTTTTTCAAATACATTTCAAATGGTTTAGAATTTGAAGAAACTTTCAATATTAAAAGTGTTTAAAATTGCGTAAACATTTCAAATACATTTTCTATTTATAAAATATTTATTCTAACTATCTAAACTAGTAACAATTTTTGAATTTTCAAACATTTTAAAAAACCTATTTTATGAATGGTTTAGAATTTAGAGAAACTTTGTATATGAAAAGTGCTTAAAATTGCGTAAACATTTCAAATACATTTTCTGTTTTATAAAATAATTATTCCAACTATTTAAACTTGTAAGAATTTTTGAAAATTCAAACATTAAAAAAAAACTAGTTTATGAATGGTTTAGAATTTGGAGAAACTTTTTATACAAAAAGTGTTTAAAATTGCGTAAACATTTCAGATACATTTTCTGTTTTATAAAATAATTATTCTAACTATTTAAACTAGTAATTTTTTTGAAAAATCAAACATTAAAAAAAAACTAGTTTATGAATGGTTTAATCTGCAATGTTTGATTCATTATTACAAAATAGTCTAGCAATATTACATGAACCATGAAGGTTTAATACGTTATCACCAACTATTGCCGCCACTGTTTACTTTTCTGTCATAGCCATGGAGCATCTTCCTTATTTAACGTGATGCTTGGGTCAGTTTTCACTCTAAAGGGCGGAATTTCTTCAAAGTTATTATAATCTTCTGAATGTCTGTCCTGTACTCCACTTCCATAATGTTTCTTTTCCCTGAAAGAACTATGTGCCGCTTCGGCTCACCGCATGATGTACTAGAATTCTTATTTTTTTTCTTTTCCTCGGTTGGGTAGACATGTCCTTCACATAGAAAACTCGAGCCACATCTTTAGCTAGGACGAATGGTTCGTTTCTGTACCCAAGATTGTTGAGATCCACTGTTGTCATTCCGTACTGCTGGTCTACCTTTACTCCTGTCATCTTGACCCATTGGCACCGAAATAGAGTGACCTTAAAATTAGTTCCATAGTCAAGTTCCCATATCTCCTCTATGTAACTACAATATGTGTCCTTTGTCCCATTGTATCCGGTTGCATCGAAACGGACGCCACTATTCTGGTTGGTGCTCTTTTTATCTTGTGCGATCGTGTAAAATGTATTCCCATTTATCTCGTACCCTTGGAAAGTTAGTACAGTGGAAGATGGTGACCTGGCCAACAAGTAGAGCTGATCTCCAACAATGTTGTTATTCATGAGTTTTGTTTGCAACCAGGCACTGAAACTATCCATGTGTTCATCATTAAGCGAGGATTCAGACAGCCCCGGGTTTTTGGACCGTATAATATTCTTGTGTTCCTAGATATAAGGAGCCACCAAGGTGGACATTTGTAGAACTGTGTAGTGTGCTTTAGTGAAAGAATGTCCGTCCATAAATATCTTTGCTTTCCTTCCTAGCGTGCCTTTTCCACTCATTATTCCCTCATGTCGCGATTCGGGAACACCAATCGACTTAAGGTCTGGAAGAAAGGCAACACAAAACTCAATTACCTCCTCTGTTCCATAACCCTTAGAGATGCTTCCTTCTGGCCTAGCACGGTTGTGAACATATTTTTTTAAGACTCCCATGAAACTCTCAAAGAGGAACATATTCTGCAGAAACATAGGACCGATAATGGTAATCTCTTTGACTAGGTGAACTAGGAGGCGTGTCATAATATTGAAGAAGGATGGTGGGTACACCAACTCGAAGCTGACAAGACATTGGACCACATCTGTCTGTAACGTTGATAGACCTTCTGGATTGATTACCTTCTGAGAAATTGCATTGAGGAATGCGCATAATTTCACAATGGGTATTCGAACATTTTCTGGTAGAATCCCCCTCAACGCAATCGGAAGCAATTGTGTCATCAACACGTGGCAGTCATGAGACTTCAGGTTTTTAAATTTTTTCTCCGCCACATTTATTATTCCCTTTATATTCGACGAGAAGCCGGACGGGACCTTGATACTATGTAGTGCTTCAAAAAAGATTTCCTTCTCTTCCTTGGTAAGAGCGTAGCTCGCAGGACCACCTTGAAACCGCTCAGGATTCTTGCCTTATTTCGTGTGTTGCTGGTCCTGCCGTGCTTCAGATGTATCTTTTGACTTCCCATACAAGCCAAACAAGCCTAGCAGATTCACGCAGAGATTCTTCGTCAGGTGCATGATGTTGATCGCAGAGAGGACATCTAGGATTTTCCAATAGGGTAGTTCCCAAAATATAGATTTCTTCTTCCACATGGGTGCGTGTCCGTCAGCGTCATTCGGAACAACTTGTTTGACCGGACCCTTTCCAAATATTACTTTCAAATCCTTCACCATATCTAATACATCATCACTAGGTCGGAGGATATGCGTCTCCTGGGTATTTGCCTCACCATTGAAATGTTTGCCACTTTTCTTAAGGGGTGCTTGCGCGGAAGAAAACGATGATACCGAGGTACACAACCTTCTTACATTTATCCAGATATACACTTTCGGTGTCATCTAAACAATGTGTGCATGCATTGTATCCCTTGTTTGTATGTCCAGAAATATTACTAAAAGCAGGCCAATCGTTGATGGTTACGAACAACAACGCTCGTAGGTTAAATTATTTTTGTTCGTGCTTGTCCCACACAGGTACACCTTCTTCACGCCACAACTGTAAAAGTTCATCGACTAATGGCCTTAGGTACACATCAATGTCGTTGCCCAGTTGTCTCGGGCCTTGGATCAGCACTGGCATCATAATGAACTTCCTCTTCATGCACAACCAAGGAGGAAGGTTATAGATACATAGAGTTACCGGCCAGGTGCTATGGTTGCAGCTCTGCTCACTAAATGGATTCATGCCATCAGTACTTAGACCAAACCATAAGTTCCTTGCGTGACCTGCAAAGCGAGGGAACTTTCTCTCGATTTTTCTCCACTGCGACCCATGAGCGGGGTGTCTCAACATCTCATCTTTCTTATGATCTTCCATGTGTCATCGCAAAAGTTTGTCATGCTCTTTGTTTCTGAACAAACGTTTCGACCGTGGTATTATAGGAGCATACCACATCACCTTTGCAGGAACCCTCTTCCCGAGGCGCTCACCCTCAACATCGCCAGGGTCGTCTGGTATGATCTTATACCGCATTGCAGTGCATACCGGGCATTGTTCCAAATTCTCGTACTTCTCACCGCGGTAGAGGATGCAGTCATTAGTGCAGGCATGTATCTTCTCCACGTCTAATCCTAGGGGAGCATACAAGCTTCTTTGCTTGGAATGTACTGTCGGGCAATTCATTGTTTCTAGGAAGCTGCTTCTTCACTATTTGCAGCAACTTTGTAAATCCGCTGTCAGTCACAACGTTCTCGGCCTTCCATTGGAGCAATTCCAGTGTGCTGCCCAGTTTTTTCTGCTCGTCTTCGCAAGTTGGATACAACAATGTTTTTTTATCCTTTAACATCTGGTCGAACTTCACCCTCACCTTTTCAATATCGCTTTTTGTCTTTTCATCCGTAATAGCCTGGCCAAGATCATCGATGGGCTCATCTGGTGCCCGGACCTCTGATTCCACTTCATTGTTATCTTCCATTCCAGTACCGGCATCGTATTCAGGGAACATGTCATGATAGTTTTCATCATTCTCTTCTTCTTCGTTGTCTTCCATCATAACCCCTCTTTCTCCGTGCTTGGTCCAACAATTATAGCCGGGCATGAAACCAGATTGAAACAGGTGGAAGTGGATGACTCTGTGAGAAGAGTGTTCCTTATGATTCCGACATACAACATATGGACAACAGATAAAATTATTCCACTTGTTTGCCTGGGCCACCTCGAGAAAATAACACACACCTTTCATGAACGTGGCAGAGCGTCGGTCAGTGTACATCCATTGCCGGTTCATCTGCATTATATGATTATTAATTAAGAACTGTTATAGAACACCGTGAATAGAGAAATGACCAATGTTACATCGACAGATGAAAGGTTAAAGTTTGTACCTCGACCGAGGAGGAAAGAAGGATGAGAAAGCTTATTTAATTAAGTGTGGCTCGGACAAATTAAATCTTGCTTGTTTCTACGAGCTGAGATGGTGTTATTCTCCCGGGCATTTCATCGAACACCTCTTGTGCATAGGAGGGAAAAGGAAGTGAGCACACACCACACAACTAGAAATATGTCCTCCAAAGTGAGTGGCATGAGGAGAAGAGAGGGCTGGCAGGTTTTATATAGTGGTGGTGGGGGGGTGGGGAGGGTCATTTGCCCCGGTTGGTAGCTCCAACCGGGGCAAAAGACCCCCCCACCACGCGCCTGCACGAGCCCTGCTGGTTGAGGGCCTTTAGCCCCGGTTGGAGCCACCAACCGGGGAAAATGACCCCCGCAGCACGCGCCCTGCTCACCCCGGCCCCACCTCTGCTGTCTTTTGCACCAGGTGGTGGCCGGGCAGGGGCGAAAGGGATGCTTGTAACATCCCAAGTATGAAAAATAGCAATTAGAATGTTTGCTCTCTGTTATTTTATGTTTTGCATCATGACATCATGTTCATTGCATTTGTTTTGCTTGTTTTCCATTTGTTTTCCTCTGTTTTCCTTTGTTTTCCTTTGTTTTCTATTTGAATTTCAAACCAAATTTTAAACCTTTTGTTTCATACTTGTGATGTTACAATTTCCAAAATGATATTTCAAATCAAAACAATCATTTGTTTCCATTAAAGTTGTGATTTCAAAACTGTTGATTTATTTCTAATCAAAAATTCATTTAATACCAAACCCTTTGCAAATTCAATTAATTTCCAAAACATCAACCTGTGACGCCCCGAGATCGGGCACTATGCAGATTTCAGCATTCCCGCCAAAATCCACATAATAACCGATTCCAGGTTGCCATTTATGATAACATTACAATAGTTCACGAATAATCCACAATTACAACAGAAATAGATAGATACAAGATGACTCAAACGAGCCGGGGTTACAACTGGTACATTACAAAGATCCAAATAACAGCGGAAGGAACAACATAGCGTCCGGCTACGGACAAGATCCAAATTGGACTAAGAGTCCTGAAGATAACCGAGAGCGTCCAATCCCTGCCCAGGCCAAGCCGGAGGGATTCCCAAGCTAACGTCGTCAGACTTCAAACCTGTTGACTGCAATTTGGAATTTGCAGCCACGAAAGAGATTCGTGGGTCAGTACGGTTAAGTACTGGCAAGGGGGATAAAACCCATACTCACAAGTTACCGGCGTAGCCAGTCATCACAAGATACAAATACTTTAGGATCAACGGAAAGGAAGGGGTTATTGCAAATAAGCGACAGCGGGCTGCACTAACCAACTACAGAGATTCTATTACTTCCAACTATCAGAAAGGGGATAAGATCGAGTAATAGTAACCAACTGAAAGATAACTGCAAACAAACCCATCCTGGATCTCGCCCCTTATCCGAAGAAGCAATCCGAGGATAACTCACACAGTGGAGTTAATGATGGTTCAGATTATTGTGTCAATAAGCCTATTACTAGTCAAGTTGTTAATCATTGGGTGAAAGGTTGTTATTCATTAGGTTTAAGTTGTCCTGAGTACTTGTTAGCCAGTACTTTCACCAAGTAATCCATAACCGCGGAAAACACGGCTTCTCGAGAAGATTATCCCTGCAGGGTTGCACCAATTTAGCCGTACACTCATGAATATCCCGCCAGATGGAGCGGCCACTCCACCAAGCGGGGCACTCAACACAATCCAACCCTTCTTCGCATCAAGCCCAAAGCACCTTGGGCGCACGGCTAATCGAGCCCAGAAGAAAATGGACCCTCATAGCACTCTAAGAACGTGTCCCCCTATATGCCGACTACGAAAGTTCCACCCGGGTACCAAGGGCTCGCAAGATCATGCATGCAGCAAATGGAAAACCCGAACTAAATGAGGCGATTTGGACGAGATGCGAATCGGGTCAAACTGAGGGGGAGCCCATACTCCCCAAATGCGGGTAGTGCGCTCATCATGGATCAGTAGACAAGACCCTTTTCCTATTAGGGTCGACACTAGCAGGCCTCAAAACCACAAAGGGCCTCCTGCCGGTGCCTTATCATCAAGTTATTATTAATAGTAGCATTAACAGGATGGATTGATTAACATCGAGCCCCCAGAACATAATAGAGTAATAACAGAAAGTAACGGGTAACAGACTCGAGCAAAACAACCCTAAGCAAGATAGTAAGACACAGGCTCAAGCAAAGGTTATAGGAGGGGAGGTGAGGCAATATCAGGGTTAAGGGATTCATGTGATGGGTTCGTAACAGAAACAACTACTACTCAGGCTAGCAGAAAAGAACAACGGAAAGAATCGGTAACAAGTGATGAAAGGCAGCCATATGGCAGCAAGTGAGTATACTTGCCTGAGATCCCGCAAGGTAGCAGAACTTGTCGTTGCTCACATCATCTCAACGTCCTATCCGGGAAGAAGCAACGAACCTCGAACAAACACCGGATGCAACAATTACTACTACGGCAAAAGATCCAGCATGATCAAGATATGGATGCATGACAGGTTTAAAGATGCATCAAGGTAAACTAGTTGACAAGATAAACAGATTTAAATGGACCCATATGCAATTTGAGTTGCATATGAAAAGCCCATGAATTATGGTTGAAACAATTGTTTTCCGACTAATCAACAGGTGAAGGTGGATTAGCATGATGCATGGATGAGGGAAACAGCAAAATAACAACATTAGAATCAAATTAGAATAGGGTGTAGCAATTTAGAATTTTATTATTAACTTAGGGAAATTTTGGGTGCCTTAAAGGGAACACACAAGTATTTGTTGTTTTCAACCATTTAAAATGTTCAAAACAAATAACAAGGTTGATATTTGAAAAGAACATCAAATTTTAGTTGGATTACATGTTTCACATTTTGAAATTGGACTTAGGATTATTTAATTATGAATTAAACAATATTAAACAATTTTTAATTGCATTAAACAAGACTTAAATGGTTTAGGCAATTTTAATTATTCAAAACAGAAAACAAAAATTATATTTGAAAAGGTGAGATGAAATGGTATTGAAAACATATTTTATTTGCATTTATTGGATTAAGGATGAAATAGTTATTGAATTTAGCAAAATACAATTGAAAGATTTAAATTTGAATTTGAATTGTAATTTGAAAGTTCAAAACAGAACACAAGTTGGATATTTGGAAAGGTTAGGAAATTTGGATCAGAATTCATATAAAACTTTTAGTTATTGGAAATACAGAACAAAAGATATGGAATTTTGAAGTTTTGTTTTAATTCTGTTTATTAAAATGAATTTGGAATTTTAGGAAATTCGCAGAAATCCGTTTGTTACCGAGCTGTTAGCTAACCAATGTCTCTGCCCCGTGGGCCTAGCCAGCGTGGCACTGGGCAAAAGCTTGCGTGGCTACCAGGCCCGCTGACGGGTGGGGCCGTGGTGCGCGGGATAAATCCCAAAAGAAGTGGGCGCCGCAGGGATTCGATCCGGGGATCTGCAGTGGGCGCGCAAGGGACTGTACCAATAGGCTGTTCAGATTGTGGTGTTACACTGCTAGGTGGATGGAATATGAGGCAAACACGGCTGTTTACTGAATTTTTGGGACAGAACGATTGCAGTCTGCTGCTTCTGCTTGCGATAGAACAGAAGAAGGGATCTTGGCGTCGAAGTGGAGTTGGGGTCTGCATCCTCCAGGTTACCGATCGGGTGCAGATCTGCTGGGGTGGTTAGGTGGTCCCACGATCTGAAACGCTAGCTAGCAAGGCAGGTTACTGAACCTCGATACACCAGCAGAGGTGTTCGTTGCCACGGTTCAGAAAGAGACATCGAAGGAATCAGTTGCAGCGCCGGGGAGAGAACTCGTGCGTGATCCCGAGGCAACATGCAGGTGGTCGCTGAGCGTTGCGGTGATGCGTGCATGCCTCGTGACGACGCCAAGGAACAGAAGGGAAGGGGGGAGAGATGGGCGATCACCTCGGTGTCGTTGTCGTTGTTCAGTAGTCGAGGCTGAAACGGAGGGAACTTGCCGGCGGCGCCGCGGACTACACCGAGTCTCCCAGCAAGCGGCGAGGGCCTGGGGAGGCGCACCGCACCACCGCGGTTCCGTTTTCCTCCTCGGAGGCTCCTCGAGGTGGCCAGGGCACCGGCGGCGAGGGGGAGCAGTGGTGGTCTCGGTTGGGGTTCTGTTGATGGTTTCAGAAGATCAGAGAAAGGCTCGAGCAGAAAGGAGGGGGATGGCGGCGATGGAAGGGAATGTAGCTAGGGTTTGCAGCTGAGCAGAGGAGGGGAGGTGTACTTAAGCAGGGGGATGCCAGTACGGCAGGCCATCCAGAGGGGGGGAAGAGGATCAAGTGGTTCTGGTTCTGTCGTACAGCCATGACAGTGACAGGAGGAAGAAAACATATCGAAGGGGTACTGGGCTGGGCTGAGAGGGAAAAGGGCTGCTCCCTCTCTCCTTGCTATTTTTTTCTTTTGATTTTTTTTTTTTGCAAAGGAAATGAAAGGGAGAGATAGAAAAGGATTTGGGGATCTTGGGGTGGTTTATGTTAGGCAATATTTTTATTAATTTTCAAAGCAGGAAAAATAAAAGCAATGCTAACATAGATTCCAAATTCTTTTGAACTATTAGTTTGATTTTCAAAATTGGATTTATTGGTTTGAAATTAAAGGGTTAGTTGTATTTCAACTATGGTTTGGGGTTGTAAACTTTATAAACAAATTTTATTAATTTGCAAAATAATGAGTAAAAGCAATTGTGCACATTAATTCCAAAATTGAATTATTACTTGGAGTTTTAAGTTGGTATTTGAAATTCCATTAATAATCATAAGGAGTTGATTTTCAGTCAATTTTTATCCAATGAACTCAACACTTATTAAAACAATTATGGAATTTTAATTGTTTGCAAAATTTTAGTGGTTTGAACCATAATTGGATCATGCCCTTTATGATTGAAAATGATTTGAAATGTAATTTGCCATTAGGGTTTTGATAACAGGGAAAATTTCATTAACACGCAATTGGATTAAAACAACTTCAAATTATTGAAAAACAATTGAGTGATTTAGTTTGCAAGTTTGAAATTGGAAATTTGAACATGTGGGAAAGTTTCAATTGTGTTTGAATTTTTGAGTTGCTTTGAAAAACTGAATGCAATGCTCATGTGATGCATATGATGCAAGCCAAAAAGGAAACAAACACTTTCTACCAAAGGTAACACCCCAGGTGTTACACAACCCCTTTTGGAAATTATGAAAATGACAACACACTTCCATCATTTGTTTCCATTAAACTATAAATTTCAAACCATCAAATTGTTTAAGTTCCAATAATTCATGTAATAGCAAGTTTCATTCATTTTCAAACAAATGGCAAATATCAAATAATTTCAAATCTTTTGGAAAAATAAAAGTTACACAATGTTGTTGTAACCCTAAATAACCTATAACCAAATTTTTCTAAAAATTTCTAACTCTAAACCCTAGCCTTTTCTTCCTTTTCAAATCAGCAAAAAAAAGAAGAAGAAGAGAACAAAGAAAAAATAAAAGAAAGCAGAGGAGAGAGGGGCAGGCCAGCAGGCCCAGCCCAACTCCCCCTCAGCCCAACTCTCTCTCCCCTTGGCCTGGTACCCATTCGACCCCCCACCCTTCTTCTTCCCCTGTACGGCAGCCATCTGAGGCTACCCACGTCGACCAGGGAGGAGCAGCAACGGGTGGAGTCCTCCCCCTCCCCCTATAAACCCTAGGCCGTGCCCTAGCCTCTGCCCTCTCCTTCTCTCTCCCTCTCCCCGCCTCCATTCTCTCCCTTCTCCCTCTCTCTTTCCTCTCTGCTCCAATCCTCTGTATCTCTCTGAACCTGAACCTCCTCACCGAAACCCCCCTCTTCCACCGGCGATCGCCGTCGTTTGGGTCCCCCTCCGGCCAGGGCGAGGCCGGGAATGGATCCCCCTTGGATCTCTCTACCTCCCCCACCCCACGGCGAGGGCCGGGAGGGCTCGGAGCGCCGCCGCCATCCGCCCTTCGCCGCCGGTCGCCCCTGCATCGACCCCTTCTGCTCCGCCTCCCTTCCCTCGAGGTGAGCCCCCTCGACCCTTTCCTCCCTCTCCTCCATCCCCTCCGCACATGCACACGCCCATCCGCAGCACACCACGCCGCGAGCACACGCGAGCACCTGATGAGGACATCCCTAGTACATTGCCACCTAAACAAGATGAAGTGAGACTTGGACCAATGACAAGATCAAGGACCAAGCTACTAGAACAACAGGTGAATTCAATCCTTATTGATTATGCTATTCTTGATTATGAGAAGTTTATACTACCTAAGTCTATGCATTTATGTATTCTCAGGTTTATTGATAACACAAGCATGAATGGAGATCATGGAGAGGAGATACACATGGATGAAGATGGGCTAGAAGAGGAGATGGAAATCAAGTACTAGCATGATGGAAAACAACCAATAACAAATGATATGATGACAAGGGGATGGTGCCTCCACAAGGTCAAATGCACTTAGTGTGGAAAACATTCCAAATATGTTATTTCCACACTCATTGATGAACAAGCAAGAGGAGGGCGCCCACAAAGGACATCTATGCGCCATAATGAGTCCTAATACTAGTAGGTTTGGTTTGTATACCAATTGTGGCCGCATCCCACTTAATTGGGTCGGTTTGTACCTTCCTTTGAGTCATAGTTGGACTCCTAGTCCTAGTAGGAGTCCTAGTCCTAGTAGGGAGAGGGTTGCTTGCGCAAGGCCCCCTTGTGGCCGCACCCCTCCACCTATATATGTCCCCCACCTGCGTGTGGATTGGATAGAACAAGTTTAAACCAAAAACCAACAACCCTAGCCTCTAGATTGTATTGCTTTGTAAGCATTCATCTTGAAGTTTACCCATTGCAAAGTTGCGTGATATCTTGTTATTCCATCTGGGAATAGGGGGATACAGGACCACTTGTGATCTTTGATTACTTGTGCAAGAGTGTGTAGTTGAGAATATCCAAAGAGCTTGATTGTTGTTGCATTGGCAGCAGGGGTCAGCTAAGTGAGAGGTCTCAGTGTAGCACTAGTTATCCACATATCAGAAAATTACAAAAAGAGAGAGAAGCTCATTGAGAAGATTGGGCCACCCCATATCATCTTGGTATCAGATTCTCAGGTTTACTCGGTGAGCAAGTTATCTTTACTTTTAATTGTTTTATTCCTATCCAGAAAAAGCCAAAAAATTAGGTTAGATTTGCCAGAGACTAGATCAACACCAAATTGCTACCTAATTGCTGTTTCTTGTTGATTTGTGTATCTGTTTTTCTGTTTTTAGGGTTCCACTTTTATCTTTGTTTCCATCAGTATCAAAAAAATTCGCATCAAAAAATAGTGTGTGGTTATCTCTCGGGAAAGTCTAGACCTACATCTTGTTTACAAGGTGATCTAGTTTTTCGAGTTCTACATTGTTGCGGGATAGATTGGTTCTATTTGTGCTTGGGTTTCTAGCCTAACTCGGATTGCAATCCACTTCCTACCGTGGCAGAAAAATCCATCGATTCCCTGCCGTATCCACTTCCTAGTCCAACTCGGACTCGCTGCCGTGGGGTGCAAACGCGTGCAAAACGCTGCCGCCGCTGCCGTGGTTCTACCCCGACTCGGATTCCACCCCACCATATACGCAACACCCGCACCCACCCGCAACACCAAACGCCACACCCGCGCCCACCCGCAGTCCACCGCAACGCAACCGCGCAACAAGCTGCCGTGAGCTCTGCCGCGAGTCGTTTTTCGCGCATTTTCTCTGCCGTACGCCTGCCGTGAACCAGTTTCTCTGCCGTGGGTCAAATTAGCTGCCGTGAGTGAATTTTGCTGCTGTTCTGTTAGTTTTCTTTTGTCACTTCCCTGTTTATCATTAGGTCACCATCTGAAACTTTGTTTAGCCTTAGACACAAGCCTTTCTACAGCCATATTAGGTTCCATAACCCAAAGACTAGCTGTTTAATTGCTCTACAGGCTGCTCAAATTTCTGTCCATTAGTTGTTTTCCATTTAATTACTTGCTCCTAGTTGATTCAAAGGCTATTGAAAAAATCAAAAAAATAGAGAAAAAGCAAAAAGTATAAAAAAAAATAGAAAAGAGAGAAAAATTCAAAAGAGGCCGTGCTCCTATCACTAGTGGAAGCATTTTCATCTTGGATAATTTTTGGACAAATTGAGCAATCTTGTGCCTGTTTCATTGAGTATTTGCTAGTATCTTTCTAAGTGCTTGCAAAATCTCTACCATATATTTGCTAAGCCATATTTGTCTCCAAGTGTGAGTGTGTTTTTCCTTAGTATTTTTTTTATCACATTAAGCAGTGCATTGGAGTTGTTATTTTGGTGTTGTTAGGAATCCCAACCAAGCCCCACCAAAAACCCTGTTTGCATTGTGATACTTGATAGCTCGGTTATTCTCTTCTCACACCATAGCACATTGATCATTGCTCCTTGTTGGTAAGTTGATCTTTTTCTCTCTTGGAACATCAAGTGAAGCCATCTTTGCTTGGTTTTGAGTGAGTTGAGAGAGGCACCACAAACCCATTGATTATTTTGTTACTAACAAGTTAATCATGAGTTCTTCTAGTGATGTTGATGTGCAGGCAAAGAAGAAACCCGAGGATACTGTCCAATGGAATGAGTATGAGGCTTTGAGAGATCATATGTACAAAAGGATTGCTTATGTGGTTGAGAAAAGTGATGATCAATTGAGAGAGGATTTGAATACACTTGATTTGAAGATAGAAGCTTGTGCCTCTCAAGATTCTGTTGATGAGATTAAGGGCACTTTGAGGACATTGACTCAACAAATGGCTACCATCACAAATCTAGTGCAACAACTTCAACAAGCACCTCAAGCTATTGCTCAAATTGAGGATGGGAGAGGAAATAATAATGGAGGCCGTGGAGATTTGGCAAGAAGATTACCATTGGAAAATAATAGAGAGAATGATGGCTTGGGAAAACCTAAATTCTCTATCCCTAGTCTTGCTTGTGATTCTGAAGATGTGGAAGAGTACTTGATGTGGGAGCTAAAAATTGAGAAATTGTGGAGACTCCATGACTATCCCGAGGAGAGGAAAGTGAACCTTGCATCTTCTTCCTTTGATGGCTATGCTCTTTTGTGGTGGGATGGCATTACAAAAGATAGAGAAGAAAAAGAAGAGGAGGAGGTGAACACATGGAGAGAGATGAAGCAATTGTTGAGAGAAAGATTTGTTCCCAAGAATTATATTAGAACTCTCTATGACAAATTGCAACAATTAAAGCAAGGATCCAAGACAGTTGATGCCTACTACAAGGAGATGGAATTAATTATTCAAAGGGCTCGGATTAGAGAGGCTCCTGAACAAACCATGCAAAGGTTCTTAAGTGGATTACAATTCAAAGTGAAAAGCATTGTGAGGCATGTTCCTTACAACAATATGAGTGAATTACTTCATCAAGCAAGGGAGGCCGAAAAGAGATTGCAAGAAGAGCTACAAGTGAGTGCAAGGAGGAGTTTCCCTTCACAAAAATCAAATTTTTCATCACCTACACCTCCAACTACTACTACCCGTGGGACTACTAGTTCCAAACCCGAGCCAAATTCAACAAGTTCCAAGAAAATTACTCCTTCTACTTCGGGTTCTAGTGGTGCTACACCTCCTACAAGGAATAGAGACATGACTTGCCATACTTGTGGAGGAAAAGGTCACTTTAAAAGAGATTGCCCAAACAAGAAAATTATGCTCCTCAATGCTAATGATGAGTATGAGACTGGAGATGATGTTGATCCCAATGAGGAGGATGCATATGATGATGATGATGATGGTCCTATTGATGCCTATGCTACAAATTATCCAACTATTGTTTGCACCAAAGCCTTGAGTATTGTTCCTAGCAATGATGAGATCCAAAGATGCAATTTATTTCAAACCAAGGCAATTGTTGGTCCCAATATGGCTTGCAAGGTGATCATTGATGGAGGGAGTTGCAGAAATTTAGCAAGCAAGGAGTTATGTGCAAAGTTGAGATTGAGATATATTCCACACCCACATCCATATTATATCCAATGGCTCAATGAGAGAGAGGAAATAAAGGTATGCCAAATTGTGAGAGTGGAGTTCCAAATTGGACCATACAAGGATACTATTGAGTGTGATGTTGTTCCTATGTCGGTTTGCCACCTATTACTTGGAAGGCCATGGCAATTTGATAGAAAGGTGCTACACAATGGGAGAGCAAACACTTACCAATTGAATTGGAACAATAAGGACATCATATTGAGGCCTATGACACCCCAACAAATAGTGAATGAATCAAGGCAAAAAGTGGAAGTGAATGTTGAGAAGGAGAGTGAGAGGGAAAATATGAGTGAAAACAATACTTTCATGGGGGAAAACAAACCTAGGCCGAGTGGTAAAAGTAAGGGAGTGAGCCTTTTGACAATGTTAGCCACCAAAGAGGATTTGAGAGAGTTTGAGAGTGATCCTAGCCTACTACCTATAGTGCTTATGTACAAGGGGGAAATTTTGGTTTCTAATGACATGACTCCTCTTTCTATTGGTGTTTCTAATGTTTTGCAGGAATTTGATGATGTTTTTCCAGAAGAAGTGCCCTCGGGATTGCCACCATTGAGAGGGATAGAGCATCAAATTGATTTAATTCCTGGATCTTCATTACCAAACCGAGCTCCCTATAGGACAAATCCCCAAGAGACAAAGGAAATTCAGAAACAAGTACAAGATCTTCTTGATAAAGGTTACATCCGAATAAGCTTATCTCCTTGTGCTGTTCCTGTCATATTAGTTCCTAAGAAAGATGGTACTTGGCGCATGTGTGTAGATTGTAGAGCAATTAACAATATCACTATTCGTTATCGTCATCCTATACCACGTTTGGAAGACATGTTAGATGAATTAAGTGGTAGTGCTGTTTTCTCTAAAATTGATTTGCGTAGTGGTTACCATCAAATAAGAATGAAAGAAGGGGATGAGTGGAAAACAGCCTTTAAAACAAAATTTGGTTTATATGAGTGGTTAGTAATGCCTTTTGGATTAACTAATGCACCTAGCACTTTCATGAGATTAATGAACCATGTTTTGAGAGATTTTATTGGCAAGTTTGTGGTTGTTTACTTTGATGATATTCTCATATATAGCCACAATGAACATGAACACATTGATCATATTAGACAAGTCTTGCATGTGCTAAGAGAAAATAAATTGTATGGAAATTTAGAGAAGTGCACTTTTTGCAAAGATAAGGTCATATTTCTTGGTTATGTTGTCTCTAAACATGGGATAGAAGTTGATGAATCTAAAATTGAAGCAATTAAAAATTGGCCAATTCCCATGAATGTGAGTCAAGTAAGAAGTTTTAATGGACTAGCTGGATTTTATAGAAGATTTGTAAAAGATTTTAGTACTATTGCTGCCCCTTTAAATGATTTGACTAAGAAAGGTGTAAATTTCGAATGGGGGGTTGCTCAAGATATTGCTTTTAATACTTTGAAAAATAAGTTAATTTCGGCTCCATTATTGATGCTACCAAATTTTAATAAACAATTTGAAATTGAATGTGATGCTAGTGGCATAGGTATTGGAGGAGTGTTAATGCAAGATAAGAAACCAATTGCTTATTTTTCTGAAAAATTACATGGAGCACAATTGAATTATTCTGTCTATGATAAAGAATTATATGCACTTGTTAGAGTCCTTGAGGTTTGGAAACATTATTTGTGGCCAAAGGAATTTATTATACATTCTGATCATGAGGCATTGAAATTTTTAAAGAATCAATCCAATCTAAATAAGAGACATGCTAAATGGGTAGAATTTATTGAATCTTTTCCATACATTATTAAACACAAGAAAGGATTAGATAATGTGGTAGCTGATGCTTTGTCTAGGAAAAATATGCTACTCACTAAATTGGATGTTCAAGTTTCGGGTTTGCAAGAATTAAAGCCACTATATGCTCAAGATAGAGAATTTTCTACACCCTATAGTAAATGTTCTAATGTGAAGGCTTGGGATAAGTATCATATACATGATGGATTTTTGTTTAGAGCTAACAAACTATGTATTCCCGAGTGTTCTTTGCGTTTGATGTTATTACAGGAATCTCATAGTGGTGGATTGATGGGTCACTTTGGACGAGAGAAAACATTGCTTATGTTGGCTGAAAATTTTTTTTGGGCACATATGAGGAGAGATGTCTATAGGTTTGTGCAAAGGTGTATTACATGCAATAAAGCCAAGTCCAAATTGAAGCCCCATGGATTATATACTCCATTGCCAACACCAACTACACCATGGGAAGATATAAGTATGGATTTTGTGTTAGGCTTGCCAAGGACAAAGAGGGGACATGACTCAATTTTTGTGGTGGTGGATAGATTTTCCAAGATGTCACACTTCATTGCTTGCCACAAAAGTGATGATGCTTCCCACATTGCTACACTATTTTTCAAGGAGATAGTAAGACTACATGGAGTACCAAAAACAATTGTTTCAGATAGAGATGTGAAATTCATGAGTTACTTTTGGAAAACATTATGGGGGAAGCTTGGAACCAAATTGTTGTTTTCTACAACATGTCACCCTCAAACAGATGGACAAACCGAGGTGGTGAATAGAACTTTGTCCACATTGTTAAGAACTATGATCAAGAAGAATTTGAAGGAGTGGGAAGATTGTTTGCCACATGTGGAGTTTGCCTACAATAGAGCTGTGCATTCAACTACTCAACTATGTCCTTTTGAGGTGGTATATGGATTTCGGCCTACTACACCACTTGATTTATTACCACTTCCTATTCAAGAGAGAATTAACATGGATGCATCCAAGAGGGCTGATTTTGTGAAAAAGATACATGAGAAAACTATGGATGCTATAGAGAAGAAAGGGAAGGATGTTGCTCAAAGGAGGAATCAAAAGAGAAAGGAAGTTATTTTTCAAGAGGGAGATTTGGTATGGGTACACTTTCGAAAGGATAGGTTCCCTAAGCTAAGGAAATCAAAATTATTGCCAAGAGGTGCTGGTCCTTACAAAGTGATTGCAAAAATAAATGACAATGCTTACAAGATAGATCTTCCAATTGATGAGTTTGGAGTGAGTAATTCCTTCAATGTTGCTGATTTGACACCATATCATGGAGACAACCTTGATGTGGACATCAAGGCTTTTCAAGGGGGGGAGGATGATGAGGACATCCCTAGTACATTGCCACCTAAACAAGATGAAGTGAGACTTGGACCAATGACAAGATCAAGGACCAAGCTACTAGAACAACAGGTGAATTCAATCCTTATTGATTATGCTATTCTTGATTATGAGAAGTTTATACTACCTAAGTCTATGCATTTATGTATTCTCAGGTTTATTGATAACACAAGCATGAATGGAGATCATGGAGAGGAGATACACATGGATGAAGATGGGCTAGAAGAGGAGATGGAAATCAAGTACTAGCATGATGGAAAACAACCAATAACAAATGATATGATGACAAGGGGATGGTGCCTCCACAAGGTCAAATGCACTTAGTGTGGAAAACATTCCAAATATGTTATTTCCACACTCATTGATGAACAAGCAAGAGGAGGGCGCCCACAAAGGACATCTATGCGCCATAATGAGTCCTAATACTAGTAGGTTTGGTTTGTATACCAATTGTGGCCGCATCCCACTTAATTGGGTCGGTTTGTACCTTCCTTTGAGTCATAGTTGGACTCCTAGTCCTAGTAGGAGTCCTAGTCCTAGTAGGGAGAGGGTTGCTTGCGCAAGGCCCCCTTGTGGCCGCACCCCTCCACCTATATATGTCCCCCACCTGCGTGTGGATTGGATAGAACAAGTTTAAACCAAAAACCAACAACCCTAGCCTCTAGATTGTATTGCTTTGTAAGCATTCATCTCGAAGTTTACCCATTGCAAAGTTGCGTGATATCTTGTTATTCCATCTGGGAATAGGGGGATACAGGACCACTTGTGATCTTTGATTACTTGTGCAAGAGTGTGTAGTTGAGAATATCCAAAGAGCTTGATTGTTGTTGCATTGGCAGCAGGGGTCAGCTAAGTGAGAGGTCTCAGTGTAGCACTAGTTATCCACATATCAGAAAATTACAAAAAGAGAGAGAAGCTCATTGAGAAGATTGGGCCACCCCATATCAGCACCGCAGCAGCGATCTCGCCGGCGCCCTGCAGCTCGACCTGACGAAGTTCAGATAACTGAACAGGTTCAGTAACTTTCAGTTAAATCCCGCAAGCAACACCTTTTCCTCACCGCGCTGCCCTTCCTATCACAAATCGAACTTCACCGCAGTGGCTAGCTGCCCTTTGTGCGCCCAGGAGGGTGTGGGTTCGAGTCCCCCCTCCCGCAAATAAAACCCAAATTTTTATTTCTTTTTGTTTTGATACAGCAACTTCACAGAATCACACCCAGGTCCCTGCTATCTATTTTTCTAGTCCCTGTTAATTTTCCTAAGTCCCTAGATGTTGTTTAAAATGGCAGATTAATACCAAAAATCTAAAAAGGCATAACTAAATCATCCTAACTCCAAATTCAACATTTTAAATATGTTTTCAATACCAAATTAAATGTTCTACCTAAATATAAAATTTGTTTACTGTTTTGAATATTTTAAATTGGTGAAATATTTGAATACTTGTTTAATTCACTTAATTTTGCAAAATTCATAACTTGGGCATAAAAATTCCAAATTCAACAAACTAAATATGTTTTCCATCCCATTTTTCATGTACTTTCCAAATATCAACTTTGTTTACTGTTTTGAATAATTTAAATTGCTGAAAACAACTGTTTCTTAATTAATGCATTTAAAATTGCCAAATTAATAACTTGCTCATTTTAAATCCATTTTCAACAAATAAAATATGTTTTCCATGCTAAATTAAACCCTCTTTCCAAATATAAACTTTGTTTTCTGTTTTGCATAATTAAAATTGGTTGAATGATTTAAACCTTGTTTAAATCATTTAATATTGTTAAATGCATAACTTGGTCAAATTAATTCTTTTGAACATTTAAAATATGTTTACAAACCCTAAAAGTATAAACTTTTCAAATATGAACTTCACTCAATGTTTTGCACAAATAAAAATTCAAATAAGTTCATGTTTGAATTAAGTTCAACTAAATCTTGTTCAAACTTGTTTAATTCATAAGTAATTTATTCTAAATCCTTTTTCAACAAGTGAAACATGTAATCCACCTAAAATTGTGTGCTCTTTTCAAATATGAACTTTGTTATCTGTTTTGAACACTTTAAGTTGATGAAAACAACAAATGCTTGTGTAACACCTTTAAGGAACCAAAATTTCATAACCTAACAACTAAAATTCCAAACTTGGTAAACCTTATTTCCAATTGTTCCTATTGTTGTTTTCTTTCTGTTTTCCTCATCCATGCATCATGCTAATCCACTTTCACCAGTTGGTTAGTTGTAAAACAATCATTCAACCTTAATTCATGGGCTTTCCATATGCAATCCAGTTGCATGTGAGTCCATTTAATTATGTTATGTTACCATGTCAACTAGTTATCTTGATGCATCAATTAAATGGTCATGCATCATCCCATGGTTGTGCACTATGCTATGTTATTGATTGTTTGTTCTCTGCGTTGTTTGTTTGCTTCTTCTCGGATAAACGACGACGTTGAGACCGACGATACTTACGACACCCCTTCTAAGGATCTAACTCAGTACTAGGCTGCTGAGTTTGCAGGCAAGTATTCACTCACATGAACCATTGTGTTCCTTTCAACATTGGATACCGATACTTTCCGTTGTCTTTTCTGCTAGCCATCTGTATCGTTGCTTCTGTTACGAACCTATCACATGTGATCCCTAACCCTGATATAGCCTCACCTCCACACCTATAACCCCATTGCTTGTTGCCCGTGTCTTACTAGCATGCTTAGGGTTGTTTCTGCTCGAGTCTGTTACCCGTTACTTTCTGTTACTATATTTTATTATGTTATGGGGCTCGATGTTAAACAACAACCTGTTAATTTTGAGGTAATAATAATTTGCTGATAAGGCACCGGCAGGAGGCCCGGCGTGGTTTTGAGGCCTGCTAGTGTCGACCCTAATTAGGAAAAGGGTCTTGTCTACTGATCCATGATGAGCGCACTAACCGCATGTGGGAAGCGTGTATGGGCGCCCCCCTCAATTTGATTCAATTCGCATCTCGTCCAAATCGCCACACTTAGTTCGGGCTTTCCATTTGATGCACGCATATGCAGGTACGAACCCGAGGCCAGGGTGGAACTTTTGTAGTCGGCATTTAGGGCGGCGTGGTCTTAGTCCCTTTTCTTCGTGGGGCTCGATTAGCCGCGCACGCACATCATGTGGTTCTTTGGGCTTGATGCGAAGAAGAGTTGAGTTGTGTTGAGTGCCCCGCTTGGTGGGAGGCATTCCATCTGGCAGGGTATTCTTACGTGTACGGCCAAATTGGTGCACCCCTGCAGGGTTAAATCTTCTCGAGAAGCCGTGTTTTCCGCGGTTATGGATTACTTGGTGAAAGTACTGGCTAACAAGTACTCAGAACAACTTACACCTAACTAATGATAACTTGACTAGTAATAGTCTTATTGACACAACAACTTGATCCATCATTAATCCAACTGTGTGAGTTATCCTCGGATTGCTTCTTTGGATAAGGGGAAAGGTCCAGGATGGGTTTGTTTGGTGGTTAGTTATAGTTGGTTACGTTACGCTATCTTATCTTCTTTCTGTTAGCCGGAAGTGGTATTAACTCTGTAGTTGGTTAGAGCAGCCAGTTGCAGCATCTTTTATATCCCCTTTCTTCCGTTGAACCCAAAGCATCTGTGCTTGGTGTTGACGGGTTACACTTTGGTGAACTGTGAGTCTTGCTCGCCAGTACGTTTATGTACTGACCCCTTTGGGGCTGTGGTTTCCGCATACTACGTTTCCGAGGATCCCCATGGTGGCTACTACGTGGAGTATGACGAGACTGCTGACGAGTAGATAGCAGACTCGGGCAGGATCCGAGACTTCGTGGATGGGCTCCGTCTTTTCGTTTCCGGCCTCTTAGGCCTGTTTGGATCTTGTCTGTACTCAGACACTTTGGATGCTTCCGCTGTGATGTAATGATGAATTGTTGGGACATGTGTCCTCTGGATGATTGTATTTGCTATCTCTGCTCTAGTGAGAGCTATTTGCAAACTTATTTCAATCTTTTGTGTCTTAGAGATCTGTTGTGATATCAATTGTTCAAATGTCGTTGACGTACCATGTGTGTATGTTTTGAAGTACGTCAATGGAAGTATCTGGATTTCTATGGGATGGTTTGCGTAGACGATGAACAGTAGGGGTTGGTTGTCACACATACGTGTGTTGGCCTACTCGTAAGAGATGCGGGTGCAGGTAAGCCCCGTAATCCAATCATCTGCTGTTCAACGGAACTGCGAGTATCCTCTAGAAGTCCGGGTGCGACAGTGCTCGCTAGTGAGCAAAAGCCCCGTTCTCCACTAGTGATACAGAAAACAAGTATGTCTCAAACACGAATACAAATAAGTCTCGGACATCAATCACCCGCGAATACGAAGTGTCCGATACAAAGTGTCGACAGATATCTAGCTAAGGAGACATCGACCTAAACTAGAAGATAGAATAGAAACACGAAAACTATGAGAATCATCGTGACGAAGATGGTCTTCATCCGCTTCTTTCTCCTCTCCCCCGCTAGATAAGTCTCTCCCGCTTGATAGCTCGTGTATCGAGCTTGTGCCTCCGCCATAGTGGTGTACCCCTTGTAGCTGTTGCCGTTGAACCGGTGCACCTGTCTCTGGCATGCCTCCCAGTCGTCGTAGACTCCGGGAACATGTCCCCGGTACACGACATACCACGTCATCTATTTGGACAAGTCAAAATATACATAAGTAGAAAATTCATATATGCAACAACGTAGCAAATTCATATATGCAACAACTATATGCAACAACGTAGAAAATTCAAATAAGCAACAAGTATATGCAACGAGTTTAGGAATGTCATATGGGCTGAAAAATAAGTTTTCTTACTCTAAGGTTTCGGCTTTGGCAGGAAGGGGCGACAGCCGTCTAGAAAGTTGAATGGCTGCTTGTCACTGTATGTCTCTAGGCGGGCTTCTATATCTTCATTCATTGGTGGTATGTGATCGGCGAAGAAGAGGCCACCCCTAGTGACGACATTGTGATGGATTATTGTGGCAATCCGCCGCTGGATGTGACGAAACTGATTTCTCACTGTCTCGCTAGGGACATTTTCCATGTCGATGCTCTGTTATTGTATACTAGATGGAAACAAAGGGTCGTTTGCATCCTTCACGAACTCCCTCATATGAAGGATGGTGTACCAGATGTTCATCCCACTCTCTGGGTGCAACTGCTTCATGCAGGCATACTTGGTTGTGTGGGTGCACGAGAGGCATCCTCGGCTGGTTTCTTTCTTTAACATGAGGGGGGCTTCCTTGGCGGAGAATCCGGTGAGAGCTACGTCGAGAACAGTCTTGAGGTTGGTGTAGTTCTTCGGCTTCGCACTCCCCAAGTCAAGATAAATAACGTGCGAATGCCGCGGGAACATGACCAAGAGGATGCAGTACATGTCTCTGCGTAAAACAATCCATGCATCATCCTCAGATTAATCTTCACACATGCAAAAGAGTGATGGAAATATACTAAAGAATGTAACGATGGCTAGTGGTTGATCGAAAACTTGACCACGTGGAGCGTGTACGAGGGAGAACGCGTCTGCATAAGTTCCTTCTCCTTCTGCAGAACACCGTCATGCACGCTCCTCATGTCCCCGGTCAAGAGTTTTACAAGCTCTAGCGGTAGCATCGGCTCGCCCAGAATATGGTGCTGGCGGCACTGGTCGGGCAACTTGTCCAAAACCCGAGGCGGCGGCCGCATTTATCTTCTTCCGAGGCCTTTTCCTGGTGGTCTTCCTCGGCTTCAAGCACTAGGGAGCGGTGCCACCTGCTCTTATCGCGTCAAGTGTGGTACCATTACAAGTGTTTGGGCTTAGCAAAGCTTTCGCTGGAGCGCTGAAGCTGACATCTTCCTCGGGAGTTTCTTGAGAACTGAACAACTTCTTCTTCAGGCAATCAAATTTCCCCGCCGGAAGATCACGGTGGTCGGGTGAGTCACAAGGCGCCTGGTCCATATCAGTGAGCCGATCCATATCGAGGTCAGCGATAGGATGGTCCATATAGAGATCATCATTATGCTAATCCATATCGAGATCAGCGATGAATTCATCGATAGGATCCTCACTTCGGTGCTGTGTCGCAAGCTCGAAAGGATCAATGACAGGTGGAGGAGATGGAGCCGCCGGCGCAGCCGATGGAGTGGTCTTGTCTTGGCTTTTCGCCGTCCCAGATTTGGCGCTCAATCGAATCAGTCCCTTCGGCCATACCAATATTTCATTTCTGATTCCTGATATCGTCAGCTTGCTTTCGGCTTCCGGGGGTTGATAAGGAGGATACATATCTCCACATCCCGGTAAAGCACGATCCACGCGAACCCGATGCACGTCATCGAACATTTGCTGGCAATGGAACCTGCGGTTTTGTGGCCAAAGGATTATTCCCTTCGCCACATCTTTCAACTCATTGTTGACGTTTGATAGCAAGGTGCATGTAACTTCGGGTTCCTATAAGAAAATATGTAGGTTAGAGAGGGCGGTGACGGAGTAATTAAGTAAAAATTCACGCTTAAGACGCTGGATTAATTACCGTGAGGGCGTCAAGCTCGGCGTGTGTCGACGGACCAGGGGCATGCATGGGAGTGACAGAGGGGAGCTCGGCGCATGTCGACGGACCGGGGGTGGGAGCAGGCGTATGGGTGACAGAGGGGCGGCTAGCCGGCAGTGACAGCGACTCCTTCCTAGCACCTTCTTTTACCGCGCCAGGAGTCACCAATATAACAGGTCGAGGTTCACCTGGATCCCGCGACGCCCTGTTGTGAGAGTTTCTTCCGCCTAAACTTATCAACGGGACTGGCCCTTGGCCGCCCTCTCTGACATAGTTTGCAAATGACTGAAACATGGTAGGCATGATTTCATTTAACGTGTTAGCCACCTTGTCATTAACCTTCTCTTCTATCGTGGCTTCCAGTTCAACCAACTTGTTCCTTAGCACCACCGTCTCTTCCTTGAGCTCCCCCGTCTCCTCCCTCAGTTGGCTAGTATCCTAGCTCCTCTTCTGTGCTCGCGCTGCCATTCGCTCCTCTTTAGTAGTTGCCACAGCCAAGCCATGGTTAACATGATTGCGACCTCCTCCGTGTGCGATCGTACGGCACATATGCGGCCTTGTCAACGGTGGCAGCTCCTTCACCTTGTTCAACGCCCTGATAAGGGGAATGTCCCACGGAACCTTGCCCATCGACGCTGACGCCTGAGACGAGGAGGCAGCTTCTGCTATTTGTTCTGCTATCTGCAGAAGTAACGTGAAGCATTAAGAAATGCTAATACTAGAATTTAATTGAGAGTAGGATCTAACTAAGCTAAAGCCGGTAAATTGCGTCCCAGGTGTTTCTCGAGATCAAGCACCTTTGGTGTGTGGCCAACTTGAGACCGACCACCTTCTTGGGGTCAGTGATGACATCCCCAGTCTCTTTATGGTACCGGCACCTCAGAAATCTCTGCATCTCCGGGTGAGGGTACTTGTGCCACGGGTTCTCGATGCCGACTTCTGTATAGGCCTGGTCCTCCTTCGCCCATATCTCCTTCTTTCCGACGTAACCATTGCTACCTAGGAGGTGGACTCTGATGCTCTTGTTTCTCAGGTCCGCTCCCCACTTACGGTTATTCTTGATGTGCTCTAGCTCTTCATTGGCCATGAAAGCATCCAAGTACTCTTGCGTAATCTTCGGAAAGTGGATGTGGATCTTATCGAAATCGTCACCTCGAGCAAGCATAGCCCTCACCGGATATTTATAACCGCTCAGTGATTTGGTGAACTTGGTCATGGCATGATTGTTTACCACATTACCTTTGAGATCCTGGTTGTTGTACTCGGCAGGAAACTCATATCGTGCGTGCAACCTCGAAATGAGTTGAGTGCGCAAATGCATCTTGTCCTTATGTTGGAGGTTAGTCTCGTTGAGGTTGACGACATCCCGAAGGATTGATGCCAATTGGAGGCCCTAACCCCTTGCGCGAGTTTTAGGCTCCTTAGGCACACCATCACTGTCGACCATTGTGAATGGTTCTCGGGTGGCGCCGACCTGGTTTGGGCGCAGCTCTCGACGTTGTTTCTTAGCTTGGGTACTGGTCTCATAGCCACCGCCCGCGTCACTATCAGTGGTTTCTTCTCCTCTCCCACCTTGCTCCTTGGCATCCTCCCTTTCCACATCCGCGGTAGGGTTATAATTGACATCATTTCTGCCCCCTTTTCAGCCTGCTGCTCTAAGAACATCAGATGGTAGTGCGCCCCCAAGTCTTGCTCAGAATTCTTAGCGCCGGTCTCTTTGTTCTGGTTTCCGGGAGGCGACATTTCTACCATGTTTGAAGGGGGTCATGTTGTCATTTCAGAGAAGTCATAACATTAATTTTATTGTGTAAGTAAAATAATAAAACATTAATTTTATTATCTTAGACATATCTAACAAAGGGGCCACAAATGGATGGTTTCTCTTGTGGTTTCTACGGGGAGATTGTTATTTAATCGTCGACATGTTGTTTTACATATTTTCCCGTGGTTAAATCTGTGGTATGTGTTATAGTCAATACTTTCAGAGTGAATCAGATATTTGGAACCCTTTGGAATTTCAGTTGTTGGTAAGAAGATCACATTTCACAATTAATACAACACACACAACAAAAAATAAACCTAGACAATTATATTAGGAAGAGTGATGTACATAGCTTGAGAAGAGTACAACTTTTCATAGTTTTCATCTCAAGACAGGAAGAACATCATGAAACAGATCTTTGCTTCCATCTCTCTCACACTCACCTCTTCTCTCTCACACTCACCTCTTCTCCCCTTGACCCAGACACACACAAGAACTACTACTACTCATAAGAAAATGCAATTGGTACAGATCTTCTGCTTGACATTTCTTAACATGTGAAGATACCCAAAAGCCTATTGTGAAAACACATATTAGTTCTCAAAGACATCGTAACATCCCTGATTTTGAAACTTTTTGTTTTAATGTTATGCAAGCCACCACAAACAACTTAAATAAAAATACAAAGGGAATGTTATTGTTATTCCAATATTATTGGAACTAAAAATCCATTACGCCTCTGTTTTCCTAAACCCTAAAGCCTATTCAAAAATAAATATTCCTTAAGTAAGTAACTGTTTTTTCTTAGCAAACCTTATTATATAAAATGTTTTCAATTCCAAAATTACTTTGAAATTGTTTGATAGCTTCTTAAATCAGAGAATTACTACTTCTAATTATTTTGTATGCCAAACAATATTTTATGAGAATAAAAACTATTTATATTGATATTCGAAATGTTATTCCAAGTTCTAAACCTAAAGTGGTGTTCATGAAATACTTTTCATTGAAAACAATATAAAAGGAGACTTTGGAAACAATATTATGAGTTGTGGCATTTTCCTTAGTTTTATTAAGCCACGATTCCATTTATTTGACTTTCCTTTCAAAATGGCATAAATGGGCATTTTTAACCCTTGCCAAATTTCCAAATACATTATTTTATTTTGTTGTCAAGAATAGTGCAAAAATTCTCTTTTTTGAATAAGCTTTTCAAAATATATTTTTATGAATTTTTCTGATAATGTTTGAATGAGTTTTGAAATTATTCGAAAGCCATTCAACTAAAACCAGAAAAAAAAGAACAAAAAAAAGCCAGCCCAGTACCTTACCTACTGCGCAGCCCAGCCCGTAGAGAAAATCAACCTCGCGGCCGAAACGTACTCGAGCGGCCCAGCTGCCAGGCCTAGCACGAGGCCCAACCCGCAACCGTGGCCTCTCTCTCCCTCTGTGCCTTACAGGCCAGTCCCAGAATGACGTCATTGATGACATGGTCGTCATCAACCTCTCCCTACCATTTCATGGCCGAAAGATATGACTTTTAATCCCCTTAATTCGAGCGTTTCTTCCAGGAATTGATTCCCT
The DNA here is from genome assembly GCA_028641055.1 of Alopecurus myosuroides. NCBI lineage: Eukaryota > Viridiplantae > Streptophyta > Magnoliopsida > Poales > Poaceae > Alopecurus > Alopecurus myosuroides. The sequence goes on along the minus strand of CM054059.1, from coordinate 337,965,950 downwards.
CGACTCCACTCTTTAAATCCCCTCTTCTTCCTCCCCATTTCCCCTCCTTTTCCTCTCGTTTTGGTGCCCCGAGGATGTTGAATTTCATCACTGGAGTTTGTCGGTTCCGCCATGGTGGTTGCAAAATTCCGGCACGAGAACAAGTCCCCGAGGTCGAAACCACATCCATCCTGCTTTCCTTGCCCGTGCGCTCCTCCCTAATACCTATTCTATTTTTGCGCCTAGGAATCACGGTGCCGAGTTCATCTGTAGCTCGTGGGAGCTCGTGCTTGTCCATCCGCGCCGCACCATCGCCTGGAGGTGCTCGAGTTCGCACCGTCAATGCTATATTCCTCGCCGTGGTCTCCCGCACCGCGTCATGCTCTCCATTGAGATCTAGGACCAGTGGAGCATCGTCGATGTCGCTTCCAGAGCAGCTGCACCGCCGTCTCCTTGATACGTCTCCAACGTATCTATAATTTCTGATGCTCCATTATAATATTATGCCAATTGCTACATGTTTTCTCCCTTCTTTATAGCATTTTTTACACGTTTTCCGGGACTAACCTATTAACAAGATGCCAAGTGCCAGTTCCCTGTTTTCTGCTGTTTTTTCTTTCCGAAAAGTTGTTCTTGAAATATTTTAGGAATTGGACCCCACGAATCCCGAAGTTCCTATTTTCCCCGGAAGCCCAGAAGACCAAAGAGGAGTCGAAGACGGGCACCAGGGGGCCCTCACCATAGCTAGGCGCAGGCCCCTCCTTGCCGCGCCTTGGGGTGCTAAGGCCACCCTGGTGGCCCATCAACGTCGTCATTTTGCCTATATATCCCCTCCAAAGGAAAACTGTAACATCCTAAATTTGCTAACAATAGGGTGTTGTGGTGTTGTGTTCATGGCATATAATGCATGTAAAATTTAAATCAAGTTTGAATTTGAATTTAATAAGATTTGACCAAAAACCACTTAAAGTGGTCACCCAAAATTTGAATTAAAAACATTTTCAAATTTGGCAAACCAAGTTATGGTTTTGTTGGAAATTTTGTGAGCTTTCCAAAAATGTTTTTTTTGCCAATTTTTATCTTTACAAAAAGGCCCTCAAATATCAATTTTCTGTTCTGTTTTCTAATGGAGAAGGACCTCTTGGTGATTTTCAAAACTCTCAGGGGGTTTTCCGCGAAGTTCTTTTTCTTTTCCTTATCTTCCTTGTCACCGGCCAGAAGGACGAGAACGCCGCCGCCCTCCACCTCCTGCTTCCTCTCACGCGACGTGGATGTCTATAGGTCCTCGAGGAGACGTCCAGGTTGAGCAGACACTCCACAGAACCCCCCACCCGCCTCCTCTCTCTCTGTTCTTCCCTGCGACCGAACCCTAACCTCACCGGAGATCCGCCGCGCGCCGTCATTCCCGACCTCCTCCTCCCAAATTGACGCTCCAGGAAGCTCCGTCGTGTTCCCCTCGTGCTCCACGGCGACTCACGCTTGCCGGAAACCCCGGGAGGAGACGAATCGGGCCGCCGTTCCCGAGCTCCGGCCGCCGCGGGAACCTCACGCCGGCGAGGATTCCGGCCGCCCTTTCCATCTCCGTCCACACCACAAGCTCCACGGTGAGCTCCCGGACCTCCCGGTACCCTCCATGCCCTCCCTCTCGCTCTGTACCGTCTCCGCGCCGAGCTCTGCCGCCGGCCGCCGCGACCATGGAAGCCGGCGAGCCTCCGGTGACCAAATGCTAGCGGTGCCACCACCCCCAGGCTTGCCTCGGCCTCCTCTATGTCCCCATCTAGTCAATTTCGCGAATCGATCAACCGATCGATCAATTGCATGTCCACAGAGAAGATCCCCTCCATGTGAAGTCACAGTGACGTCACTATGACGTCATAATTCTTGTTTTCTTATTTTTACAGAAAATGAATATTTTGCTTAAATCAATAAATAATGTTTTGTTAATCAGAAAAATAAAATGAAAACATGGAAATGTTCAGAAAAATGTACTCTATCTGAGTATACCATTTTCACACATGTTTGAGAAAGTTGATTTTTGAATATTATTTTAATGTTGTTTAATCCTTTTAAAAAATAGAAAAATAAGTTTTTATTCACTAAAATTAGAAAATTAAAAGTTATATACCAAAATGCTCAAAATGATAAATGCAACCTGTTTATGATGTTTCTAAACCTATTTGAGCAATTAAAATGGTACACCCTCTCAGAATCCCCCGAAACCCCCTCCGGGGCCTATTTTGGGCTAATTTCAGTAAAATTGCATATCTGCCATACGAACCCTAGCAACCCAACGAACATATCTAGGGCTTTACTTCAGTGCATTAATCTTCTCATGCATGCATATTGCGCATTGCATCGATGCCATGTGTTGATTGTTATTTCTCTTTCGGTGTTGTTTTCCCCTCGGTAGAACGTGACTCCGAAGAGAAGGCCAACAACTCCATGACGAATACTTGATCTTAACCGACAAGTCAAGCACTTATTCCTGAAGACTTTATCTGGTTTTCTTATAACCAAGGCAAGCATAACCTCTTATCTGCTCATATATGGTTTCAAAGTGATTTGAATCTCGTACTTTGCATTCGGTTCCAAACTATTTGATGTCAGTAGATAGAGTTCTCCTATATACTGCATAACCTAGATATCCTGATCCACTTCACCTAGCAGCTATAGGTTTGTTTGTGCGCGCTTCGCTAAACCTTGTGAGTCTTGCTTAGCCATGCCTAGTTGCTGAATCTGGTCAATGCGTGAATCTACTATGTCAGGTGTTTATGTTTGAATTACCTTTGATAACTTGACTAATCACGGCATGGATGTGATGCCACAATGGGTTGTGGCATTTTGTCCTGTTCATGCCCCTAGGAGCGAGTTCTCGCCTTTGAGCCAAAACTGAGCGTACAACCACACGTGGGCCGATGAACCCCGCCCGACTGACTAACTTGTTTAACCTTATCCATGAGCCACGTAGTTTGAGATCTCGTGAACTGCCTAACATGATTGAGATTATTCTTATGTAATTATGTGTGATGTGTTTGCTGGGATCCGATGAATATTGAACTTATGCCAAATTTATTATAGTCTTTATTGTATATGTTATTTGTGACCTTGCATGCTTTCCGTTGCTAGTGGTTTCTCTAGCTAAGTAGTTGCTAGTGACTCCAAGAGGGAGTATTTATGCTCGATAGTTGGTTTCATGCCTCCTTTTTGCCTATGCTCGAGTGACAGAAACGTGACGGGTGAGGATGTGTTGTTTCCACTAGGGAGAAAACAGCGGTGTGAGTGCCCACGTGCATAATCATTGCTTACATTACACACATTGCTTAATGCGATTATCTGTTGCTTGCAACTTAATACCTAATGGGGTTCAGATGATAACCGGAGGGTGGATTATTAGTCATAGATGCAGTTGGATTACGGTCTATGTATACTGTTGTAATGCCCGCACTAAATATCATAGTAGTCATCATGTCATGAATGTGCACTACGGTGCAACCTCTATTTGTCAATTGCCCAGCCGTAATTTGTTCACCCAGCATGCTATCTATTATGGAGAGACACCACTAGTGAACCTATGAACCCCGGTCCATTTTCTTACACTGTTAAACAAACCACTACAACTCCCTGCTTTCTTTACTTACTGCAAGCATACGCCATTTTCCACACTATACGTCTAATCTTTGTTTTCAGCAAGACCGGTGAGATTGACAACCTCACTGTACCATTGGAACAAAGTATTTTGGTTGTGATGTGTGCAGGTTCCGCGTTGTTGCTGACACCAGTGAGGTGCCATCACCACCATCAATGGCATCAACCTTCCGAAGATTCTCTTTCTCCTACTGGATTGATAACCTTGGTTCTTAACTGAGGGAAATTCTTACTGCTACACTCATCACACCCTCCTCTTGGGGTTCCCAACACGCCATCACAAGCAGCAAGAATTCCTGGCACCATCGAGGCATAGCATCAAGAATTTCTGGCTGTCACGACCCCGAACCCAAAGGTATACATACTATTATGCGCTCCTAGACATGGACCCACAAGGGCTTTAGGGTTACCAGCCCCGGCTGCGGGGACCCCAGACTAGCAGTCCGAGACCTCCAGTATGCATACATTCACGATCCCATGATCAGTTAGTAGTGAACAACATACTCGAGTTGGCATTGCAGATATCAACATCCACTACACGAATACACGGATTACACAACTGGTCACTTGACTCAGTTGAAAACAACTGCCACGCAGGGCAGGAACACACACTAAAAACAGCGGAAGACTGCAAAACACACTCGTGGTAAACCCAAGTCACGCCTTGACTACCTACAGGCTACTGACTCGGAGACGTTCCTAGTTCGCATAGCCGTCAGCGACACCATCTTCTTCAGGTTCTCCGGGTTTCTGCTCAAAGTCTGGCTAAGACAATAGCCAGGGACGAAACCAATGTGAGTACGTTTGAATGTATTCCGCAAGACACCCCAAATGAAATCTAAACATGCAAGTATGCATATATATAGGTGGTAGGAAGGCTGTAGTTAAGGTTCAACTAGCCATGATGAATTTAAGACACATCATGGTTGCACAGGTTTTAGTTGTTTTTGTTGAAGAAGATACTTCAAAAGATATTTTACTTCTCTTGTAGATATAGCATGTCCACAAGGTTTTGATAAAGAATTTTAAATACAATAAAAGCTTCTCTTTGCAAAACTTCTTGGAAGATCACATCTTCAAGATCACCATTTATCCGGTACCTCAAAGGTACAATCATTCCCTTTCAACGTACCTCCCAGGTACAAGTTCCAAAACACTTTTCCAGCTTTTAGAAAACATTGACACAATGCTAGCTGCATGGCCATTCAACCGTACATATCCGAGGACGCGGCTATTCTGAATAGTTTTACTCTGCAGAGGTTTACACAATCCACAAGATCCATTACATCCGCCGTGAACAACCACGGACTGTCTGAGACAGTATGCAAACATCAGATAACTGGTCCTAACCATCCACTATGTCAGTGCTAGTAAATGACTACCTCTTCAACTGGGTTTGTTCTCCCCGGCACTGAGTGAGTCAGCCGTATCGATCCGGTTTCCCCTGAGAACACACCACCATGGCAGGAAACCCAATTGCTGCAACCGGTAGTGAACTCAATCCCACACTGTGAATGTCCCGTTTCTCCCTCCCGGCGACAATTCGGTTCGGGGGACTCTAACCCCTATAGCACTTTGAGGTAGACACGGACTAACACCGACAAGCAATTAGCTAGACCCCGTTCCCATATTGGGGTAATGTGGCAGCACGACTTGGTTGTCCGGCGAAGACTAGGTTATGTGTCATTTTTGGAAAACAAGTCGAAAACATTTCCTTCTTCACAAACCTCCTTCGGACAAGGTCCCACCTTTCCTCGGGTTTTTCCAAGCTTTTGCTTTCCAAAAACATCAAGTAAAAATGTCCACTAGGGGACTTAAGTTGGTTAAGTTAGGATACTAAAATGTCTAAAGGGCTTGGTAACACCAAGATTATATAGTGGATATAGCAGATTAGATACATAAAATAGATAGTGGTATAGTCCACTTAAAGAATAGTTTTTGCATCAAACTTTTGTAAAACTTCAGAAGTAATACATGCATGATAGATAATGATAAGTAAAACAACAGCAAGCATTTAGAATGGCTTGCCTTGGCACTGGTCTTGGTCTTGCTCTTGAAACAAACAAGAGTTGCAATAAAAACCTCTCCGGGAAATAATACCGTCTTCGTTATCTAACGTCGTAAACACAAATAGGAAAACACCCAATCAGAACCAAACAAAGGCAAGCACTAGACAAAAAGTAAACATACAGAAATCATTTCATCAAACAAGTACACTCACAAACAATATTACTAGGGTGCACACCAACAAGCAAAACAGGCACAAACAATACACATGAATAACACTAGAATTGATGCTATGGATCCTCAACCAAAATGGCATGAGTTCAGTGGGTGTGCCACTCTCATATCATGCTCAAATTAGGTTAAATGGCTCTCTGGTCATTCATGAGGATGAGCAAAATAACAAGAAAACAACCTAGGAACACATACACATGCATAGGAAAATAATAACAAGCAATACTACATGCCCATAGCAACACATGCTTTTCTAAACATGGAGAATTATTATAACCAGTAGCTAAGCAACCTAATAACAGAGAAAAAATAATACCAAACATGTCATGGTATCACTCAATGCATGAAAATAATCATGGGGCAAAAGACTACTAAAACTAGAGATGCAAAAAGGGCCATTCAGACATGCATACATGCATAACAATACTAGATCATCAAACATGATTTATTCTAACATGATGGATCTGTAAGATAGCATCCAAAAATTATAGGAAACAACACCTAGACATACTAGTAATGTCGAAATAATAATCTAATCAATGCCTCCAAAATTAAGCATGCAAATAACCACTTATGGCAGAAAATCATCTAAAACTATCATAGCATGACAATTTGTGCTTGAGCTCACTCAAGCATGCAAGCAAGTATAATATGGTAAAATAACAGTAGCCATGCTATGGAAAACAATACTAAAGCATTTATTCAATTCATCATACCAATATGAAGAATAACATAATTTAACCTATTATTACTAGGAAAAACACCCTATGAGAATAAAACTATAACAAACATGGTTTTTCACACACAAGTCCTAACATGATAGTGTCACACTCAAAACACACATCAAACATGTATTAATGTCCTACACATGCTAGGAGTAAAATTTATAGCAAGAACATAATACCACAACAATTTATCAAGTCATATCAATAATGGACAGAAAAGGACTATTTACTAAATAATGCACCAATCCTATTCTGTAACTCCTAAAATCATGAAAATCTAGTATAATGTGCTCTTAGTCACTAGCAACCCAACACAAGTGGATTCACATCAAAAATCATCACCAATAAAATTAAACAATTCACAGAAGTGCTCTCTGGCCTAAAACTAACATGCATGTCATTTTCAATCAACAACTCAAGTCAACACAAGGTTAACTTCCACAGATAGAAATTTTCAAGGGCTACTCAGAACAGTTGAGTTTTCATGTTTTGGGTACATAAAACTCAAGTTATAAAAGAAATGGTGTTAATGAGTGTCTCTGCCATTTATTTTATTTCTCTTAAACTATTGCAAAAAATACAGATCTACAAGTTGGAGGTGGTTATGATTTTGTAGATCTAGTACTGTGATTTTTAGTTTGGCAAGATTTAGTTATTTACATTTTTGTTTCGATTTAAATTAAACAGGCATAAACAGATCTGTTGGAAAAGAATTCAACCTGCAGAAAAAAAACGGAAATGGGCCAGATCTGAAGAGTATCGGGCCGCACAAAGGCAGGCCGGCCCGCAGGCCAGCGCGCGCGCAGAAAACCGGTAAGTCGCCGTTCGGTCATCTGTCGACGGCCGAGATTGGACGAATCTTTGATTCAAAATGGCTCGCCCAATGCCGATCCGACGGCTGTGAGGAGGCCACGTCCGCAGCAACCGGCGATGACCAGAAGACGCGGCGACGTCCTCTCCGGCAGCCGCCGTTGACGCCCGTGGCCACCTGGAAGCACAGAGTGCACCAGGAGGACCAGGACGACGAGGCGGAGACGATGCCCCGACTAGATTTGGAAGGGAACGGCCGGAGCAGGGTAGTCACCGGGGATCCGCGGCGACAGAATAAGGTTGCAGTCGACGGCATCCCTGCAGTGAGTGGGGGTAGAAATCAAGAGGGGCACAAGATTATAGAGAGATCCAGGAAAGTAGGGAAAGAGAGGAGAGGGGAGGAAGCCACCTGTGCTCACGGCTCGACGAGGAGGTCGTCCGCGACGGCTCGAGTTCGATTCCGGCAAAGGATGGAGAAACTGAGGGGGATTTTTATGCAGGGGCTCGATTGGAGAGGGGTGGAGAAGGTGTGGCAAGGTTTACAGAAAGGAGGTGGCTCCAGGTGGTCTAGCCACAGAGCATGGCTCTCGGTGTCCATGGCGGCCACGGTGGTTGCAGCCAAGCTGGCCAACGAGGCATTCATCGGGTTTTTTGCGGCTACGAAGGTAGGGCATGGTGAGAGTGATCTCATGGAGAGGGACGGAGGCAGGAGGAGAACGGGAGCGTCGGAAATCACCGGCGTGTGCTCCGCGCCCGTAGGTGTTCGACAGCGGGGAAGGGATGAAGGAGGGGGAGGGGAGGGAGATGGAGTAAACGGGTGAGCTCGTGGTGACCCCGTGAAGCTCATAGACAAAAGGTGGAGGCGAGGTTTGCTGCCCACGCGTTGGAATGCGAGCAACGTGTCGGATATGCCCTGGGCGCCATTGCCAGCTCTCGGTAAAGGGAGAAGAACACAAGCAGAGGGGGAGGGCTCTCACCAGGAAGTTCACATGTTGCATTAGGAGACTTGTGGCGCAAGGGCTGTCCCTGGAATGGACTGAGGAGGTGGAGTAGAAAAAATGGGTGGTGATCACCATCCTTGTCCTCATGTTGGTGGATGAGCTAGAGGGAGAGAGAGAGATGGTGGATCAGCTAGACCATGTCTAGGAGGTGAGGATAGATATTTTCTACCCCTCAGAACAAGAGAGAGGTATAGGAAGTACAATTATTGGCCAGGACATGCAAGAACTCAACCATGTCCAGAATAACCAGTGGATGTTTTTGATTGTTTTCACCAATAATTTTAATAGAACATATGTGCAAACTCATGTCCATTGGATAGAGAATCAAAAATGGAGTCTAGGGATGGTGGTCTCAAGATTTTCTAAAAACATTTCTTTCAGAAAATTTTGGGAATTCAAAAATGGCAGAAACAGTTTTAAAATGTTTTCTCTAAAATTTTCAACACAACTTCCAAATGTTTTTGTCCCACATGACCATAGGCATGTTGGGTAATTTTTCCAATATTTTATGAAATACTTTTCTTAACAAAATATTTTAAAGTCCATTTCTGGCCTTTTGGAAAATGGAAAATAATAAATATTAAAATGCTTTTAAAACAAATGTTTTTGAGTTGGGATGAGATAGTACATAATATAGGTCTCAAAAGTAATTTTTAATAAACAACTCCTTTGAAAATATTTGAGACACCAAGTGGAAAAAGGGTGAAAACAGGAGTTTATTTAATAGGGTAAAAACCATGAGAGAAGAATAATTAAATGGACATTGGAAAATAAATGGACCACATAGAGGTGATATATAAGTCATGGAGATGACAAGGGTAGGTTCATTGGTCCTGAAAACAATAAGGAGTGATTTGGAGTAACATGGAAAAAGTGCTTCATGATAAAGGTGATATGATCATTATTTTTGGGGATACCTTCAATAGGATTTTGATAGATGATAACAAAGGGTTTCAATATCCAAGATAACACCATGGATAGATGGCATAGATGTTAAACATGATATACATGAGGGTACATTGATGAATAGAACAACATTTGACATAAAGGCATGTCTCCAAGGTTGGAAGTTTTTACGAAAACAGAGTATGAGATGGACATATGATGAAATATGACATTGATGTTTAATCTTGTTATTAATAGGTTTTATTTACTTAGAACAACACACACTCATCAAGAAACAGAAATGAATACTTCAAAGCAAACACAAGATAATATCACACAACAAGCAGATAAAGTAGCAAGACACACAAGATCACTCAAACAACTGAGTTCTTCAAATTAATTTCCAGGATGTTTTCTCATGTGTTAAATTTTAGGTAGTGATCGGGACATACCATGACAAGAGGATTTTGTAAAGAGGTTCAGCTCAAAAGTTGTTATTTCCAAAAGAATGTAATTGAGGTAGAACACAGGGGTAACATAGTCCCCTCTTATAGTTTTTGCAAAAGAAGGAAGTGAGAAGGTGTTTTTGAAATACTCGCAAAAACATCTTGGTTGAAAACATGTTGGAGATGATTAGCTCCAAAATATTTTTCATGTAGTTTTGGAAATTATCTTTTGTTTTCTCAATCTTGGCCTTTGGGTTTCTTCAAAAATCAAAACTCTTTCAAAAAGGTTTTTGCCAAAAGAGTGATGGAGGAAGATGGTAAGCTTTCTTGTAATGACTTGATCACAAGGGTTGTGTTCTTAAGAAAGTTACGATCATTGGTTTTAATGTTAGTTGGTAACAAAATTAAACAATAACACAATCAACAAGAAAATAGAAAAGAAACACAAGCATTAGCCAAACATATTAAAAAGTTTTTGTTGGCCCTGATTTTTGGGTTATTGAAAACAAGTTTTTCCGATCTTCCAAAAATTGGGCTGTTACACCGGCCGCAACAAACAACGGCAGACAGACCGGATTCATCAGCACACAGGCTGGATCACCACGGTATTACTACTCCTTGTGTCCATGCTAGTCATAACCAACTATGCATATCAAAGCGTCCACGAATCGAATAAAACTGAAGGAAACGGGACCAAAGTTATACAGAGATCCCATGTGTCTATAAAGTGTAACAACAATCGAGGGTTACTGGGGTTACCAAGCCCCATGCCGAATCACATCGGCAGGCATGCTCAGAAATGGATCATCGGCTCCACAACCCCTCGACTGCGACAGCTATGCTGGCATAGCCAAAACTGTTTAACGATGAGCTCAAAACCAACAACCGATCAAAGCAGTACTCTAAACATGGAAGCTGTATTAAACAGGTGTTACTAGAGTATAGCTTACAAACAGAGGTCACACGACCCAACATTACATCAGACAGCAGAAGGAAAAATATGTTGCTAATCACCAAGAACCAAAAAGGCCTAAGAGGCCGCAACATAAGGCGACGTCCCAGCCCATAGATTCTAGGCTGCTACCTAGGAACACCAAACTACTCGTCGTTGTCCATGTTGAATCACCACCGATGTGAGATCTTCACCTGAACCAAACTTAAGCAAACTTGAGTACGTAAGGTACTCAACAAGACTTAGTTAACCTATTATATATCTGCTATCTTTAGAAAGGGTTTTATGAAGGCTATTTTGCGTAAAGCTATCTTTGTTTTCCAAATCGAGGAAGAGCAACACGTCTCATAGAATGTTTTCAAAACAGATGAGAAACTCAACTACTGTAATCATCACCTTTTCAATCCACCAACATCATTTCCCAGCATCTCACATGCTACAAGTATCACCCTTCTCGGCATCTCCGAGGAAGCACCCTTCAATCATTGTCAACATCTTTTACGTCACTTTCAAGTTATCTATGGCCTCGTGTCTTCCACCAAGTCGTCCTTAACCGTGGACACGGCTTTCCGAAAGATTTATCCCTGCAGGGTGGTACACTTTACCCACACGTACCCTCCGACTCTTAGCGCCACATGTACGCTCTTCCATGGAGCGCGGCAGAGGGTGGCTGGCTTCGACCTTTACCTTGCTCGACCCTATCCATGAGTCAACCCAAATAGGGCCACCCCGTCAACAGGGAGTTGGCCACCTCCTGATGGCACCTGTTTTGTGAGTCGGGATCAAGATCCGTGTACGTCCATCACTTGTTCCGGTCACGCCCTAGGTTTTCTCCAAATCGTTTTCTAACTCACACGCAGATGGAAATAGAAAACTACGTGACTCATGGATGTGGCCAAACAAGTTAGTTAGTCGAGCGAGGTTCATTGGCTCGTGCGTGTGGTTGCACGCTCAGTCTTGGTTTCCGTGGAGAAACCTTAATCCTAGGGTTGGCAAGTATAGGACAAACAACCACTTCCCAAGCGGCCTCCCGTCCAAGCCTTAGTCAGGTTAACCACACAATGCTCATCTTACCACGTCATCATATCATACTAGGTTATCGCAGCTCTAATTCATCAACCGGATGGAGCAGAGGTAACAACATGTAAAGCTAAGCGAAGCAGATATGAGGCTCTAGCGATGCGCACAAGCAAATCTATGGTGGCTAGGAGCAGTGGATCAGGACATTGCGGCAATGCAGTATACAAGTGAACTATATCTACTGGCATCAAATACTTTGGAATCGAATGCAAAGTACGAGAATCAAATGTTGTTGGAAAACATATATGAGCAGATAAGAGGTTATGCTTGCCTTGGTTAAAAGAAAACCAACAGATAGATCTTCTGGGATAATTGCTTGACTTGTCGGTTAAGATCAAGTATTCCCCATTGGAGTTGTTGGCCTTCACTTCGGAGTCGGGTTCTACCGAGGGGGAAACAACACCGAAAAGAGGAACAACAATCAACACATGGCATCGATGCAATGCACAACATGTATGCATGAGCAAGTTAATGCACTAAATAAAGCCCTAAACATGTTCGATGGGTTGCTAGGGTTCATATGTCAGTTAAGCATTTTTACTGAATTTATCCCGAAATAGACTCCGGAGGGGCACTTCGGGCAATTCTGGAAGTGAGTACAAGTTAAAGTGCTCAAATGGGTTTGTAAACACCATAAATAGATTGCATTTGTCATTTTGAGCAATTCAGTATATAACTTTTAATTTTCTAATTTTATTGAATAAAAACTTATTTTTCTCTTTTTAAATGAATTAAACAACATTAAATAATGCTCATTTTTTAACTTTGTCAAACATGTATGAAAATGATATATTTGGGTAGAGTACATTTTTCTGAACATTTTGGTACCTTAACTATAATTTTCTGAATTACAGATTAAAAGTTATTCATTATACAAACTTTATTCATTTTCTGTGATTAAATAAAGGTGAGGCCCACATGTCATTTTAATTTCTTTTTATAAAACATAGGAAAACGTTTTATGACGTCATCGTGACGCAAGGATGACGTCATCATGCTCTGATGTCCACAGAGGAACCCGCCATCGGTTGATTCGCTGCAAATTGGCTGAGGCCGTGTTGTGCGTTGCGGAGAGGACTGGACGGCGAGTCGGATGGTGGCGGCGCCGCCCACTTTGGGTCACCGGAGCGACGACGACGACCATCCGCAACGGCGGCCGATGGCGGTTAAGAGCGACGGAGAAGAACGAGCAAGCGGAGGAGCCAGAGGAGGACATGCAAAGGAGGAGGAGCTCACCCTGATGCTCTAGAAGGTCTCGGGGAGGCGAGTGGAGCTCGGCATAGCCGGCAATAGCGCGGAGGCAGCTCGCCGGTGACGGGGAAGATGACCCCAATTCTGGCGTGTCGGAGCTCCCCGTCAAGCGTGGCTCGTTCAGGAGGCGTAGGAGGCCACGACGGAGCTCCTCGTGGTCTCCATTTGTGCAGGGGTGGTCGGAGACGGCGGGGCGAGGCGGCGGCCGGAGAGGCAGTAGGTTAGGGTTTGGGTTCAATCCGAGGAGGAGAGGCAGAGGGAGTGAGCCCGAGGTGCAGGAGGAAGAGAAGGAGGGCACGACACACTCTCCTGGGGGGTCACATGCGCAGGGGAAGGCGGTAGCAGCACGTGGCGTCGACGGCCACGGAGCTGCTCCTACTGGCGCAAGGAGGAATACGATAAAACATCGTTTTTCCGAAAACCCCCTGGGGAAAAATAAAAACTGCAGAGAAGTCCTTTTCTCTTTAAAAACAAAACAGAAAACAATGTTTTGGGGGCCTTTTTGTAAAGATAAAAATTGGCAAAAAATAGTTTTTGGAAACCTCATAAAATTTCCAACCTTGCCATGTTTTGCTTTGGTGAAATTGAATTAGTTTTCAGTACAAAATTTTGGAACCCATTTTAAGTACTATTTGTGGGATTTTTCTCAAACCATTGAAATTCACAATATAAATTGTTTCAACATGGTTTAAATTTTTGTTCATGCATGTATGAGATGAACACAACACCACACACACTCTAGTTTAGCAAAATTGGGTTGTTACACTGGCGCCGTTGCTGGGGAGAAAGAAGTCTTCTGGCAAGGGGAGTCTCTCACTCTCAACCTCTTTATTTTGTTTATTGTCTTGTTTTTATTTTTGTCTTGTTTTGCTTCTTTATATCAAAAACACAAAAAATTAATTCTGATTCTAGTTGTTATTTTTTGCATTATCATGCTTGCTATCAATGTTTGATGTCTTTGAAACTAGATCTTATAGGCAAAGTGGGTTCACAGATGAACAACAAAAATATTATAAGGAATACCGCTTGTCACAAAAGGGAAGTACTTATGGGAGCAAATGTAACATCCCAATTTTGCTACATTAGGGTGTGTGTGGTGTTGTGTTCATGTCATACATGCATGAAACAAAACTTTAAACCATGTCTGAACCAATTTAAAACCTGAATTTAAATGGTTTGAGAAAATCCCATAAATAGTGCTTATTTTGGTTACCAAAATTTTGTGTTGGAAAATATTTCAAAGATACCAAAGCAAAACATGGTTAGGTTGGAAATTTTATAAGCTTTCCAAAAGTTATTTTTGCCAAATTTTTTACTTTGCAAAATGGCCCTTGAAACATCTGTTTTCTGTTCTATTCTTTTAGAGAAAAGGACTTCTCTGTAAATCCTCAAAAGTTCCAGGGGGCTTTCCTGGAAAATTCCCTTTTGTCGTCTTCAACCTCTGCCAGGAAGAGAAGCAAGCAGCTCACCGGAATCGCTGCCACCTCCTGCTTCCACAGCATGGAGAGGATGACCACCCCAGGAGACGTCCGGATCGAGTCAACCCGCAGAAACCCTCGCTCGCACGCCTCCTCTCTCTCCGCTCCTCTCTGCAAACCCGAACCAAAACCTAACACCCTACTGTACCGACGCTCGCCGGCGCGTGCCGTCGCCTCGAGCAACCTCGTGGGACGCCGTTAGTCCCAAGAGCTCCGCGAGGTCCTCCTCTGTCTCCCTGTAGAGTTTCGCTTGCCGGGATGGCCTATCCAGCGGGAATCGCGGCGTCTCCTCCAAGTCCGGCCGACGGCCGCCGTGGATGATTTCGGCCGTCTCCGGTCCTCCCTCCTCCCCTTGACCCCTCCACCAGCTCCACGGTGAGACGGTGAGCCTCCCGGTACTCCCCTCCATCTCCCTCCCCCTCGATAGCTCTCCGTGCTCGTGCTCGTGCTCCCGCCGGCCGCCGCCGCGCCATGGACGCCGGCTCGCCGCCGGTGACCATTTGGTCCTTCCGCCGCCACCCTCTAGCTCCCCGTGGCCTCCCCTTCGCATCAGTGCTCAGCGATTTGGGAATCGCTTGCCGGTTTGCTCGATTGCATCGCGGCAGAGCCAATTTGGCCATTGATGACGTCATCCCGACGTCATCATGACGTCATAATACTGTTTTGTCTTTTCCAGAAAATGGTTATTAATTACAGAAAATGAACTAAATTTAGAAAATCAATAACTATTGTTTTATTAACCAGAAAAATAAAATAAAAATATGGGAGTGTTCAGAAAAATGTAAACTATCAGAAAAATGTAAACTATCTGTAAACATATTTGAGAAAGTCCAAAAATGAGTATTTTTTAATGTTGTTAATTCATTTAAAAATAGAAAAATATGTTTTTATTCACTAAAATTAGAAAATTAAAAGTTATATACCAAATTGCTCAAACTGACAAATTAAATCTAGTTATGGTGTTTTCAAACACAATTGAGCAATTAAAACTTGTACTCACTTTCATAACCGTCCGAAACCCCCTCCGGGGCCTATTTCTGACTAATTTCAGTAAAACTTCATAACTGACATACGAACCCTAGCAACCCATTGAACCTGTCTAGGGCTTTATTTTAGTGCATTAACCTGCTCATGCATACATATTGCGCATTGCATCGATGCCATGTGTTGATTGTTATTTCTCTTTCGGTGTTGTTTCCCCCTCGGTAGAATGTGACTCCGAAGAGAAGGCCAGCAATCCAATGGCGAATACTTGATCTTAACCGACAAGTCAAGCACTTATTCCAGAAGATCTTTATCTGGTTTTCTTATAACCAAGGCAATCATAACCTCTTATCTGCTCATATACGTTTTCCAACAACATTTGATCTCGTACTTTGCATTCGATTCCAAAGTATTTGATGCTAATAGACATAGTTCAGCTATATGTTGCATTGCCTCAATATCCTGATGCACTGCTCCTAGCCGCCATAGATTTTCTTGTGCGCATCGCTAGAGCCTCATATCTGCTTCGCTTAGCTTTACATGTTTGTTTACCTCTGCTCCATCCGGTTGATGAATCAGAGCTGCGATAACCTAGTATGATATGATGAGCATTGTGTGGTTAATCTGACTAAGGCGAGGACGGGAGGCCACTTGGGAAGTGGTTCTTTGTCCTGTACTTGCCAACCCTAGGATTAAGGTCTCGCCGCGGAAACCAAGACTGAGCGTCCAACCACACGCGCGAGCCAATGAACCTCGCTCGACTAACTAACTTGTTTGGCCACATCCATGAGTCACGTAGTTTGCTATTTCCATCTGCGTGTGAGTCAGAAAACGATTTGGAGAAAAACTAGGGCGTGACCGGGACAAGTGATGGACGTACATGGATCTTGATCTCGACTCACAGAACAGGTGCCGTCAGGAGGTGGCCAATTCCCTGTTGACGGGGTGGCCCTGTTTGGGTTGACTCATGGATAGGGTCGAGCAAGGTAAAGGTCGGAGCCATCCACCCTCTGCCGCGCTCCATGGAAGAGCGTACATGTGGCGCTAAGAGTCGGAGGGTACGTGTGGGTAAAGTGTACCACCCTGCAGGGATAAATCTTTCGGAAAGCCGTGTCCACGGTTAAGGACGACTTGGTGAATGTCACGTGGCCATAGATAACTTGAACGTGACGTAAAAGATGTTGGCAATGTTTGAAGGGTGCCTCCTCGGAGATGCCGAGAGGGGTGATCCTTGTAGCATGAGATAGTGTCGGAATGAGAAGGACTTGGTGGAATACAAGAAGATGATGATCTCAGTAGTTGAGTAGTTTTCTCATCTGTTTTGAAAACATTCTATGAGACGTGCTATTCCTCCTCGATTTGGAAAACAAAGATTGCTTTATGCAAATTAGCCTTCATAAAACCCTTTCTGAAGATAGCAGATATATAATAGGTTAACTAAGTCTTGTTGAGTACCTCCCGTACTCAGGTTTGCTTAATTTTGGTTCATGTGAAGATCTCACTCCAACGGTGATGTTCTACGTGGATATCGACGAGTAGTTTGGGGTTCCCAGGTAGCAGCCTGAAATCTATGGGCTGGGACGTTGCCTTATGTTGCGGCCTCTTAGGACTTTTTGGTCCTTGTTGATTAGCAACATAATTTGCCTTCCGTTGTCTGATGTAATATTGGGTCATGTGACCTCTGCTTGTAAGCTATACTCTAGTAACACTTGTTTAATAAAGCTTCAGGTTTAGAGTACTGCTTTGATCGGTTGTTGGTTTTGAGCTCATTGTTATACAGTTTTGGCTATGCCTGCATAGTTGTCGCAGTCGAGGGGTTGTGGAACCGATGATCCATGTCCGAGCCCGTCTGTCGATGTGATCGGCCTGGGGCAAGGTAACCCCAGTAACCCTCGATTGTTGTTGCACTTTCTGGACACATAGCATCTCTGCATAGCTTTGGTCCCGTTTCCTTCAGTTTCATTCGATTCGTGGACGCTTTGATATGCATAGTTGGTTATGACTAGCATGGATACAAGGAGTAGTAGACTGGGGATCCGGACTACGTGCCGATGAATCCAGTCTGTCTGCCATTGTTTGTTGCGGCCGGGGCTGGTAACCCTGAAGCCCTTGTGAGTCCATGGCTAGGAGCACATAATAGTATGTATATCTCTGGGTCCGGGGTCGCGACAGCAAATTAATAAATTGAATGACTATGCTAAAAACTTATGCTCTACTTATAATGTTACTTATTGCTTTGATAAATCGTGTTGCCGTAAGAGGTATAAACACCTCCCTTTTCAATGTGAGTATAATGATGATGTCACCATATCTTGTTATGTTAAGAGAGATTATGAATAATATGATGTGGAACAAATTGAAGAATTTATTGCTTGGAAGGGTGCACTCTAAATTGCCTGTTTACTTGAAAGTATTGATGATGCACCTTATAAATACTAGATTTATGCTATACTTGAATATTGCTTTGATAATTACAAGGATTGTAATTACTACATAATGGAATATCTTAATAAATGCTCTCAATCTAAGGAAGAGACTAATGCCTTGCAGGAACCTATGGAAGAAAAAACTGTTGAATCTGGAAGCTCATTGGATGAAAAAGAGGAGCAAAGTGATGATCAAGAGGAGGAAGAATGGAGCCCATGTCTACCTCCAAATGATAGTAACTCTTTAACTCATACATTATTTGATGAAATTGATACTTACCATACTTGTGACCTTGATACTACTATGAATGAAACTTGTGAGAATGATATTGCTACCGTTATTTATGATAATGCTCTTTATGATGGTCCTATGTTACTTGATGTTATAAATTATAATACTACTGAAAATAGGATTACTACCGTGTCCTATACCTTTTATAAGTGATCAATCATCTTGTTTTGATATTGCTAAAAGTGGGAAAAAAGAGGAGCTGGTTTTATATTTTGATCCCACTATTTTGGAGCTTGATATGAATTGTATTCTTTTAGACCATGACAAACATGCTTTATGTGATAATTATGTTGTTGACTTTGTTCATGATGCTAGTAAAAATTATTACGAGAGAGGAAAATATGATTGTGGGAATTTTCATGTTACTAAAACACCTCTCTTTTTGTTGAAAGTTTTGAAATTGCTCTTGTTCTACCTTCCCATGATTTCTAGTTTGAGCTTCTTTAATTTATTTATTTACAAGATTTCTATGCATAGGAAGGTTAGACTTAAATTTGTTTTATACTTGCTTCTTGATGCTCTCTTTTGCTTAATTAATATTTCTTATGTGAGCATCTTCTTCACTTGAAATACTTGAGTTGCTTTCTACCTAGCTGAAAGGCGTTAAAGAAAAGCGCTACTTGGAGACAACCCGTTTTATTTCTGCATTTTCAACCCCTTTTCCGTCGTTTCTTTCTGTGTTCTTTGCACCTGGGTGTTGTCTATATCCTTACCAACCGTGCTGTATCTTTTCTTTTGTGTCTTTGTTGAGCCAAGTAAAGCCTCTAGTGGAAAGTTGAGACTATATTTCGGATTTCTGCCTGGGAAACAGATTTCTGTAGTACACTGTTAAATTCGTATAAAATCACAGAAAATTCAAAATGACCTGAGTTTTTTGTGCGTAATCCTGGGATATATACGCAACTTTTCTTAGTTGAACACTTTTTGATTTGAGCAACATAAGATTTTCGAAAAAAATCATCTTTACCCCCTGTCCTGTTTTGACAGATTTCTGCCAATAATTGCATTTGCATCTTAATCTCTTTCTTTTGGTGTTCTTTTGAGAAAAAGAGTTTTAAAAGAAGTTGTGAAAGTAGCTAATGTGTTTATTAGTGTTAGTATTGTGTTGAAACTGAACCATGTGAATTTATTATTTTGATTGCACTAACGTTGCTAATGAAGATTGTTAGAAGTTTGGTGTGAAGGAAGTTTTCAAGGGTCAAGAGAAGAGGATGATATGTCGTGATCAAGAAGAGTGAAGAGCCTAAGCTTGGGGATGCCCTGGTGGTACATCCCAGCAAATTCCAAGAAGATTCAAGCGTCTAAGCTTGGGTATGCCCAAGGCATCCCCTTCTTCATCGACAAATTATCAGGTCACTTCTAGTGAAACTATATTTTTATTCGGTCACATCTTATGTGCTTTACTTGGAGCTTATTTTATTTTTTCTTTCAGTTTATTTTTATTTTTTCAATAAGCTTGGTTAGTACCCAGCATTATTTTATTGGAGAGTGACACGCTCCGCTTTTTCATGGGAATACTTTGTATTCTTAATCTTTGTCTGACTGCTGCATTTATTTAGCTCCTGTTTTGCATGCATCTCCTATTTAGAGATGTTAGTTTTAGTAGTGTTATGTGAGTACTCTCATGTTTTCTTGCTGTAGCATTTAGAGAGTTTTTGTTAAAACATATCTTGTATTGTGCTTGTTGGGAAAAGAAACTGTTGCTTGAAGTAGAATTTTTAACGGTGCGTGTAGAAGCTTGTATAGACTGTGGCTAGAACTTTTTCATGTCATGCTAGATGTTATTTTATTTTTGAAGCCTTGTGGTTGTTGAGTAGCATGATTATCATCAAATAGCTTAGAGTGTTTAATAGGCCATTGAAAGAATCATGAGTTGTTCTTGTCATATTGAAGCATAAATTTGTGGTGTTCTCCTTTGAATGTTTTATTTGATTGACTTGGCGCATGCTCACACCATGTTTATGGCTATGAACCAGACACGAATAGCCTCCATGATCATTTAGTTTTTGAACTTGTGGTACCACTTATGCTTTAATTAATGATGTTTATGTCTCTATGCATGATTATGGCTCTTATGCTCTCTTGATTTGTCGCTCTCGATCTTTTGCTAGCCTCCACCTGTACTGAGTATGAGCTCTACTCGTGCATCCAACTCCCAAAAACCAAGTTTTCCCATTGTGTCCACCATACTTACCTACATGTGGTATTTAATATAGACACTTCTCCATGGTATGTGATTGTTGGCAGACACCTGAGGATTCGGTTAGCCACGGTTTGTGTAAGATGGAGGCGAGGAGTGTCAAACTTTTAATACCTCTGTTTAATAAAATCAAAGCTCTTGCGCATGAGTGATCCCTGCTTCCCTCCGCGAAGGGCCTTTCTTTTACTTTTATGTTGAGTCTCCATCTTCTAACTTTATGCATAGTTGAGAGAGCATTTTTGCCATTCTGAATTTTATGTGCATTTGTCCCAGAAATATTATTAACTGATTCATGATGTGTTATTGCTTGTTCTCCAACTATTTGTTCTAGTCTTCCTCATGAACTTTGAAGGTGTCCTGGCATTTATGTTTTGTCCCACTCTTAAGGACATGCGAAATACCACTTTGTCATGCTTTCTTTATACTTGAAACAAACGTATATATTTCTTTGCACTGTTATTCATGATCTTTTATTTGAGTTACTTCTCATGATGCAAAGTGATTGCTATGCTTTATTATTAAAGTTCTATTTATCATGTTTGTGTTTATAGGTTTATGATCTCAGCTTACATATGCTTTTACAATATGATGATCAAGTTTATGTTAGTAGCATGTCACCTCAGAAATTATTGTGTTTTATCGTTTACCTACTCGAGGACGAGTAGGAACTAAGCTTGGGGGTGCTTGATACGTCTCCAACGTATCTATAATTTCTCATGCTCCATGATAATATTATGCCAATTGCTACATGATTTCTCCCTTCTTTATAGCATTTTACATGTTTTCCTGTTTTCTGCTATTTTTTATTTCAGAAAAGTTGTTCTGGAAATATTCTTGGGATTGGACCCCACGAATCCCGAAGTTCCTATTTTCACCGGAAGCATCCAGAAGACCGAAGAAGAGTCAAAGACGGGCACTAGGAGGGGGGCTCACCATAGCCAGGCGTGGGCCCCTCCTTGGCCGCGCCTGGGAGTGGTGAGGCCACCCTGGTGGCCCACCGACGCTGCCCTTTCACCTATATATTCCCCTCTGAAGGAAAACCCTAGGCACCTGATAAAAAAATCCCTGAAAAGTTCCACAGCCGTCGTCGTCGTCAACCCTAGATCAGGGGGTTCTGGAGCTGTCTCCCGGCATCCTGCCGGAGAGGAGATCATCACCGGAGGCCTCTTCATCACCATGCCTGCCTCTAGAGTGATGTATGAGTAGTTCATCCTTGGACTACGGGTCCATACCAGTAGCTAGATGGTTGTCTTCTCCTCCTATGCCTCAATGTTTAGATCTCATGAACTACCTAACATGATCGAGATTGTTCTTATGTAGTTCTATGTCCCGTGTTTGTTGGGATCCGATGAATATTGAACTTATGCCAAGTTTATTATAGTCTTTATTGCATATTTTATTTGTGATCTTGCATGCTTTCCGTTGCTAGTGGTTCCTCTGGTCAAGTAGTTGCTAGTAACTCCAAGAGGGAGTATTTATGCTCGATAGTTCGGTTCATGCCTCCTTTTCGCCTGTGCTCGAGTGACAGAAACGTGACGGGGGGATGTGCTGTTACCACTAGGGAGAAAACAACGGTGTGAGTGCCCGCGTGCACAATCATTGCTTACATTACACACATTTCTTAATGCGATTATCTGTTGCTTGCAACTTAATACCTAAGGGGGTTCAGATGATAACCTGAGGGTGGATTATTAGTCCTAGATGCAGTTGGATTACGGTCTATGTATATTGTTGTAATGCCCGCACTAAATATCATAGTAGTCATCATGTCGTGAATGTGAACTACCGTGCAATCTCTATTTGTCAATTGCCCACCTGTAATTTGTTCACCCATCATGCTATCTTTTATGGAGATACACCACTAGTGAACCTATAAACCCCGGTCCATTTTCTTACACTGTTAAACAAACCACTATAATTCCCTGCTTTCTTTACTTATTGCAAGCATACACCATTTTCCACACTATACGTCTAATCTTTGTTTTCAGCAAGACCGGTGAGATTGACAACCTCACTGTACCGTTGGGACAAAGTATTTTGGTTGTGTTGTGTGCAGGTTCCGTGTTGTTTCTGACACCGGTGAGGCGCCATCACCAACGTCAGTGGCATCAACCTTCCGAAGATCCTCTTTCTCCTACTGGATTGATAACCTTGGTTCTTAACAGAGGGAAATTCTTACCGCTACACTCATCACACCCTCCTCTTGGGGTTCCCAACACGCCATCACAAGCAGCGAGAATTCCTGGCACCATCGAGGCGTAGCATCACTCCTCCATTTCCGGCAGCCCACGCCGGTGAGGTACAAACCCTAGCCTCACGTTCGTTGGATCTTTTGACGGACAAGATTAGAACAAACCCGAAGGGGTAAGCCCCTGTTGGATCTAGATCCAACGCTCGAGATTTAATAAACTTAGCCATGTCAGCATCCCAGTCAGCTGTCGTGCACAAATCCGGTCAGCAAGACCGCCCAATCTCAGCACGCCACGTGTCCTAGCCTTTATTCAAAAAAATTCTCCTGGTAGAATTAATCTGGCAATTTTGCAGAAAAGACCCTAGAACTTGCAACCATCATAACTTTTGATTCACAACTCAAAATTTTAGCAAACTTAGACTTTTTTGAAATCCTTTGGATCTGTAGAATCTTTTAGCACTGTATAAATTGAAATTTGACAAACTTAAATTGGTTCAAATGTAAATATACTTCTTTGATGAATTTTGGCATAATTTAAATTCTACAAATCCAAAAATTGCAAATAAAATATATTTGGAAACATTAAGATGTTTACTTTCATATCTTCTATCCAAAAATAATTTTGAAACAAATTAAATTTGAATTTCAAATTATGTTGTCTATTTGAGTATTTTTTGACATAGATTTAATTCTATAAATAATTAGAATATGTTCCCTTAAGCAAAATTGCTCCATTTGGTAGCCTTGAACCAGAGACAACATTTCCTAAACCACTTTACCATCATATAACTATTTCCATGAATACTTGGCCAAATTTTCGCACATATGTTTCACATCATGTTGTCTTGTCTAAAATATATTTTTGCATATGGTTATATGTGATGTGTCTATATTGGACCAAGGATAAGTCCTTAGTAAGGTTAAAACTTATACATTGCCAACTAGTGAACCCAAAAACACTAGTATCATTGTTTTCTATCTACTTCTCAACTCCCCCATTCTTGCTTCAAGAATTCATCAGGTTGGCAAAATGGAAATCAAGACTCAAGCACAAGAAGGGAACTTCATTGTCATCTTGGTGGCAATGAAGAGCTATAAGGAAGATCATTGAAGAAATTGAAGGAAGGACTAAGACTCCACAACACCTTGAAGAAACTCAAGCAAGGGGAAGTACAGGAAGGAAGGAATGAAGAAGAAGACTCACCCCTCTCTCATTCTATCTTTCTTCTTATTTCCTTTCTTCTCTATTTGACCTAGTGATATGTTCACATGTGATAAAGATAAACCCTTGAAAACCGTGAAGATTGAAACTACAATAGAAGAATGAAGATGATCTTCAAGAAGACAAGATTGTGAAGTCTTGGAGCAAATCCCTACAAGTGGACGAATAACAAGATGCTTTGTCCAACCATTAAACCAAATGAAAAATCTCAAGACTTTATCTTATTTTCTCTATTGTTGTAAAGTTTGTAAAAATATATACCTATCTTAACCCAAAAGGGAAATACTAACTTAGTTTATACTAATGCTTTTGGTGAATTTGACTAAGTATTACACATTGTTATGTACTACATTACTTGAAGAAGTGATCACTCTAAGTGAACTCTTGGAACTTCCTGGATAAATATGTTGTCATTAAATTTTTATCACTATAAACTCAATCTTGACCAACCTTAGTGGACTCTTGGAAACCTTAACAAGTATGGAAAAAACAGAGAATGAATCTTTCAAACCCAAACCTTAACGTTGCCCTAGCCAACTTGATTAAATCCCTTTTGCTAGGTTTGTTGCTTTGTATGTTGACTTGTATGTTTGATTGCTAAGATGCTTGTTTATTTTGTTATTGTGTTTTCAATGTATAGATTGTATAAAGAGCAACGATCTTTTGTGAAGAGTGTGATTTCTTCACCAACCTTCAACAAGGCAAGTGGCACATCATAAACTACCTATGTATTTTCTATATGCATACGATATTCTTGACTAGTTTGCATGATAGGAAATATCTTTTACATAAGTGTTATGCTATGTTAATATCCTAAGTAGTGTGTAGCTACCCTGTGTTATCCTGATACTATTAAAACCTTGAACTTAGTAGAATTGTTTATCTATGCTCATTGATGTCTACGCATGCTTATATTCTTGTAGACAGTGTTGGGCCTCCAAGTGTAGATATTTGTAGAACAACAGAAAGTTTCCCTTAAGTGGATTACATAAGGTTTATCTAACTCAGGGAGGTATAGGTCAAAGATATCCCTCTCAAGCAACCCTGCAATCAAGATATGTAACATCCCAAGTATGAAATATCCCTTAGAATGTTTTGTTCTTGTTTTAATTCAAGCAATGCATCATGTCATCATCTCATTGCATTTGTTTTATTTTTGTTTGCATTTGTTATTATTTGTTTTCCATCTATTTATCTTGTTTTCATAATCAAAACCCAAACAATTTCAAATGGTTATTTTCATACTTGATCTGTTACAACTTTTGGAATAAAAATAACAAATAAAAACAACCATTTTATTCCTTGTTAATCACTTATTCAATTGTTGGTTTTAATCAAACCATTAATCCAAACAATTAATTCAAATCGACAATTTCTAAATCATTTTCCAATTCAAACCAAGTTTCAAATCAGTACCTTTTTGAATCCATGTAATTCACCACACAATTATACTCTTTAAATCATTTTAAACCTAGGGGTAACCCTATTGAAATTGCTTTGTTTTTCTAATATTAATTAATATTGGAAATTTCATTTAATTTGGTTTAATTTACAAACAGCAAGCAAACAATTAAATTTTTGAAAACAAAAGCTACCAAGTGTTTGCATTTCACCTAAGAAATTTATCCTAATTTTTTCCAAATTTTTTATTAACCAAAACCTTAACAATTTCTTCCCAAATCTGTTTCAGCAAAAAAAAATAAAACAGAAAAATAAAAAGAGCAAAACCAGCGCGCGCGCGGCAGATAACGCAGCCCAGCCCAACCTAAGCCTAGCGCGCGCCAGCCCAGCCCGCCTAGCGCAGCGTAACGCTTTGAAATGCGTGCATTTCATTCTTTCCCTCGTACGGCAAGCATCTCCGTGCGCCACCGCGACCGCGCGCGACTCCGGCGGCCACCCCGTTGCTCCTCGCCTATAAAAAGCCCCCAGGGCCCCCGCAGACCTAAACCCTAGCCCCTAGGTCCTGCTCCTCGCCTCCGCCGCCGTTCTCCACCCTCTGTCGCCGCACTCCCCTCCCTGTTTTCCATCGCCGGCGACCGCTATCTGAACCTCGCCATGGCTCCGCCACCTCCCGCCTCCACCTAGCTACCCACCACTTGGAATCGAAAGGCCGCTGCTTCCTCGACGTCTTGGACACGGGAGCGTCCCCGGAGCACGTCCACACCTTCCCCGCCGTCCACGACAACGCCGCCGTCGAGCTCGCTGTTCTCCTCTGCAACCCGACACCCCCCGGTGAGCCGCCGTTCTTCTTCCCCTCTCGTCCCCTCTGTTGCACCACCACTGTGTCCGCACGGTTCTGCGCACGTCTTGCACCCCCCCAGATCCTGCCTAGCACGCGAGCACCCGGTGATCAACGCCGGTGAGGTTCTGTCAGTCGAGCAACACCTTGCTCGTCAGTTTCGTCAGATAACACCCGGGTTCTGAAACTCAACCTTTCCGCGTCGCGTATTCTGACAACAAACGCGCAACAGCTTAGTGGTTCAGAGAACGCGCACGCAACCGCGAGCTCGCGGGATCGATCCCCCGCGGCCGCACAACTTTTTTGGGATTTCTCTCGCGCGCACGGCCCCACCTGGCAGTGGCTTCCCCTGCCACGCCAGCGCGCGGCGTCCACGCTGGCCCCCAGGCCCACGTGCAGTGGCTGTGGCTAGGCCACTGCACGGTAACAAAAGGATTAAAACTAATCTGTTTTTATTTCTAATTTCTTTTAATTGGCAGAATAAAAACCTAAACTTTAAAAATCAATAACTTTCAAACTATAAACCCAATGAAGAAAAGTTATATATGTTTATTTCTCCAAATTTTATTGTCTATCCAATTATTCCATTTGTGCACTGTTTTGAATTTTCCAAATACATTTAAAATTCAAATTTGAATAATCCAAATGTAATTTGCAATAATTCATAAATAATTCATACTAATTCCAAATAGGGCAAATAAAATATGTTTTTTACACCATTTTGAATAGGCTATTCAAATATAAAATTTGTTTCATTGTTTGAATAATTTAAATTGCCTAAATATTTTAATACTTGTTTAATTCATTTAAATTTGATAAAATCATAACTTGCTTAATATAAAATATTTTTGAACATGCAAAATATGTTTTGAAACCATCAAAGTGTGAACTTTTCAATTGTGAGTTTGAATTCATGTTTTGAAAAAATAAAAATTCAATTAAATTCAAACTTGTTTTAAATTCATTTAAAACTTGTTTAATATTGTTTAATTCATAATAAAATCATCCTAATTCAAATTTCAATATTTGAAACATGTAATCCAACTAAAATTTGATGTTCTTTTCAAATATAAATTTTGTTAATTGTTTTGCACACTTTAAATTGATGAAAACAATAATTGTTTGTGTGACATGTTTAAGTAACCAAAATTTTCCAAACTTAATAAATAATTTCCAAACTTGTTTGATTCCTTTTCCTTTGCATCTATCATTGTTATTTGTTGTTATTTTGCTATTGCCATCATGCATGCATCATGCTAACAACTTTCACATAATAATTAATTGCAAATCATTTGTTTCCAATTAATTCAATGGATCTTTTCCATATGCAATCCAATTGCATATGGGTCCATTTAAATTGTGCTATCATGTTAGCTAGTTTATTTTGATGCAACCATTAATCTGTCATGCATCATCTTGATTGTGCACAATGCCATGGAAATGATTGTTTACCTTCCTGTTTTGTTTGTTTGCTTCTTCTCGAATAGACGACGACGTTGAGGCAGACGATCCTTACAGCACCCCTTCTGAGGATCTAGCTCAGTACCCGGCTGCTGAGTTCGCAGGCAAGTTATCACTCACATGAACCATTGTGTTCCTTTCAACCCTGGTTACCGATACTTTCCGTTGTCTATTCTTGCTAGCCTTAGTGGTAGTTGTTTCTGTTACGAACCTATCACATGAATCCTTAACCCTGATATTGCCTCACCACCCCTCCTACAACCCTATTGATTGAGCCGGTGTCTTACTAGTATGCTTAGGTTGTTTTGCTCGAGTATGTTACCCGTTACTTTCAGTTACTATATCTTATCATGTTCTGGGGGCTCGATGTTTAATCAATCAATCAATCATGTTAATGTTATTACTGTTAATAATAATTTGATGATAAGGCACCGGCAGGAGGCCCTGTGTGGTTTTGAGGCCTGCTAGTGTCGACCCTAATAGGAAAAGGGTCTTGTCTACTGATCCATGATGAGCGCACTACCCGCATGTGGGAAGCGAGTATGGGCGCCCCCCTCAATTTGATTCGATTCGCATCTCGTCCAAATCATCTCATTTAGTTCGTGCTTTCTATTTGCCGCATGCATGTTTTTGCGAGCCCAGCGCAGGGTAGAACTTTTGTAGTCGGCATATAGGGGGACACGGTCTTAGAGTGCTATGAGGGTCCCTTTTCTTCGGGGCTTGATTAGCCGTGCGCCCAAGGTGCTTTGGGCTTGATGCGGAGAAGAGTTGAGTTGTGTTGAGTGCCCCGCTTGGTGGGAGGCATCCCATCTGGCGGGTTATTCATACGTGTACGGCCAAATTGGTGCAACCCTGCAGGGATAATCTTCTCGAGAAGCCGTGTTTTCCGCGGTTATGGATTACTTGGTGAAAGTACTGGCTAACAAGTACTCAGGACAACTTAAACCTAATGATTCATAATCTCACACCCCATGATTAACAATTTGACTAGTAATAGGATTATTATCACAATAACTTGTTTCATCTTAATCCAACTGTGTGAGTTATCCTCGGATTGCTTCTTTGGATAAGGGGCGAGATCCAGGATGGGTTTGTTTGCAGTTATCTTTCAGTTGGTTACAACCCTCGATCTTATCCCCTTTCTGATAGTTGGAAGTGATAGAATCTCTGTAGTTGGTTAGCGCAGCCAGTTGCAGCATCTTATATATCCCCTTCTTTTCCGTTGAACCCAAGTCATCTGTGCTTGTGTTGACGGGCTATACTTTGGTGAACTGTGAGACTTGCTTGCCAGTACTTGGATGTACTGACCCCGTTGGGGCTGTGGTTTACGCAGACTACGACTACGGCTACGATGACCACCAGGATGGCTACTTCGTGGAGTTTGACGAGACTGCAGACGAGTAGATAGCTGGACCAGGGCTGGATCCAGGACCTACGTGGATGGGCTTCGTCTTCTTTATTTTCTCCGGCTTCTTAAGCCTATTTGGATTTTGTCTGTACTCAGACCCCTTTGAATGCTTCCGCTGATGTAATGAATTCTATGTTGGGACATGTGTCCTCTGGATGATTGTATTTGCTATCTCTGCCTTAGTGAAGGCCATTTGCTACCTTATTTCAATCTTTTGTGTCGTAGAGGCATGTTGTGTTATCCTTTTGTTCAAAACCGTTGATGTACCATGTGTGTATGGTATGAAGTACGCCAATGGTAGTGTCCTGATTTCTACAGGATAGTTTACATCGACGGTGAACAGTAACGGTTGGTTGTCGCACATAAGTGCTGGCCTACCCGTAAGGGGACGCGGGAGCCGTTAAGCCCCGTAATCCAACCCAAAATACTGTTCAGTTCGTACGGTGAGTATCCTCTAGAAGTCCGGGTGCGACAAATGGTATCAGAGCTTGTCTGCCTGTAGGATCCCTTTTTACTGCTCGCAGTTGAGTCTAGAAACTATTTTGTAGCTATATAGGAAAAATGAAACGTGAGAGTAGGAATTCTGCCATTTTTCTTCTTTCCCCACCCACCCACCCTTTTCTGGTAAGGAAGTGCAACGTTGTTTTCTGTTCTCACCTAAACTTTCAAGTTAGGATTTCACGTGTTTTGGGTTCTCCTCAGGACTTTTGGTCTCGTTTTCCCGATGTTGCTTCGATATCATGTTCTTCTGAAGAACCTTTCGTCCGTTGAAACCTTGTTGTTGTTTTCCACATCCTTTTTCTTCTACCGGAGTCTAATCAAAACTTCACCGATCATCTGCAGATGGATCTCAGGTTGTACCCGCAGGTGGTTCGGATGACTCGCTGTGAGAGCACCGCCGGTTATCCGGAGATGTTGAGAGACATGGTTACCTATCTGGGGTTCCATTGGGCACCAGAGTACCAGGTCTATGAGCAGCAGCGAGAGTTTGACCAGACCTGCTACCGGGCTATCGTCTACATTCTGTCAGATGATGGCAGGAGCATTGTCCACCGCTACGAGGCAGTAGGTTCCACAGTGGATATGGCCGTGCAGCAGGCAGCTTACGTGAGTCTCACCGTCCTCCGTGCTGACTACTGGGGGTTTGATGATTTCATCTATCGTCACATCCCCCGTGGTTACATCACGGCAGCGGGAGTTCATTTCACTCTCCACAGCAACCTGGATACCTACGAGTCTGATAGCTCCAGGCTGCACACCACTGCTCAGTTCGTGAGGCACAGTGATGCAGTTGCTTCCACACTTTCTCAGGAGTTAGCCTCAGTCAGGGAGCAGCTCTATCTGGCGTTGACTCGTCTGGCTACGTACACCACAGACTTTGTTGGAGACGAGCACTTTGCACGTTTCACTCAGCCAGCTGGGTTTCCGCTGCCAGATGCTGGAGGTTACGAGCCGATCAGAGGCCCACTTCTCGACCTCGGAGCTGGTTACACAGGGATTCCCCGCTATGGAGCACAGGGAGACGACGCTTTCTACTTCACCACACCGAGGGTTGCTCTCAGGGCAGTCCCGCTCTACATGGATCGTCGTCATACCTACTTCCGTGGGATTCCTCCGCACCGTATCTCTCGTCGTACTACTCACCGCCGTCCTGCGTGATGAGCATGGGAGTACCGATGTATCCATTCCTAGCTATGTTTAGTTATCCTTGTAATTCGAACCATGTATTGGTCTGTTGGATATTCTGATGTATTTGAACATGTGATGATGTACCTGTTGGTTATCTATTCATGCGTCGGAATAATCTATCTTTCGGTTACCAAGTCTATCCTTTTCTGTTGTTGTGCTAAAATGAATTTCTGTTCAGGATGCCTCCAACCAGGAACAACCCGCCTCCGCCACCACCAATGGGGGAACTGTTAGCTCAGATGACCCAAGTGGTGACACAGATGGCCCAGATCCAGGCTAACCAGCACACCAACCAGAATGCTCCATGAGTCAGCATCAAGGAGTTTCTGAGCATGGGGCCGAGAGCTTTCGTGGCAACACGTGAGCCTCTGGATGCTGATGACTGGATCAGGGAGATGAACAGGGCTCTGGAGATAGCTCATGTTGCTGAGGAAGATAAGGTCAAGTATGCCACCTACCTACTGAAGGGTCAGGCAGCTACTTGGTGGGAGAACTACCAGACCATGAGAGCTGGCTATCCTATCACCTGGGGATGTTTCAAGGATGCCTTCCTGAAGCACCACATCCCAGATGGTCTCATGGAAAGGATGCGTGAGGAATTCTGCTCTCTCAAACAGGGCAAGCTGGACGTCCTCGGCTACCAGAACGAGTTCAATCGTCTCGCTCGGTACGCTGGTGACGAAGTGTCCACTGAAGCCAAGAAGATGGCAAGGTTCCGCCGAGGTTTTAACCTGGAACTGAAGTACGCTCTCACCAACATCAAGTGCAAGGGCTTCGTGGAGCTCGTGAACACCGCGCTCAATGAGGAGAATGGGCGCAAGGCGTTCGAAGAGTCCCGCAAGCACTCGCGTGAGGGTGGTTCCTCCTCCAACATGACCACCCCTCCGCAGAAGCGCCGCATCTGGGTGCCAAATGGTGCTGTCACTCGGGCTCCAAATGCCCAAGATTCTCCAGGCTTTGGTCCCCGCCCACCCAACCCATCTCAGATGCAGGGTCAGAGGATTCCAATGGGGCAGCCAAGGCCAGGTCCTCCTCGTGTCGTCACTTGCTTCAAGTGCAAGGAGACTGGGCACTACGCTGATAAGTGCACTCAGAGGCAGCTACCTCCACCACCTCCTCGCCCCAACACCAACCAGGCAATGGTTCGTGCTCCCCCGGCTAAAGCCTTCAACTCCAACAACAGGCCTGTCGGGAGGAACGCGAGGGTGAACCATATCAAGGCCGACAAAGCTGAGGAAGCTGCTGATGTCGTTCTCGGTATATTACCCGTAAACTCTATTCCAGCTAAAGTGTTGTTTGATACTGGAGCATCGCATTCGTTCGTGTCAAAGATCTTTGTTACAACGTACAATTTAGCTCTGGTTCCACTAAGCAATCAAATCTATGTGCACTCTCCGGGAACTAAAATGATTACTTCCAAGATAAGCATGGACAATCAGATCCTAATTGGAGGTCGCATATTCCTTGCTTCACTCATGTTGCTGGGAAATTCTGACATTGATGTCATTCTGGGTATGGATTGGTTGAAGACCCACAAAGCTAAAATTGACTGTGCTCAAAAGTCAATAACTCTCTCCCACACTTCAGGCCAGATAGTCTATTCTCCATATGGATCAAGTTCTGTTCAGCTGTTCAACCTCGATGCTAAACCCCTTCCTGCAATTGAAAATGTTCCGGTGGTTTGTGAATTCCCTGACGTCTTTCCAGAAGAGTTGCCAGGGATGCCCCCGGACAGAGCAGTTGAGTTCGTGATCGAGCTTGAGCCAGGTACTGCTCCAATCTCTAAGCATCCATACAAGATAGCTCCTCGTGAACTGAAATTGTTGAAGGAGCAAATCGATATGTACATGGAGAAAGGTTACATTCAGCCTAGTTCCTCCGCTTGGGGTTGCCCAACTCTGTTTGTTGCCAATAAGGATCAAACAAAAAGACTCGTGGTTGACTATCGTCCTCTCAACGAGAAAACCATCAAGAACAAGTATCCAATTCCTCGTATCGATGATCTTTTTGATCAACTTGCTGGAGCCTCAATATTCTCAAAGTTGGACTTGAGGATGGGTTACCATCAAATAAAGATCAGAAAGGAGGATATTCCAAAAACAGCCTTCACCACTCGGTACGGTCTATATGAATACACCGTCATGTCCTTTGGTCTCACCAATGCACCGGCAACGTTCTCAAGACTCATGAATTCTGTCTTCCATGAATACCTCGACAAGTTCGTTGTGGTATATCTCGATGACATTCTAGTCTACTCAAAATCCGAGGAAGAGCATGGAGAACACCTTCGTCTCACTCTCATGAAACTTCGCGAGCATCGTCTGTATGCCAAGTTTTCCAAATGTGAGTTCTGGATTCCAGAAGTTGCATATCTTGGTCATATCATCTCTGCCAAAGGCATTGCCATTGATCCTGAAAAGGTTAAGGCAATTGTTGATTGGAAACCCCCTAAGACGGTGAAGCAAGTCAGAAGTTTTCTTGGCTTGGCTAGCTATTGCCGTCGTTTCGTCCAAAACTTTTCCAAGATTGCCAAACCTCTCACAGATCTCACAAAGAAGGACAAAAAGTTCGTTTGGACTCCACAATGTGATGAGAGTTTCAACCTCCTGAAGACTAAACTCACTTCCACCCCTGTTCTAGTTGGCCCAGATACCACCAAACCTTTCCAGATATTCTGTGATGCATCTCTCCAAGGCCTAGGAGCAGTTCTTATGCAAGAACGTCAAGTTGTGGCCTATGCTTCACGTCAGTTGAACCCACATGAGCAAAACTATCCCACTCATGACCTAGAACTTGCAGCACTTGTGTTTGCCCTCAAGAAATGGAGACAATACTTGTTGGGTAACAAAACTGAAATCTTTTCCGATCATAAGAGTCTGAAATACATCTTCACTCAGCCAGATCTGAACCTCAGGCAAAGGAGATGGATTGAGAAGATTAAAGACTTTGATCTCACCATTTCTTACACTCCAGGCAAGGCTAATGTTATGGCCGATGCTCTCAGTCGCAAATCCTATTGCAATAATCTCATGATCATGGAAAGCCAACCTCCACTTCATGAAGAATTCCAGAAGCTGAATCTTGGTCTTGTCCCTGAAGGATACCTTGCTAGCTTGACAGCCAGTCCAACTCTCGAGGACAAGATTCGTTCTGAACAACTTCGTGATACTGAAATCAAGAAGATTGTAGAGCACATCAAGGAGGGCAATGATAAATTCAAGTCCTTCACAATTGATGACAAGGGAACTGTGTTCTTCGAAGGACGCATTGCAGTTCCTCAGATTCAAAGTCTCAAGGATATCATTCTCAAGGAGGCTCATGAAACTCCTCTCTCCATTCACCCTGGAAGTACAAAGATGTACCAGGATCTCAAGACTCTGTATTGGTGGCCTGGCATGAAACGTGAAATTGCTCAATACGTTTCTGAATGCGACGTTTGTCAACGTGTTAAAGCAGTCCATCAGAAAACAGCCGGTCTACTCCAACCTCTGAAAATTCCTGAGTGGAAGTGGGACATGATTGAAATGGACTTCGTTACTGGGTTTCCAAAGTCCAAGAAGGGCAACGATGCAATATTCGTTGTTATTGATCGTCTCACTAAGGTTGCTCACTTCTATGCTGTAAAGGAAACTATCTCAGCTAGCCAGTTAGCAGAGCTCTACACAGCAAAGATTGTTCCTCTTCATGGTGTTCCATTGGAAATAAGCTCAGACCGTGGAAGTATTTTCACTTCTCATTTCTGGAAGAGTTTTCAAGAAGCATTGGGCACTAAACTTCTGTTCAGCACAGCTTATCACCCTCAGTCTCAGGGGCAAGTCGAAAGAGTCAATCAGATTCTCGAGGATATGCTCAGAGCATGTGGTCTCTCTTTTGGCATGAAATGGGAGGATTGCCTTCCATATGCTGAATTCTCCTACAACAACAGCTACCAGGCAAGCCTAGGCATGGCACCATTTGAGGCACTGTATGGTCGCAGATGCAGGAGTCCAATCAATTGGTCTGGAGCTGGTGAACGTTCACTTTTAGGCCCTGACATTGTTAAGGAAGCCGAGGAGAAAGTTCGTATCATTCGTGACAATCTCAGGATTGCTCAGTCTCGTCAGAAGAGCTATTATGATAGCAAGCACAGGGATATGATCTATGCACCTGGTGATAAGGCATATCTCCGTGTAACTCCCCTCAGAGGCACTCATCGTTTTGGTGTGAAAGGAAAGCTGGCACCAAGATACATTGGTCCTTTCAACATCCTCTCAAGACGTGCAGAAAATGCTTATCGTCTTGAACTTCCAGAAAAACTATCCAAAGTGCACGATGTGTTCCACGTGTCACAACTCAAGAAGTGTTTCAAAGATCCAGATCGTGCAGTTGATCATGATTCCATTGAACTGCAAGATGATCTATCTTATGAGGAGCGCCCTATTCGTATTCTCGATGAGACCGAGCGTAAGACTCGCAACAAGAGCACCAAGTTCTTGAAAGTGCAATGGTCGCATCATTCCGATAAAGAGGCAACGTGGGAGACCGAAGAGGATCTTCGCAAGAAGTATCCGGACCTTTTCACATCTCAGTAAGGAATCTCGGGGCGCGATTCCTTCAAGGGGGGGGGGGGGGCGTTTCGTAACATCCCAAGTATGAAATATCCCTTAGAATGTTTTGTTCTTGTTTTAATTCAAGCAATGCATCATGTGATCATCTCATTGCATTTGTTTTATTTTTGTTTGCATTTGTTATTATTTGTTTTCCATCTATTTATCTTGTTTTCATAATCAAAACCCAAACAATTTCAAATGGTTATTTTCATACTTGATCTGTTACAACTTTTGGAATAAAAATAACAAATAAAAACAACCATTTTATTCCTTGTTAATCACTTATTCAATTGTTGGTTTTAATCAAACCATTAATCCAAACAATTAATTCAAATCAACAATTTCTAAATCATTTTCCAATTCAAACCAAGTTTCAAATCAGTACCTTTTTGAATCCATGTAATTCACCACACAATTATACTCTTTAAATCATTTTAAACCTAGGGGTAACCCTATTGAAATTGCTTTGTTTTTCTAATATTAATTAATATTGGAAATTTCATTTAATTTGGTTTAATTTACAAACAGCAAGCAAACAATTAAATTTTTGAAAACAAAAGCTACCAAGTGTTTGCATTTCACCTAAGAAATTTATCCTAATTTTTTCCAAATTTTTTATTAACCAAAACCTTAACAATTTCTTCCCAAATCTGCTTCAGCAAAAAAAAAACAGAAAAATAAAAAGAGCAAAACCAGCGCGCGCGGCAGATAACGCAGCCCAGCCCAACCTAAGCCTAGCGCGCGCCAGCCCAGCCCGCCTAGCGCAGCGTAACGCTTTGAAATGCGTGCATTTCATCTTCCCCTCGTACGGCAAGCATCTCCGCGCGCCACCGCGACCGCGCGCGACTCCGGCGGCCACCCCGTTGCTCCTCGCCTATAAAAAGCCCCCAGGGCCCCCGCAGACCTAAACCCTAGCCCCTAGGTCCTGCTCCTCGCCTCCGCCGCCGTTCTCCACCCTCTGTCGCCGCACTCCCCTCCCTGTTTTCCATCGCCGGCGACCGCTATCTGAACCTCGCCATGGCTCCGCCACCTCCCGCCTCCACCTAGCTACCCACCACTTGGAATCGAAAGGCCGCTGCTTCCTCGACGTCTTGGACACGGGAGCGTCCCCGGAGCACGTCCACACCTTCCCCGCCGTCCACGACAACGCCGCCGTCGAGCTCGCTGTTCTCCTCTGCAACCCGACACCCCCCGGTGAGCCGCCGTTCTTCTTCCCCTCTCGTCCCCTCTGTTGCACCACCACTGTGTCCGCACGGTTCTGCGCACGTCTTGCACCCCCCCAGATCCTGCCTAGCACGGGAGCACCCGGTGATCAACGCCGGTGAGGTTCTGTCAGTCGAGCAACACCTTGCTCGTCAGTTTCGTCAGATAACACCCGGTTTCTGAAACTCAACCTTTCCGCGTCGCGTATTCTGACAACAAACGCGCAACAGCTTAGTGGTTCAGAGAACGCGCACGCAACCGCGAGCTCGCGGGATCGATCCCCCGCGGCCGCACAACTTTTTCGGGATTTCTCTCGCGCGCACGGCCCCACCTGGCAGTGGCTTCCCCTGCCACGCCAGCGCGCGGCGTCCACGCTGGCCCCCCAGGCCCACGTGCAGTGGCTGTGGCTAGGCCACTGCACGGTAACAAAAGGATTAAAACTAATCTGTTTTTATTTCTAATTTCTTTTAATTGGCAGAATAAAAACCTAAACTTTAAAAATCAATAACTTTCAAACTATAAACCCAATGAAGAAAAGTTATATATGTTTATTTCTCCAAATTTTATTGTCTATCCAATTATTCCATTTATGCACTGTTTTGAATTTTCCAAATACATTTAAAATTCAAATTTGAATAATCCAAATGTAATTTGCAATAATTCATAAATAATTCATACTAATTCCAAATAGGGCAAATAAAATATGTTTTTTACACCATTTTGAATAGGCTATTCAAATATAAAATTTGTTTCATTGTTTGAATAATTTAAATTGCCTAAATATTTTAATACTTGTTTAATTCATTAAAATTTGATAAAATCATAACTTGCTTAATATAAAATATTTTTGAACATGCAAAATATGTTTTCAAACCATCAAAGTGTGAACTTTTCAATTGTGAGTTTGAATTCATGTTTTGAACAAATAAAAATTCAATTAAATTCAAACTTGTTTTAAATTCATTTAAAACTTGTTTAATATTGTTTAATTCATAATAAAATCATCCTAATTCAAATTTCAATATTTGAAACATGTAATCCAACTAAAATTTGATGTTCTTTTCAAATATAAATTTTGTTAATTGTTTTGCACACTTTAAATTGATGAAAACAATAATTGTTTGTGTGACATGTTTAAGTAACCAAAATTTTCCAAACTTAATCAATAATTTCCAAACTTGTTTGATTCCTTTTCCTTTGCATCTATCATTGTTATTTGTTGTTATTTTGCTATTGCCATCATGCATGCATCATGCTAACAACTTTCACATAATAATTAATTGCAAATCATTTGTTTCCAATTAATTCAATGGATCTTTTCCATATGCAATCCAATTGCATATGGGTCCATTTAAATTGTGCTATCATGTTAGCTAGTTTATTTTGATGCAACCATTAATCTGTCATGCATCATCTTGATTGTGCACAATGCCATGGAAATGATTGTTTACCTTCCTGTTTTGTTTGTTTGCTTCTTCTCGAATAGACGACGACGTTGAGGCAGACGATCCTTACAGCACCCCTTCTGAGGATCTAGCTCAGTACCCGGCTGCTGAGTTCGCAGGCAAGTTATCACTCACATGAACCATTGTGTTCCTTTCAACCCTGGTTACCGATACTTTCCGTTGTCTATTCTTGCTAGCCTTAGTGGTAGTTGTTTCTGTTACGAACCTATCACATGAATCCTTAACCCTGATATTGCCTCACCACCCCTCCTACAACCCTATTGATTGAGCCGGTGTCTTACTAGTATGCTTAGGTTGTTTTGCTCGAGTCTGTTACCCGTTACTTTCAGTTACTATATCTTATCATGTTCTGGGGGCTCGATGTTTAATCAATAAATCAATCATGTTAATGTTATTACTGTTAATAATAATTTGATGATAAGGCACCGGCAGGAGGCCCTGTGTGGTTTTGAGGCCTGCTAGTGTCGACCCTAATAGGAAAAGGGTCTTGTCTACTGATCCATGATGAGCGCACTACCCGCATGTGGGAAGCGAGTATGGGCGCCCCCCTCAATTTGATTCGATTCGCATCTCGTCCAAATCATCTCATTTAGTTCGTGCTTTCTATTTGCCGCATGCATGTTTTTGCGAGCCCAGCGCAGGGTGGAACTTTTGTAGTCGGCATATAGGGGGACACGGTCTTAGAGTGCTATGAGGGTCCCTTTTCTTCGGGGCTTGATTAGCCGTGCGCCGAAGGTGCTTTGGGCTTGATGCGGAGAAGAGTTGAGTTGTGTTGAGTGCCCCGCTTGGTGGGAGGCATCCCATCTGGCGGGTTATTCATACGTGTACGGCCAAATTGGTGCAACCCTGCAGGGATAATCTTCTCGAGAAGCCGTGTTTTCCGCGGTTATGGATTACTTGGTGAAAGTACTGGCTAACAAGTACTCAGGACAACTTAAACCTAATGATTCATAATCTCACACCCCATGATTAACAATTTGACTAGTAATAGGATTATTATCACAATAACTTGTTTCATCTTAATCCAACTGTGTGAGTTATCCTCGGATTGCTTCTTTGGATAAGGGGCGAGATCCAGGATGGGTTTGTTTGCAGTTATCTTTCAGTTGGTTACAACCCTCGATCTTATCCCCTTTCTGATAGTTGGAAGTGATAGAATCTCTGTAGTTGGTTAGCGCAGCCAGTTGCAGCATCTTATATATCCCCTTCTTTTCCGTTGAACCCAAGTCATCTGTGCTTGTGTTGACGGGCTATACTTTGGTGAACTGTGAGACTTGCTTGCCAGTACTTGGATGTACTGACCCCGTTGGGGCTGTGGTTTACGCAGACTACGACTACGGCTACGATGACCACCAGGATGGCTACTTCGTGGAGTTTGACGAGACTGCAGACGAGTAGATAGCTGGACCAGGGCTGGATCCAGGACCTACGTGGATGGGCTTCGTCTTCTTTATTTTCTCCGGCTTCTTAAGCCTATTTGGATTTTGTCTGTACTCAGACCCCTTTGAATGCTTCCGCTGATGTAATGAATGCTATGTTGGGACATGTGTCCTCTGGATGATTGTATTTGCTATCTCTGCCTTAGTGAAGGCCATTTGCTACCTTATTTCAATCTTTTGTGTCGTAGAGGCATGTTGTGTTATCCTTTTGTTCAAAACCGTTGACGTACCATGTGTGTATGGTATGAAGTACGTCAATGGTAGTGTCCTGATTTCTACAGGATAGTTTACATCGACGGTGAACAGTAACGGTTGGTTGTCGCACATAAGTGCTAGCCTACCCGTAAGGGGACGCGGGAGCCGTTAAGCCCCGTAATCCAACCCAAAATACTGTTCATTTCGTACGGTGAGTATCCTCTAGAAGTCCGGGTGCGACAAGATACAAGAAGTATCTTGTGTCCCCAACACACCCAATATACTTGTCAGGTATATAGGTGCACTAGTTCGGCAAAGAGAGAGATGCAAGTAATATGGATGATAATAAGTGATAATAGCAATCTGAAATAAAAATGGCAGCAAGCAAACATGTAGCAGAACAGGCGGAAAACGGTGTTTCAATGCTTGGAAATAAGGCCTAGGGATCCTACTTTCACTAGTGGACACTCTCAACAATGAAAACATAATTGAATGCATGAATATCATTTCTTCACTATGCTACTCCGAA
This sequence comes from Alopecurus myosuroides, assembly GCA_028641055.1. Classification (NCBI taxonomy): domain Eukaryota; kingdom Viridiplantae; phylum Streptophyta; class Magnoliopsida; order Poales; family Poaceae; genus Alopecurus; species Alopecurus myosuroides. The sequence continues at coordinate 337,925,927 of CM054059.1, read as the reverse complement.
CCACTCTCCGGTCGAATAACAAACACCAATAAATGAGTAGGGCTGTAACAACACTCCTGAGAGTAAGCACTTTCCCAACCAAGTAACCCCCATGCTATCACCATGGGATCCAGATGGTTCCACGCAATAACCACAATTTCCTAGGGTTATCCAACACAAAATATAAATATAATGCTAAACCACACGAAGCACACACTGTCACCTTTACACCGTGATCAAAGTGTTTACGGAGATCTCATAACAAAAAACACTTCAGTAGCATAATAGATGAAGAATAATATCTATGAATTCAACTAGATTACAAAGCTCATGATCACATATAGATCACACCATGGGAGAGAGAGATGAACCACATAGCTACCGGTGGAGCCCTAATTCCCGGGGGAGAACTACTCCCTCCTCATCATGGGAGACAGCAACTACGATGGAGATGGTGGTGGAGTCGATGGAGATGGCTTCCGGGGGCACTTCCCCGTCCCAGCAGGGTGCCAGAACAGGGATCTGTCCCCTGAAACTTGTCGGCGGCGGCGACGGAGCTACGGATGTATTTTGTGGAAAAGGTCGATTATGTTAGGGTTTATGCCTCGGGGAGTATATATGGGCGAAAGGGCGATGCCGGGAGGTGGCCAGGGGGCCCACACCCCTAGGTGACGCGGCCGGGGGTGGTGGCGCCACCCTATGGTGTGGCCACCCTGTGGCCCCCCTCCAGGGATCTTCGGGACTTCTGGATGCTTTCGGGACTTCTAAGACTTCTGGCTTTCGAATCGTCCAATTCCGAGAATATTTCCAGAACAACTTTTTTGAAACTAAAAACAGCAGAAAATAGGAACTGGCTCTATGGCATGTTGTCAATAGGTGAGTCCCGGGAAATCGATAAAAATGACATAAAGTGTAAGAAAAACATGTGGGAAACAACATGAAAACAACATGCAACATCAGAAATTAAGGATACGTTTATGACGTATCAAGCATCCCCACGTTAGTTCCTACTCGTCCTCGAGTATGTAAACGATAAAACAAAATAATTTCTGAGGTGACATGCTACCACACAATCTTGATCATAATATGTAAAAGCATATGTAAGCTGAGATAATAGAACTTTAACAGAAACATGATAAATAGAACTTCAATAATAAAGCATAGCAATCACATTGCATCATGAGAAGTATCTCAAATAAAAGATCATGAATAACAATGCAAAGAAAGATATACGTTTGTTTCAAGTATAGAGAAAGCATGGCAAAGTGATATTTCGCTAGTCCTTAAGAGTGGGGCAAAACATAAATGCCAGGACACCTTCAAAGTTTATGAGGAAGACTAGAGCAAATAATTTAAGAACAAATAATATCACATCATGAAGTAATTATTGATGTTTATGGGACAATGCACGTAGAACTAAGAATGGAAAAAAATGGTCTCTCAACTGTGCATAAAGTTAGAAGATGGAGACTCAACATAAAAGTAAAAGAAAGGCCCTTCGCGGAGGGAAGCAGGGATCACTCATGTGCTAGAGCTTTTTATTTTATTAAACAGAGGTATTAAAAGTTTGACACTCCTCCCATTCATCTTTCACAAACCATGGCTAACCAAATCCTATGGTGCCTGCATCCAATCACATACCGTGGAGGAGTGTCTATAATTTGGGAGATGTATGCTAATGTCAACGAATGGTAAACAGAAAATACCGTACGTCACAAGCCAACTGGATTCACAAGAGCGGTTCCCATGTGAAGTACGCATATGGGTAGAAGGGCATCCCTCTTTCTCTTTTGTTTACACAATTATGCTTTGACTGATAAATCAGGGGCAAAAATAGTGAAGAGATTTTGTGTGTATTAATTTGTGGTTGGGCACCCCGCTGCCAGCTCTTCTATCATTTGGATAAGTGGATGAAGCCACTAGTTCAGGGTGTGAAATCCAACCAACAAGTGAGATAAAGATTCTCTATTTACGTCCTCATGAGCAAAAACAGGAACATAAAGCTGGAGTAATTTTGAAGGTTTTAAAGGTAACACATGAGAAATTTACTTGGAATGGCAGTTAATTACCACATGTAGGTAGGTATGGTGGACACAATGGGAAAACTTGGTTTTTGGGAGTTGGATGCACGAGTAGAGCTCATACTCAGTACAGGTGGAGGCTAGCAAAAGACTGGGAGCGACAAATCAAGAGAGCATAAGAGCCATAATCATGCATAGCGACATAAACATAATTAATTAAAGCATAAGCGGTATCACAAGTTCAAAAACTAAATGATCATAGAGGCTATTAGTGACTAGTTCATAGTCATAAAAATGGTGTGAGCATGCGCCAAGTCAACTAAATAAAACATTCGAAAGAGAATACCATAAATTTATGCTTCAACATGACAAGAACAACTCATGAATCTTTCAATGGCACATTAAACATTCTCAGCTATTTGAGTTTAATCATGCTACTCAATAACCACAAGGCTTTAAAACTAAAATAACATCTAGCATGATATGAAAAATTTCTAGCCACAGTCTATACAAGCTTCTACTTGCACCATTAAAAATTCTACTTCAAGCAGCAGTTTCTTTTCCCAACAAACACCATACAAGATATGTTTTAACAAAAATACTATTTATGATACAACAAGCAAAAATTAGAGTACTCACATAACACTACTAAAACTAACAACTCTGATAAGAGATGCATGCAAAACAGGAGCTAAACGCAGTATTAGCAAAAAGTGTACACTCACAGAACAATAAGAATGAAAACTAGAGTATTCTAAGCAATGAAAACGGAGCGTGTCTCTCCGCCACACAAGTATGATAAGATCCAACCATAAACTACAGCAAGGAAATAAAGAAACTGAAAGCAAACATAAAAGACGCTTCAAGTAAAGTACATAAGATGTGACTGAATAAAAATATAGGTTCACTAGAAGTGACCTGATAATTTGTTGATGAAGAAGGGGATGCCTTGGGCATCCCCAAGCTTAGACGCTTGAGTCTTCTTGGAATTTGCTGGGATGTACCACCGGGGCATCCCCAAGCTTAGGCTCTTCATCTCTTCTTGATCACGTCATATCATCCTCTTCTCTTGACCCTTGAAAACTTCCTTCACACCAAACTTCTCACAATCTTCATTAGCAACGTAGTGCAATCGAAATAATAAATTCACATGGTCCAGTTTCAACACATGTCTAACACTGAAAAACACATTAGCTACTGTCACAACTTATTTTAGAACTCTTTTTCTCAAAAGAACACCAAAAGAAAGCGATTAAGATGCAAATGCAATTATTGGCAGAAATCTGTCAAAACAGGATAGCAGGTAAAGATGATTTTTTTCAAAAAAATCTTCTGTTGCTCAAAACAAAAAGTGGTCAACTAAGAAAAGTTGCGTATACAGCCCAGGGTTACGCACAAAAAACTCAGGTCATTTTGAATTTCTGTGATTTTATACGGATTAAACAGTGGACAGAAGAAATCTGTTTCCTGCGCAGAAATCCGAAATATAGTCTCAACTTTCCACTAGAGGCTTTACTTGGCTCAACAAAGACACAAAAGAAAAGATACAACATGGTTGTTAAGGAAACATACAACACCTAGGTGCAAAAAAAAGACGGAAAACGGGTTGAAAACGGAGAAATAAAACGGGTTGTCTCCCGGTAGCGCTTTTCTATTAATGCCTTTTAGATAGGCACAATGATTTTTAAAAGATGCTCACATAAGAATAAGAGTTGAAGCACAATAAGAGAGCATCAAGAAGCAAATATAAAACACATTTAAGTCTAACCCACTTCCTATGAAAAAAAATCTTGTAGAAAAACAAGTCATGAAAGCACAAAGCAACAAGCATAAGAAGGTAAAATAAGCGCGACTTCAAAAATTTCAACATAAAGAGGGGAAACTTAATATTGTTGAGATGCATAAAACCATGTTTCCCTCTCTCATAGTAACTTTCAGTAGCATCATGAATAAAATTAACAATATAGCTATCACATAAAACATTCTTATCATGGGCCACATGCATAAAAGAATTAATACTCTCCACATAAGTATAGTCATTCTTATTAATAGTAGTAGGAGCAAATTCAACAAAATAGCTATCATTATTATTATCATGATCATAATCATCAAATATAGGAGGCATACTGTGATCATAATTAATTTTCTCCTCAATAGTAAGTGGACTGAAAATAGCATGTTCATCATTGTAAACATCATATATAGAAGGCATATCATGATAACAATAAAATTTATTATTTATAGTAGGTAGAACTAGAATACCACAATCATTATAATCATCATATATTGGAGGCAAAGTATTGTCAAAGAAAATTTCCTCCTCAAAACTTGGGGGACTAAAAATATCATATTCATCAAAACTAGCTTCCCCAAGCTTAGACTTTTCCATAGCATTAGCAATAATGGTGTTCAAATAATTCATACTAACAACATTGCTACTAGCATGCAAATAAAGCTCCATAGGTTTTTTAATTTTCTCTTCAAACAATTCATGTCCTAACTCAAGATAAAGATTATAAACCTCTCTCATATTTTTGTTGTTTTCCGTTAAGCCTAACTAGTGAAAATAAGAAACAAAAAGATTTAATTGCAGAATCTAAAGGAAATAACTTCGAGCACTCACACCCGAGGATGTGAGTACCTTTTACCTTGCCTCCCCGGCAACGGCGCCAGAAAATAGCTTGATGTCTACGCACGCTTCTATTCTTGTAGACAGTGTTGGGCCTCCAAGTGCAGAGGTTTGTAGAACTGCAGCATGTTTCCCTTAAGTGGATTACTCAAGGTTTATCGAACTCAGGGAGGTAGAGGTCAAATATATCCCTCTCAAGCAACCCTGCAATCAAGATACAAGAAGTCTCTTGTGTCCCCAACACACCCAATATACTTGTCAGGTATATAGGTGCACTAGTTCGGCGAAGAGAGAGTAAAATGCAAGTAATATGGATGATAATAAGTGATAATGGCAATCTGAAATAAAAATGGCAGCAAGCAAACATGTAGCAGAACAGGCGGAAAACGGTGTTTCAATGCTTGGAAATAAGGCCTAGGGATCCTACTTTCACTAGTGGACACTCTCAACAATGAAAACATAATTGAATGCATAAATATCATTTCTTCACTATGCTATTCCAAACCACTCTCCGGTCGAATAAGAAACACAATCATTGCGTAGGGCTGTAACAGCACTCCTCAGAGTAAGCACTTTCCCAACCAAGTAACCCCCATGCTATCACCATGGGGCCTAGATGGTTCCACGCAAACACCACAATTTCATAGGGTTATCCAACACAAAATATAAATATAATGCTAAAACACACGGCGCACACACTGTCACCTTTACACCGTGATCAAAGTGTTTACTTAGATCTCATAACAAAAACCACTTGAGTAGCATAATAGATGAAGAATAATATCTATGAATTCAACTAGATTACAAAGCTCATGATCACATATAGATCATCCCATGCGAGAGAGAGATGAACCACATAGCTACCGGTGGAGCCCTCGGCCCCGGGGGGAGAACTACCCCCTCCTCATCATAGGAGACAACAACGGCGATGGAGATGGCGGTGGAGTCGATGGAGATGGCTTCCGGGGGCACTTCCCCGTCCCGGCAGGGTGCCAGAACAGAGATCTATCCCCCGAAACTTGTCGGCGGCGGCGGTAGAGCTACGGATGTATTTTGTGGAAAGGGTCGATTCTTTTAGGTGTTATGCCTCGGGGAGTATATATGGGCGAAAGGGCGATGCCGGGAGGTGGCCAGGGGGCCCACACCCCTAGGTGGCGTGGCCAGGGGGTGGTGGCGCCACCCTATGGTGTGGCCACCCTGTGGCCCCCCTCTAGGGCTCTTCAGGACTTCTGGATGCTTCCGGGACTTCTAAGACTTCTGGCTTTCGAATCGTCCAATTCCGAGAATATATCCAGAACAACTTTTCTGAAACTAAAAACGGCAGAAAACAGGAACTGGCTCTGTGGCATCTTGTGAATAGGTTAGTCCCGGGAAATCGATAAAAATGACATAAAGTGTAAGGAAAACATGTGGGAAACAACATGGAACATCAGAAATTAAGGATATGTTTATGACGTATCACTCATCAAATGTTTTATTTAGATGTTAAGGATAAAATGGCTAAGTTTAACGAACCACCTGTGTGGATTGATTGGTTTGGTGATTGAATACGAGACGAAATATGAAGAAGTGGTGATGTCAACCAGGTAGCACAGGAAACCCACACTAGTGGTGATGCTTACCATCAAGGTGACACAGGAAATCCACATGTCTATGCTTTTAAGTGGTGATGTTAACAAGGTAGCACAGAAAACCCACACTAGTGGTGATGCTTACCAGCAAGGTGACACAAGAAATCCACATGTCTATGTTTTTAAGTGGTTATGTAAACCAGGTAGCACAGGAAACCCACACTAGTGGTGATGCTTACCAACAAGGTGACACAGGAAATCCACATGTCCATGTCTTTAGGCAGTGATGCAATCTAACAAGGTTGCACGGGAACTCCATAACTTTTGTAGTTGATATAACACTTAAGGTGATGCTTGCCAATAAGGTAGCATAGGAAATCCACATTGTTCTTATCTAAAGCATAAAATTGATTTATGAAAAGTTATAGGACAAAACTGGCTTTCTGCAATTAGCCAAAACCCACCGAGCCAAATATTCATGTAGTTAGTCTTGCCACTTATATCCACCATAGTGTTACTTGCCAATACATTAAATTATATTGACCACTTGTGGCTGCATATTCCATCCTGTAGATGAATCTAAAGACGAGTGAAGATTTCGTTTAGGATCTCGAGTCTACCGCCAACATGTTTTGCGTGTGGCACATGAAAAAGATGATGCTCAATGTTGTACTATGTTTTGCCCTGTAATACTTTGTATTCTGGTAGTCTTTTAAGACTATGCAAGTAGTAATGTTTTTTTGTAAAGACTGGATCATGCGATATAATAGAATTTGAGGCATTTGCATGATATTTCATTTTGTACTGTGTTGCTAGCAATTGATTCAGGTACTAGCACAATAACACATGTGTTCTTACTTATGTAAATGTGGGAACATTATAGACATATTAATACCTGGAGTACACAGATGGTACTTTGGTAGGTTGGTTTACTTCTAGTACAGTATCAGTATGCTCTGTCGACAATAGCATAAAGTTCAGAACATGGCGTATGTGCGTAGCCACTTTCCCTGAATTTTCATTCCAAACTGCTGCACACGTTTAGATCAAAACAGTCTAGACCAGCACGCCTAATCCTATCTCAACCCACACACTTTGTCTTGCACCTATGCAAGAATGAGTTTGCATTGCACACCCATGTACTGAACCAGGTATAGTGAAAGTGGATGGAAGGGACGCCTTCTTGAAATGAACAATAGGCTATTTTATGGTGACATCTCGAGGGATGGATCAAGCCCTGCATTTTATTCTACAAGGTGTTCTTTTCTTCTATTGTGGCAATATAGATGTATTCGAGGTCTATAAGTAGCCATTGGTTCTGAACAATCCATCATTTCCTTTCTTACCGAAATGACACAATATTTGTGCCATATTTGACTTTTCGCATTTTAGTTGAGGTAAGATCAGACACTGACATTTTGTATACACGGTATGTATGTTCCTATCGAGAAGCTTAGCTAAAGTCTTGGTCTACACTGTCTGAAAATTCGGGTACAACAACCTAAGTACTGGTCAAATTGGACGGCGTATTTTCATCGCTAGTTGCTAAATGGAGGGCGTGCCTTCATACCAGTAGCTAACGGGATAAGTACTAACTTATTTTTTTAGATAAGGGGTTTCCTCCCAATTTCCATTACCCCTGTTTGGATGTAGGAAAATCTGGCCCGGAATTGAAAATCTAGAATTTATGGACCGATTCCGCTATTTGGGGTGGTTACTGAATTGGCCCATGGAAATGCAATCGAATTTCAAGCCAGGCCCTGCGCGCGTCCGCCCCGTGTGACCAGATTCCGAGCCCGGCACCTCGGAATCGCACGGAAACTCTCCCGTCCCCCCACCTCCGCGCACCCTTCGCTTGCTAGGCAGAAAACACAGGGAGACACAAAGCCTCGCCACCTAGGGTTCGCTCGTCGCCGCCGCCACCAAGCCACCTCCGTCGCCGCCACCATCAAGCCACCTCCGCCGCCGCCGGATTCGACCACCTCCTCCCCGCATCTAACCGCCACCACCAAGCTACCTCCGCTAGCGCCACATCCAGCCACCTCCACTGATGAGGACATCCCTAGTACATTTCCACTTAAACAAGATGAAGTGAGACTTGGACCAATGTCAAGATCAAGGACCAAGTTATTAGAACAACAGGTGAATTCACTCCTTATAGATTATGATGTTTGTGATAATGAGAATTTTATACTACCTAAGTATATGTATTTATGTATGATCAGGTTTCTTGATAACACAAACATGGATGAAGAAAACAACCAAGAGGAGCTGGAAAACAAGATTACAAGTGGTGAAAAGAAAGGAGCCATGGTGAAAACAAGACTATAAGATAGTGAAAACAAGATTTCCATGGTGAAAACAAGTGTCCAAGATGGTGAAAACAAAGAATAACAATTGTTATTTCAATGAAAACAATTGTTATTTCATGATGACAAGGGGAGGGCGCCTCGAACAAGTAAAATGCGCCACTTAGAAATCCTATTCTAAATAGGTATGGTTTGTATATCATAATTGGCCGAATCCCTTAATGGTGGATCGGTTTGTATCTCTCTTTGAGTCCAAGTTGGACTCCTAGTCCTAGTAGGAGTCCTAGTCCTAGTAGGAGGTGGGGACTTGCGCAAGGAGCCCCTTGTGGCTGCACCCACCACCTATATAATCTCTCCACCTGCGTGTGGAATAGTTAGATCCAGTTTAAACCAAAATACAAAACCCTAGCCTTTAGTTTGTATTGCTGCTAAGCATACTACTTGAAGTTTACCCTTGTAAAGTTGCGTGATATCTTGTTATTCCATCTGGGAATAGGGGATACAGGACCACTTGTGATCTTTGATTACTTGTGCAAGAGTGTGTAGTTGAGAATATCCAAAGAGCTTGATTGTTGTTGCATTGGCAACAGGGGTCAGCTGAGTGAGAGGTCTCGGTGTAGCACTAGTTATCCAATTATCACAAAATCCAAAAAAGAGAGAGAAGCTCATTGAGAAGATTGGGCCACCCCATATCATCCACCCCTACATCGAGCCGGCCGCCGCCACCAAGCCACCTCCGCCGCCGCTGCATCCGGCCGCCGTCGCTCATTTCATCTTCGTTAACCGGCCACAGCTGCTCCGTCCTGATTCCCCGCTGCCAAGTCGCCTGCTAAGCCTAGGCCTCCTCCTCAAATCCATGGCCAGGGGCTGCGACGGATGAGGACACTCACAACCGGAGCTGGGAAAGGCGGCCTCCCACCCGACCTCCGCCACCGCCAGCATGTCCGTGTCGTGAAGCACGTTCTTCCACGGGCCATGGGGATCTACGGCTGTTTTTTAATGCGTATTCAAATTATTTTGTGATTCGTAACTATTCCTAATTATGGTCCGTTGATCTGTTGTTCGCACTTTAAAGATTGATCCGTTGTGTGTGATTGCATCAATGTGTTGTTGGCACTTGAAAATAATTTTGTGATTTACAGCTATGATTATTCCTAATTATGTTGTTGTTGTAACCTTATTTGGTATATGTTAATGTTATTATGTGTGAATATAATATATACAAATATTCATACCTGTATACAATTCAACAAATCATCCAATTCCATGGTTTGCACATCCAAACAGGATTTGGAATTGGTTGCTACCCTTTGATTCCAAACACAAATACCAAGCACGTCCAAACAACGGAATTGAAATTGAAGGCCATTTCCTTTCCGTCTTGGATTTGGAATTCCAGTCCAATTCATTTCCGAGCCGGTTTTTCCTACATCCAAACAAGGAGTTAGTAGAAACCACAGTATTATCTAACAAGAAACAAGACACGAGACTTTGAGACATAAAGCCAAAGAGCAAAGGCTAAACAAATTCAACGGGGGTATATATAGCCAAAAGCAGAGATCAACTACTCCCTCCGTTCCATATTAGATGACTCCCATATGGATGTATCTAGACATATTTCAATACCAGATACATCTATAATAGAGTCATCTAATATGAAACGAAGGGAGTACATGAATATGAGACATGTAGCCCATAGAGATGTATACTTTTGCTGGACTCTATACTTGCTCGACCAGATGCACGGTATCTAGCTGACTAGCTCTATAAACGGAACTGAATGAATAATGCATGATTGTCTCTAATATTATCATGGATAGATACATGCAGATAGCTAGGTCACATTCGTACGTTTCCAAGATTCTCACCTTATAATGTACCGGTATGCTTGTTACTGTTTTGTTCTCATGGAAATTCAGTTAAGAGGACTTGGTGAAAATTCCTTGTTACTGTTTTGTTCTCATGGAAATTCAGAAAATCCAGTTAAGAGGACTTAGTGAAAATTCTAATTCTCTGTTTTTTTGTTTGAACCAAATCTAGCAACTGAATGGAGGGCTCAAATAATCCCCAAAAATTTAAATGAGGCCATGGTTTGAAAGTACTCATATCAAGGAGTTTCTTTCCATTTTTTTCTCAATTCTAGGAATTAGCTAAGGAGTAGAATTATTAGGCCAAAGCGGCACTTGTGGACAAATATCTGGATCCTAATTTCGGTAGTGAGCTACCTAAGTTATATGCAGTACACAAGATGGATGGATCACAACAGAGACATCCAGTAGTGAGCTACCTAAGTTATGTGCACTTCTTAATCTTGCTTGTGCATTTTCTTGTACTCCTAGCTTATGTTGGATATTTCTTGTTTATCATCAATAAGAAATTGTGAAGCTCGCAGTTACTAACAGCTAGTGGTGTGATAATTTTTCAGTCCAGAAATTAATCAAAAGGGAATTTCCCTGTTATTCTATTTTAGTTTCTTCATTTCTTTTTTTTTTGACTGGGCTGCCACGTGTGTATAACAACTGCCATATCACACCAAAATTTCTGGAATTTCTTTTGAGGTCTTTTGTTTCCTATTTTTAAAATTAAATGCATGAACATATTTAAATGTGAGCTTGCCACTCTGTAAAGTTTCTGGAATTTGATCACACAGAATCCAATCTAAGTAATATAGTATCTCCTGGCCCTGAATATAAAACTGGCAGTAACTTATTACAACACTCATAGTAATGTTAACGTTTTGTTTTTCTTATCATCGAGACTCTCAATCAGTAGAACATTTTTACCCAAATATTTTGGAAAAAGCAAAGTACTTCCCCCTGTGGCCTGTGCATAAATTGACGAAAAAAATCCGGCATGACGTGCCAGAAATTGGCCAGAACGGAAACGAATCGACGTTCCGGCAAAACATTGGCAACTCTCAATTCATGTACCTGCAAAAACCACACACCCACCCAACTGCACCCATCCAAGCACATTGGCATTGGCCACACGAGCTTCTGTTTTTGGTAGAACTTAGAGCACGATATCTCACATTATGAAATCAATCTTTCCAGGCGTCATGAGCGTCAACAAGGAAAAACCAAACTGAAGACAGAAGCATTTTTCACAGATATCACAATAGTGAAACTATTCTCATGGCAAAGTTCTCATAGGAACTGAAGACAAAGGCATTTTTCACTTCAGCAAACATCACAAAGTACATGTGCATCACAAAATTAACATCAGTTAACAGGGATGTGTCAATTTTAGCTCTGCCAAGGATTACCTGCCCGATGTGTCAATTTAGATTTGTCTTTCAGTTAACAGGGATTATAAAAATAGAGTTTACTTGCATTAGCCATAGTTCTGTTAAGGTGAAATTTCTTCTACTGGCTACCGATTTTGTAATGAAGTGCTGAAATTTGACTCCTCTACCATTTTTTGTGCAAAGTTGTTTGATAATCGTGTTTGTCTCTTGTGGTGACTATATGTGCAATCTCTCTAAGCGAATTGTCTTATAAAAAATATGTGGTTACTTAAACAAAAAAAATTGAGTAGAGCTAAATGTATCAATTCGAGATCACAAGATTAATCAGATGGAAGAGCTAAACGTAAACGAACATACTAAGATAATTACGTGGCCACAACTTGAAACAGAACACTGACTTGATAATCAGATGGATGGCATGCTAGTCCATAACTACACATGCATCAATTCGAGATCAAGATTTACAAAGATGAATGAAAGGCCAAATTATTCAATATCATGGAAAGGGGATGCAGAGATCACAAGAACCTGGGCCAGGGGCAAGGGAAACACACAACAGAGGTAGCTCGAGAGGTTGAGCAGGAGAGGGGAGAGGGGGAGGGGAAATGGGAGGCTGACCTACGACGACGAAGAGGGTTGGGACGAGCGCGGCGGCGGCCCTCCATGGGTTCCTCTTCCACAACGACGGCGCCTCCTCCACGGTCAACGATGGTCGGCAATTCCACGGCCTCCTCCACTGTTATTTTATGGTGATCCAAATTCATATGAAGATAAAGGAAAGTTCGGCCTCCGCTACGCGGAGTTGTTACCGAGTCGGAGTTGGATTCACACTTACCGACCTAGTTAGGTCAGGACCGCCTTTATATACCTCTTGTAAGCCGCCGCACGGGATAAGCCACACATTGTAAATGCCGGCGCGATTGTAACCTCACCCGAAATAGTGAAGTATTGCTGGCTGGCGCCCGTGGTTTTTCTCTTCCTTGTTGGAAGGGTTTTCCATGTTAAAATCTCGTGTCCCCGTTGGTTTGATCTTGCTTAATTTCATCGTTGATTTGCTATTGCGTGTAACAAGTGGTATCAGAGCCCTGTTTCAGATTAGGGATTCGCGATGGCATCGATGAAGTTTGATCTACCGTTGCTGGTCTACAAGACGAGGTTTTCTCTGTGGCAGGTAAAGATGCGTGTGATTCTATCGCAAGCATCGGATCTTGATGAGGCGCTAGATGAGTTCGGGAATAAGGAATCCAAGGATTGGACTGCCGAGGAGAAACGCAAAGATCGTAAGGCTTTGTCGTTGATTCAACTTCATCTATCCAATGATATCTTGCAAGAGGTGCTGCTGGAGAAATCTGCAGCTGCGTTGTGGCTCAAGCTGGAATCGATCTGCATGTCGAAAGATCTAACCAGCAAGATGCATGTTAAGATGAAGTTGTTCTCGCTCAAGATGCAAGATGGTGGTTCTGTCATGAGCCACTTGTCGATCTTCAAGGAGATCGTGTCCGACCTAGTGTCGATGGAGGTAAAATATGATGATGAAGACTTAGCTCTTCTGCTGTTATGTTCGCTGCCTAGCTCTTTTACAAACCTACGTGATACCATACTGTTAAGCCGCGATGAACTAACCCTCGCGGAAGTTTGTGAGGCCCTGCAGACCAGGGAAAAGATGAAAGTTATGGTGCAGTCTAACCCATCGTCCTCCAAAGGTGATGCATTGCAGGTTCGAGGCAGACCAGAGCAGCGAGATAATAACTACAACAACAACAGAGATAAGAGCAGGGACCGTTCCAAGTCCAAAGGATGTGATAAGTTCTGCAGGTATTGTAAGAAAACCAATCACACCATTGAGGATTGCTGGAAGGTGCAGAACAAGGAGAAAAGGAACGGCACATACCAACCGAAAAATAAATCTGACGGTAATGGTAATGGTACTGGTAAGGCTGCTGTTGTTGCTGGTGATAATAGTTCGGATGGTGAATGCCTAGCTATTTTTGCTGCATGTGTTACCCGTGATGATGAGTGGATTCTTGATACTGCTTGTTCGTTTCATATTTGCTGTAACAAAGATTGGTTCAGTTCTTATGAGGCTGTGCAGACTGGAGATTTTGTGCGTGTGGGGAACGACAACAAATGTCACATTGTTGGCGTTGGATCTGTTCAGATCAAGACCCATGGTGGGATGACACGTACATTGACGGGAGTGAAACACATACCATCCATGGCGATAAATTTGATCTCGTTGAGTACCCTTGACTGTGACGGGTACAAGTACGCCGGAGGGGATAAACGCTTGAAGGTATCAAAAGGTTCTCTCATTGTTATGATTGGTGATATGAATTTTGCCAAGTTATATATCCTTAGAGGTAGCACATTGTCTGGTACTGCTGTTGTTATTACTAATGATGATCCAAGTACAACTAACCTCTGGCATAAGCGACTTGGACACATGAGTGAACATGGTATGGCAGAATTGGTGAAGAGAGAACTTCTGAAGAACTGCAATATGAGTAAGTTGCCGTTCTGTGAACACTGCGTATTTGGTAAGCATAAGAGAGTTAAGTTCAATGATTCCGTTCATACCACTAAAGGTACATTGGATTATATACATGTTGTGATATGGGGTGGCCCGATCTTCTCGTTGAGCTTCTCTCTCTTTTTGTGGTTTTTCTGATATGTGGATAACTAGTGCTACACTGAGACCTCTCACTTAGCAGACCCCTGTTGCCAGATGCAACAACAATCAAGCTCTTTGGATATTCTCAACTACACACTCTTGCACAAGTAATCAAAGATCACAAGTGGTCCTGTATCCCCCTATTCCCAGATGGAATAACAAGATATCACGCAACTTTGCAAGGGTAAACTTCAAGATGAATGCTTAGAAGCAATACAATCTAGAGGCTAGGGTTTCATTGGTTTTGGTTTAAACTTGTTCTACCTCTTCCACACGCACGTGGGGAGTATATATAGGTGGAGGGCTCCTTGCACAAGCACCTCTCCTACTAGGATTAGGACTCAACTAGGACTCCTACTTGGACTAGGAGGACTCTACTAGGACTCCTACTTGGACTAGGAAGGGATACAAACCGACCCAACTTTAGGGGGTTCGGCCATTATGGCATACAGGCCATGCCCAATTGAATTAGGACTTTCTATATGGCGCATTGATCTTCAACGGGGCGCCCTCCTCTTGTTTTCACCATTCCTTAGTGTGGAATAACATTCCTGGAGTTGTTTTCCACACTTGCACATTTGTTTTCAACACTTGTAAGTTTGTTTTCCATCATCTCCATGTTGTTTTCCAGCAGGTCTTGAGGTCTTCCTCCATCCATGTTTGTGTTACCAATAACCCTGCTAATACATAATGCAATAGCTTAGGTAGTATAACATTCTTATAATCACAAACAATATTTTTTAATAGGAAAGAATTCACCTTATAATAATCATCAGCGAGGCTCAATATTTCCTTCCAACTCAAGCATGTACATTCACCATGGACCCCTATTATATCCTGATCATCCTCCCTTTCTTCAAGACAAGACATCATCGGCTTGTTGTATGCTGAAAGTGGAATAAACAAAAAGAACAACGTGTATGCACAATACATATATCTATAATGAGGTGCATTAGTTGTTATCATATCATAAAATTGTGCCCTAGGCATGTGACCACGAATTTTGCTTGCAAACATCACATAATTGTCATAGCACTCCATAAAATAGTAATCACAATTGCAAATATAAGTGAAACTCATTAAATCATGATCAAAAGGAGAATCATATGTGTATATATTTTTATTGTTGAGTATCAATTCAAGTGTTCTCACAGAAGATCTATGATCAAATTTATGTTTATTAGTACACTCAAAGGTTGGAACATGCTTATTATTTTCATCATGAAAATTGCAACTTAATTTGCAAATATAAGTGAAGATCAATTTATTAGCACATGTATGTGACAAGTATTGTGGCAAACCAAACATATGTGTAAAATCATGCTCATATGTAGGAAATTGTAACCTATCTACCCAAGGTAATACATTGTTTAATTCGGCCACTTTATCACAAGTTATGCATATGTGATCCACCATAAAAATTTCACTAATGTTATAGTCACCAATCAAGTGAAAAGTGAAAGAAGAAACATAATTGCTAGAATTGACATATGAAATTTCAGCAACTTTTTTCATAGCACTTTGCACATTAATTGATTCATTTAACATGATGTAATCCACAATATCATTAGGTGGTATTTTAGCAAGTACTTGTTTATGTGAAATCAACACCACATGATTAAATTTCGAAATTAGCACATTATCACATGTAGGTGGACTATCTATGCTTGTTAACTCACAAGAATCAACTAGCAATTTAGTGGGTTCACATAAATCAATACTTGAGAGGGGTAACACGAAATCAGCACCTTTATCAATAGCATCCTCCTCAGATTTATTAGGTACCAATTTAACTATCTCAAGTGGTGATGCAGGTTCTACTTGTTGTGGCTCCCTTCCTTCAAAAGTAACCTGCACATCAGAAGAAACAACACTAGGAGTAGACATGATTACACTAGTAGAAATAACCTCACATGCCTTCTCATCCTCGACAAATCCCATAACTAAACGCTCAAGTCTTTGCATCTCAAGTTTTTCAAGTCTTTGCTTTTCAAGCATTTGAGCAGAAATTATGGGTTGATGTCTAATTCTTTGAAATTTTGTAAGTCGTGCATGTATTATCCAATTTTTCTTATTGTTCCAAAAGAATTGTAAATCAGGATAATGGCTATCAAAATTAACTTTATATTTAGTGCATCATTGTTGTCCCAACAAAAGATGAGAACAAATAATATCTCTAGGCATCACATGACATAAAATTTTCTCCTTATGGCCATGAATGGTTAAAGGAACAAAGACTATGTGAGTGAAAATAAGTTCATCATCATATGTAGGTAACCTAAATGGATCACATGTGTGTGGAACTAGCTGCAATTCTTCAACAACCTCAGGAGTAACAAAATTATACCGTGTACCTTTAGCAAGGGTAATAGTAACCTGACTTTCCTTGATGTCTGCTGTAAAGTGGAACAAATGTTTTGCTGGAATCCCACTAGCATCCTCCTTCCAAAGCGTAGCACTGCAAGCATCAACACTAGAATAACCCATTGATTAATTTGTTAGTGAAACAAAATAACAATAGGTTGTGGTGTCTCTCACAACTCACTCAAAACCAAGCAAAGATGGCTTCACTTAATGTTCCAAGAGTGAAAAGGATCAACTTACCAACAAGGAGCAATGAATAATGTGATTTGGTGTGAGAAGAGAATAATCCGAGCTATCAAGTATCATAATGCAAACAGGGTTTTTGGTGGGGCTTGGTTGGGATTCCTAACAACACCAAAATAGCAACTCCAATGCACTGTCTAATGTGATGAAAACACTAAAGGAACACACTCACACTAGGAGACAAATGTGGCTTAGCAATTATATGGAAGAGTTATTGCAAGCACTAGAAAGACACTAGCAAATACTCGATGAAAACAGGCACAAGATTGCTCAAATGTCCACAAAATATCCAAGATGATAAGCTTCCACTAGTGATAGTATGTCTCGGCCTCTTTTTGCTTTTTCTCTCTTTCTATTTTTTTTATACTTTTTCTCTTTTTCTCTATTTTTTTGTACTTTTCCAATGCCCTTTGAATCAACTAGGAGCAGAAAATATGGACAAGAATTGATCAAATTGAGCAGCCTGTAGAGCAATAAAACAGCTAGTCTTTGGATTTTGGGTACCTAAAGTTTGCTGTAGAATGGCTGTAGTTAGGGCTTATCAAAGATCAGACGGGAAACCTAGAGATAAACAGGAGAAAATTAAAAGAAAAACTAAAGAAAATGGTTAAAAACGATGGCCGACAAAGTTTTGTGCGCGCGGTTGTGTGGACTGGATGTTTTTTTGCACTTGCTACGGATGGAGTTCAGGTGGTGTTGGGATCAGGGCGCATGTTATGTCTGGTAGCGGTTCCGCAGAATATGCCTAGTGCGAGCCTGGCAGCGCTCAGATTCGTTCCGACACGGAAGTGCGCGTGGTGGGGTCGGCTCCGACACGGATGGTGAATACAGGACGCGTGGTCGGCGCTGTTTTTGGCTGGTAGTGGTCCGAGTGCGTGTAGGAACAGAGGTGCGCTCGGAATTCGAGGGAGGTGGGCGCGTGGCCGGTATTGTTTTGGCATGTAGCGAATCCCGTGAGGCAAGGGATCGGATCGGTGAGGCGGTTTCTGTTTGGCTCGTCCTGGCGGCAAGTGGAAAGGAGCGCGTGGACTTCACACGCGCGCGAATAGGGCGATGCGGTTTGGACCGAGTCCACAGGGATGCGAGGAATGCGATTTAGGCTGGTCACAGTGGGAGTAACATAGCTAGTAACATCAGTGCCACGTAGGCAAAAAAGCTGATGTGGCACATATTTAATGAGGAGAGAGATGAGGGTGGTAACTAGCTATGTTACTGTAACATCACACATTCCAATACACAATGAGTCTATAGGCTAATTAATATGACACTACTTGATGTTACTCCCCACTATGGAGGTAGTAACATAGTCTAGAAAAACGTGTATGTTACTAGTGTAAGTTACTCTCCATTGTGACTAGCCTTAGGCGGAAACGGCAAGGAGGTGGATCTGCGCGCGAGCCCCGAGTCCAGGCGATTGGTTACGACAAGACCGCGCGTGGTTTACGTGGGACCAGGCGGATCGACGCGTTTTGCGTTCGGCGCGCGGCGGAAAGTTTGGCGGTTAGCGGGCGGAGCGAAACGAAGCGAGATGAAAATTGGAACCACAGCGCGCGGACTCCTACGCGGGATCGAAGCGCGCGTCTCACTCGGCGGTTGGTGCATAGCGGATGGATCGGCGCGGTTGGTAAACGAGCGCAAGCGCGAGTGGGTCCAGGCGGTCCGTTCGCTCCTCGGATGCAGCGATTGGGCCGGTAGTGGTTGGGGGTATGGTGGAAATCGCGTGGACTGGCGGGCGAGTTCGACTCCGACTGTGGTAAGGAAGCGTGCGCGGCAGCACTTGGCAAGTCTTTTTGGTGGAAATTTTTGGGAATAGTAACAGGAACCCTAAAAAGATAAAAAAGAAAAACAGGAACACAAATCAACAGAAAACAACAACTAGTAGCAGCTAATTGGTGTTGATCTAGGCTCTGGCAAAACTAAAACCTAATATTTTTGGGGGGCTTTTTCTGGATAGGAAATAAAAACAACTAGACTAGGGATAAATTTGCTCACCGAGGCAACCTGGAAATCTGATACCAAGATGATATGGGGTGGCCCGATCTTCTCGTTGAGCTTGTGGTTTTTCTGATATGTGGATAACTAGTGCTACACTGAGACCCCTCACTTAGCAGACCCCTGTTGCCAGATGCAACAACAATCAAGATCTTTGGATATTCTCAACTACACACTCTTGCACAAGTAATCAAAGATCACAAGTGGTCCTGTATCCCCCTATTCCCAGATGGAATAACAAGATATCACGCAACTTTGCAAGGGTAAACTTCAAGATGAATGCTTAGCAGCAATACAATCTAGAGGCTAGGTTTTCATTGGTTTTGGTTTAAACTTGTTCTACCTCTTCCACACGCAGGTGGGGAGTATATATAGGTGGAGGTCTCCTTGCACAAGCACCTCTCCTACTAGACTAGGACTCAACTAGGACTAGGACTCAACTAG